>OX235276.1:15442765-16144582 GCA_944472155.2 Trichobilharzia szidati | reverse complement strand
TACATGGCTAAATAGAAATCATCTGAAAGTGAAATAGTGAAAAAACTGAAAAATCACGAAAGACTGATTCGTGCACAAAGAATATTACTCGATATGGGTCATGAGGTGGGAATCGCAAACTACTTTAAGATTATCAGTAGACAAGATAGCTCAATTCTCCTCAAGTTTGCCGAAGCAATATGTCAACTAAAAGCCTGAAACCCGATTTATGTGTTCAGAAAGAAGCAGTTGGCATCAGTCTTTCCTCGCCCTACCTGAAAACTGGATGTCTTCATTCTCTCCTTCATTTTATTACGTAATCCTCGGCTTTAAGCTGCTCCCCCCCGCTTTGATTTAGTGTAATTTTGTTTGTCTGTTGTTTCTATGATTTGAGTTGAATTCAGTACATTGTTACCTAATTTATTAGTCACTCAATATCTTACGCATCTCTCGTCTTCATTATGTAACTCGTTTATCATTGTATGCATACGTTTGCTTTGTTTGAACATGAACTCCTTGTGTAAAAACTGTATAAGCGTAATCTTCTGAGCACTGTTCACTAATTGTGAAACTTTCTGTTAACTGACATTATGAAAAACTTCGCAAGTAGGTTAAAACTTTTCTGTACATGACATTAATAATATACAAAATAATTGAGTAAAGAATATCCTTTTCGATAATTTCCTCTTCTGGCTCTACAATTACATATATATATGTTTATATACATAGAATATTCTAGAATAGTAGTCAATAACAATATTAGCTTTTTTAAATAATATCGATTTGTTAAGTAAGATCACAATGGAATTACAGTTCATTAATGGTGCTTAAATTATAATAATAATAATATGATAGCAAAAGTAATATCAACTAAAATTAGGGAAATTTCCATAAAAATGAGAGGGTCACTCAAACCTAGATGGCCAGCGCGGTAAGGACAATGTGTGAACTAGCTTCTTTTGAACACACAAATTAGGCTTCTTAATTAAGATGGATCCCAACGGCCAGCCTCAGCAATATTTAGTAAACGAACTCTTAAGGCGAAATTGAGATTTGTTGGTATGCGGTAAATGACTTTGAAAGCTGCCTCGTTAACATCAATCTTGTGTTCTGTATCCACAAGATGAGATAGAATAGCGCTACGAATAGATTTTGTTTGTCCTTTACTTAACCACTATGCAGGGTGATGTTCGGAAATCCGACGAGAAACATGCCTAATTTTACGGGCTATGCAACCAACTGGCTCACTCCACAGGAGCAATTAAATTGGTAGATACACATGGAAGAGGCGAAATTAGGTAGTTTATCTTTTACTCCCGAAAGAAAAATAGGTGGGTGGCAGGTGGTGTTTTTGAAGACACAGGGTACAATTAGGCGTGTTTGTCGTCGGATTTCCGAACATCATCCTTCATGATGGTGAAGCAAAGGATAAACAAAATCCATGCATAGCTAGCTATGTTCTATCACAGCTTGTGGATACAGAACACAAGATTGATGCAAACAACAAGACGGCTTTCAAAGTCATTTACCACATGCCAACTAAACTTAATTACATATTGCTGAGGCTGGCTGTTGGAATCCACATTGAGAGGCCTAATTTATGCGTCCGAAAGAAACTAGCTCAGACATTATCCTTACCACCCTGGTTATCTAGGTTCGAATGATCCTCATTTTTTGTAGAAATTTCCTTAATTTTAGTTGATATTCTATTTTTATTGTTATTACAATTTATGTATCTTTAATGAACTGTAATTCCATTGTGATCTTACTTAACAAATCGATATTATTTAGACGAAACACTAATATTGTTATTGACTACTATTCTAGAATATTCTATGTATATGAACATGCATATATATATAATTGTAGAGCCAGAAGAGGAAATTATCGAAAAGAATATTCTTTGCTCAATTATTTTGTGTTTTATAGATGTCTGAATGAATATTTTTGGCTATATTGAAATGAATAATAATAATTTATTCAGACTATAAGGAGCATCTGATGAGAAGCCAACGAAATAAACAAAGGATGGTACTATCTTCTTATTCTGCACAAACCACACTGTTGTTGTTCTCGCTTCATTCAAATTCACTAAGGGGAATAAATCAATAAAGAATATTCTCTTCGACAACTTGTTCATCAGATACCACAGTTGTATGCAACCATGATAATTGATGAATTATTTAGATTATGAGATTTTGTAGGTGTGTATCTGGACTAATTTCAGTGTATATTCCGTCTTGAACCGACATCAGTTAGAGGGACCACTGGAAACCACGGGGTACTGGACAGCTGTTTCTTTCTAGTTTGCGACTCTGTAGCAGTGCACACCCATGACCTCATCAAGGGTTGGACCTACGACTTTCAAGCTTGTTTGACCATTCAGACATTTGCACCGGAATTCAGTCATCCGTGAATTATAATTTTCTTTTTTGATTACAGCTTGATTCCACACCGTATTTTTTAATACAGGTATGGAATTTTCAGCATGTGATATCTGTAGCCCAAATTTAGCAGGCCAACTATAGATATCAGGTGTGCGTCGGCAGGGGATCGAATCCCGGACCACGTGCATGATCGACGAGCGCCATAACCGCTGTGCCACCGACGCAATTTATGATACAGCTCACTGTAGGCGTTGGTTGACAGTGGCGCTACATTACGAATTGATGAAGTTGGAATTCACGGGTCACTGACTAAGTGGCTAAATGGCCTACAAGCTGCGAGTGTATCCGGAATATCCTCAGTTCGAACCTCCTTGGAAGTGTACTAATGAAGAGTCCCAAGCCAGACTGAAACAGCTGTCCAGTACTCTATGGTTTCCCAATGGTTCTCTGACTGATATGAGCTCATGAAGAAACCTTTAAGTAACCTAGATCCCTGTAAACCATCACTTGATAATAACTGTTTTATTAATAAGGACATATAACTATCTTTTCTTATTCCTTTACGCTCCCGGTGGAATATAGGGTTTCAGGCTAGAAGCTTGAAATTTCGATAGCAGTGGTGATGTTTATTTTTACAGGATGGGGTTGCTGGCTAGTTTCATGCCTAGCCAACCTTCCCTCTTTACCAGTCTTATTACTTACAGGCTTAGCGAGGTAAAGGAGTGCGTCGTCCAATGGCCGGGGACCGGACATCGAACCACCTGTGGCGTGGGTGGCGAGCATTCTACCGCTGTGTCACCGATGCACACATATAACTATAGAATCTGATGAAGAAATTATAAAAAAGAATATGCTTCGTTCGACTAGTCTGGCTTCTGTAATTTCATATTAGATAAGTTTATTTTGGATATCACACAAAGTGATGATGCAGTATTATTAACAACTGGATGACAAGGTTTCGAGCATAAATGATTGCTCACTCATAATCATATCAGTTTAGTCGTACGCCCTCACAAATTGTTTTATATATTTTCAAGCATTGGTTTGTAGGGATTTAATTGATTGGTTACAGGATTTCATGATGAGCTGACATTGGTTAGAGAACCATTGGAAAACCTGGGAGTACTGGACAGATGTTTCGTCCTAGTTTGGGACTCTTCACGGTAAACGCCCACTGGGGTTCCAATTCAGGACCTTCGAGTTACAAGGGGAGCTCGTAGATGATTAAGCCACTGGGACTCGATCCAATGACCAGCCAGCCCATTAATTCCAACTTCTGCCGATTCACGATGTAGCGCAACTGGCACTAGCCAATATCATCACTGGCAAGTATTTGTCCCTTATATCTTTATGTTAAATCCTGAACTGTGTATACAGAAATTTCTTCAGTCAATAAACTGACAATGGATTTGATTTCTGTCAGTATTTAACGTGTAGTATCATTTTCTTAATTTTATATTTTGTCTTTCCCCATTACTACATTTCTACCGCTTAACACTTTTCCATCTTTGGCTGAACTTCATTCAATCATGTAAATTATGTTGCGTCACTTGATTTTTAATTCTTTACTTTATCCCTTTTTAAGTTCCAAGTCGTGTATATACGACTTCAAGCTTCAGATGTGAAGTTTCGGTAGCAGTGATTTTACCTTTTGCAGGGGGGTGGAGTTTGCGTCTTCACACACCCAACCTTAACTATTTTATCCAGCTTACTAGAGACTTAGTGATGTCTGTTAATGAGTCGGTGACACGGATTGAACCCCGGAACACGTGAGTGCTTGGTGAGTGCTTCCTAACGCTAAACCACAGACTCACATTACCCATACAATAATAATAATAATAATTTGCTTTATTCCAGAAACAGTACTAGTGGTACAGTGTGGAATTTTCAGCACATATCTACAATATTTGCATCTAATTTTATCAAACATTTAAAAGGAGTATTTTCAAAAAATAAATATAAAGACAACAACAGCAAAAAACACAAAAAAAAACACAAAAATAATTTTTTTTTAAATGCGAAAAAATACCAAGAAGTAGAAAGGAAAATAAACAGCATATAATAATATCTCAGTATTGGGTAGTGGAAGCTATGATGTGATTATGCATGGTGACAGTAAAGCTATAGTCATACAAGAAGTTATGAAATGATATTTAAGAATGTTTATCGCCAAGATGATCAGTTAATTTAGCTTGAAACAACACTAAACAATCATAAAATAACATTTCAGGGTTGTTGTTTTGTTTTTTGTTGTCAGGTCTAATGCTGTGTTTGTAGTGGTAGTGTGAGTAATCCTGAATAATACAAAATTTTAAGATGGTGACAATGGCGTTCACAACCAATGATTGTCAGTTAGTATTGCCGAACAAAAAAATACTAAAAAAACAACCACAAAAACTAATAATTACATGATGGTTAATGACAAGACAATTTCGTAATACTCACAGTGCTAATAAAGTCGGAACCAGTAGATACACAAAAGAAGGAATAGAGTAAAGTACAAAAAAGTAAGCCAATGTTAATAATTTAGGTAGCTAAGTATGTTTAAGAAGGAGTTCACTATAGAATACAAAATAAGAGGGAAATAAAAGAGCCTAAAATTAATTATGTTATTAACAACAAAGCAAGTCATAGGTTTCGCGTTTAACATTGTCTCTGTCACTTAGAACACGGGCCAAGTATGGTATCGTTGAGTTCCTGTACTTGGTTGTACGAGCATATATTATTTTATACTGATTTCTGGTTCTACTTGATGAGATACAAGGGGAGAGTTGGGAATAGAGGGGGTGTTGGGGGTCTGACAGTATGGTTTTAGACCATTTTTCGCATACAACTATAACTCCATTATGGATAAGATTTTGCTTTAATAAAGTCTCACACAGTGTAGTGTTATACAGTAATATTAACTGATGACCACATTTCGAGCACAAACTATTGCCACTCATAATCATATCAAGTCACTCACTCACACAACTTTTTTCCTTCATTTATATACATGTGTGGAATTGACTAGATATTCAAATAAAATCGTGTCCATAATGGAGTTATACTCTACCGCCACAGTGCCCAAGTTTTATACTTATCTCAATCATACAACCTTAGATTATTTTCTACCTGGTTAGTATTTCTGTATTACGTAATGACTTTTTTTTGAAAACATTCCTTTTATCGCTATGTCTGCGTAATATATATGTATATATATATATATATATATATTCATGAGTCATCGCCATCCAGACATTAATGAAAAACAAAACACGTAGTGTTCAGTGAAGAGTCTCTTTTCGGCGGCGAATTCATTCACTTAGCTGTACAATCGTAATTATACATAGTTGTTTTTATATATGTGTGTGTGTACATTGGCTTTGTCGGACAGGAATGAATGTTAGTCAGGCTTGTTGCTTACGTCATCAAAATGTTTTAAACAATGTGATGAATAATCAAATTGTAGCTAGAGGGGGGGTGGGCGGTGAAGACTGGCATTAAGGTGGTGGTGATGAGTTGTCAAAATAACATAGTTGTTTATGTCAGTCAATGCATAAAAGAAGTTGAATAAGCGGAATACAGTTAAGTAATAAGGCGGATAGTTTAATGAGTGAGTGGGTTGTGATTAGGATGTATAGAATTATGTAAGAGTTGTAAAAAAAAATACAATAGTTATTAGGAGTTGTTAGAAAAACAGGCACACAAACATCAAGTGAGTAGAAATCAACGCGGTTTGTCCAACTGGATGAATAAGGCTTCAGCAATGCAAAGGAGAAGAAAGCATATTGCCTTTGGCAGGTTATTCTTGATTCTGTAGATTACTTTGAAGCAGGAGGCGTTTGCTGAGGTGGAATGACCAGTGTTGACAAGGTGTTCGATGATCTCACTCCTCATAGAGCCCCTATTAACTTTATGTGGCCATGTGGAATAGTGTTCTCGAATCCTTTTGGACAGGATACGGATCGAAAAACCAATGTATCCGGCTGGCTTAACAGCAACAGGTGAACTGATATATGCATATAGAAGTGATCAGATGCGAGATCTTGTCCTTAAGGCTTCGGTAGATCAATGGACGACTGGAGAACACTACTCTTAGTGTTGCTGCGAAGAATGCTTCTCCCAAAAATGCTGAAATTCTTCTCTTAAGGATACAGCCAGCTTATTCTCCCTTGAAATCCAGACTCATGTAGAATTCATTTTTTGGAATAAGTAATGTTTCGTCTCTCTGGACTTTTGGTCTGATATTCTTGTCAATGAACCTTGGTGGGTATCGATTTTGGATGAAGATTTCTTTCAGAAGATGCAGTTCTGCTTTCAGGGTGTCAGGACTGCAGATGCGTTGGAGCCGAGTGGCAAGGGTTTCAACTAGATTTCATTTGCTTTTTTAACTGACCGTTTGAAGTATGTTCTCTATGAAATGACCTTCTTAAGGTTCCGTCAGGTCGTCTTGTTAATCCCACTTGTTCCGTATTTCTAGAATGAATTTTATTGATGGATGGAAGTTTTGTTCTTTGTGCTTACTGCTCAGTGCATCAGATTTCCAGATGGATTTCAGATTAATGGAAGTCTCTCTTGCCTTTCTGGCTGATCTCACCTGTCACATCTTCATCCATGCTGCCGCCTGTAGTTGAAAATGTGCTACCTGGATAAACCAAGTAGAAATACACAGATATGGAGAATAAAAAATCAATTGTAGTGACTAGTCAACTCTATAGAAAACAACTATAGAGTTTGTAAAAAATTATATTTGTAAAATCTCAGCGAAATTGAAATGATTAATTCCAACGCTGTTGTATATGTAGGAGAAACTTCCAGACAGGTAAATATAAGAGTGAAGGAGCATAAACAATGTCTAAAGTTGGTTCCAAAGACCTCTGCAGACTTGAAAAAGAAGCTAGGAAACAGATCGGAGAATTGCACTGCACTCCATAAAAATGGGAAAAGGTTCTACAGAAAGGTTTTGGTTCGTATAAAGAAAGACTGACTGACTGCGGAAGCCCTACATATACGTGAGTGAATCCCAACTGTTTGAATGGATGCGAAGGTGTGACCTTGTTAACTGATGAATGGCAAATCCTGATTAATGAATATGTATCATTAATTAATTATACTTGGTCTAAATTCCCGATTGTCTATATCTTCTTATGGAGAGGTTAACAAATGTTTTATGACTGTTTACCCATACACACACACACACACCATTGTATACTGCATATACACTTACTTTAGCTGGTGTTCCTCAAGGTGCTGTTCTTTCTCCTTTTCTGTTTTCTTTTTTCTTACATGACTTGCCCCACTCTGATATAGCAAATTTTGTCAAGTATGCTGATGACCTCTCTGTCTCCATGCCTGTCAACTCTCAGTCAGACTGTTCCATATTAAATAACTTTCTCTCGGAAATTAGTCAGTGGTCCTCTTCAAACGGTCTTAAGCTGAATCCGTCTAAATGTCAGGTAGTAAATTTTACTTTCAGACGAAAAAGTGACCTACAACAACTAGCTAGCTCACATGGTCCCACTATCATTGACGGCAGAGAGGTTGAAATTACATCTAATGTCAAGTACCTTGGACTGAGTATTTCCTCCGATCTTTCCTGGTCCTCTCACATCTTGCTAGTGACTAGAAAGATGTTTCGCTTAACGTTCTACGTTAGGAAATTTAGACAGTCTGGTATAAAGCAGTCTTTGCTTTCTCAGTTTGTCAATTCCTGTATTCTACCCATCCCTCTTTACTGCTCCCCATTAATCTTCCCTGGACTACTTAAGAAAGACTTTGCTTCGCTGCACAGGGCACTAAAAGCTGTTAGTAGGGGAAGTGGGATATCGTTAAACCAACTGGTTAACACAATTGTGGATAGACATATAATGTCATGTAAGAAACTAGCGAATTCTATATTGTCAGACGCCGAACACCCTCTCTATACGCAGCTCTCTCCTTGCATTTCATCTGGTAGAACTAGAAGCAACTATAGAAGGTTATATGCCAGGACTACCAAGTACAAAAACTCCACAATACCTCATCTGGCACAGCTGTTATGTGATGAGAAAACTGTTAGGCATGACACGATCAACTTACTGCGGCACTCTAACAAATAGCTCCCATTAGCTTTTGTTCTCCTTTCTTTGTTACTATTATATTGTTGCTCACATATTCTATTACAAACTAACTTTACATTTCATATCCCGTAGTGCATTGTTTAAATATGTGAATGCAATGCTGTTCTTTTTTATTTCTTTTATTTCTATTTTTTCTTTCTGTTGTTGTTGCTTTATATTTTTAAATCCTTATAAAATTTATGAGGTAATTAGATGCAATATTGTAATGAACGCTGAAAATTCCATACCTGTACCACAAATACTGTTTGGAATAAAGCCATTATTATTATTATTATATGAATGAACGTGGAATATAACTCAAATACAAAAAAAATATGAATGAGCAAAAATAATGAACTATATATATGAGTACAAATCATAAATGTGTGAATCAAACAATTCCAACAGTGGTGTGAACACGGGCAGTAATTTTGCTCGAAATATTACCAATAACAAAACTTATCATTGTGTGTAAACTATTGAAATATAATTATACCTTATTTCACATATATACTCTTCATATTCAGTTATCTACGACCATGAACTTTAGTCGAACATGATCCGATGAAAAGTACACTCTGTTTAAAAGCAGACTAATTTTTGAAAGTCTGAGGTCAAATTTTGATCACAGTTCATACAGTCTTTTTCATTATACATTTTGATAACTGTTTCATGACTCATATGACTGGACAAAGTTATTTAAAGACAAGATATGTCCTCTTTTTGATTGGTTTGAGGATTTCATCATGAGCTGACATTAGTTAGAGAACCATTGGAAAACCAGTACTGGAGTACTGGACAGCCAGCTGTTTCGTCCTAGTTTGGGAATCCTCATGGGTACGCACCGACCGGGGTTCGGACACAGAACCCTTTGTTTACAAGGCGACCTCCCAGTGGCTTAACGTTCTACGAGCTTGCCTTGTAACCGGAGGGTCCTGGGTTCGAATCCCAGTTGGGGGCGTACTGCTGATGATTCCCAAACTAGGATAAAACAGCTGTCTAGTACTCCCTGGTTTTCAATGGTTCTCTAACTGATATCAATCCGTGTTCAACTCGTAAAAGTATAACTAACCTTTACAAACCAAAACTATAGAAGATAGACTTATCACGCATTTGTCATACTTCGTTTAAACAAAACAGATAATTCTTTAACCATTGAACAATGATCATGATTATTATTATTCATGAATCAATAAATCTGTCTTGTAATAAACAAACTATATAAAAACCTTTTGTTGTCAATGGCAACAGAATATATATATATATATGTGATGACTCAACACATTAAACCAGCATATTACCAATATATTCATCTACGAAGTGACCTTCTGAATTGTTGTTAGATATTTGGAGGTAATTGTCAAGATCCTTTGGATGGACCTAAGTTTCATGTTTGCTGGCATTTGTCAGCAAGCAGTATCTGAATCTTGAAGGAACTTATGCACCTTCTTAGGATTTGAACCCGGATCACTCAGTACTGTGGTCAGAGAGAGATAGAGATGTTACCACTGAGCTATTCGGGTTCGCAATCAACGAAGGATTCGGTGTTACTACCTGGTGACTTTTACTCACAATTTTATTTTATTTTCTCTAATATTCATTTTTGTAACTTCCCACTAACAAATCTGTCCACATTAATCAGCTTCAGTTAGGATGAAATAGCTGGCTGTCCAGTTCTCCAGTGCTGGTTTTCAATGGTTCCCTAACTGATTTCGATCCGTGGTCAACTCGTAAAAACATAACTAACCCTTACAAACCAAACTATAGATAATTTATATGTGTTTTGTATTGTTCAGGTTTTATGATAGTCAGTTGAGAATAAATCCTCGACATAATAAATGATGAGCTCATGTTATCCTAGCATACTTGTTTTGTTTTATTATTTGTTCAAGTTTACTCAGGGGAAGAATTCTATGAAATTTCCATCTTCTCTCTTTTTTTCCCCTGTAGGATTTACAGTACATCGAAAGAAAACGTTGTGAAGGCTTAGCAAAACTTGCTGATCAATCATCAAAGATGCTGAGCTAACAAGGGATTAAACCGTAGTGGCGATTTCAGGAGAGAGAAAACAAGGAAACGGCTTTTTTACTGTTTAATGTCAGAATGAACCTAGAAAAATAATGAAAATAATATAATAACATTGTCTTATTCAGTAATAACAATATTTCCCGCCGATGACATTGGTTGGCGCCAGGCGCGCTAAATGCATCACGAATTGGTAGAAGTTAGAATCCATGGACTGACTGGCCATTGACGAGTCAGGTCCCAGTGTCTGAATGGTATACGAGCTAGCTTGCCTTGTAGCCGGAAGGTCCTGGGTTCGAACTCTGGTGGCGGGTGGGCACTGATGAAGCGTTCCAAACTAGGCCGGCGAAACAGCTATCCAGTACTCCAGTGATGGTTTTCAATGGTTCTCTAACTGATATCAATCCTCCGTGGTCTAACTTGGAAAACAAACCAGATCCCTCCAAATCATCTCTTGAAGACCAGTCGATTGTTCACTAGTGACTGGCTACAGGACGAAGTTGCCTGGAATTTGTTCTAGTGATAAATCATGACCAGTGGAGTCCATCCAGTTTGGAGTGAGGATGGATTTCCCACCGATGACATTGGTTGGTGCCATCTGCACTAAATATCACGAATTGGTAGAAATTAGACTTTATGCGCTAGCCACTGAATGATGTCCCAGTGGCTGAATGGTTTATGAGCTAGCTTCCCTTGTAACCAAAAGGGCCTGGGTTCGAACTCTGGTGTCGGGTGCGTACTGTTGAAGAGTTAGTCCCAAACTAAGACGATTCAGCTATTCAGTACTCCGGTGCTGGTCTTCAGTGGTTCTCTAACTGATATCATTCCTTCGTAGTCAAACTCGAAAAATTATTTACACTATTTTCCAATAACAACATCTTTGATCATCACCTCATTATTGCCTAAATGTTATTAAGTTTGTTTTGTTATTATTTTAAAAAAAACTTAATTTGCACTCTGAGTGAAAGTTTGAAATCATTTAAAGTTTCAGTATGCATAGTGTTGTCTTTCTCAAACACAAGTTATACTAACAAATAGTTTGTAAGTGAACACTTTCTATCTACATTCTTTGATTAGGTTTTAGTTGACAGTTGTCTGTGTGCCCACCACAGAGCTGAGGAGAAAACTGCTTGTAGTTGGACACACACTTAAACATACATATGGCAGACTTCCTTTTCTTTTAGAAAAGACAACAGATTAAGTGGAGAAACATGCACTGCATCTCAATTAGTTCCTCATCATCGGCTTGTAGATGTCGAGAAGTAACGGCTTTACAGAGGTATGCAACCGCTCTTGATGGATATGTGTATAGATGTTCAACCTGTCATTACGGAAAATCTATCTGAGAAGATATTTCGTTCCTTTTTTAGGTTCATAGTTGCTGTTGAGTAGTGAATGGGTCACGAAACAGCATCATGTACAGTTATTTGAATAGATTTATGTACAAAAATAGGCTTGGACGATCACTGAAGACTCCACTAAGGAATTAGAAGGTTTTCTTAGGACACAAACGGGAAAATTACCCTACATAACTATTTTTTTTTAAACATTGAATGTAATGTCCATAAAAGAGTTTTTTTAAATTAAGCGTGTTTTTAATTTGGGCTTACCTGATTGGTCGGTCAAAGTCATTGTGTCCGCTTAATTCATTCTTTTATTTGGGTCGCTTATATTTATAGTCATCTGAAACTGTAATCCTGACCGTAACCCTAATTACATGTTCAACCTAACTTTAACTGGTTAGTATACAGACCTTCATGGAATCAGCAGTACAAGTTGTGGATAGAATCGACCTTAGCATAGGAAATATCTGACTGGCTGTTTAAAGTTATTTTAGAAAAAAAAAACAGATTTAGCGGAGAAATATACATTCCTTTACGATGAGTTCCTCGGCCGGCTCTACACTAATATATAGTTTCTTACATCAAAATTTTACCAATCACGTGGTTATTTTAGCTACTCAGTTTTAGGTATACCTACGGCAGTGAGATTAAGAGGTTAAAGGTTATCAAAACAATTAACTAATAGATGTTAATAACAAGATATCTAAGTTTTGAAGGAGGTAAGGGTGAGAATTAACTAATTACAGAATTCGAGATAAGTTATTCTTAGGCGTTAGCAACCGGTTGTTACATAATCGGGAAATTTGTAAAATAGCAATGATGACTAAGAAGAATAGGATGACTCATAAGAATTACGTAAAATACAAACAAGAAATGCCTAGAACTGTAAAAGTTAGCTAAGTAAAACAATAGTTGCAAGGGGAGGGGAAACATCGTTTTTAAAAACTTAACACACATGTAGTTAGTCATGGCAAAGAAGGGGACTGTATAAATTTCTTTTGTACACAGATTCAGCTTGTTCAGATGAATTCTGATTACCTCTGCTGTACGTAAAAATCATACTCGTAGACCATGTGGAGATAGGTTGGGTGATATGCGATAAATAACATTAAAAACCTTTTTAGAGTCGACTTAACGTCCAGTATTGATGAGATGACCCAGTATTCTCCTGCGTATAGCTTTATTCGAACCTTTGCCAAACCAAGATCGGAGGTGGTCAGAAATTCGACAATGAACTTGCTCAGTCGTATACCCAATGTAACTAGCTCCGCATGAAAAGGTAAACTGGTGAATACACGTGGAAGAGGCGAAACAGGGCTGTCTGTCTTTATTTTTGGAACTAATTATTAGTTGGTTAGTGAATATACAGCATAACATAGCCACATTGAAAGTCCTTTTGAAGGCCCTTCTCAGACGTTTTGATAAGATCTCGCCATTGACATCACCCGTGAATTGTAATCCTAAGAAGACTGGTGTTTTTGGGAACAGTAGGCAACTTTGACATTTCGCTTTCTGAGGTCATGTGTTTGTTCAAGGATTTAGTTGGATATCCGTTTCTGCATAGTAGATCACGAATATAACCGAGTTCTTCGTTCAGTGTCTCATTTGAATAGATAACTCTAGCTCAGTGAACCAGATTACATTTGTATTGTGGAAGCACTAAGCTCAGGAAGTGAGTATATTGTCCTTTGGAAGTAGGTTTTTGATGCAGACGTCAACATATTTTCCGTCTGTTCGTTTAGTAATTAGGACGTCCAAAAAGGAGATAGAGTCATTTTCTTCTTCTTCCTTAATGAAGCTTATGATGGGATGTGCTCTACTGAATTTATCCAATATGTCCTTAGTCTTACTTTCTTACTTCACAACTATAAATGTATCATCAACATATAGACAGCAGAAATCAAGATAACAAATTACATCTTTAAGAGGATCATTCTCTAGTTTCGTCAGGAAAAAATCTTCTAGGATTGAGCCTAGTGGGGATCCCTTGGCAACACCATCTGACTGTCTATACATTTCTTTATTGAACAGGAAGTTTACGTTCATTGTACGCCTTAGAAGAAGTTCCTTTAGGGAAGCCACAGGAATTCCAGTGTCTACACTTCGCTTTATCAAATCATTACCTATGTAATCAACTGTTTCCATCAAAAGCACATTGGTCAATAAAGAAGATGCATCCAGTTATATCCATCCGTCCATATATTTGTCCTTGACATTTAATTCCTTGATTCTTCCTACAAACTCAAAACTATGTTTTACGCTATTTTTCACCAGTTTCTTATGCAACCGCTGTAAAAGTTCCACCAGCCATTTCCCAGTTGAATGGTATGATGAGCTAGACATATCGAGAACCAGTCTAAGTGACAAACCGTTTTTGTAAATCTTTGGTAAACCGTATAACCTAGGTGTCACCGCGACGACAGGTTTTAGTGTTTCTTTTCCTTTTCATGTTGACACGGACTTTCAGTCTCAATAGCGCTCAGTTTGACGGTCAACTTCGACAGCTTCATATGATGTATAGTGGAGTTTAGATTATGGGGTTTTGTAGGGTATATGGATTAATTCCGATGTAGTTTTCGTCATCAATTAACATCACTGAAAATCAGGAGGCACTGTACAGTTATTTCATTCTACCTTAGGACTCTTCATCGGTGTGAACCGACGACTACACCAGAGATGGAACCTGAGACCTTTGGGTTACAAAACGCAGCTCGTTGATCAATCAGCCACCTGGATCGGAATTACATGATCTGTGAATTCTAACTGAGTGACTGGTTTCAGCATGGAACTTTGCAAAGATGTGCAGCATTTCCAGTTGCCACACTCCCTCCATGTAGCACGCAAATTAAGAGAAGTTCAATCAGAATTATGACGCAAAAAGAATAGTTATATTGAAGAACCGTAGAATTTTACTGGATATGAGAAATCACAAAGAGTGAATACATCTGCACTGTCTCCAGCCACCGCCATTGGTTATTACCGTCATCGCGAGGACCACAACCAGTTAGGAAGTGTTCACCTCCCGACGTGGCTTAAATGAACTGTTTCAGATTTCATTGACTGGTGAAGCCATGTTTTCGTTTGACCACCACTGGCGAACTCTTTTCCAACCTGATTCATCCTATGTCAGTCAGCTAACATTGCCCATTGTCGATGAAGCCAACGGTTAGGCTAGACATGCGTAGCAACAAATGTCCTAACCATATCAATCGATGTAACTTCACAACCTCTTCATCGATTGATTTCGCCTCCTTACCTATATACTTTCGCAATCTGATGGTCTCGCGGGTAAGAAACCTAATGGGGTCGTGGATGCATATTGCTGAAGATTCCCAATATAGTAGATTGTTGTAGGTCACTATACTTGTAGTCGAATGTCTTGCTTGTGAGATAAAAACTGCTCAGTCACGGAGTGACCTTTAGGATCCACACCAAGATTTCATCCATTAATCACTCCAGAAGTTATTACGAGTTGATCACGGATTGATATCAGTTAGAGAAAGATTGAAAACCACCACTCCAGTACTGGACAGCCAGCTGTTTCATCTTAGTTTGGGAATCATTGGCAGTACGCACTCAAGAAGTATTAATTTTATTTAGCTTCTAATTTTGTGATATTTCTAAGGTGAATTAGTTCAAGTCCTTTTTAAAATACTGTCACGTCATTTAGTTTAACGTCTTCCTGAAGACAATTCATTTTCTTCGAACATTAGCCTCCTCCTTCTTCTTCTTCTTGAGAAACCTTCAAAAAGTCTCTCAGACTCTTGTCAAATGAAATTTCTATAAGCCTTTGGAAATTTTCTTACTGTATTTGTGACCATGTTAATCTCAAAGTCTTTTTTCCTGATGAGAAATTTTGTGTAATAATTCAATGCTAACTCATTCTTGTTAGTAATTCGCGTAATTACTTCGTCCAGTACGTTGGTTTTTATTCTTTACATTCCAAGTAGAACAACGTGAGCTTTAATTTTTCAGCATTGGTGGTGTTGGTATTTTCATGCAATGAGGAGTTTACTAAACTCACACCCAACTTGCTTTCTCTTTTGGGCTTGCTATCAGTTAGCCGACTAAATCAGGTTTGGGACTGGGTTCGTTGGAAATCGACTCCGGACCGCCTGTGTGACTGACTGATAGGAGGCATTCAGCAACAGTTAAGAATAGACACCTAACTCGGCCGACCTTGAAACAACCAATCAGATTCCTCTAGGTGAAAAATGGCGATTATCGTATAAGAAAGTGTATTTATAAGCTATATATGTAATAAAAATGAATTACACAGGGTATGTATCTCTAATATGCTGCAAAAATTGATCGCAGTTTCTTATAGGAGTAGTGAGTGACATATAAAACCAATGTCGATAGAAAAATGCATCCAACTGACTATATACCATATCATTTCGGGAACCATTTGCCATTCTAATACGTTTTTTCAGCTGGGCCCAGAATCCTTCAATAGGATGTGCATAGGTTCCCCTTACAGGATCTACGAATTTAGAAGGTTGATTGACTTTATGATGAATATAGACTAGTGGTTATAGTTGCGAATATCCTCCCCACTCATCTGGTGCTGCCTGGTATAAAAGCACCACTGCCACTTCTGTTTGGGGGGATGAGTTCTACAAACTCTCTGTGAAGATTTATGTCGTATAGTCCCAGCAATCAAATACGGTGCTGTTGCTCTTCTCCTACCGTGGCAATTCATTTTTCGTTTAATAAGTACCGTTTGGTCAATATGAACGACGCTGCTAACTCCTCCAAGTACAGAAGTAATCCATCCCACTGACCTTTTGTGATACAATAACTCGACATTGCTGATACCAACCACTGACTGTACTGTGATGACATTTTAGTATTCTCTGTTTCTGTAGTTGTAGCAGATACTGGGGTGCTTCAGTAGCCAATTGTGGCAAATGCGCAATCAGATATTATTATTATTGTTTCCTTTAATTCCTAGAGGAACATAGGGGTTCAGCCGTGCGTCTCCATTGCGTTCGGTTCTCTGCTACAGTCTTCACCTGGCTCCAAGTCTGCCCACACGCTTTCATCTCCTCTTCACACGACCTCCTCCAAGTCACCCTTGCACTGACGACCAACTCGCCGCTTCCCTTTCGTGTTCCACTCGAGTGATGGCTTGTCTAGTGATGTCACTTGATGGTTTCCTCAGAGTATGGTCAATCCACCTCCATTTCTTCCTGCCTATTTGTTTCACAATCGGTTCCTGCTGGGTTGGTTCGCTCCCAGTGATCCCTCCCTGTTGCTGATATTTTCTGGACAGCTATCTGATCTTGAGCGAATTACTGAAAGAAGACAACTGTTAATGAAGGTCTGTAGTTTGTTTGAGATGCTCTTTATGACTCGCAGTGCAAGTCTCTGATCTGTATAGTAAGTAGCACTGACTTCGCATTGGAGTTGAAAATCCGGATCTTATTTTTGATGCTGAGTGTTGTTGACCTCCACACAGACTTGAGAGTAGTGAAAGCTTGTCTTGCTTTTCCGACTCTTGCTTTGATATCCTCGTCAGTCCTGCCTGTAGTTGAAACGATGCTTCCCAGGTAGGTAGGTGAAGGAGGTTGTTTCTTTCAGGTTCCTCCCATTTATGCTGATCGTTGTCTGTTGTTGTTGCTGTTGGTGGTGTTGGCCAGGAATCTTCATCACCCTTGTTTTCTCTATGTTCACCTGAAGTCCTATCTGCAATGCTTCTTCTGTCAACTTGCTGCGCAATCAGTTAAAAATCCCCAAAACAATACGATTTGGAGCAGACAACTGTAGTTTCGATAAATCCTTCCTCATAACTTTACACAGTTATAAATCCATAAGTTTCGATAAAGAAAGGAAGACGAAATTTGCAGTATAAAATGTGATATCATCATTCTATTTCACAGGTACTCCCCGTCAGCTGCACACCACTACCTGAAATTACAATGGTTATATAGGTGATAATAACATATTTTAATGTTTGAGTGCTAGTAGTAGAGAAGAAAGTAATACTATAAAATTGACGCATCCAAAATGTAAGCAGCATTACAATTTTTAGTTTAAGTTTTCATCATCAATTTATACGCTTTTAAAGTTGAAAAGACGGGGGAGGGTAAGACAGAAAACAGAAAAAATTAATTAACAGAACAGTGTTAGCTTGTAGGTTCACATAACAACTCAGAAAACATAAGTGCTTACAGTTTATGTGATCTCAACTCACTGAACAAATCTTAATCTCATAAACTGTAACCGCTTTTGATTTTTGAGTTGTTATGTGAACCTACAAGCTAACACTGTTCTGTTAATCAATTTTTTCTGTTTTCTGTCTTATCCCTCCCCCCTTTTTCCAACTTTGAAAGTGTATAAATTGATGATGAAAACTTAAACTAAAAATTGTAATGCTGCTTACATTTTGGATGCGTCAATTTTATAGTATCTCTTCTCTACTACTACCACTCAAACATTAAAGTATGTTATTATCATCTATATAGCACCATTGTAATTTCAGGTAGTGGTGTGCAGCTGATGAGAACCTGTGAAATAGAGTGATGATATCACATTTTATACTGCAAATTTTGTCTTCCTTTCTTTATTGAAATTTATCAAGGGAACCAAATGTATGAAAAATCCATAAATATTATAATACCAATAGCCAATAGGCACGTGAAAATTATATCGGAAACTGTTTGTATCGGGGTGCATGTATAATATGCAATTATAGTTCGTTAGGCCAAGTTAAACTTTAAGCACCACTAACTAATTGCCAATGCAATGTGACTGCACCAATGATCTTGAAACGCGCACTGAGCGAGTCACTGAAACCTGGCAAATAATGTTGTCATCATCAATAAAATATCCTCATCGAAGTGTTATGCCATTTTAAATGGGATATCTGGCAAGTTTCAGTTTAGGTTTGGGAAAGATTAAGTTACGCTCTAAGCCAAAGACAAATTAGGGTTAGGTTAACCCAATAAAGGCGACATTAGGGTTGGTTCGAGTTAGATTACAGTCAGTTTAGGGATATTTTCATGTTACGGTTAGGTTCAGGAACGAATAGGGTTATTGTTAGGTTCTTTTTTATTCCTTCAAGTTCCCAGTGGACCATAGGGCACCTTCAAGCTAGAGGCTTGAAGTTTCTGTAGCAGAGTTTATTTCTACGGGATGAGGTTGCTGGCCTTATGCCCAACCTTCCCTCTTTACCAGTCTTATTACTGGCTTAGCGAGGTGTGGGAGTGCGTCCAGTGGCCGGGGATCGAACCCCGGACCATGTGCATGGTCGGTGAGCTTCCTAACCGCTGTGCCACCGACGCACATTGTTAGGTTTAGAAGACCTAAATAATTCCATACATAGGATGTGGTTAAATTACTCTGTTGGTATAAGAATAGAACTTGTGTAATGTGGTGGCAGAGTATAATTCCATTGTGAGTGAAATTTATTTTGATAAATTCTCACAGTGTTATACAGTCATATCTACTGATGATGTTTCGAGCACAATTTATTGCTCAGGAAATATTACTGTATTATGCTATGAGAATTTATCAAAATAAATTTCACCCACAATGGAATTATACTTTGTTGATATTACAACCTAAAACTGAGAGCCCACGATTAGTATGCGTTCAAGGTCATTGGAGCGTTCGCACTCCTGGGACGCTGTTGTTCAACTTCACCCTATTTTTATCACATGTCACAACAACGTATCCTCTGTAACGCTTTTATACAGTTTTTATGCTTTTTTTCCATAAATATATGTATTCCATACACGAAAATGCCTCTTTCACGTGATTGGTGTGTTCGAGATCATTCGCTGAATGGTGGTAGTTAGTGGTGCTTAAAGTTTCTACGAGTTGATCACGGATTGATATCAGTTAGAGAACGATTGAAAACCAGCACTGGAGTAGTGGACAGCCAGCTGTTTCATCCTAGTTTGGGAATCATCGGCAGTACGCACCCACCCCATTCGGGTTCGAACTCAGGACCTTCTGGTTACAAGGCAAGCTAGCTCGTATAGCATTCAGACACTGGGACATGATTCAATGACTAGTTCATGAATTCTAACTTCTACCAATTCGTGATTTAGCGAGACCGGCACCAACCAATGTCATCGGTGGGAAATCCATCCTCACACGTGACATCTGGATGGACCTTACTGGTCACGACTTCTCACTAGAACCAACTCCAGGAAACTTCGTTCTGTTGATCACCGATCGATATCAGTTAGAGAACCATTAGGAAACCTGGGAGTACTGGACAGCAATTTCGCCACCCTAGTTTAGGACTCTTCAACAGTATGCACCCATCCCCCAACCAATGAAACGAAATCCCTAAAAAATCAATTCTTGAGAATGTGATTTTCCTTAAATAGGTTACTGACCATTCACTGTTACGGGTGGATTAAAATTATATTGTGAGCACTAATCCTGACTGATCAATGCCTGATATAATTCAAACATGAGTCAAACGGAATCCATGTCACTTTTAATGCAGGCGTCGATTGTTGGATCACAATTTTTAAATACTTTAAAGCATAAGTGGTGATCAGGTTATCAAGTGAAATAACGCCACCGTATACACTACTTGTCGATTTGAGTAGTTGAGTACTCACGTAAACAAAAAGACAGATGGAAGAGATCGAAACACCGAACGTCCGTGTGACTTGTTTGGAACAGGGCTAATGAGCTGTATAATACCCGGCCATGCTAAACCCAGTAGACCGAACTAGTTGAAATGTGGTGAGAGCTGGCTGCGAACAAGCCAAAATTGTAGACAATAATTTACGTCAATGTTCACGTCCCTAATCAGGGTCATGAGAAAAACAATAACAAAGCTTAACCTTGAGTAACTCAACAACCAATCACAGCAGACTTAACGTGGGCAGATACGATTCGCAGATATATGAATAACCTTGTAAGCAACGGTCACAAGCCGAACAGAATAACCTTCAACAAGAAAACAACCAATCAGAAGACGTTGCTTCTCTGCTAACAATAACGCTAGTAATAATGTACATAAAAATCTGATCAAGTTTGGAACTCTATTGTCAAACACTCACACCAGCAGAGTTTCATGTTTTTTGTCCAATGACTTTGACCAATATTTATATACATATTTGAATAAAGCAAAAATAACAGTTTTTTGCGGAATAAAATAGTACCATCACTGTTTATTTCGTTGACTTCTCATCAGTTGCTGCTTACAGCCCAAAGTCATTATTAAGTATATCTACAGAAACAATTTCAACATACTTGCACATGTTAACTCCAACTGCACATACACATTTACGTGTATCTGCGGGAGCAGTTACATTGGAAGAACAAAAAGAAGAAGGGTATATCTACAATTTTCTGAACATGTACCAAAAAGCTTATGTCTAAAGGGAACAAATGCTTTAAACAGTGCCATTGCTAGGCATCTCCTTGACATGGATCATCAGGTGGACATCGCAAGATTGTTCAAAATTATCAATGAGCAAAAGAGCTCAATTCTCCTCAAGTTTGCCAAAGCGATGTCCATCAAGCGCCTGAAAGCTGATTTATGTGTTCAGAAAGAAGCGGTTATCAGTTTTTCTCTGCCATGTCTGGTAACTGGATATTTTTACCCTCTCTTTCATCTGATTACGTAATGGCGAAAGTTTCCATTGTGTGTGATCATTATTGTTTGGGATAATGTTCATTATTACTATATATATTATTAATGTATGCATATATTGATTGCTTGATTTTTGTTTAAAAATGAACTCTGTGCAAGTATGTTAAAATTATATCTGTAGATATACTTAGTAATGATTCTGGGCTGTAAGCAGCTGATGAGAAGCCAACGGGATACGCAATGATGGAACTATTTTATTCTGCAAAAACCACTGTTGTTCTTGCTTTATCCAAATTCATTAGGGGAATAAATGTATAAAATTATTTATGTATGCTGTTATGCCTTCAGTCCCCGGAAATATTAGACATTACCATATCATATGTTAAATGACCAACCATTGCATCAGCTTCAAAACAGCCTGATATTTCATATTATTAACGGTAAAGTAGTCGTAGTCTACGAGTCACATGAATTGAAATGGTTTAAGTTGAAGTCCCTGCTTTTATCGTACGTGTACACTGTTACTAACAGGTATTCAAAGCAAACCTACGACTAAGAGGCTCCTTGATGTCTTCGAAGCTCACTGAGGTAGATTGATGGCTGGTAGGAGGCTACCGTATACTACAAACACTTGTAATTACAACAACATTCGAAGTGTCTTGTAGTCGCTACAACTATTCCACTACACTCCCTGAAGGATCAGCATGTAGCTAGTCAGCCATAAGTCTAGCACAGTTCAATATTTCATTGTAATACAACGTAAATACGTCTCTAGTTGAAAACAGTAGTCCCAAAGAACTCAAAAAGGTGTAACTCTGAAGTATGTTCAATATCTTAACAAGCCTTTCAGGAGGAATGACAGTCCTACATTCACCTCTACGTAGAAGGTAATATCGACTCGGAACCACAAGAGGTAAACGCAGAAGAGTGTAGCAACAACATAACTGGAATGACACAGTCGAAAGTTGTTACTGGCTTAGAAAATTGTTTTCCATCCAAAGCGATCACCAAAATAAATAAATCGCCCTCACCCCTAAAACACTCGACACGCCCAATCACCTAGAACAAAGATACATCAAAAGAGCTAGCTAGGCTATATTGGTAAAGAAGTTGTCGTTGGCATGGTGGTGCTACAAAGTTTTAAACGAATTTTTCATTTGGACTATGTCTTCATGTGAAGCTTAAAAATCAAACTTGCTAGAGGTTAAGTAACAGATAGAACAAAGATGTTTCTATTGATGGCCTAAGTTGACAGAAGTGAAATTTACATACAAAGTGACAATGCCACGTATCACGTGATCAACAATGGAAAACTCAACGAAGCATTTGAAGTAAATATAGGAGTGAGACAAGGCTGCCTGCATATTACCACCAATGATGGTATTCCTAATTGTGGTGGACTGGATTATTTTTGAGACTGTGGAGGGCTAGAAGACAGAAATGTTTGACCAATAAGACTCAAGAAGACCTGGATCTCATGAGTGGATGATTCATGTTCAACATCACACAAACTCGAAGACTTGTAGGTAGGCAAAAACCGAAAAACTGGCAGAAGCAATGCGGTGAATACAGGACTCCAGGTGGACATAGAGAAGGCGGAGGTGATGAAGATAAACAATCAACCAACCAACAGTAACAACAAACACCATCAACGGGAGAGATTTGACAGAGGTTACTTCCTTCACTTATCTGTCTAAGAAGCCTTGTTCCAACCACAGGCAACAGCACAGATGAAGATGTCAAAGCCAACCAGCGAGAATCGGAAATGCAAGATACACCTTCACCAACCTGAAACCAGTTTCTGAATCTTCTGCTTCACTAAGCATAAACAACAAGATTCGGATTCTGTTCAACACAAATGTCAAGTCAGCCAGTTGTTCTATATAGGTCAGAAACCTGCACTGCGCGTCACATAAAGCACTTCCAACAGATTGTAGACTTCTATCTACAGCTGCCTCCTTCGCTGACTCTATAATGAAGATCAAATAGCCGGCAGGCTGGCTGGCCAGAAAGAATCAGCAACACGAAAAAATATGAGAACAAACTAATCAAGAACCTTTCTTTCAACAAATATGTAGGAAAAACTTCATGCAATTCTTCCCATTAATAAACTTGAACAAAGCAAGAACAACAATAGTACCAGGATAATACGAGCTCATCTTTTATTATTTCGAGGATTCTTCTCAACTGGTTACAACCTGAACGATGAAAAATATGAATTACCTTACATTAAAGAGTTGAACATACATTTCCACGATCACAAGGAGTAATTGGTAGGAAGTAAAAGTAACATTAATCCGGAATGATTTAACTAATTAAGAGTTACAAACACTGACTATTTATAGAATAATTCAAATGAACTGTGATCAATATTTGACAGTTTATAAATATTTATCGAATAATTAGGCAATTAGGCTTGGAAACAAAAACAAGCTGTTGTATATTTTTTTTGTCACCAGGGCAGTGCAAGATTCACCACTGTCTCTTTCTGCGTACATAGATTCGGTTCAAGTCGTCTGATAGCAATTGCTTCAGCAAAGCGTAGCAAGTTAGGTTTCTTTTGCTTGTTGATTATTTTGAATGACTTCAAGTTGTCTTCATTATGACCAGTGTCTAATAGATGACGCGCAATTGCACTGTTTAATACTTGTGGACCTTTCAGTCTCAGGTTCTTTGGTATGTGTTCAGAAATGCGGACAATAACTCTTCTCTCTGTTCTTCCGATGTATGTGCTTTGGCACGTAAATGCAAATAGGTAGACACAGTTGGCGGTAACATGAGGTGGGTATTGGTCCACTTTTGATTGTAGGAGGAAAAGGAGATGGATTGGGCACATGCCACTAAGGTGACTTTCCAATGACATCGCACTCAGTGCATGCCATCGCTCGAGTGGAACCCGAATGGGTTGTCAGTGCGAGGGTGACATGAAAAAGATCGTGTGCTGGAGAGGAGGAGATGAGAGATTATGTGCAATCGTGGGCCCGGTCAGTCGAAGAGGACAGCAGAGAATAGAAGAAAGTGGCGATATGTTGTTGAAGCCGTATGTTCCACTCGGAACCCAAGGGAACAATAATAATAATAATAATGACAGTAAACAAAATTCCTGGTTTGTAGGTGGAGACACTAAAGTAAGTCTACCATGACACACCAGAGGTATGCGGGATATATGTAGGCTAGCTAGTGTCATCCTCTTCCTAATTGGGAATTCTGAACATCTTCGCTAAATATCACTTTAGTGGTATATATATGTCTAATTTAGTAAACATTATGCATTAATTCTAGTCTGTAGGCAGCAATAAAATAACCTTAAACCCCAGGACTCAGAATCACGTACTGTGTACACACTTGAATGTCTTCTATGTCCATCGAAAATGCATGGAGGCCTCCACACTAACTATGCTATTATAAACTGTCATAAACGCCACGCTTCGAAACACACACACTGTTGTACATCAAGTACAAACACTTATGCGTTTCTTTCGAATCAATACAAGCGTAGAAGCAACTTACGATATAGAAAAAGAAAATCGATTATCTTATAGCATAAGTTCAGTCGGATTGAAACGACAGATAAGCTTATATATATAAAACAAGAATGAGAGAAAATCAAATTGAACTGCGCTTCTTAAATACACTAAAAGTTGACAATGTCAATCACGTGATCTCTACATTATATCATGAGTGAAAAAAACATATAATTATAACCATTGTTTGTGCATGGAGACTATGTCTAGCTGTGTTGAAATGTTAGTCAGATAAACGTGCATTCAAATTAGTTTGAGTGATAACGCCATCACTGTTCCAAACAAGCTAACTGTCTGTCTGTCTATTTTCAACATAGAACTTTGCATATATGTGCGGCAGTTCAATTCGCCACACTCCATGTAGCACACAAAGCAAGAGAAGAAAGTAGAAGAAATGCATATTAGAGACAGTAAACAGAGGGGTGAGACAAAGGAATAGTAATAACGGAGAACAAAACAGTTTAATTGGAAATCATCATTCACAAGGAGTGGATGCATCTGCATCAGCCATTGAGAACGATTTTGAGCCATGTCACCAATTTTTTCCAACCATTGGTTTTTACCGTCCCGAGGACCCCAACCAGCCAGCAAGTCTACACCTTCCTACGTGGCTTAGACTAACTGTTGTGGATTTCATTGACTGGTGCCATGTTTTAGTTTGACCGCCGCTAGCTCTTTTCCAGCCCGACCCTATGACAGCTAACATTGCCCGTCAACGAAGGCGATGACTAGGCGTACGTAACACATATCCTAACCATCTCAGTCAATGTAGCTTCACAGACTCGTCGATTGAATTCCCCTCCTTACCTAGCAATTGACTGACGCCTAACCTCAATATTGCTCACCTTATTATACCACTTGACACGGGAGATAGAACTCAGGCACCTATGATCAAAGACAGCTAATCTTTTCATGTCTTCCCCTGTCAATGGCCAGGTCTCACAGCCATAAACGAGGGCGGAGCGGACTGATGAGCAGTACACACGCCGTTTGGTCGATAGTCGGATATCACGTCTACGCCAAGCTAACACCGACTAGCAGGAAGAATACTAACGTGGAGAAGCACGAGGAAAAAACGGACACGGGAAGTTACAAAGTGTAAACGCGTCTGCGCTACTGAGAACAACTGCTAGTAGTCTCGAGTCATTGGTTCTAAGCAACCCGAGGCAGACAGTTTGAACCACCCCAAGGGTCTAACTTAAACTAGCAGACAAAAACTTCACGCAATAATGTCCTAAATTATATGTACTAGTCACCATATTGTACCACCTAAAACGAGAGGTAGAACGCAAACATCTTTACTTGAAGACATATGTTACGATAAACTTCGTGTTTGATGAAGCCAAAACACCACTTTGACGGAAATCACAGGAATGTTATGCAACTCATATACACCTTGTCTTCAAGATAATGTGTAGCACAATTCCATAACCAATCTAAAAGTGACAAGCTATCTAAGAATGTTCAACCTAAAACATTTGTATTTACTAACCATAATTTGCTATAACTCGACATTCCAGTATATTGCTAACAACGCAAGATCTTTATGACTGACTGATTGCTTTCAACGTAGAACTTTGCACAGATGTGCAGCATCTATGGCTCAGTAGACGCGATTTCCGACTGTCAAATAAAGGGAGTGTGTACTGATCAGTACTTCGCTCTGTCCTCATTTATGGCTGTAAGAGACATGGCCACTGAAAGTAGAAGTCATGTAAAGCCTGATTGGCTGTCTTTGATCATAGGTGCCTGTGTTTTATCTCCCGTGTGTGTTAGATAGTATAATAGGGTGAGCAATATTGAGGTTAGGCCTCAGTCGAGTGCTAGGTAGGGAAGGGAAATCAATCGACGAAGTTGTGAAGTGAGATTACATGGATTAAGAGATATGGTTAGGACATGTGTTACACAGGCCTAGCCTAACCATCGATCGCCTCCCTCGACAACGGGCGGTATAAGCCGATATAGGATTGGTCAGGTTGGGAAAGTTGGCCAATGGCGGTTAAACCAATGAAATCCACAACAGTTAGTTTAAGCTAATCAGTCAGACACGTAGGGAGGTGTAGACTTCCTGATTGGGAGGTTGGGGTCTTCGAGATGGTGAGTAGCAATGGCGGCGGCTGAAGACAATTGATGATATGGCTGAAAATCGTTCCCAATGACAGCGCAGATGCATTTACTCTTTGTGATTTATCATATCCAATAAAACTCGATTGTTCTCCCATATAACTTTTCTTTTTACCTCATATTCCTGTTTATAATCTCTCTTGTCTTGATTTTTTTTGCTACATGGAAGGAGTGTGGCAACTCGAACTGCAGTACATCTGTGCAAAGTTCTACGTTGAAACCAGTCAGTCAAAATTTGTCAAAGGGTGAAGTTATGATCAACACACCCTCTTCTTAGTCTAAAGTCTGCCTGGTTCTCTCGTATTTTTTCCTCCCGAGCACAAGATCGTTATGTTAACTCTCGAGATGAATGGAACCAAACATAACAAACAGGTCCATGACTTACAACATCTGCGGTGGAAAAAAAATATCGAAAATAAAGGCAACAGTGGCCCAAATCAACGACTTTAAAGTAGCCAGCCAGTTAAAATTAATTTAGGAAAATTGCACGTTTTTTAATCGCCAAACACCTATGCCTCATGAGTATTTAACAGCTAGCACTAAGCTTACCAAAATAAAAAGCCTTGGTGCATCGAAAAAGGATACCCAAAATTTATGCTTTCAACTAGACAGACAATCATCTCATCGTGGACAAAATCAATCATACAGCACTGTCTACTTATCATGAAAATGTCTGCAATCAAAACCAAACATAATCAAAACATTTACTCCATGTTTTAATTCTCATTGAGCTATACAAATCGATACTAGAGCCGGGGCACAATGCGAGGTTTGCTTATAGATTGGAAGCTTGTTTTCAAAACTGTTGTATTGTTGGGTACAGCATTTAAAAAGTTTCATGTGAATGGTTCGCAGCATATCGCGCGATTTTAAAAGTTTGGGGGTAGGGGGTGAGGAGGGAAACAAAGATGATGATGAAGATGAAGAGAAAAAGGAGAAGTTTTCAAGCACCAATAAAAAAGGAACCAAACATGATACAATACAAGTGAACATTTTTGAAATTATTTTTATTTCCTTGCAGGGTTATTTATTATTTCAGACATACTAAAACACCCAAAGTAGGCATGAAGTAAATTTTGTTCAACTGAGAGAGAGAGAAAAGTCATTCTCTATTCCAAACGACTTTTCTCATCAAAATCTTCAACGAGCTCGGGTACATCATCATCTCCATCCTCGGCTTTTGAGTCTGCTGCCTTTGCACCTTCTGTAAAAGAAAAAAGGGAGATAGTTGGAAAAAACAATGTAGCATAAATAACCAGTCAAACACATAAAGATGTTCAGAGGTGTTGTAAGAAAGCTGTGAAAATCATCCACAACTATCTATGATGAAGTCTTATCCAAAAAATCTACTGAACACAATTATTGCTTGGTTATTGCGAAGGCAGTATAATACTGAGTGTTGGCGCAATGTCAAATTAAACCAGAGCACTGATGTAATGCACAGCTGATTTCAAAATCATTTACAGTACATGACAATTTTGATAAAAGTTTATAATACTCATTCACATTCACATTTGAAGTCTTTTTGCATCTCCAACAAATGGGTTAAATCAATAGAAGGAAATCTACGAGCAGCCTGGTTTGAGATGCAAATACTTCCCCCTTAAAATGCATAACGATGAGGCTGAAACTTCTTATTAATGACATTCAAGTTTGTTTAAATCTAGGTATGTTACAACTGTCCAAAATACAATTTTTGTCATCTTTCGCTATTTCCACTCTTGATCAAGTAGATTACACACTCACTGATCTTCAAGAGCTAACTTCAGATGACTGACTACATAATGTCAAGAAATTTAGTTTGATTAAGGCATGACTAACATATTGTGCTGACTTTGCCCAGTACGTATATTGTTTGCTGTATTATCATCGATAAATATATAAAAGGAGAGGGAGGGAAAGTATGCTTTGTAAAATATTGATTCATATTCGAAGCACCACAAATACCTTATTTTTTTAGATTAAATTATAAAAGAATCGATCATGCATACTCAAAATGTTTTTATTGCATTTTTTTGTCACGAACGAATCAGCCAAAACAACTAGGCGACAGCGAAAACTGTTTACTTGCGAAATCGCTAGCGAGGATATCAATGGTTCTCACAAGTGAAGATCTTACAGCTTCACTTCTTTAACTGGACCATAATGACTGTTCAGAATCCTACCAACTACATATACATATATTGATGCACTTGAAATCTAGTCTCATTCGTGAGCGATGGCTGATGATACAAGTATATTGACAGAGGTTGACATCTATGAGTCAGTGATTAGAGACCCAATTGCTCAACACAATAAGCTATAATATCAATTTGAGAAGCACCTCAATATGCTAAGCCGATCTCACCCCTCCAGTACCAGGTGAACGTGCCGTCAGTAGCGCAATAAGTAGTGAAGTACTGCTTAGGTTAGATTTCAAGAGATTGCACTGGAATGTGAGGTGGGTTTCCAGATGAAGTAAGGCTGAGATACTGACAATGACGAGGTAACAAAGTGGAGTTTTAATTGTCAAAATAACAGTTCTGTGCAACACCAATGCTGTTTTAGTAGAAATATTTGGCGCAGGAACCTTCAATGCATTATTAGCATCACAAATCTATGTCGTTTAGCATTTAACACCTTGAACTCGCCTGTATCCGAAAAAACAACTATCAGATCTCCCATGCTAACATCAAAGTGATGGAGGTCTTGGGCTTGTTACGCCACAAGTGGCGAATTAAGTAGTTACCATACACTTATTTTGGGTGATCGAGTTTTAGTCTGGGTCCCTGACAGTATAACGTGTAGTCACAGCTTCATGTATATTTGAGGACATATTACCTATCCTCATTCCCCAGTTAATTACCTGCATATTAACTCAAAATATACCGAGTTTCGGCACTGGAAGAATCGCCACGCTTAAACCCACACCCACAGGAAAACTAAGCAATGAGTGGGGAAGGACCGCAGGAAATGAAAACTTCAAAGCAAGTATGATCTCACTGTGAATAAATGGAGGTCAGATCCAATCAAGCTTACACTTGTCCACTGACTATATCACAGACGTAGGTAATCTAGATTGCAGTATCAGTCCACTGAGTAATAATGCATCGGAATTCACTTCTGGGACAAGTGGTGGTACTTTACCAGGTAAACACACTTAAAGGACTTGATACACAGACATAGTTGCTACGGCAGTTAGTGGTCTGGTCCACTACTCATAAAACAAGCAAGGATTCAAAGGGACTGGGAATACCCAAGATGTATGGCAGACCACACAACAACAAGTTGTAACACGAATAGAATTTTCCAAGGCAGCAGAATTAACTAATTAATTACTTAATTAGATCCAACTATCACAGCACTCGCTTAACGACATAACAGCCAAAGATTAAGATGAATAGGCATAAACTAGGGACTTCCCCCAGCAACTGCATCCTACTTATTAAAGACTCATAAGCTGTCTTGATGTAAACTTGAGTCAGCATTAAAACTACATAAAATGCATCAACAGTCCTCAAAGCTGAAAAAAGCAAACTTACCACTCAGTTTAGATAGGCGTAGCTTTGCATTCTCCCACTGGTTTAACATATTTGGGAATAAATCATTCAGTGCTAAAAGATAAATAGACTGAAATTGTAAAATACCTTTGTACTCAGCTTGACCAGTAACTGCAAATACGTTGGCTTGCGGTGCAGCCTGAACCTTCGGGTTCTTAAAATGTATCATTGTGCCATCTGTTTTATACATATTGACCTGACAAAAACTAGAGTATTATAAAAAATTATACCTCCTCAATCGTGGGAATAGTGTTAAGACTGAGCTTTTTAAGAGAACTCTGCAGTTTCTTATCGTCAGCAGCCGCATTCTTGTGTACAACTTTTTTCTTTCGACGAGCTGTTCCTTTACCACCGATGCGCACTTGATCACTCATACCCTTGAACTTCTCAAGCTTCTCTAGACGCGCTTTATCGATATCCATTTTGAAGCTTTCTGAAAAACAATGACCGTATTAGTATGGAATACTCACATGAACAACACCAAAAGTCTGTCCCACAAGTCACGCCCAGGGTAACCTTGAAAAGAGCGTCTCTGTGCACGCAAGAATTAAAACAATAGTAACTCTACACCACAATTTTCACCATTCGTAGTATGAGAACAGCGTACAGTTTTCAAAAGCTCAAAGTCAATAACGTTCACTTTTAGATGTCGTAGGCTATTCTAAATACCAAAACAGTCTCAAATTAACAAATTAGAACTGTTCATCGGCTCAAAGAAAGGAATCAATTAGGAAATTGTTAATCAGTGAAAAATTGACATTATAACATACAGAAATAAAGCATAGCAGACCAGATGAACGACCAACCAAATGACCTTGTACAACATACAAAAAATCCTTCTATAATCGATTTTATCCACAGTATTCATGAGCTAATCTGAGAATTCTATCCTGACATTTATCACATAGACTTACTTATACGCTTCGGGTTGAGCCTAGCAACAGGTTGATATTGATTAAATTTACCTTTACCCACTTATTTGCTTCCTTGAATCACTTGACCATGTAAACATTGCCACTCGACTTTGGTGTGTACGGCATCGAATCTTATTCTTGATCTACGTCCAAATCGGGCATCAGCTTAAAATAAATGATGCATTTGTATCATTTTTTCAACATCTACATCGGCAGTGAACTGTACTCAATGCAGCTTTGGAGATATCAGTTTAAGCAATGAGTACTAGTTGTCGTCTGCCCATGATACCGGTGACAAAATTGAGCGAATCTATGTGACAGATCAAACATGATCGGGATTGTAGAAATCTAGGGTGGTTAGGACCTCAAATGTTGCAGGTAAGCATATGCTCGAGAATGTTATCTTCAGTTAGTCTTACCATGATTTTATATGCTATAGGCGTGATATTAGTGATCTGTAGTTGCGGACTTCTGTTTTCTAGCAGCATTCGTAATTTAGCATAATAAATGTTGTTCTCCATTTATCTGGGTAGGTTTGAGTTTCTACAGGCATTGTGGGGATTTTAAACAGTAATATGGGAATGTCAGGGTCACCATATTTATAGAAATACAATGGCGTGCCGTCAGTGCCAACGCATCTACCGATTTTAAGAGTTCTTATGACTTGATGTGGGGAACAAAGGGAAGTTGCTTCATATTAGTTGGGTGTTTACCGACTCAAGGTAGGCAGGTAGGCATAAGGTGGTTAGCTGCAAGTGTTCTGTTGAATAGTCCACACATGTCTGCAGATCCATTGTATATCCCAACTTTGTCGGTGAGGAGAGAAATACTATAGTTTTTGCGAATCAGTCGCTTCTTTAGGATTCATGTGAGAGCACATGCTCTAGCAAGCCATTCTAGTTCAATGCGTCCTTCATTCCTCAGATACACACATGCTAATATCACTAAAACTAACCTACTTAAAAATACCTAATTCACTCGATTCAAAGAAATTTATGTGGTCCTTATGAGACCTAAACTTAATTGTGCATCTGTCCGTAATTTCTGTTATAAACTCAGAGGTATTACAAACCACTACTACATCATCAGGTGCAAAGAACGGCAGTAAGTAATTCTTCATGGCCACCGTCTCCTTAACACTATGCATTTCGAAGTCTCGTGTCTTTAACGATTAGGATGCAGTCGGCACAGTCCCTGTCTTTACATGCATCTATCATATATGCCAATAGAGGACCAGCCTAACGTCAAGGTCGCCACAATGCTCTTTCTAATATTTATCATGTACGATTCATATGGGAACCCCGAGAAACGCTCCAGTTCACCATGCACCATGGCTTTCCAAAGTATATGCAGCAGTAAATGCATATTGTAGACTACGCGCTCTGAACCACACGGTATTTCATATTCTTCTACAGAGTTATTCAAATGTCTACCTAAGAAAGAACACGATGCTACAGATCTCAGGGTAACTTAACAAGTGAATGACAAATGAAAGTCATGGTGAATTTAAGTGAATTGCATTTGGTAAGACATTTTCCAGTACGGCAAGAATAGTCTACATTTCACAGTATTCCATTTAAATGACTGCATTTCCTAGATTTTAATTAATTTCACTCATACCCTTACGGTTCATCCTATTTTACGACTACCCAATAAGTTATCACACACGTAAAATTTTAGAGATGACACCTGATTGTACTAAACGCATAGGTTCCTGTGAAAACAGTGAAACCATATTCACTGATAGACGTTCGAATGTGCAGCAGCCTTTCTGATCGACTGCCTGCTGTCTGCCACGAAATATTTCGTTCATCTTTAGCGTATAACCCAGACTATCCAACTTCATCCTACCTTCTTGACAAATCTTCAACATTCCACACTAGTCATAGTCGGCAGTTCCATTATGGTCTAATGTGTATTTCACAAACTTCTTGAAGGTATTTTTGATTGAACACTAGTCAGTAACTAGTGTAATGTGTCTAGTCCTATCTTCGGTGAAGACTGAATTCTATCAGTCATGTTTGCAATGTGGCCACCATGCTAGGTGGCTCGCCATTACGGTGCACTGTGATGAGAAATTTCGAAAGCCAATAAATCATGAAAATTCAGCTGCGGGTGGACAGTACCAAGAGTTCCTATAATCAAACAACTTTCGATGTATCTTACCAGATTAGAAGCTAAGCCTGTGAGACAGTAAACAGTGACGTCCCGCCCAGTGACCTAGCGGGACAATTCCTGAACTGTAGGGATCTCCCCTGACGTCATCTAGTAACTGAACGGGTAAATCCTTACTCGTAAGGAGAATATTTTTGAGGTCCGCCAGAGATATCTCAGCCTCTGTCACTATCTTTAATGGCTGCCTCGTTAAATCAATCGAGCAGGCTTCTTTTTTTAGCTACTGGCAGCATGTCACCCGAAAATATACCTAATTTCAAGCGAAGAATCCTCACCAGTGGTCCACTGAACTCTGAAATATACGATGTCGTCACCGACAATTGCATGACTTTTACAGGTTTCGTCACCACGACAGCCTAGAGTGGGCACATTAATAACCTCTAAAAGGAAATATGGGTTATTTCTCTTCGTTGAATGGCTAACGGCTTTCAGTTCCTTGGCATTGGGAACAAGTGGTTAGGCAAGACTACTGTCCAGTCCACCTCTTCTCAGAATCTCCCTTCCCAATCTTCTGGTCATTTTGTAGGGCCCAGAACGGCGAAACTTTAGGGAAGCAGTGAGTCTACCCCTAAGCAGTTCACTCATACAACTATTTATACCTGACGCGCTAGTATTCTACTAGGTTATACTGCACCTTTCGGTGTATTAGATTTTCGTTTCAACGTGTGCTTTTACAGACTGACTACAAATTCATTTTGCGCTTTTTCATTGTCCTGTTAACAAGCAAGTCGTCAAAGTTAGCATTTCAACCTTGCTAGAAAGATAAGTTGTGAATCCTCTTCCCTAAATGAATTTGAATTTGTATTCTACTCAAATATACTGCTCATCAGGACATGACACCAATCAACTAGGTCTTTTCAATTCGCTTTTTGTCGTCAGTGTTTACAAATTAGGTAGAGTACTGATTTATTGGACAACTATGAAAATTATGCAAGAGCTGGTGCATTGTAACTTAACAACACCACTACCAGTACCTTACAAGATTGTGAATAAAACAATGAAATATAGATCGTACTTACCTACCTTTGAGCCTCAGTAAACGCATTTTAAACATAATGGATTTAGCAAACAGTAGACGAAGTAATCCTTTTGAAATGATCACTAAAAGTAGCGTAAGCGTACGATGCATGAGAGATTATTTATGGAATACAGATCCAAAGACCGTAGTGAATATGCTAAGGCTACTGCTGTTAAAAGGTTTAGAACGAAAGAAAGTCCTCTACAAGAACTGGCGCGACATAATTCTTTTGCCCACGCCAAGTAATATACTGCGTTCTGTCATCCTGGAGAGAATAAAAGATGTACTGCATGCGGAAATCCACCTGGAATAAGCTAGATTTAGGAGATTTAAATCATGTGCTGATCAAATAGCAACTCTATGCATCATCATCGAACAGAGCCTAGCATGGCAGTCTATTCCTTACCTCAGCTTAATCGACTTTGAAAAAGCCTTCTGGAGTGCTGACCACAAAGTTATTTGACAATTACTTCTGCATTACGGAGTGCCCCAAACCTTTACCAAGTCCAGTCAATGGCTATATGACAGTACCACGTGTCAGGTGGTCCACAATGGAAACTCAGAGAGGTGTTTTAAGTGAATTCAGATGTAAGGCGAGACAGGCTAATATAACTGACGACATTTTTGATTGTTGCACACTGGTTTATGCGTCAGACTGTACAGAACTAGGAGACAGGAATCTGTTAGACCGGTAGGGAGACTATGGAAGAATTGCACTTCGTGTACGATTCATGCTCAATGTCACATAAACTCGAAGACTTCGTTTTACCACTGCAACACAGTATGCCATGGCCACTCAGATGTATTAAGTAATTGAGTAATTCAAAAGGATTGGACGTGTAAGTAATTCGAAGCCACATCTTACCCATGATTTCTAAGACTTTCTCTATATTCCATATGCTTGACTAGTGTTTCCCCTCTTCACTTGCTCTCTGTCGAGCTCTCGAAAATAAAGGTTCATAAAAACCACTAGTCTCCCACTAGATGAAGAGTCGTCGGCCAGTAATCTGGATCACTGCTTGATAGAAAAGTTGGTTCCTAAAGCTTACAGGTGAAAACCAACCGGTTGACAGAAGAATTAAAGAAAGGACCTCAAGTGGGCAAAGAGAACACTGAGGTCATAGAGATATCTAACAAACAACAAGTGTCAGTGGCCATCAAGGGAAAAATCTTAAAGAAAGTTACCTCCTTCAATTATCTAGGGAACACTGACTCAGGCTGCCTGGATGAAGATGTTAAAGCCATATAGAGTCTGGAAGGCAAAGAAGGCCTTCAGCACTCTGAAATCACTTTAGAAATCCACTGCACTCAGCATAAAGAACAACATTCGCATTTTTACCAGCAATGTTCGGCCTGCTTTTCTAGGGGGTTCAGAAACGCGGTGCGTCACAGCATTTCTTTATGATACCTAGGCGTGATAATTGTGGTTCTCTTTCCTTCTGAGTGCTCACCGAGAGGGGTAGATAGAAACGTTCCCGAGGAAAAGGGGAATTTCTGCTTCGTAGTATCTCAGGAGGTTTATAGAAGTTCAGCGTGGTTCATTGGCTTTCAAATAATTCAGGTATAGGGCTCTAATATTATGTCTCAGTGAAGGAAGGTGACGGGTTACGCGTGCGGAAAGTTTGTAGGAAGTGAAAAATGCCGATTTCACCACAAACACTCTTAAACATACGGAGATATTTGGGGCGTGAAATTTGTCAAAATTCGATGTTTTACCGTGAAACCTATCAACCATATTGAGTTTTAATTGAACCTGAGGAACAGTTTTTTCAACTTTCATGGAAAATTACCCTCTGTATACTTGCTTATCTGAATCAGTGTTATGAGATGAAGGGTTACTTTTCTCAAGATGCTGCTTGCAGGATCTGGAGGATTTTCCTCATATGACGCTAGGAGTGAAGTACGTTTTGTGAATAGATAACTTATCTGGAAAGTAGTCCACTCCATTGTCGCATAGATAGCTAAACAGAGAGCCAATGGATTCATCCTTAACATAACCTTTGTCATAGGCCAATATATGCATTCCTTGTTTCTTCGTTCCTTACATACTGTCGTTTCCTTCAGTAAATATACTTTTCCGTCTCACATCGTTGTATTTTTGCTCAGTTATAGAGCTGGAAATCAGATATTCGTTGTATTGGGTTGATGGCACTGATGATCAGCACGTTTATCATAATCTTTAGAGTCTTTATCCATTCAGCCAACGTTTGCAAAAGATAAAATAGTGCACTATAATTTGATTTGGCTTTGGTGTACTTGTGAAAACAAGGTTGCCTAAACACTCTAGACTGCGTGAAGACTTAATAGCGTTATACACCTTATGCCTAAGGATTCTTCCTTGTTACACGCATCAAAGAAATCCTTTTAAACACATAATTGTGTTATACATTCTATGGGTATAGAGAAAATATCCACTAAGCTTATAGTTATGGGGTATAAGTCAATTTTAAAGAACACTGTGTGCCATTTGTGGGAAATTTGTTTCAAACGATAACTGGAAAAGCGTAAGCTGGGAATTTCACCAATTATCCTCAAAATTACGTATTTTGACTGCAGTATCCTATATTGGATGAGGTTGTGAAGGCGCGCATTGTGTATCAATTGCGCTACGTTAATATGGTTCACATGACAGGTTGGCCGAAGGGTTCGGCCGAGAAATTCCTGCATTCCACACCTGTTGCTAAAACAATAACTCTGTGAGTAAAATTTTTGGATATTCTTGTTTTGTCTTAGTCCTGCTAAAGAAAGTTCCTTATATCTAAAGTACATATAATCATACATATACATGCATAGCCATTCATGCATGCATATTCGTTGTGAAATTGCTAACAGAGACTACATGAGAGAAATTCTTCAATTTTAATAACATTAGCGTAAATAGCTTGTGTTCATCATTGTAGTGGGTTTATCTGCATGCAGTTTCCGTTGATTACATCTCTCCCAAGGTCTTGGGAAACCACTGAAATCTCTTCAAATCTGCAAACTTTGTATGAATCTAGTTCCTTATTTTCCCTGTCACACTTTCAATTATTCCCATCCAAATCCGATGTTTTTTGGTACCCATTAATCGATGCCTTCTAATATCCTCCAGCGATCTTAAGTGACTCATGTAATAGTTTCGCAATTGTGCCTTTTATTCGTGGTATCTAAATTTGTGTTTTTGGAGCACACCGTTATTTATATTGTAGAGATCCACAAAATCCAGATTTTATTCCAGTTCGTAGCCATTCAATCTACTGTCCTGAGCGTTTTATTACATATTTGTAAAAACATTCGGATTTGTCTTTCACCTGCATTCATTCTTAGGCAAGTATAACCCATAGCTGGTTGCATGAAAAACTTCTAATTAAGGAGCAAACACTTAATAGTTCTTTGAAAGTCTTTCCAAGCTACCCACCACTATCCTCAGTACGCATTTCGTTATTTACGATTCAATGCTTATTAGAAATGTTTTCCAGTCTATGTAGTAGTTATATAAAATTGTACAACTCTCCATACATATATATACATATCAAGTGGCTTTTGTTTCATATTCCATTGTAGCCGCCATATCTTTGTAACAGTTGTCACTCATGTTTCTCATCAACTAGTTCTTCAAGTAAATCTCCACACCCATGCTTTAAGCGAACCATTCAGTTTCTTCGTTACTTATCTTACTTATCAGAATCAAGTATTTTCACTCACTAAGTAACAGTCTTAATGGTGATTACTACATTTTGGTCACTTTAATAATAAAACTGGTACCAAAAGATTGTATTACAACAAAACGGCAAAGTTAAACTTTAAGCATCAATAAGTATCAACGGACAAATGACCTTGAATGCACCAACCAAATGATAAAGGCGACATTTGCGTATAAAATACATATATTCGTGAAAATAATGAATTAAAAGGTATTAAAGTTTTACACAGGGTACCTTCCGCTGACGTGTGACAAAATGCCTCTCACTTTTCGATTCGAGTGTCAACAGAGTAGTTTAATCACATTCTACACTTTGTCATTATCTTTTCTTCTGACCCTAACAATAACCCTAATCTAACTTGAGCCAACCCTAATGTCGCCCTCGTCAGGTTAACCTAACCCCAACCTATCCTTAGCCTAGACCTTAATTCAATCTTCTTATAAACATAACCTGAGACTTACCAGATATCCCATCTAATATCACAGCGGTGCATTAAGCATATTTTATTCATGATTACAGTATTATTTACCAGGTTTCCCTCACTTACCTACTGAGTTTCAGGGTCATTGGTGTGGTCGTACTCCGTTGGCATTTACTGGTGCTTAGAGTTTAACTTAGTCTAACAAACTAAACAGTAGAAGTAGGACTGTGGATATGCAGCTTCAAAGTAATAGAGTTACATTGCATTCTAGATGTTATCTACTAATTACTTATGTAATAAATCAAATTACAAAAAAATCGTATGAAACTAAAAGCTTTGACAGTGCATTAAAATGTTACTTCACATCATTAGTTTTATCACTCATCTAGATTTGATTTGCTCATGATCAGTAATCGCTGCCTAATTGAATATAGCGTACAAGCCTGGTGTGTTATTATGGATGTTTAATTGGTTTTAATTAATAATGAACAATCATTAACGACAGAAAGCCATCACTTATTTTTGTCATTTACTGATAAACCAAATCCAAACTTCATTTTATTTGTGGAAAATCATTCGTCAGCTCTTAGTTTTCTTTTACTACACAATTAGCGTGTTTCTTAGCCTGTTGCATGAAAAGTCTGCCCCATGTAACTGAGTCCTAACGGTCCAAAAATCTGGTGCTAACTTTAGTCATAAAAGATATTGTTTCACTCATCAGCAGTCTACATAAGGCGGTCGACGAAGATACTATGCCATGACCTATCCCATTATAAATTTGTGGACACTAACTGGTGAAAAATGCAAATGTTTTTCCGATAACTTCTGTAGATTCTACAGTTATATATCGATAAAAAAGCACAATGCGCTTAACAAAGGATTGCAGTTTTCTACCTAGGTATACATGAAACTTACTTCTCTAGCTAATGGAATGTGTGAAATCTCAAAAAATGTTTCACCTAAAGACTCCATGTACCTTGTTACACATATGCTATGTAATATATATCTACATACATAACAAATGTCACAAAGAAACCGTCATAGAAACATAAAGGCGAAGAGATAACGGCTCATTTAGAGATCGGAAGAAAGATACCATATTTGTTTGAACTCAGTTATCTGGGACAGAATTTTCATGTACCAGGCTATAAGCCATAAATTGCACAAGGGCTAATGATAGCACCCTTAGTTGCCCAGGTTAAAGTGGATGAATCGAGATTCCAACCTGGTACCCATTGGCTATTAGTCAAACACTTAAACCAATGAATCACATCTCCATAGACTGACAAACTTATATTGATTAGAGCACACTATTACGTCATCTTTGAAATAAACTAGCAGCAACAGATTACAGTTTGATAATTTCAGCGTTTATAGGTTGAATAATACCAGTAGCAATAGTGATATATGTGCGTCGGTGGCATAGCGGTTAGGATGCTCGCCGACCATGCACATGGTCCGGGGTTCGATTCCCGGCCACTGGACTCACTCCTTTACCTCGCTAAGCCAGATATAATGCTGGTGAAGAGGAAAGGTTGGGCATGAGGCTAGCAACCCCATCCTGTAAAAATAAACTGCTACAGAAACTTCAAGCCACTAGCTTGAAGCCCTATGTTACACTGGGGAACGTGAAGGAAAAAAATTAGTAATATATGGGTAGGATTGAAGTAGGACGATTCATTGTCTTCTGATGACTACCGTTAGCAAACAATAAATAAATTTATTAAATTCTGATTTATTAACATTTTCTTCTCCGGAACGGTATGCTTCCTAGTCTGAAGATATTCACAGTGACATCATAATGATAATAAATTTAGTTTATTTGTAGAATCTGAAATGATGACTGAAAATTCAGTGTAAAGCGTTATTCAGAAGGGGACCAGTTGAAGTTGCTGTATATCCAAACGTGACAAATTAGGAAAGTAGAGATATGTAAAAAATGTGTGCGAGGGGCAGAATAGTTTAATGACTGACTGACGTAGAACTTTACACATAAGCAGCAGTTCTAGTTGCCACTCTCCCTCCATGTAGCACACAAAACAAGAGAAAAGAGATATCCAAAAGAGAGAGAAATAAAAAACAAGTATGAGGTAAAAAGAATAGTAATATGGAAGAACAATCGAGTTTTATTGACTATGATAAGTCACAAAGAGTGATTGCATCTGCACTGTCATTGAAAACGATTTTCAACCATATTACCAAATATCTTCTGCCACCGTCATTGGTTTTCACCATCCCGAAGACCCCAACCTCCCAGTTAGGAAGTCTACACCTCCCTACTTGTCTGGTTGGCTAGCTTAAACTAACTATTGTGGATTTCATTGATTGATTAAGCCATGTTTTGGTTTGACCACTACTAGCTCTTTTCCAACCAGATCCATCCTATGTCAGTGGCTAACATTGCCTGTTGTCGAGGAAGGCATGCGATGACTGGACTAAACATACGTAACACATGTCCTAATCATCTCTCTCAGGCGATGTAACTTCACAACCTTGTCGATTGATTTCCCTTCCTTACCTAGCACTCGACTGAGGCCTAATCTCAATATTGCTCACCTTATTATACCATCTAATACACACACGGGGTATAAAACGCAGGCACCTATGATCAAAGACAGCCACTCAGGCTTTTCATGACTTCTACTTCCAGTGGCCATGTCTCTCTCATAGTCATAAAGGACTGCTGAGCAATACACACGTTCTTTTGGTCGATAGCCAGTCAAATGTCACGTATACTAAGCCAGAGATGGCGTAAGTTAGCAGGCATATGCCAAACGGCTCGTATCCATACCTAGATTTCGTCAGCGATCAGCCTGTTGACACTGGTTGATGCAATTCCCCAAATAAGTTAGGTGATCAACACGCTCTATTAATTTACCGCCTCCCTATCTCTAAGCTAGGAGTGAGTCAGTGTAGTCCAGTCCTGTAGTTCAATGGATTTATTTGGAATTTGGAGGATAAGATCAGTGATTGTAAAACTATGGATTTTCTTTGTAAGTGTGGTTGATAGCCTGCTCTATAAAACACACCTATTCTATGTAAATGAGTTCTAACTTGTAATTATTTCTGTTCTACTGATCTCTACGTTTATTTATTCATTTAGATATCCTTTGAAAAGTTACAGTTTTGGAACAAAAGAACCTAATTATGAACGTGATAGAAGTGTCCCAGCTCGGTTTCAACGTTTACAAGAAGATTTTGAAAAGTATGGAATGCGTCGTTCAGTTGAAGGCATTCTACTTGTACATGAGCATAACTTACCTCATGTTTTATTACTTCAACTTGGTACATTTTTCAAACTTCCTGGTGGTGAGCTACATCCAGGAGAAGAAGAAATTGAAGGATTGAAACGATTATTATCTGAGGTTTGTTTTCTATTTGACATATTGTTTATTATTACTTAACGTCTAGGAGCTATTGTAGGCGTATGGTTGATCTTTAAGACAAAGTGTTTAGTCAATAGTTGTTTATAGTATATCTGTTTGTTATGGGAACAATTATAGGGCTCTAATCATTACAATTCCATAAATCCTGCCCTGATACAGTGGAGCTAAGCTCACTGGTGGCTAGAAATTTTATCCACCATCCCAGTAGCACTGACACAGCAACATTACCATAATAAGCTCCCAGGATAGACGTCTGGAGCGCTGGAAAGAAAACTATGAGGAGCAGTTTAATTGGCCTACAGCCACGCTTAACCTGCCGAACATCCAACACCTCCCTGAAAGGCGTATAGACACAGGTCCTCCGTCCTTAACTGAGGTTACTAAAGCTGTCACTAATCTGAAACAATGCAAAGCAGCGGGACCTGATGGAATGACTGCAGAGGTATTTAAGTACGGTGGAGACAGTTTACTGTCTGTGTTAACTGAGGTACTAGGCAGCGTCTGGGAATCAGGAAGTCCCGTTGGGTTGGTGTAAGTCACTGATTATCCCCATATACAAGAAGGGAGACAAGTCCTCCTGTGATAATCACAGAGGGATTAACTTGACTAATATAGTATCTAAAGTCCTAGGCTCAATAATATTGCGTAGACTAAGTGGTGCTCGGGAGGCACAAACACGAGAAAACCAGTTAGGTTTTAGGCCAGGAAGAGGGTGTATTGATCATATCTTCACCCTTCAACAGATTCTAGAATATAGGCATTGTTACCGGCTTCCAACAATCACTATATTTCTTGACCTAAAGGCGGCATTCGATTCTGTCGACCGAGAGGTACTCTGGCGATGCTTGACTGTAAAGGGAATGCCGAGGAAATACATTGCACTGATCAAGGCACTCTACTTGAACTCATGCAGCCAGGTGAGGGCTTATGGTGAGTTGTCATCTGAACTGGTGACAACTAGTGCCGTCTGTCAAGGATGCCCATTATCTCCATTTCTATTCAACTTCATCATAGACGTACTAATGGACTTAACCCTAACACTTCAGCGACTCAGGGATTGACTTGCTACCAGGGAATAATTTTGTTGACTTAAAATATGCAGACGATATAGTCCTTCTAGGCGAGGACGCTGACAAAATCCAGCAGAGTCTTCTGAACACCTTGAGCTGCAATCTACGAATGTTTGGCATGCGATTCGCTCCCGCCAAATGTAAGATGATGTTACAGGACTGGACTACACTGACTCCTAGTTTAGAAATAGGGAGTGAAGTGGTAGAGCACGTTGACCGCTTCACTTATTTGGGAAGTACCATTAGCCCCAACGGGTTGATCTCTGACGAAATCTCAGCACGGATGCAGAGGGCTAGTTTCGCATATGCCAGTTTACGCCGTCTCTGGCGTAGACGCGATATCCGGCTATCGATCAAAGGGCGGGTGTACTGCTCAGCAGTTGATTCGCTCTGTTCTCCTTTACGGCTGTGAGACCAGGCCATTGAGAGTGGAAGAAATGAAAAGACTAGCTGTCTTCGATCATAGATGCCAGCGTTCTATCTCCCGTGTGAAGTGCTTTAATAAGGTGAGAAATATTGAGGTTAGGCCTCAGTACAGTGCTAGGTAAGGAGGGGAAATCAATAGACGCGGCTGTGAAATTACATCGGCTGAGATGGTTAGGACATGTGTTCCGTATGCCTAGTCATCGCCTTCCTCGACGGGCGATGTCAGTTGACACAGGGTCAGGCTGGAAAAGGGCTAGCGGCTGTCAAACCAAAACATGGCATTAGTCAATGAAATCCACAACAGTTAGTTTAAGTCAGCTAGTCACGTAGGAAGGTGTAGACTTCCAGACTGGTTGGGATCCTCGGGACGGTAAAAACCAATGGCTGGAAACAATTAGTGATATGGCCCAAAATCGTTCTCAATGGCTGGTGCAGATGCATCCACTCCTTGTGAATTATAATTTCCAATGAAACTATGTTGTTCTTCGTTATTACTACTCCTTTGGCTCACACCTCAACTTAGTGTCTCTTTTTCAGTTTTCTTCTACTTTCTTCTCCTGCTTTGTGTGCTACATGGAGTGTGGCGACTCGAACTGCTGCACCTATGTGCAAAGTTCTATGTCGAAAACAAACAGACAGAGAAGACTTGACGTCTAGGAGCCTTTGCAGGCGAATGTTTTGTCTTTGAGACAAATAGTATTTGGGTAATAGTTACCTATGGTATATCTGTTTGTTATCAGAACAGTAATAGGAATATAATTAGTACGATTCTACAAGTGCTATCCTGATACGGTGGAGCTAATCTCACTGGTCGTCAGAAATTTCATCCACCATCCCAGGAGCACCGACACAACTGTCTAGATATACAGACTCAGAATATTTCCAATGAAGTTAGTCTGTAATAAGGATGATGGTCTTCTGACAACTGGTGGAGGGTCTGTCTGGATTCAACATAGAACTTGGCACTGAAGTGCAGCAGTTCGAGTTGCCACGTTCCAAATAGCACACAAAGGTAGACAAGAAGATGAGTGAAGAGAATCAATAGAGGTTTGACAAGTATAAGAGTGAAACAATGAGTAATGGTAGAAAGGAAAATGAAAGATTACAGAGACTGAATACATCTGCGCCATTGACAGCGATTTTGAGCCATGTCACCTATTGTCTCCAGCCATTGATTCTTAGAGTCCCGAGGGCCCCAACCCGGAAGTCTGCATCTCCCTACCTGACTCAGTTTAACTGTCAGGGATTTCATGGATTGATGAGGCCATGTTTTTGTTTGGCCACCACTTACTCTTTTCCAACCTGCACCTATATCAGCTAGTAATGCCCGTCGGGGGAGGCGCAGCATGCGCAGCACCTGACCTAACCATCTCAATCTATGTAACTTTATAGCCTCGTTGATTGATTTTCCCTCTTTGCCCAACACTCTACGCCTAACGTCGTCATTACTTACCTACCTTATTATACCACCTAACGTGAGAAAGAGATCGCAGACATCTATGATCAAAAACAGTCAGCCTTTTCATGTCTTCAACTCGTATTGGCCATGTTTCAGAGCCATAGAGAAGGACGGAGCGAACTGCTAAGCAGTACACACGTCCCTTGGTTGATAGCCGGATGTCACGCCTACGCCAGAGATGGTGTAGGTTAGCGAAAGCAGCTCGAGCTTTTTGGATCCGTGCTGAGATTTCGTCACCAATCAATCCGTTGGTGCTGATACAACTTCCCAAATAGGTGAAGTGGTCAACATGTTCTATCACTAAGCTAGGAGTTGACGTGGTCCAGTCCTGTAGCAGCATCTTACATTTTACAGGGGCGAATCGCATGCCAAACATACGAAGATTGCTGCTCAAGGTGTTCAGAAGACTCTGCATTTTTTCAGCATCCTCCCCTAACAGGACTATGTCATCTGCATATTGGATTAGAGTTAATCAACCATTGAGCACTATGATATAGACCACTGAATGTTGTTTCTCAAAGTACTTTACCCAGAGTTCCAGATGTATTTACACTCTGTTATTCCGGGGGGGGGGATTCTATCAGTCTCAAAGATAACCCCGAAACCATGCTTCTAGCTGACAGGGAGGAGGACAGCTCCCTACTGCTGTCAAACTAACCACCAAACATCATGGACCTTATGTAAGCACTGTTTCATTTAAGGTTCACGCACGTCATCACACTCGTTATCCAACAGAATAGAGTCGATCAACGAGAAGTGGCATAAATTTGTAAGTCAGTGTTTGCTAGTGAGATATCTCTCCAATCTCCAAGCAATCTTCATGATTTCTTCGAAGTGTTGACAGTGTCCAGGTATATTTTCTGGCGCTTTCCTATGGATGGATAACATATATGCGATTCCTAGAGAAAGTATCCTTTTGTTATAGTTGTGAGGATAACATAAAATATTGACTCGGAAGTCGATTATTCCCCTTCTCAGCGAAGTATACTTTTCCACGTGGGGATATCGATGCTTCTCACGGTGCTAAATGGGCGAAAGTTACGTAATTGTCCCTTAGAATATCACTTTCCCTCAAGAGCCACACGGAAACCGGCATCCAGCTCTTCCTTCTGTTGTAGCTAACCTTGAAAGTATAAAACTTGGGCACTGTGATAGAGTATAACTCCATTATCGATAAGATTTTACTTTGATAAAGTGTCACACAATGTGGTTATACTGTAATATTAACTGATGACCACGTTTCGAGCACAATTTATTACTGCAGCTCATAATCATATCAAGTCACTCACACAACTTTTTTCCTTCATTTATATACATCAGTAAAAAGTGATGATCAGACATTTGAATAAAAATCAATATGGGATAATGTACATTCAGAAATAATAATATGAGTGTTATTCATCAAATACAGTTAGATGGGAAATAAGACGAGTGTTTTTATAGTCATAATAAGCTACTTGTTAGAATGTTTTGATGTATGTGAATTGAAATAGAATACAATTTAAGATTATTTATTATCCTCTTCTGATTTGACTGATTGGTGGTAATAATATCTTCCATGCATATCTCTGGTATTTGCGTTGTCATTTCTGTTGTTTGTGTTGTGTTGGGTGTAGACATAATGAACCAGGATTCAGTAATCAATCTCTCTCTTCACCCACATAGATGACTTCTTAGAATCTTGACCCTCTCCCACCCTATTGTGTGGTTGTGTGTTAAGCCAACACATTTTAATAGATATTTAAACTTTAGTAAATTGAATATTCCCATAATTTATTCAGAACAAAATATTTAGAGCGAACAATTGTGGTTTCAATAAATTCTTCTTCAGGCTCTACAATTATAAATCCATTAATTTAAGCATACAATAGCCAGCCAATAAAGGCAAATTAGAATCATATCAGAAAGTGTATTGTGGAACAAGTATAACATGGGATGGAACAATAGTCAGATAGTTTTTAATATGCATGGTCAATGAGAACATGGGACAAAATCAGATGAAGTAATTTAATTTAATGATGTATATATATATATATATATATAGTCAACAGAAATACAGGTTTCGAGAGTGTGTGTAATCAGGGTGTGTGAGACAATATGAAAATAAACCAACGAATGGGGCGGACTAGACATAAGTTCAAGGTTGAAAATAACGACAGTAAGAATGATTGTAAAATAATAACGATGATATGGTGTAAAATTACAAGCACTATTGGTGAATGATTGTCAAATAATAATAGTGAATATAATGAAGTGGAATGAACAGGATTTTGTAAATACGATAGCAAGTTAGAAAAGCATCGTATTTACAAAATCCTGTTCATTCCACTTCATTATATTCACTATTATTATTTGACAATCATTCACCAATAGTGCTTGTAATTTTACACCATATCATCGTTATTATTTTACAATCATTCTTACTGTCGTTATTTTCAACCTTGAACTTATGTCTAGTCCGCCCCATTCGTTGGTTTATTTTCATATTGTCTCACACACCCTGATTACACACACTCTCGAAACCTGTATTTCTGTTGACTATATATATATATATATATATATATATATATATATATATATATTGATTGATAGCGCTCATATTATTATTTCTGAATGTACATTATCCCATATGATTTTTATTCAAATGTCTAATCATCAATTCCACACATGTATATAAATGAAGCAAGAAAGTTGTGTGAGTGACTTGATATGATTATGAGCTGCAGTAATAAATTGTGCTCGAAACGTGGTCATTAGTAAATATTACTGTACAACACTGTGATTTATCAAAACAAAATCTTATCCATAATGGAGTTAACCTTGAAATAGTTGTTTCTGTTCGAATCCCGTCTCCCACACTAAGTGTATCCGAGTATTCAGTGTACGAGCATGTACGCACTGTTTAGCTGAAGTTTTGTTCTCTGTGTGTTTATATATACTATTGTTATGTTGTTATATCCTTTCAGATGTTAGGTCGTACAGACGGTGTTCCAGTCGATTGGATTCCAGAAGACTGTATTGGTAACTGGTGGCGACCGAATTTTGAACCACCTCGTTATCCATATATTCCTGCGCATATCACTAAACCAAAAGAACATACCCGCCTATTTTTAATTCAGTTGCCTGAAAAAACACTGTTCGCTGTACCATCAAATTATAAGCTGGTTGCAGCTCCATTATTCGAATTATTTGATAATGCTAGAGCCTATGGCCCAATCATTTCTTCTCTGCCTCAAGTATTAAGCCGGTAAGTGAGTTAAGCACACACACACACATCGAAAATAAAGAAATTTCACCTTATTATTTGTGTTTAATAATCCAAAAGGCTTTCCGGTTCTCATGAAAACACATAGTCTGCCTATTACGATCTTTCTAAAGCTTAATAAACAGTATGAAGTATGTTATTAGGTGGTTGTAGGCAATCAGAAGGAAGCCTTGCCCTACCTAGGTTTCGTGCTAGTTGGATGGCACTCAACCAGTCAGTCAGCAAGGTGTGTGTATCTGCAAGCGCCTTGAAGGAACTCTTGTCCCTTCTGAGATTCGAACCCGCGTCACCTAGTGAGCACTGCAGTCAGTCAGAGCCGTTACCACCGAGCTAGTTGGGTTCACGATTGACCTCCTGTAGGACTGTGTTGGATACCTTGATTGGACACTAGTAAGTAACTAGTAACAAAGAACTAGACACATTACACTAATTACTAGCTGGTGTCCAATCAAAGTATCCAAGACAGTCCTACAGAAGGTCAACCGCAAGCCCGAATAGCTTAGTGGTAACGGCTCTGACTGACCGCAGTGCTCACTAGGTGGTGACGCGGGTTCGAATCTCAGAAGGGACACGAGTTCCTTCAAGGCAGTTGCAGATACGCTCTGCTGACTGACTGGTTGAGTGTCAGCCAACTAGCACGAAACCTAATTGGTGTTCAAGGCTTCCTGTAGCTGATTGCCGCCGACCATCTTGTATCAGCAATTCAGAGTGCACCGTGATCGCGAACCACCACTTGACTGATAGAATTCAGTCTGCACCAAACAAGGGACTAGACACATCACACTAGTTATTGACTAGTATCCAATCAAAGTCTACAGTGTTAGTAATTTCAGCTGCCTCGTAAATGTTTAAAACGTCTAGATTACCTTAAAACAGCATCGATGTCTTGAATGCTCCCCGCAGCACGTATGTGTTACTACGAGGTTCTATTCCCGGCCAACATACTTCGAAACCGGGCAAAAGTGGAGGTTAAGCTTGGGGCTATAGCAATCTTTCTTACCCCCCCCCCCACATAAAGAGAACATTACTGCTAGTGAAAATTCCGGAGCTGTAGCTTAAAGTTGTATGTTTCACTAGAGGAATACAAAGGAATTAAATAAAATGAATCTTAAGTAGTAATAATATTAATAACTTTATTCTGAACAGTGTTTATATAATGTGCATAATTTTCAACGAAATTTATTGCATCGTATTTTGTCTCACATCTAGGATCTTCAAGTATAGAAATAGTGATTGGCAGTAAGTAGGTCGCATGATACAGTGCTGTCTGGTCTAACCTTAAGCCTTGTGATATTTCTGCCTTATCTCCTTCATTATGTATTTCCATACAGACTTTCAGATGAACTGTGATCAAGATTTGACCGAAGCCCCCTACATATGTATCTGGGTGAATCGCAATAGTTTGAATAGACGTCAAGGTGTGTGATCTTGTTAGCTGATACATGGCAAATCCTGATTAATAAATAAGAAAATGGATATATATATCACTAATTAATCATATTCGGTCTAAATTCACGATTGTCTATCTGTATCTTCTAATGGAGAGGCTAACAAATGATTTACAATTGTTGCCGCATACACACATGCACACACATATATAGAATGATGCTCGTGAAGGCTTCGTGTGCTCTTGGAAGTGTGTGGGCGGTTGTTACTTCCCGGCTGCCCACACCATGGAAGTGTATACTATTTTGGTGTGGTTGTGTTCTCTGAGCTGGATGGTTTGGTTGCGAAGCTTTCATTGCTCTACTGAGCAACATCTTCAGCGCATACTTCGATGTGAAGTATGCGCTGAAGATGTTGCTCAGTAGAGCAATGAAAGCTTCGCAACCAAACCATCCAGTTCAGAGAACACAACCACACCAAAATCATCCACCTGAGCTACAAATCTTCTCTATTATATCTAAGTGTATACTATATATATTGTTGGTACTAGATGGTTGGAGGCAATCGGCCATGGGAAGCCTTGGACATAGGTTTCGTGCTAGTTGGCACTCATCAGCAAGGCGTATCTGCAACCTTGAAGGAACTGATGTCCTTTCTGAGATTCGAACCCGCATCACCCAGTGCTGCAGTCAGAGACGTTACCACTGAGCTATTCAGGCTCGCGACTGACCTCCTGTAGGACTGTATTGGATATTGTACCAACAATTCACAGTGTACCGTAATGGCTAGCCACCTAGCATGGTGGCCACATTGCAAACATGACTGATAGAATTCAGTCTTCACCGAAGATAGGACTAGACACATTACACTAGTTACTGACTAGTGTTCAATCAAAAATACACTATATATACATATATATATATATATATATATAATTCATAATCAGTTATCTGCGATCATGAACTTTAGCCGAACGTAATCACTAAAATTCTGATGCAAAAGTACAGCACACAGTAATATTAACTGATGACGTTTCGAGCATAAACTATTGCCCATAATCATATCAAGGCACTATTCACACAACTTTCTTGCTTCATTTATATACATGTGTGGAATCGATTAGATATTGGGATAAAATTCAATATGAGATAATGTACATTCAGAAATAATAATAATATGAGTGTTATCAATCAAATACAATCAGATGGGAAATAAGACGAGTGTTTTTATAGTCATAATAAGCTACTTGTTAGAATGTTTTGATGTGTTTGAATTGAAATAGAATTTTAAGATTATTTATTATCCTCTTCTGATTTGACTGATTGGTGGTAATAATATCTTCCATGCATATCTCTGGTATTTGCATTGAGTCATTTCTGTTGCATGTGTTGTCTTGGGTGTAGACTCAATGAACAAGGATTTCGTAATCAAACTCTCTAGCTTTCCAACTACCTATGATACTCTTAGGAATTTTAACCCTCTCCCACCTTATTGTGTGGTCGTTTGTTTGTAATTTAGAAAAAAGCTCAGCAATTGCACTTCACGCATAACAAACAACCACACAATGAGGTGAGATAGGGTTAAAATTCTAAATAGTAACATAGGTACGCGGAAAGAGAGATTGATTACTGAATCCTTGTTCATCGAATCTACACACCCAACACATGCAACAGAAATGAGTCAATGCAAATACCAGAAATATGGAATATATTATTACCTCCGGTCAAATCAGAAGAGAATAATAAATAATCTTAAAATTCTATTTCAATTCAAACACATGAAAACATTCTAACAAGTAACTTATTATAATTGTAGAAACACTCGTCTTATTTCTCATCTGATTGTAATTGATCAATAACACTCATATTATTATTTCTGAATGTACATTATCTCATATTGAATTTTATCCCAATATCTAATCGATTCCACACATGTATATAAATGAAGCAAGAAAGTTGTGTGAATAGTGCCTTGATATGATTATGAGCAATAGTTTATGCTCGAAACGTCATCAGTTAATATAACTGTACAACACTATGTGATTTATCAAAATAAAATCTTATCCATAATGGAGTTACGCTCTACCACAGTGCCCAAGTTTTATACTTATATCAGTAATACAGCACACAGTGTTTACAGTGTTTAACAAAAGTAGACTAATATTTGTAAGAAGTCAGGTGAAATTTTGATCACAGTTCATGCAGTTTTGCTTATTATCATATTTTGATGCTTATTTCATGAACCATATGATTGGACAACACTTTTCAAAGACAAGAGATATCCTGTCCTTTTTATACATATATACCTGTTATTTTAATTTCGACAAATTTCCCTGAAGAAGTTCGGACCAGTTTGTCGAATGCAAGGGACGTTGGAATTACTCATTTCAATTTCGTTGAGATTTTACAAATATAATTTTTACATATATGTAACTGAACTGGAAGTCAGTCTGTGAAGGAAGAATATTCTTTTCAACAATTTCCCCTCTTCAGGTTATTACAGTTATAAAATAGAATATATTTGTTGTCGTTACAATAATGGCCAGTTAGTAATGTGGTGGATACATTTTTACGTTGAATAACAGATTAGTACATATAGGGTGACAAAATAAATAGTATTTGTGTGACAAACGTGCTAGGCTGAAATCGATTACAAAATATTTCGGTGAAATGAGAGACAATGGTTGTGACTAGTCATAATAGATTCGTAGAATGTGGGGTAGGAAAATTGACAAGTCAGTTCAAGGTTATAAAAGGTGTCGGGTGAGTCAGTGGCTAGTACAAAGTGGTCTGTGTTAAACAGGAGATAGTAAGACTGCAATTAGACGTTCATAATGAAATAACGAATATGTGAAATGAAACAGGTGGAGGCATATATTGAGAAAAGAGATAATATCACTAATAATAAGTCCGGATAGTATAAATGGAAAATTCGATAGTACTGAGAGAATGTTTGCATGAAGGGTATAAATTATGACGAATAATAATTGTAATAATAAGCAAAGAAAGAAAAAACCAAGAGGGATACGGAGAAGAGGCACTCTTGTTGAGAAGAAGAATCACTAATTCTCGTTTGGCCAAGGTAGGAACAACATCTGAACGTGTTCTTTTTGGATACAAAGTTCTGGTTTAGTCGATCTTATTGCAACTACTTCAGCTATGTGTAGGAGACGTGAGCGAATTCTACGTGATAACGACTTCGGAATTTAGTATATAACCCTGAAGGCTGTGCTGGCATCAATGCGACGTCCAGTATTGACCAAGTATAAAAGAATCGAGTTTTTTATGCACTTGATTCCCCCGCCCCCCCCCCCCTCGCTAAACCAAGCTGGTAAGTGTTCTCGAACCCATACTACTATTTATTTTCCCACCCTATACGTATTAATCTGTTATTCTATGTTAAAAAATGTATCCGCCGCATAACTAACTGACCATTATTGTAATATTAAGAACACAATATTCAGCGAAGAGACTCTCTTCAACAATGAATTTATTATCAAGCCGTACAATTCTATATATAAGTGGTTTTTCTTAAGAAAATATATCCGGTGAGGGAATTAGATCAAAGGTGTGAATACATGAAATAATAATAATAGTATGAAATGCAATTAAAATATTTGTGATTATAATCATAGTTAATTGTCAAGTGGCAAAATAATTAATGTCGTATATAGAATAATACATAAGGTGTATAGAATTTTGGAAAGGGGTACATAATTATAAGATTAGTAGGCGAATATAACATGTTACATAACATGTTGTGAAATTTAATAAGATAGAATTCAATATTGTGAAAAAAAGTTTTTGGATTCGCTTAATTTGTGCACAAAGGTTTGGCTGGCTTAAATTCATGAATGGTCAAGGCTCCTGCTGTCTTTCGAAGTTTATAACGAATGAAACACGTCAATTCAGCATGAATTGGATGGATCTTCTTAAAATCATCACCAGGGTTGATAGAGTGACTCAGAAGTCGGCCAAGTTGTTCTAGAATAGAGCTTCGCATACCCTTCCTTTCTATCTTGAAAAGCCATGCTGGAATATGTTCTCGTATGCGTGAATGAAAAGCGTTATTTGGCTACGGCAAATGTACCTTGCTCCATACGAGCAGGGGAACTGATAGATGCACATGGAGGCGTTCAGACGGGGGAGCTTATCTTTTACAGAGATATAGAGCAACTTGCGGCTAGTGAACGTCATTTGTAATTTTGCAGCAAAGAATGTTTCACCGATTGATTTGGTGAGACGGTTTTTGAGCATATCTAAAGCTTGATCACCTTTGAATTCCAAGTCCATGAATATAGTTTTCTTTGGAACTGAGTCGGTGACCAGTTTAGACTGCTTGTCTTTCATGTTGCTGTTAGGGTAACCGTTTTCTGCGAGCGTAGCTTTTAAGAAGTCAAGTTCTGAGTCAATGCAATCAGAACTACAAATTTTCCTTATCCTAAAGCAGAGTGAATGAATTAGGTTTCTCTTTCTGGAGATAGACACCCAACTGTAGAAATTATTTAGTTGTCCATTCCATGTACTTTTCCGATGGATGGATCTTTTGAGAGATCCGTCATTGCGTCTACTAAGGCACATATCAAGAAAGGGAAGACTTAGTTCAGATTCCTTTTCCTTGGTGAATTGCAGTGATGGATGGCAGTTGTTGAATGCAAACAAAACATCATCAACAAGTACATTCTTCTCGCAGATAATGAAAGTCTCGTCTACATATCTTCTATAAATGTCGAAATGACCGATGATTTGACTAAGTTGAGAGTTTTCAAGCTTTACCATAAAACAATCAGCCAACAGGGGGGGACCCAGTGGTGATCCCATCGCAATATCATCTCTCTGACTAAAAAAATCTCATTATTGAAGGTGAACTGAACATTCAACGTGTATCTCAATAAAAGTTCTTTGAGATAGATTGTTGGCAATATAATCACATATATAGCAAACAGTTTTTCATGAGAGGTACACTGGTAAATAACGAAGTCACATCTAATGAGAACATGATTTTGTCTGAGACATTAAAATTTTAAAAAATACTTTCGAAAAATTTGAATTAGTGTAACGACAACAAATATTATTCTATTTTATTTATGTTCGGACCTGAAGAGGAGAAATTATTGAAAAGAATATTTCTTCGTTCAGATTGACTTTTAATTCATTTAGGAAACAGAAAGATTGGGCGAAGAAATATTTACTTTCCAATTAGATCCTCATCTCACTCTGGCTCTACTCTAATATACACCTATAGCACTTTTTATTACAATACACAACAGTTTACCAATCAAGTGGCACTGATATCTTTGTTAACAATAATTAGTCAGTGTCAACATGTCAATGGGTTGATGATTAACGAAGACAATCAGTACACACATTTAAAAGGTAGAAATGGTTAGAGTAAATTAATTTTACAAGGATAACACGCAATTAAAGATGAAGTCAGAAAAATAAAATAATTTGGACAATTAGGATTTTTACCATTTTTAAAGGTTTAGGGGGAGGGGGGCGAAGTAGTCCGGTTTATGCATTCATGTAACAATGGCCACGGTAAGGAAAGTGGCTGTACAAATTTCTTCTGAACACGCACAGGTTTGGCTTCTTCTTCAGGTGGATTCCTATTGCTTCAGCTGTCGTATGTAGAAGACGAACTCGTAGAGCAAAATTAAGATCAGTCGGAATGCGATAAATAATTTTAAATGCAGTATTAACGTCAACCTTATGCTCAGTATCAACAAGGTGTGCTAAAATAGAGCTACGAATAGATCTTGTTTGTCCCTTGCTTAACCACGCTGGATGATGTTTGGAAATACGGTGATGAAGCTGCCTAATTGTACACCCGATGTAGCTGGCTCTGCAGCTGCAGTCAAACTGGTAGATACACACAGAAGAGGCAAATTTAGGTAGTTTATCCTTATTTCTCGAACATAGAATAGGAGTGGTTGTGAAGAGACAACGTAAAATATTGAAAAGTAAATATTTCTTCGCTCAATCTTTCTGTTTTCTAAATATCTAAATGGGGATTTCTTCTATATTTTAATTCATTGATATGCAGATATATTATTTCATATTATTAAATTTAATATGTAACTTAGAGTTTGTTTGGAAAACACAAAAGATTGAGCGAAGAAATATTTACTTTTCAATTAGATCCTCTTCTCTGGCTCTACTCTAATATATATAGCATTTTTTACATTACACAACAATTTACCAATCAAGTGGCACTGATATGTTTGTTAACAATAATTAAACAGTGTCAAAATGTCAATGGGTTGATAATTAACAAAGAAAATCAATACACATTTAAAAGGTAGAAATGGATAGAATAAATTAATTTTACAAGAATGACACGTAATTAAAGATGAAGTGGTCAAAATAAAAATAAAATAATTTGGACAATTATAATTTAATAGGGGGACATTGACATTTTGACACTGTTTAAATATTGTTAACAAACATATCACCACTTGATTGGTAAATTGGTGTGTATTGTAATAAAAATGCAATGTATATATTAGAGTAAAGCCAGAATGAGATGAGGATCTAATTGAAAAGTAAATATTTCTTCGCTCAATCTTTTGTGTTTTCCAAATGTCTAAATGGGGATATTTTCTATATTAGAGTTTGTTCACATTTCGCATTTACTACCATTATTATTATTATTATCATTATCATTATTATCGTTATTATTATTATTTCAGTTTCAACTTTGCCTACAATGACTAACCGTCATCTGTTGAACGTTGTAAGATCAGAACAAACGTGTGTGCGTACCTGCGCGAAAGAGGGCAAGAGTGCAGAGACAGACAATGTGAAGACACAGTATAAGACTGACGTAGCCTAAATGGCTTAAACTGATGTTATTTTCTTTTTATTATTATTATTATTACTATTATTATTATTATTATTATTATTATTATTATTATTATTATTATTATTATTATTATTGCCGTTGTTGCTGTTATCACACACTGTATGGATAAAATCGAATTATTCGATCAGCCCAAGTTATTGTCCACTGTTCTTATAAACCTACTTGTTTATTGGTCTGTTAATTATAATAATAATAGTAATATTAATAATAATTATTATTACTATAATCCCTATTATTATTGTATTATAGTATATTTTATATCAATCAATAAGTATGTACATATATATATGTATGAATATTCGGTGCGTGCGTGTATGTGTGTGTGTATAGGCGTCATGTGCGCATTTGTGTGTATATCCGTGTATGTGTATATCTATCTATTCTTCAGGCTTTGAAATGTACATATATGACTGACTTTATTGTTTGTTCGTTTGTTTGTCTGTCTGTCTGTCTATTAACGAATTTGGTTGTAAATGCCCTGCGTCATTTACTTCATTTTATTTTTGTCTTTTTTTAATAAAAAAATAATTTCAATTTCTCCGTCTTGTTCTTTTTCAATCCCAGAATGAATAGTACTATTAAGCAATTTATTACCAATTGGTGCTTATTCCTCCTTGTGTGTGTGTGTGTGTTTGCCCAGTTTATGACTGGGATTGCAATTTCCACTTCGTACCTACCCACCTACCTGCCTATCCTACCTACACTACAATGTAGTGTTTGTTTGTGAGGGATTTAAAATAGGCTTCGTTCCTCTCTCTTGAGTACAAAAGAAATTTAGGTCAGAGCCTCAACCATCACAGGGTTAGAGGTATGCGCTCAGAAGAGGTAATTGAAGATGAATTAAGCATTGTATATGATACTTTGATTGACTGAAAATAGCTATCCAGACAAATTTATCAAGAAACACATGACAAAGAAAGCCAAAAAGGACTACTCACTATCCGTGAACAAGAAGCCTCTTTATATATGACTGCAATTAAAGGGTGGTATAACTAGCGAAATAATTACGAAGAAGGTGAGAAAATCAGTCCAAAAGAACTTTTAATGCTTGCAGACTATAAGTCTTATTGTCTACACGACCGATGGTGATTCCTCGATTGAAAGATGAAGTCACTAGACTAAACTAGCCACTTCCACTTGTATCTAACAATCCAACTGCGCTTGTAGTGGAGCAAGTTATATTGGCCGTTGCTTTAGGAACTTGATTTGTCGTGCTCGCTCGAGAACATCTTCCACTATGACTAAGTAAAGGTGTAGTGAAAACCATCAACAGTTAGATATTAAGCGACCTGGTCCAAAGTGGACCAGCATTGAAGAATCCTTCTCTATCATCTATCGGGTACCGAATAAATTGCCAAAAATATCGAGGTATTGCATGCTCCAATTCGCGTGAAACAACCAGTGCTTTGTGTGCATAAGAAATAAGTCCAGCTAGCCACTACTACTCCCCTGGCGTGCCTTCAGTAGAGACTATAAATTCATGAATTTGTATTACTATCTTTCCTAATTTTTCTGACATTCAGTTTATTGTTATGTGGATGCTATTGAACTGTAATCTATCAATATTATTGATTCGATGCTACTTAAAACAACATTAATGTTGTTGTTAATAACACTAATTCATTCATTCATTCACTATAATGTGTATATATAACTGTAGAACCTGATGATGAAGTTATCGAAAAGAGCATTCTTTGTTGGGTAACCATTCTTTTGGTAATTTTTTTTACCGTGGGCTGATTACATCATCAGTTAGAGAGTCTGGATCTCTTCAGCCATATGCACACAGCTCACCTCTGATATTGACCATTAATACACTTGTAGTTGCATGCCAACAAATTTACCACCTAGTCAGTCGATTTGCGATCCTGTTGGTTCTAACGAATATTAGTAACAACATCAAAACGATACGATACCACCGAAGGTGCGACACAAGAAGAGAAGACTCACTGTTGACGTAGTGAGCTTTTACTGCCACGTATCAACAGCGAAAATGATTGACAGTGCTTGCGTATTTATATGCTTTAAATGATCATGACAGATACTAATTACATTGATAAATTCAAATAGTCAATAGCCAATAGGATTTCAAGGTCATAAGTGGGGTGAGAGAAAAGCAACGAGACATGTATAAGTATCGGGGGGGGGTGAACCCAGGCTATGAATAGCCTGTCAATCACTGGAATACGGGAATCCCCCAAAGTTCAGCTGATGAATTCTAACTTCTGTCAATTTGTAATATGAAAAAGAGAAGACGTTCAGCGAAGAGACTCTTTTTGGCGATCGCATATATATACAATTATTTGTGTGTGTGTGTGTGTAAATGAGGCTTGTCAAGTTTAGATAATTAATTGGGTAATACAAGAATGACCTAATATAGAAACAAGGTTAATCAGACAGCAACTAAAGTAAGATTGAGTTAGTAAGTTAGGTGACCTAATATAATTGACTAAAATGTTTCAGCTTAGGTCAGGGTAGCAACAGAGGTAATTACAGGTAGAGACTAAATGGAAGTGGGGGAGAGAATAATTTCATTTAAATTAAAACGGAAATTGAGGAAATAATTTGGATGACGTAACATAAATGACTAGAAATTAAGCGTTGATCAAGTCAGCAACAGTGGTAGTGAGGTGCAGAAATTAAATCGGGCGGGGGTAGAGAATAAGAAGGTTGAAATGTAAAATATTACAATTGAGAAGACAAAATAATACTAATGAAGAGATAGAAAAAAAGATTGAGCAGAATTTACCTGTCGGGTAATAAGATGGATTACGTCCATTGTAAGTGTAGTGATTGAACGAACTTCTTTTGTATGCAGAGTCCAGGACTTAGCAAGTGAATCGCCATTGCTTCTGCAGTTTGAAGAAGTCTGATTCGTACACCTTTAGGAAGACTACTTCATAGACGACTTTGAAGTTTGTTTGGGGTGCAGCTTGGTGTCCGGAATCTATTAGATGTCCTAAGATGGAGCTGCGGGGCATCGATTTTCTCCTTTGTAAAACCATGTTGGTAAGTGTTCGGTGATACGTTTGGGAAGCAAACGCTGCGTACGGCCGACATACCTGGCTCCACACGAGCAGGTGAATTGATAAATACACACTGATGAGGCCAGCAGTGGTAGCTTATCCTTCACGTTCACATGAATCATAGGTTTTGTGGAGAAGGTTAGTCGTCGTAGTTCAGCTGTGAAGAAGGTCTTCTTGAGTGAGCGCGACAGTCGATTTTTTTTAGTGTTTCCGCAGATATATCTCCATTGAATTGAAGGTTCATGTAAAGTAGTTTCTTCGGGACGCTAATCACGGGTGGCTTTTGTGGTCTAGGATTCATAGATTTTGCAATAAATAGTTCTGGATAACAATTCTCTAGAGATTGTCCATGGTGTCCGGGATAATATTATAGGGAAATATTATTATTATTATATAGGGAAATCGTCATCAAGCACGGTATCTGTACCCTCACACACACACAGATTTGTGCGATTTTCATACATGACTTTCGGATTTAATAACATCCAATTATAGGCAACAGTTGTTAGTTGTTTGGTAGGTGTGTCTGATGTGGCTGGCATTAAGAAGAAAAAAAGTTCAGCGGAAAGTCTCTGTTCGACGAATTCACTCATTCACCTGTACAACTGCATTTATATTTAATTCCCTTTTTTGTACATGTGTATACATTAGGTTTGTCAAACAAGAATATTGAAATTAGTTAGGGTGGTAGCTTACGTCATCAAAATGTGATGAATAATCAATTTGTAACTAGGGTGGGTGGGTGGTTGAAAACTAGTAAATACTGACTAGGGTTAAGTAATATGAAAGACAACCAGAAAACAGAAATTTGAACAAAGCAAGAACTACAGTTTTAGCAGAATAAAATGGTACCACCTTTTATTTCGTTGCCTTCTCGTCAGCTGGTTACAGGCCAAAGACATTATTTAATGTATCTACAAAAAACAATTTTAACATACCTGCACAGAGTTCATTTTAAACAAAAATCAATCAATATATGCATGCAGTAATTATATATATATATATATATGTTTGTTAACAATAATTAGTCAGTGTCAACATGTCAAACGGGAGTGATAATTAACGAAGAAAATTAATACACACAATTAAAAGGTAGAAATGGATAGAATAAATTAATTTTACAAGAATAACACGTAATTAAAGATGAAGTGGTCAAAATAAAATTAAGATAATTTGGACAATTATAATTTTTAAAGGTTTAGGGGGAGGTGGGCGAAGTAGTCCGGTTTATACAATCATGTAACGATGGCCAAGGTAAGGAAAGTGGTTGCACACATTTCTTCTGAACACACAGGTTTGGCTGGCTTCTTCAGGTGGATTCCTATTGCTTTAGCTGTCGTATGTAGAAGACGAACTCGTAGAGCAAAATTAAGATTAGTCAGAATGCGATAAATAATTTTAAATGCAGTATTCACATCAACCTTATGCTCAGTATCAACCAGGTGTGCTACAATAGAGGTACGAATAGATCTTGTTTGTCTCTTGTTGAACCATGATGGATGATGCTCGGAAATACGATGATGAAGCTGCCTAATTGTATGCCCTTTTTGCTGGCTCCATGAATACCCGTAGTCTCATCATACCACCTCTTCCACTTCACCTAAGGATCCATGCTCTATTCGGCCTTTCCCATTCGGGTTCCACTTGAAGGCCTGGTTCGTGATATCACTCAATGGTCTCCTAAGCATGTGTCCGACCTATCTGCATTTACTTCGGGATATTCGCTGGGTGACAGATTCTTGGTGAGTTCTTTAACAACCAGAGGGACTTACTGCAGAACCTTCTGGCAATCTTATCTTCAGTATCAAGCGAAATGCGTAGCTGTTGATAAAAGTTTGAAGCCTGTTCGAAGTGCTTTTCGTGACGCACTCGTCAAGTTTCTGAACCATCTAGAGGCACTGATTTGAAACTCTACTCGTCGACCAGAGTATTAGCTGACATACGATTAGGTTGGAAAAGAGTTAGAAATGTTCAACTCAAAACATGCAGTCGACCTATAAAGTCTTTAACAGTTGGTTTCAGCCTGACTGGTGCGTCGGTGATTCAGCGGTAGAATGATCGCAAACTACGCATGTGGTCCGAAGTTCGATCCTCTGCCGATGCACTACTAAATCTCGCTAAGTCGATAGTAAGGCCGGTAAAGAGGGAAGGTTGGGCCAAGTGAGGCTTGCAACCCTACCCCGCAAAAATATAAAACCACTGCCACTGAAACTTCAAAACTCTAGCTTGAAGCCGCCATATGTTCCACTCGGGAAGTAAAGGAATAAAATGATTATAAATAAAAATTGAGCCTGACTAGTTGAGTCGTCGGGACTCTACGAACCAATGGGATGGAGACTGTTGGTGATAATATGGGTGAATTTGGTTTATAATATAAGTATAAAACTTGGGCACTGTGGTAGAGTATAACTCCATAATGGTTAAGATTTTATTTTGATAAATCACACAGTGTTATACAGTTATATTAACTGATGACGTTTCGAGCACAAACTATTGCTCATAACCATATGATTTGATAATATACACCTATAGCACTTTTTATCACAATACACAACAGTTTACCAATCAAGTGGCGGTATGTTTGTTAACAATAATTAACCAGTGTCAACATGTCAATGGGGTGATAATTAACGAGGAAAATCAATACACATTTAAAAGGTAGAAATGGTTAGAATAAATTAATTTTACAAGGATAGCACGTAATTAAAGGTGAAGTGGCCAGAAAAAATAAAATAATTTGGACAATTATAATTTAATAGGTTTAGGGGGAGGGGGGCGACGTAGTCCTGTCTTGTAACGATGGCCACGGTAAGCAAAGTGGCTGTGCAAATTTCTTCTAAACACATAGGGTTGGATTCTTCAGGTGGATTCCCATTGCTTCAGCTGTATGTAGAAGACGAACTCGTAGAGCAAAATTAAGATTAGACGGAATGCGATAAATATAATTTTAAATGGAGTATTAACGTCAACCTTATGCTCAGTATCTACAAGGTGTGCTAAAATAGAGCTACGAATAGATCTTGTTTGTCCCTTGCTTAACCATGTTGGATGATGTTCGGAAATACGATGATGAACCTGCCTAATTGTACGCCCAATGTAGCTGGCTCCGCAGCTGCAGTCAAACTGGTAGATACACATAGAAGAGGCAAATTTAGGTAGTTTATCCTTATTTGTCGAACATAGAATAGGGGTGGTTGTGAAGAGACAACGTACCTCTGCTGCATAATAAGCTGTTTTAACTGCATTCTTCAGGCACTGTGTTATCTTTTTTGTTATACATTTCCGTTCATTATAGTTATTTTGAATATTTCCTTTTTGTCTACCTTTGTATGCTACATGCAGTGTGGCAACTTGATGAACTGCTGCACTTCTGTGTCAAAGTAAGCTGTATACAACAGCAAGTTCAGTGTGAATTAAGCAAGTATGCCCATCATATTCTTCGTCAATCGTCTTCAGTTGATATGGGATTAGGTTGGAAAAGAATTAGACACAACCAGACCAACACATATCATCAGTCAATAATGAAGTCTTTGAATGTTAGTTTGAGCTATGCGGTAGTTGATGGAGAGACCACACGGCTGGACTCCTTGAGATGAATTGAAAACCAATAGCTGGAGACTGTTTTTAAGCATGGCTCAAAATCATTCTTAGTGGCATTGATGGATCTACATTACGTAATCTATCAGACGAATCAAATTTTCATGGATTTCTATATAATTATCCCTTAATACATACACATTTGTTTGTTTTAAGTTCTTCGTATTCTATATATATATATATATGGTTTTATGATATGCGACAGCTTGAAGAGCTGAACTGCTGTGCGCATTTCTATGTAGATGTTTTAGTTCAGTAGGTCAGGTGAGTCCTAGTAAGTGTGACCTGTTTATTGAGCATTCCACTGGGGTTCGAACCCAGGGGCCTCCAATTACCAGGTGAACAGGTAGACACCATTAAGCCACTGGGGCCTGACTCAATGGTCAGTGAATTCCGACTTCTGCCAATTCTTGATATATTTAGCGCATCCACGAGTCTACGTCACGGATAATTAACTGTCCCCTTGTCTGGCTTGGTGGACCCTGCTGGTGATGAATCTTCACTAGAACCTAAGGTACTTCCTGTATGGGTCTAATCGCTAGTGAGCATCAGACTAATTGTCGGGTGTCGGTTTGCGTAGGGTCCCAGTGGTTTAACAGTGTACGAGCTCGCCTCGTAGCCAGAAGGTCCTGGGTCTGATTCACAGTGGTGGGGTAATGAGTGGGTATTATCGAAGAGACCCAAACCGGGACGAAACATCTGTCCGGTACTCCCAGTTGGTTTTCCAATGGTTCTCTAGCTGATGTTAGCTAGTAATCAATTCTGTAACCATTCAAAACACTCGGTAGTTTTTTCACTTTTATGTGACGCAACATAACACAAACAGTACGTACTCACAGGGGTTCAAACCTAAGACCTTTCGCGAGCTTATAGACCATTCAGCCATCGGGACGCAATTCTATAACCCATGAATTCCAACTCCTACAAATTAAAGATACATAGAGAGAGATACAAAGAGCAGAAATTGGAATTCATGGGCAGTTGAAGCATTGTGTCTTGGTGGCTGAATGATTCACAAACTCGCCTTGTAACCGGAAAGTCCTGGATTCGAACCTCAATAGATGCATACCACTGAAAGAAAAGTCAGGACCAAACAGCTGTTCATTACTCCTTGGATTTATGGTGGTTCTTTAACTGAGGTCAGCTATTGGTCAAACCTGTAGCCAATCAAATCCCTGCAAACCAACACTTGGTAATATTGCACTGGGAAACAGATCTTATTGGCTACAACGAAATGAACTCAATAAACCAAAACAAATTTCTCATATACAAGCTAGGTGACTGGTTATAAGCCAAACGCTTATTGCATTTGAAAGCTAGCTAGCCAGCTAATAATATTATCCAGTTGTCCGAAATGAAGAAGGTGGAGAGTGTGATTCGAACCCGGGACCCATTTGGTAGGGAATCATATACATAAGTCGATAAACCGCATCTCCTATATGAAAGTCAATGGTAAGTTATCTAAGACTAAACCATAGTAGTATAAATAATGAAATTCTCTAGCCACCCACTAGTTCGGAGCAACGGGAAGGACAGACTTCCGCATATGACCACTTCAATGTGCATATATCAGTTCACCTGCTCTTGCGGAGCTAGGTACATAGGTCGTTCTATGCGGGTCTTATCACAAGGTGCTAGAGAACATCATCCAGCATGTCTGCGCAATAACTGAACACCTCGTCAATACCTGTCACAGAATCTCAACTGACTCATCATTCAGAGTCATTTACAAAGTAAACAAAAATCTACCTGCAAAGTCAGTGTGTTTCCGACTTCTTTATACTGCGGAAGCTTTCGCCATATGCATCGAAAAGCCAGAGCTATGCGTTCAAAAGAAACTAGTCCAGCCAACTACCATGGACCTAGTTCGGTATGTTCCCTTATCCTTCAGTTTTTTTCGTTTTGTCCTTTGTGTGTGTGTGTGATTTTCTCTCTTTGTCTTCATTCATTTCATCCCATTTTTTTCAGTTATAAAATCAGTTGTTTTAAGTTTTTTTCCATGCTCCTCCTGTTCACACTTTTAGAATAACCATTTTACAATTATATTCTAATCCTGTATAGTTTTTTGTTTCTGTGCCTCTTGTAATCTGTATTCACACACACACCTCTTAACTTACATTTCAAGTTGAAAATTTTGATTTCAATTTGTTTCCATGCTCATTTTGTTCACACCTGTAATTCGTTCTATCCCTGCGTAACTTTCGTCTCTAAGCCTCTTGTAATTTATATCAAGTTGAAAATAATTATCACCTTTTATTTGCTTTTAAAATTATTTCTCCAGTTATCAAATATTAATTTTGCATACGTTGTAACTGTTCTCTAATCCTATACAATGTTGTATCTAAGCCCCTCGTAATCTACATTCGTACCTTCAAACTTTCATATCAAGTTGAAAATTAATATCACCTTCGTTACTATGTGGAATTAAGCAAATAATAATTGTATCCATGTAAACTAATCTATACAAATGCGATTGTACAGCTGCTTTTGAGAATGAAATCGCCGAAAAGATCAACATCTTTGCTGAACTTCTTGTTCTTTAAATAATAATAATAGTCCAGAGATCACTTTCCGTTATCAGTCAGTCTTCTTTTATTTAGTAAGCCAACTTCGCGGAATGCAACACCTGAAGCTTATGTTTACGTGAGTAACAGCAGAACATAATTGAATTTGGTGGGGAAATTCGGTTGTCATTGGCAACCACATATACGGCCTTATAAAGAAAAACTTGCGTGGGTGGTTCAGCAGCAGAACATTCACCAACCACGTACGTATTCCAGAGTTCAATCCCTGGCCAGTGTGGGAGCAGTTCTAAACCTCATTAAGCAGGTGGTAAGTCCAGTGATGAGGAAAGGTCAGAAGTAAGGCTAGCAACCCCATTCCAAAGGAAAACAAAGCTACTGTAGCTGAGACTTCAAAACCCTACCTTGGAGCTCTATGTTTTATTTATTTTATTTTAATTTGATTTACAGCTTGATTCCACACCGTATTTTCAGTACAAGTGTGGAATTTTCAGCATGGATATCGGTAGCCCAAATTCAGGCCGACCGTAGATATCGGGTGTGTGCCGGCAGGGGATCGAACCCCGGACCATGTGCATGGTCGGCGAGAGTCCTAACCACTGTGCCACCTTCCGCTTGGAAGGTAAATTAATAATCTACGAAGAATTATATTAAAATAAGCTTTTTCGCATGTCCTCCGTCATCAGCTTCTTTTGTCTTCCTTCTATGCTTTTCCATGTTGTCCACTAACAAAAATCTTCCCCTTACATTCTCTTCACCGTTAAATCCTTACCTCCACTATTCAATATTTTTTAAGATGATGTATATACTACTTACAAAACCTGTCAGTAGCACACCCCACGCTTGTATTGTTATTATTATTTTGTTTCAATGGAAAGACCACTTCATTCTCTTCCTATCTCACCAGTTAAATTTTCTTCATAAACCAACATGAGATAGGGAGACCATTATAACTGGGTGTTTCATCCTAGTTTGGGACTCTTCATCGGTGTACGCCAACCGCCCCCCCCCCCCCCCAAACAGGGATCTGGTTGTGAGACTTGAACTGGAACTCACTAACTCCTAAAATTCTAACTTTATCGACTCATGATATAGCGCCTCCGACAAGCATCTAATTCATCTTGACACGTTGAAGCCGACTGGTGACGACTTCCCAGTGAATCTTCCAGAAGTCCATCCATTAGCTGTCAGTAAGCTGGTGATTGATATTCAGAATATGGGATCTGTTGTAATTACTGTCTCGGTGGTCCAGAGTTCAATTCCCGGACAACACACTCCTTAACCTCCCCCCCCTAGGTAATTACTAGCTGATACCAAGCCTTGAGGAGAGAGAGTAGGTTTGGTGTGAGGCTATTTGTTCCGCTCAGAAGGCAAGGAATGAAAATGCGCTACTGTTACAGTTAAGGTCCCATGTTACACATCGTGGAATAAAAAGCCACCCATTCACCCAACCACCGACGTACACATACACAGGAAAACATAATGAATGAAATTGCTATTTAAGTAGTATATATAAATAAAGTTAGAATAAAAACACTTAACCAATAAATTGCGGTAACAAAAAAAAAATTGAAACCAAACTAGAATATACAAAGAGAAGAAGCGAGAAAGCGGATGACAAGCAGTGGATCCACAATAATAATAATAATTATTATAATAGCTTTATTCCAAAGAGTATGTCTTTTTCGTACAAATATGGAATTTTCAGCAGGTAGTACAACAATATTCCTACAAACTTTCTCATTACACGGGGGTAATAATTAGTAAAACAGGGGGGGGGGGCATTTACACTAATAAAGTATTGTTCCATAACAAGCAAGTGAATATAAAGCTAAATCAAGTGAAAATATAATAACGACAATGAAACAACAACAACAAGATGGTGGGGCTGTTTACTTAGAGTTCCACAGTAAGTTCCCAGCCAAATAAGGTATTGTAGAGCTGTTGTACTCAGTCGTTCGAGCATACAGTGTCTTCTGATGAGATACAGCAAGGAGAGGGTTGTGTATGGAGAGAGAGAGAGACAGCGGATGTTCAGAGTCTGACAAGATAATATTTGCTCATTTCTTGCAGGAGTCCATGTGTCCACTGTCTACAACAGTAGTAACGAGTTGGTTTAGCTTAGAGACACCCCACTCACCCTACTGAGGGCTTTCTTAAGTAGCCCAAGGATGTACGCTTGATACACATGTATACACAAACACGCAAGCACAAACACACACAAAACATGCAAACACACCTGACTATGGAAGCAAATACAAACAAAGGAGAGAACAAACAAAAGGAAAACATCACAAGACAGCGAAATCCCTGTAATAATCGTAAATATTAAAATCAAATTTGCCTATCCTAATTCATTTTTAAGAATTACACGAGTAAAATAATTGTCCAACAACGACAATAATAATAATGACAAAGAAAGCACACGTAGAACTATTTTATTGGCGGTGATGTTAGTGACACTCTTATAACATTACAGCTGACATCAGTTGAAAGAATTATTGGAAAACCAGCTGGAAGTATTTGACAGCTGTTTCGGCCTAGTTCGAGGTGGTGGTTGTGGTGGGGGGGATGTCCAGCAGCACGTATCCCACCATGACTTTTCGTTTACCAAGTGAGCTTGTAGGCCATACAGCTGTACCGGGGGGACCTGATCCAATTGCTCAGGAATTCCAATCACAAGAGTATTCAAGAGAGTTAAGCAGCGAAGTGGGTCGTTTGACTATTCATCCGGTGTCAAGGCGACAATACGCGTTGTGTAAGAGTAAAACAATGTAGTGGAGTGGAACAACACAGGGCTTCAAGCTTTTAAGTTTTAGTAGAGGTGGTGAGACATTCTCCGCCACTGACCCCCTCCACCATCACCACCTCGCCAACTGCGTGTGCTGTTGGAATTCAGCAGGGGACAAGTCGGAAAAGATAACAAAAATTGTCAAGTTAATGACTATAGAAAAAAAAGATGACAGTAATGATGATATCGTATTATCCTACTCAGTTGAGTTGAGTTCAGCTGCGTAGCGTTGCTGTTTCAGCTTCGTTCAACTTCATGTAGGGAAGACAATAAAAGCCTGGATAGATAAAGCATTCTAGAAACACTAACACTGCGCAGAATAAGACCAGAATTGCTAACTAAACGAGAAATAACAAGCATCATCGTCATAATGATGAGGATGTGAGAGCATTTGTACAAAACAACCAAATATACAAACTTCATAAAATCTCAACTGGTAACAAAAGTTCCTTATTTTTAAGATAATAATATCAGTAAATTAATTAGCCTACATAAGAGTAGCAGTAGTCATAAAATGGAAACATATCATCGACGACGAATTCAGTAGTATATATCAACAAAAAGAAAAAAACTTGAAAAGAAGAGTCATATTTTTTAAGCTGAATTCACCATAGTTTTAAAGTTGAAATTGCACTGATGATCTTCAGGGTGATGATGCCTTGCACAAAACCATCGTTCACAACTATAAATCAAACAAAAAAAAGAAAGAAAGAGAGGTGAAATCAAGTGTTAAAAAAGTACGTGTGTGTATAACTCCATTTTGGATAAGATTTTATTTTGATAAAGTGTCACACAGTGTAGTGTTATACAGCAATATTTACTGATACACCAACGTTTCGAGCACGATTTATACTCTGCAGCTCATAATCATATCAAGTCACTCACTCACACAACTTTCATGCTTCATTTATATACATGAGTGGAATTGATGATTAGACATTTGAATAAAAATCAATATGGGATAATGTACATTCAGAAATAATAATATGAGTGTTATTGATCGAATACAATCAGACGGGTAATAAGACGAGTGTTTTTATAGTCAAAATAATAAGTAACTTGTTAGAATGTTGTGATGTGCCTGAATTGAAATAGAATACAATTTGAGATTATTTATTATCCTCCTCTGATTTAACTGACTGGTGATAATAATGTCTTCCATGCATATCTCTGGTATTTGCATTGAGTCAGTTCTGTTGCATGTGTTGGGTGTAGACTCGATGAACCAACCAGGCAGGATTCATTAATCAATCTCTCTCTCCACCTACCTATACAGAGGGCTAGTTTCGCATATGCCAGTTTACGCCGTCTCTGGCGTAGACGTGATATCCGACTATCGACCAAAGGGCGTGTGTAATGCTCATCAGTCCGCTCCGTCCTCCTTTATAGCTGTGAACGAGACCTGGCCATTGAGAGCAGAAGACATGAAAAGATTAGCTGTCTTCGATCATAGGTGTCTGCGTTCTATCTCCCGTGTGAAGTGGCATAATAAGGTGAGCAATATCGAGGTTAGGCGTTGAGTGCTAGGTAAGGAGGGGAAATCAGTCGACGAGACTGTGAAATTACATCGACTGAGATGGTTAGGACATGTGCTGCGTATGCCTAGTCATCGCCTTCCTCGACGGGCAATGTTAGCTGATATAGGGCCAGGCTGGAAAAGAGCTAGTGGCGGTCAAACGAAAACATGGTACCAGTCAATGAAATCCACAACAGTCAGTCTAAGCCACGTAGGAAGGTGTAGACTTCCTGGTTGGGGCCCTCGGGACTGTAAAAACCAATGGTTGGAAACAATTGGTGACATGGCTCAAAATCGTTCTCAATGGCTAACGCAGATGCATCCACTCCTTGTGACTTATGATTTCCAATCAAACTGTTTTGTTCTTCGTTATTACTATTCCTTTGTCTCACACCTCTGTTTACTGTGTATATTATGCATTTCTTCTACTTTCTTTTCTTGCTTTGTGTGCTACATGGAGTGTGGCGACTTGAACTACCGCACATATGTGCAAAAATCTATGTCGGAAACCGACCGACACAACCGCACAATAGAATGGGACAGAGTCCAAATTCCAAAAGGTAATATAGGTTCTTGGAAAGCTAGAGAGTTTGATTACTAAATCCTGGTTCATTGAGTCTACACCCAACACATGCAACAGAACTGACTCAATGCAAATACCAGAGGTATGCATGGAAGACATTATTACTACCAGTCAGTCAAATCAGAAGAGGATAATAAATAATCTTAAATTGTATTGTATTTCAATTCACATTCATCATAACATTCTAACAAATTACTTATTTATTTTGACTATAAAAACACTCGTCTTATTTCCCATCTGATTGTATTTGATTGATAACGCTCATATTATCATTTCTGAATGTACATTATCTCATATTGATTTTTATTCCAATATCTAATCGATTGCACACATGTATATAAATGAAGCAAGAAAGTTATGTGAGTGAGTGACTTGATATGACTATGAGTGGCGATAATTTGTGCTTAAAATGTGGTCATCAGTAAATATTACTGCACACCACTGTGCGATTTACCTAGATAAAATCTTATCGATAATGGAGTTATACTCTACCACAGTGCCCAAGTTTTATACTTATATCAATAATACATTGGTGTGTATAAATTGTGTGATATTTCTATTTTTGGAAATTATTCAATGCTTCTCTAACTAAAAGTCAATCTGGTCGAAAAATATTCTTTTCAATAATTTCTCTTCTTCAGGTTCTTACACTTTTAAAATATAATATATATTTGTTGTCATTGCAATAATGGCCAGTTAGTTATGCGGCCGATACATTTTTTATGTAGAATAACAGATTAGTGCTATGGGATGTCAAAATAAATAGTCGTATTTGTGTGACAAACATCTTGCTAGGCTGAAATCGATTACAAAATATTTCGGTGAAATGGGAGACAATGGTGGTGATTAATCATAATAGATTTGTAGAATGTGGGTTAGGAAAAACTGACAAGTCAGTTCAAGGTTATAGAAAGGTGTCAGGTGAGTCAGTGGCTAGTACAAAGTGGTATGTATTAAAGAGGCAGAGATGGTAAGACTGCAATAAGGAGGTCATCATGAAATAACGAATATGTGAAATGAAACAGGTGGAGATGTATATTGAGAAAAGAGATAATATCACTAATAATAAGTTCGGATAGTATAAATGGAAAATTCGATAGTATTGAGAGAATGTTTGCATGAAGGGCATAAATTATGACAAATAATAATAACTAATAATAAGCAAAGGAAAAAAACCAAGAGGGAGGGTTAAGGGGAAGAAGCACGCTTGGTGAGAAGAAGAATCATCAATCGAAGTTTGGCCACGGTCGGAACAGTGCGTGCCTGAACGTGTTCTTTTTGGATACAAAGTTCTGGTTTAGTCGATCTTATTGCAACAGCTTCAGCTATGTGTAGCAGATGTAAGCGACACACCATAACTAATCTGTTATTCTAAGTTAAAAAATGTATCCGCCGCATAACTAACTGGCCATTATTGTAACGGCAACAATAACCTGAAAAGGAGAAATTATTGAAAAGAATATTCTTCGTTCAGATTGACTTTTAATTCATAATATGGGAATATTTCACAATATTGAAGCTTCTCTAACTGATATCAATCCGTGGTCTAACTCGGAAAAGACAAATCAAATTCTTACAAATTAACTCTTCAAATTATTTAATTGAATTTTAGATTTTCCCGTTGATTGACTGGTTGGACCGAAGTGCTCGGTCTCGGGTTGAAATGTCGGCTTCTAATTACATGCCCAGACACATCGTCGAAGCATCTGTACAAGAAGCCAACAGACATGTCAACCTGAGACTGAGCACTTCGGTCCAATCAATCGACGGGAAATCTACAATTCAATTGAATAACTAGTATGACCCGTTGCACAAGAGGTGGAGTGGCTCTCGTGGCCCAAGTGGTCTAGTGGATCACGCTTTGGCTGGTGTTTGAAACTATGGGCACTGGGTTCGAGCCTCATCGGTGGGAACATCATCACTGACTCACTGCGGAATGCAGGTACATCCAGAGGCTGATGAGTCCCAAACAGGATGAAATGCGCATCCTGGATTCCACTGCTAGTCACCATACACCAATTAAATTTTTGGAATTATTATCTTCAATTTTTTATTAAACTGATATTGATTTATGAGGGAAATCTAACAATAGAAATTAATCCAAACCGCACAATTTGAATTTCAATCAACAGGTCATTGATGTTTACTCAATGTATATCCTAAAACTGTCCTGAGAAGTTGCGAAGACTGAAATCTTCCAAATCTAGGTGACGTAGACATACACATCAAAGGCACTGGTTGAGGACCAGTCCTTATTGATTTCCAGCAGAGGAAAAAAGAAGAAAATGCTCGCGACATACTGTGCGAAATATCTATAAAAGAAAAGAAGGCGTTCAGCGAAGAGACTCTTTTCGGCGAATTCATTCACTGAGCTGTACAATCACATATTTATACAATTTTGTTTGTGTGTGTGTACATTAGATTTATAAAGTTTAGATAATTATGTAATATAAGTATTTTTTTGGCTTGGAAACAAACGTTAAGATGGAAAATGAAATAGAATTGATTAAGTGAGTAGAATTCAGATTAGATCAGGTTGGCAACATTATTAATGAGTGGTGTTTAAAATCAAATAAGGGTGGGGTTAGAGAATAATACAGTTGAAAATAAGTAAGTTAATCGGATGACGTAACACAGTTGACTAGAAATTGGACGTGGGTCGAGTTACCAACATTGTTAATGAGGGTAGAGATTACAAAAGGGTGGGGTAGAGAATAATATAAATGAAGATGTGAAATAATAAAATGCAAAAGACAAAATAATACAATTAGTAAGACTGAAATTAAGAAAGATTACGTCCATTGTAGATTTAGTGAATGAACGAATTTCTTTTGTATGCAGAGTTCAGGATTTAGCAGATGAATTGCCATTGCTTCTGCGATGTGGAGAAGTTTGATCCGTACACTTTTAGCAAGATTGCCTTGTATTCTGTAGATAACTTTGAAGTTTATTTCTGGTTTGACTTGGTGTCCAGAGTCGATCAAATGTTCAAGGATCGAGCTGCGGGGGCATCGGTTTTCTCCTTTATAAAACCATGAAGGTAAATGTTCGTTGACGCGTTTGGATAGCGAACGCTGAGTACGGCCGATATACCTGGCTCCACAGGAGCAGGTGAATTGGTAGATGCACATAGATGAGGCCAACAGCGGTAGCTTATCCTTCACGTTCATACGAATCATTGGTCTCGTGGAGAACGTCAGTCGTAATTCAGCTACAGAGAAGGTTTTCTTCAATGAGCGGGAGAGCCAATTTCCCAGTATTTCTGTAGATTGGTCTCTATTGAACTGTAGGTTCATATAGAGAAGTCTTTTTGGAGCACTGGGTGTAGGCGGCTTCTCTGGTCTGGGTTTCATTGATTTTGTGATAAATCTTTCTGGATAGCCATTTTCAAGGAGGATTTTCTTAAGAGTGTTCATTTCATCTTCTATGGCGTCCAGGCTGAAAATTCTACGTATTCTGTGGCTTAGTGAACGGATTAAGTTTCGTTTAGTATATAGAGGTACCCAACTGTGGAAGTTAGTGAGCTGTCTTCTGGTCACTTCCAAATTGAGTATGTCCCAATAAATTGTTTTCTATATGCATGTTACACAAACAGAAAAATAAACAGCTATAGTTACAGGCTCAGTCACGAGCTGACATCAGTTAAAGAATCGTTGGCAAACTAGGGATTACTGACCAGATGTTTCGTCCCAGTTTAAGACTCTTCATTAGTTAGTTGCTTGGGAGTTCAAGTCAGGCATCGTGACCAGTGGGGTCCACTAAGTTAGGTAAAAGAACAGATACCCTCCGATAGCGGTTGCGCTGTATACAGATATCGAGTCGAGAATTGGCAGAAGCAGGAATATTCATGGGCCATTGGATCGGGTTCAAGTGGCTGGTACTCCCAGTACTTCCTGGTCTTCCAGTGGTTCCCTATCTCATGTCAGCTTGTGACCATACCAGTAACCAATGAAATCTCTGCAAACTAAGGCTTGAAAATAACTAGAGCGTTCAAAGAACTCAGTACTGAAGTGTACATCTCAAAGACTAGACTATCAGTTGATTTGAAGTTATATGGTTTGAATCCAGACATAACTTCTTTTCATATTCTGCCCCTCCCCGCCCCTAGTTGGGAAAAAATCAATGATTAAACTTTCATTAAACAAAGAAATGCTTATTTTCAAAAAAATAAATATCGAACTCACCGGCAACTGAAACCACAGGCCAGTCGTGTTCGTCTATTGCACTCATGACACCTGGATCTGTTCGAATGTGTCAGTGTTGTACAGGAGGAAGAAGACTGAGAAGGAGAAGATGTAAGATTCGATGATGACGATGAAGGAGACAATCCCTGAAGATTATTGGAATTTGAATTTAAACCAGTTTGTCGATCAATTAAATGACTGCTACCATCATCCTTTAGTACACATTCATTAGCGATAGACTCTTGACTACTACTGTAACTAGGATGATGATGATATTTTGGAATTGATGTATGGTGCGTTTGATTATCTGATTGTTCACAAATTGTACTGTCAAAAAATAATGAATACAAAACAGTGATTATTAGGATTTTTCAATTGTGTTTTGAAATTTTCGGTACAAAAGAGCCTTAGTGAGCGGGGTGTCTCTTCAGTAGAATCCAATGAATATGCACAGAAGACAGATACACTTGATGATGAGGAAGAAAGAAAGTTGACACAAACTCTGCTTGATAATAATTATCCAGACAAGTTCATAAGGAGATATGAAGTAGTCAGAACAGCAAGACTCACTCACTCTCCACCTCGCCCCTAAGACGTGTACATCAAGCTACTCTATATGGGGGGTTATAGCAGCTTGACAACTAGACAAAGATTGAACACTGCTGTTGAAAAGACTTTTTATGCAGGTAATGTTATAATAATTGAGAATGTGAAACCAATATATCCATCGAAGCCCTTAGAACATGCGAAAAATGACGTCACATCCTATTGTATTTACGAATTTAAATATACATGTGGACACACATACATAGAAGGGAGGACTCATCGATCTCTGCAAGTAAGGGTTGGCTTCAGAGCATATTCCTAAATGTCTCCAGAAGCAAACAGAATCCCCAGAACCCATTGATGGTGAGTAAAGACCAATTAGCTTCTCTATTGCGAAACACATTTTTTTTTTTTTGATTACAGCTTGATTCCACACCGTATTTTCAGTACAAGTATGGAATTTTCAGCATGGATATCGGTAGCCCAAATTTACAGGCCGACCATAGATATCGGGTGTGCGCCGGCAGGGGTTCGAACCCCGGGCCATGTGCATGGTCGGCGAGAGTCCTAACCACTGTGCCACCGACGCAGGACATAGGAATGATGTTCACACACGTCTTTTAAACCTATTTATAGAACGTGTATGGGATAGGGTGTATCCTAAAGTTTGTGGAAGCCATCACTGGCAATTAGGAAGTTTAAACCACCTTTATGCGATCAAAGCAACAATTCGTCATCACACTAACTAAACCTTCCTTCCTTGGTAAACTTTGTTTTGATGATATTAAGGTAGATGTACTATTACCTGTCTTATTTGGTTTACCGATTCGTCTTCATTGTTATTTTGACCTTCAGTATGTCCTTTTAACTTGACCTAAGCCTATTTCTATTTCTCACCTGTTAACTCTTTATTAATTTAACATACACTTCTTCCTATGACAAGTCCATGTATAATCAGATTGTTCAAATTAATAGTTGCACAAATACACAATTACAATTCAGACAAATTACATCTTCTCATTGCTTTGTCTAAATTCATAAAGGGAACTAATTGTTTTAAAGTTGATCATTATTGAAACTATCTGATATTGTGGTGAGAGCTGGCTGCTAGCTAAATTGGTAGACAATAATTTACGTCAATGTTTACGTCCAATATCTCGGTCATGAGAAAAATAAGAACAAAGACTGATTCAACAACCAACCACAGCAGACTTTGCGTAGGCGGATACAATTTGCAGATAGATAATCTGAACTTCAAGAAACAGCCACAAACAGATGAAAGATTAACGTTCAGCGAGAAACCACCAATCAGAAGACTGTGTTTGTCTGCTAATAATAATCTATTACTTCAAAATCTATAAATATGTGTTGATTTCCTTAATAAACGATCTGTTGCCTGACCCCTGTCTTCTGTTGCTACAATATCACCTCAAATTGCCAGGATATGACGTAATAAGTAACGGTTAAAAACTGAAAGAAAACCTGATTTTTGGTACGAATCAGACATTATACAAACTCACCTGCAAGACACAGCTGCCAGCCTGGTCATCATTTGATGAAGAGAAAGAGGGAGAGAGACAGAGAAAGAGTGAGTGTGATTATCCAAACATTATTTTTTATTTTATCCCTTTGAGTTCCCAGAGGAACACAGGACTTCAAGCTAGAGCTTCCAGGTTCCAGTAGCAGTGGTATTTCTCATAGGATGGGGGTTGCTAGCCTCACTGCAAACCTCTCCTCCTTACTGGGTTTACTAACAAATGAGTGAGGTGAAGGAGCGCGTCAGCCGGGGATCGAACCCCGGATAACTTGGCTTGGTTGGCCAGTGTCCTGCCATTGAACCTCCGAAGCAGACATTATTACATTAGGTTAATCAACTGTCTAGAAGACTTTATCATGCTACCGGACGGAGTTTCCTGGAGTTAGTTCTAGTGAGAAGTTGTGACCAGTGAGGTCCATCCAGTCGGGAGTGAGGATGGATTTCCTGCTGGTGACACGGGTTGGTGCCAGACGAGCTAAATATCACGAATTGGTAGGAGTTAGAATTCATGGAGTGACTGGCCATTGAAGAATCAGGTCTCAGTGGCTGAATGGTATATGTGCTAACTTGCCTTGTAACCGGAAGGTCCTGGGTTCGAACCCAGGTAGTTGGTGCGTACTGTCGATGGGATCCAAACTAGGATTGAATAGATGTCCAGTAGTCCCTGGTTTTCATTGGTTCTCTAACTGATATCAATCCAGTGGTCAGACATTAAAAACAGATCAAATCCCTACGAATCAATTCTTGAGAATTAATTTGATGCTCACGAGTGACTAGCTACCGGACAGAGTTTCCTGGGGTTCTATTGAGAAATCGTGATCACTGGGGTTCATCCTGTCGGGAATGAGGACAAATATTGGTGCCAATCACACTAAAATCAAGAATTCGTAGGAGTTAAAATTCATTTGTCATTGAGTTGGATTCCAGTGGTTGAATGGTCTAGGAGTTAGCTTGCCTTGTAACCGGAAGGTTCCGGGTTCGATCTATGGTGGTGGATACACACTGTCGATGAATACCGAACTAGGGTGACGAAACAGTACTGGTTTTCAATGGTTCTCTGAATGATATCAATCCGTGGTCAAACTTGAAAAAGACAAAACAACTATTGAGAATAATAAAATCCAATTATTGAAAATTATACATCTCATTCAACAGTTGTACGACAATGCTGGATGCCAAGTAATCCACAACGGGAAACTTACGGAATCCTTCGATGTGAGGACAGGAGTAAGACAAGGCTGGCTGCCTACTACGCCAATGATTTTCTTGATTGCAATAGATTGGATAATGCGACAAAGAGCGGGCAGTGAGGAAACTGGCATAAAATGGACTCACACAAAGAACTTGGAGGATCTGGACTTCGCCGATGACATATGTCTGATTTCCCACAAACTGGAAGATATGCAAGTGAAAAGCAACAAGTTGGCGATAGAAGAAGCATCCAGAGAAGATAGGACTTCAGGTGAACATAGAGAAAACAGAGGTGATGAAGATTCCTGGCCAACACCACCAACAGCAACAACAACAACAGACAACAATCAGCATAAATGGAAGGAACCTGAAAGAAACAACCTCCTTTACCTACCCACCTAACTGGGAAGCATCGTTTCAACTACAGGCGGAACTGATGAGGATATCAAAGCAGCGAGGATCGGGAAAGCAAGACAAGCTTTTAATACTCTCAAGTGTGTGTGGAGGTCAACAGCACTGCTCAGTATGAAAAATGAGAGCCGAATTTTCAACTCCAACGTGAAGTCAGTCAGTGCCACTATACGGATCAGAGACTTGGCCAGCGCGTCATAAAGAGCATCTAAAACAAACTACAGACCTTCATTAACAGTTGTCTTCGCTCAATACTCAAGATCAGATGGCCGGCCAGAAAAGATCAGCAACAGAGAGGTATATCTGGGAGCGAACCAACCAGGAACTGATTGTGAAACAAATAGGCAGGAAGAAATGGAGATGGATTGGCCATACTCTGAGAAAACAAACCATCAAGTGACATCACTAGACAAGCCATTGCTCGAGTGGAAACCGAAAGGGAAGCCGCGAGTTGGTCGTCCAAGTGCGAGGGTGACTTGGAGGAGGTCATGTGAAGAGGAGATGAAAACGTGTGGGCAGGCAGACTTGTAGCTAGGTGAAAACTCTAGCAGAGAACCGAACGCAATGGAGACGCACGGCTGAAGCCCTATGTTCCTCTAGGAAATAAAGGAAACAATAATAATTATTATTATTGAAAATATAGACTCACTTAGTCATTTTTGTCACAGCACTATCCAATATAATTGGATTGAATAATTGTTCAGCATTTTTACTATCATTATGTTTACTATTCACTGGTGATGGGTTGAATGAACCTTTTACCACTGATGAATCATTATTGGTTGTTAAATAAGGTGAACTAACCCATCCATTGACACCACTCTCCGCTTTCATTATATCATCAAAACGGAAAGGATAATTACCGGTCGGAATTGTTGACGAATGACTTTGTAACTTATTCAAACCACTAATGACAGCAGTAACACAAGATGTTTCTACGACGGAATTGGTATCGGCTATCGGACTGTTTGAATTGGAACAATGATCCTTCAATAGATTGTCATTATCAACAGTAGTAACCGATGATGATGAAACAGCAGGATGAATACAGTCCACGTAAAATGAAGATGAACATGTTTTGCTTAAACTCGAATGTGAATTATTACATTTAAGCTGACATGGTGATGAAGATAAATTCAAGGCGGCGGCAGTATCGATAGCAGTTGTTGTTGTCGATGTAAGCAGTGAACTAGCTGATTGACAACGTTCAGATGGTACTTCAATAGCGTTGAATCCATGAAAGCATTTAGAAGTATTCGTTGGATGTATATTTTCAGAAGAGTTGTGGAAATCAGCACTTAGTATTGTTAGATATTGTGGGAAATCCTGAAAATTTGCAAAAAATCACAGTAAGTGTTTAATGTGAATGCAACACAAGAATTAGTATTCACACCGATTTATCAGTGAAGGGTGTTCAATACTGTAATTCGTAGACCCTACTGTTAAAAGAAGTTCCACATTTAATTATTATATATGTTAAAACAATTAGTCCCCTTGATAAATTTGAATAAGGCATTAAGAAGACAAATTTCGCGAGATGATATCTATTTCGTAGTTTGACATCTTCTGTACCAAAGAAAGCTATGTTTATTAACCTACCAGTTGACAGCTCAAAGACTTCGGTCAGCCATCAAACGCAAATTCTACGCCGCATCTCTTTTTCTCACATGCCAAACATTTTCGATCCCTGTACCTACAGGAGTAAAGGACGAAATTCTGTGAATTCTACTTCAAACTGTATCTACAAGTTCACCTGCAGCTGCGGTGACACCTATAAAGATAGGACCAATAGAATGTTCCAATGTCGTGGAAAAGAACATGTTCCAAAATGGCTACAAAATCATATAGAAAATCCCAATGCCAGTAATCTGAATAGAAATCCAGCATCATCCATTGCAAAACACTTATTAATGTCAGGTCACAAGCCCAATATTATTAATGACTGTGTGGATGGAAGCACTTTTGGGGATTAATCACATACAGCCTAAACTGTGTGTACAAAAAAACAGCAAACTCCAACCTTCGCCTACCATGGACTGCTTGACGTATTTAAATATGATTGGTCATTAGTATGTACTTTTGTTTTTTTATTTAAATGAGTAATTGTCATGAACTTTATTTTATTATTGTTAACTATGCTAGTTGTAAAGAAACTACGAAATGATATCATCTCGCGAAATTCGTCTTCTTACTACCTTATTATATATGCGTAAAACTTGGGCACTGTAGTAGCAATGTAATTCTATATTAATTTGTTTATTAGATATACACCACACAGTCAGCGAAACAGTATTATTTACCGGGTGACGTTTCGAACACAATTTATTACTGTTCATAATCATGCCATCAGTTATAGTCACACAAATTCGAAACTTGAGTTTTATAGTTTTCTTTGTTCTCTCCTATTCGTCGTTGTAGGGGTAGTGGAATTTTCTAGATATCTGAGACAGGTGTTTGCAGTTAAATCGATAAACAACCTTCCGTTATCAATCTCTCCCTATACCCTGTTACATTAGATTTTAAAACTGTCATCTTATCCCATCCTATTGCACAATTGTGTGTAATTGCATGTAGTGAGCACTATAGCTGAGCCAACTATTGTCTAGATTTCTTATCTTATCCGGGCCAACTAATCTAGACTTTGCTGCTAGGCTTTTGTGCTCGGCTAGTCTGACTGCCCCTGTTCTACTACTTAGACCTATTTATTTGACCTGAAAATCATTGCAGGGTATTAGACAAACTAAATTGTTTTGTTTAATTGGCTCCACAGGATTGGTCCTTTAACCGACAAGGCTTGTTTCTAATTGAGTTTGTGGGTAGTTTGAATACCAGCCACTTTTATTCCTGCCTTTTTAAGAATTCTGCGTAAGGTGGTTTCCGAAGTTCCTTCTTTGTATGGAATTACTACTAATGATGTAGATTCCTTATTGTAGGTGCTGTCATTATCTTGCGCATGTTTGACATGCATGTCGTCATTAATGTTATTATTATTATTATCACTATCACTACTATTATTATTAATTCTATTTTTACATTTCCCTACATAATTTCTGACTAATTTATCAGGGTAATTATTAAGTTCCAAAGCTTCTCTTATATGACTCACTTCCCACCTTAGATTTTCCTGGGTACTGCTTCGTTTTTGTTTTGTATTACTTAAACATTTCACCAATAATATTTTTACTGACATAGGGTAGGATGATAGGAAATCCAAATATCGGTTTGAATGTGTGGGTTTTTGTGCAAACGCTAGTGTGTTTTAACTTCTCATCTTCTTTCCTTTTTGCGCTACAATCTAACATTGGAAGCTCCCCTTCTTGACTTTCCACTTCATCAATGAATTCAATTGCCTTTACCTTCAAGTTAATGTGTTCGAAAAATCTATTTATGTCCTGTGTTCTAAGTACAGTGAATGCGTCATCCACATACCTCCACCATTATTTTGGGGTGGGGGTGAACGTTTCAATTGCTATGTTTTACCACCTATCCATGAATATATCTGCCACAATCGGGAATATTGGTGATCCCATGGCAACTCCCTCAGTTTGTTTGTATATTTTCCTTTGGGATTTAAATACTGTGGAAGTCAGCCATAGCTGCACTCACAGCATTATGTCTTCAAGTGGCAATTTCGTTCTAAGTTCAAGTTCTTGGTCAGAAATGACGTCGTTTCTGACTGCTTCTATAGCCATATTTATCGGTATACGTGTATATAAACTGACAATGTCAAAACTAACCATTTCTTTCTTCATTATCTAATTTTAAATTATCTAATCTGCGTTTTAGTTCATAAGAATTTGTTAGTCTACATTTTGAGTGGCTTTTAAGAGGATTTAATATGTAAGCTAAATATTTAGACAATTCGTAAGTAGGTGAATTTCTAAATTCAACTATAGGTCTAATAAGGTATCCTGACTTATGAACTTTGACAATATTTATGTCAAGTTAGTTAGTTAGTTAACTAGTCCACACCCAACTGGAATAGATCTTCATTTACCAGGCTTATGAGCTATACTTGTTGTGTGAGGGCTGATAACGCTATCTAGTTGCTTAGGTTGAAGTAGACGGGGAGGGATTCGAACTCAGCATACACTGGGGTGTAAGTGAAGTCCTTAAGCTAGTTAGTCACATTCTTCAGATATTTATAGAAACCGAGCCGGATTACTCTGAAATAAGCGTGGAAATCTGTTGTACTCAGCAGAGAGGATAAAATTCACATTTTCAACGCTAATATCAATTCAGTCCGCACTTGTGTGTGGTTCAGAGACTTGCGGCGTCGTGGAGGAAATTTCCAATAGGCTTTAGACTTTCATCAACAGCTGTCTCCACCATCTGCTTACCGGTGATCAGATGACTAAACTAGAAATGACAAGCTATAAGAAACTCTACCAACGAACATTATTTATCATTATCATTCCCTTGAGTTCCGTGTGGAACATATAGCTTCAACAGCACGTCTGCATTTTCTTCAATTTTCTGCTGTCTTCTTCGACTGGCTGGGGCTACAATTATTGCCCATAATCTGCCATTTCCTCCTCCCCCTCCCCAACACATGATCTCCTCCACGTCACCCTCACACTGACGACCCACTCGTCGCTCACTTCCCATTGGGATTCCACTCGAAAGATGGTCTGCATTGAGCATGATGTCATCCGACGGTCTCCTCAGTAGCGTATGCCCAATCCATCTCCATTTTTCTTTTACATATTTGCTGAGCAACTGGCTGTTCGTTGGTTCGTTCATCGCCAGAGTTTCTTGTTGAAATATCTTTCAGGCTAACCATTTGACATTCAGTATGGAACAAGCGAAGGGGGCAAGTGTTAATAAAGGTCGGAAGCTGACTGTTGGAAATGCTTTTCATGACAAGCTAGTCAAATCCACATCCATTCCATCTACTTTCTCAGGTTCCTAGCACTCCTGTGCCATATTTTGTCATTTCCTTAGTAACCTGGGCTGCCTTCCCAGCCAGGCTCGTAAATTGTACGTACATTCCGCGTTCCCACTCCTATTCTTGCTTTCATCCCGAGAAGACTAGGCTGGCTGACTGGCTTCTCGAAGGCTGGCTTTAAACAGCCCACGGCGTCATTTCGCCTTTTTAATTTCAGTGAAGAATAAGTATGTTTTATATATTTTTTGCATTTTTAATATTTCTCTTGTGAGTTGAAGTTTCCTTAACAGTTTGATTGGTTTTGTGGAGTAGGGTCGCTAAGCCCACGCCCAACCCTTTCTCTTTAACCAGGCTTGGGACCGACTAAAAAACTAGCCGGACTAGTAAACTAGATGAGGTTACCAACGGACATACCAACAGTCTATTGGCAAACAAATACACCGGAAAAATGGGGACGGATTGCACATACTCTGAGGAGATCGGTGGGTGAAATCATGCACCGGGTTGTGAAGTGAACCCACAGTGGGAAACGACGAGTTGAAAATCGATACGACAGTGATATATTAAGGATATAATGTGAGGTGGGGATGAAAGCTTATGGACATTCTTCGGGTCAGCTGAAGAGGACGATAAAAGAACAGGATGAAATAGAGATGCACCGTTGAAGCCTTATGTCAAATATCAAAGTGACTGCTCTAAACTTAATGGCTTTCTGTCAGAAATCAGCCAGTGGTCCAAGGAAAACGGTCTTACCTTAAACCCCTGCAAATGCCAAACAGCCAATTTCACATTTAGGCATAAATCTGACCTAAACAAACTGGTCAGCTCCCACGAGATGTGCAACATAGATGGCACTGAAATAGAAACCAAGTCGGAAATTAAATACCTAGGCGTCATTCTATCTGCTGATCTCTCCTGATAGTCTCATATCTTGGCGATTTCTAAGAAAATATTCCATCTTACCTTCTACATGAAGAAGTTAAAACATTCTGGTATAACCTAACCCTTACTCTTACAATTCTTTAACTCTCGCATTGTGCCTATTACTCTCTATTGTTCCCCCTTAGTTTTTCCCGGGCTAATGAAGAAGGACTATATCTTATTACGTAGGGTGTTAAAGGTTGTCAGCAGGGTAAGCAATGTGCCACTTAACCAGCTTGTTAATATTCTGGTCGACAGGCACATGGACTCATGTGAAAGATGGGCCAAGTTCATTTTGTCTAACTCACACCACCCTCTTCACTCACAACTCTCCCCTTGCATCTCATCAGGCAAAACCAGAAGCCGATATAGAAAACTATACACCCGCACCAGCAAGTACAAAAACTCAACCATACCCTACTTAGCTCGTGTTCTGTGCGATAAAGAAAGCATCAGGCGTGATACCTATAACTTATTAAATAGTCAGTAGAACAACTGGACCTCGTCTTTCCAACTCATATCATTTTTTATAGGTACAACGTTTTCTTTCTTTCTTTTTCTTTTTTTTCTCCCTCTCTTTTTCTCTATTATGTGCTGCTTTGTTTCTTTTTTCCGCTTACACCAGTAAATATGATAGCATCTACTTTTCTAACACCTTCAAACACTGTTCAACTTTGGCTTTGCTATCGACATGGCAATATGCTGTTGTCATAATGAACTGAGATTTCCCTAATCTATGTAGAATTCTATTTATTGATAATGTACTAACTGGATGCAATACTGTAGTAAAAATGCTGAGAATTCCATTCTGTATCACAAGTACTGTTTTGGAACGAAGCAAATTATTATTATTATGTTCCAATTGGAACCCAAGAGAATAATAGTAATAATAATAAGTTTCATGAGTATCGGTGGCATTCATCAGTAATGTACATCTATAATTTCTCGGTAATTGATATCTCAGTAGAGATTTCAGTTCGATTCAACCATTACTACTGTAAAGGAATGTGAACTTTGAACATTGGTTCATTGACCTTGATAGCCATTGGCGGGCAACTCGAAGGCACGAATCATTCAGTCGTGTACAAGTTGGAAGAAGACAAAACAATACGAATAATAAAACTTCTGCATCATTTTTCGATTTTAATTGCCGAACAATATATGTGTTGCTAGAAATACTGGTGTTTTTGGAGTTAAAGTCGATAATTGATCATAGTGGTTATCGATTAGGAGCGTCTTCGCAAATAATAGGAACTTAGGGTTAAGTTCCTTGACAACTGCAGTTAGAAATATCATCAATCATTTGAACTATCCACTGTGTGCAGCGGCATTCACTCCTAGCTAAACGTGGCTATACGTGGTGGACTGGATTATGTGTCAGACAGGGGGAAACGAGAAGACAGGGATATCCTGGACCGACGTGAAGAATCAAGAAGACCTGGATTTCGCGGATGATTTATGTTTGATGTCACACAAAATCGAAGACTTACAAGCGAAAACCGACAAACTGGTCGAAGAAGCAGCCGGTGAAGACAGGACTCCAGGTGAACATAGACAAGACGGAGGTTATGAAAATAACCAACCAACAACAACAACAGCAGCAACATCCACCGCCAATCACCATCAACGGGGGGATTTGAAAGAGGTTACTTCTTTCACTTATCTAGGGAGCATTGTCTCAACTACAGGAGGAACGGACGAGGATGTCAAATCGAGAATCGGGAAGGCGAGAAACACATTCATCAACCTGAAAACAATCTGGAAATCTTCGTCACTCAGCCTGCATAAACAACAAAATGATTCGGATTTTCAATACAAACGTCAAGTCAGTCAGTTCTTCTATACGTAGGGATCAGAAACTTGGCGGGTCACAAAGAACATTTCCAACAGCCTGTTGCAGACCTTTATCAACAACTGTCTTCGTTCTATACTGAAGATCAGATGGCCGGATAGAATCACCAACAAGAAACTACGGGAAGAAACAAAACAAGAACCAATCGCTCAAAAAATATGCAGGAGAAAGTGGAGATGGATTGGACACTCGCTGAGGAGGTCGTTGGGTGACATCGCGCGTTGGGCCACTGCTCGAGTGGAACCCGAAAGGGAAGCGGCGAGTGGGACGTCGGTGCAAGGGTGACATGGAGGAGATCGTGTGAAGAGGAGTTGAAACAGTATGGACTAACATGGATGCAGGTGAAAAGTACAGCAGAAAACAGAAGCAAGTGGAGACGTGCAGTTGAAGCCCTATGTTCCACTAGGAACCCAAGGGAACAATAATAATACAATAATAAACATGGCATATCACCTGAAACATTATGATAGCAAAATCTTGCTAATCACACAAGCCCTTTGTGAAATCCCGAATTGAATAGGCAAGATACGCCTCCATCAACCTGAAGCCAGTTTGAAAATCTTCTGCTTCACTCAGCCAACCAGCCAGCCAGCATAAACAACTAGATTCGGATTCTACTCAACACAAATTTCGAGTCGGTCACTCAGTTCTTCTTTACGGGTCAGAAACCCACACTGTGCGTGAGTCACGAAAAGGATTTCCAACAAGTTACAGACTCTTATCAACAGCTGCCCCCTTCGCTTGCTCCATAGTGAAGATCAAATGGTCAGGTGGCCGGCTAAAAAACAATTAGCCACAAGAAACTCTGGCAATCAACTAAATAACCAAGAACCGATTGCGCTCAACGCAGGTCATCACTTGAGTGGAATCCCAATGAGAAGCGAGCGATAGGTGGGTCGTCGGTGAGAGGGTGACCTGAAGGAGATCATCTGAGGAGGAGATGAGAGATTATGGGCAATAATCGTGGACCCAGCCACCTAAAGAGGAGGACAGCAGAAAATAGAAGAATGTGAGGATGTGTTGCTGAAGCCCCATGTTCCATTCAGAACCCAAAGAAATGATAATATATGATGAGAAGGACATCACTGAATAGCTCATGTTTTTATCACTATCAAAATAACATCAAGACTTAACATAAACAACAATAATTAGTATTCAAGTGTTGGTTTGTAGAGATTTGATTGGTTACAGGATTTTCATCATGAGCTGACATTAGTTAGAGAACCATTGGAAAACCAACTGGGAGTACTGGACAGCTGTTTCGTCCTGGTTTGGGACTCTTCAGCAGTAGGCACCCACCGGGATTCGCACCCAGGACCTTCTGGTTATAAGGCGAGCTCGTAGACCATTCAGACTCTAGGACCCGATCCAATGGCCCATGAATTCTAACTTCTGCCAATTCACGACATAGTGCGACCCCTAGCCAATATCTTCGGCGAGTATTTGTCCTTACACCCGACCTGCTGCACCCTACTGGTCACAACTTCTCACTAGAACCCCAGGTAACTACCTATCTGAATAGGGCAAGTCACTAGTGAGCATCTCATTGATATTCAAGTGTCGGTTTGTAGGGATTTGATTTGGTATACGAGCTCGCCTTGTAACCAGAAGGTCCTGGGTGCAAATCCCGGTGGGTGCCTACTGCTGAAGAGTCCCAAACCAGGACGAAACAGCTGTCCAGTACTCCCAGTTGGTTTTCCAATGGTTCTCTAACTAATGTCAGCTCATGATGAAAATCCTGTAAACAATAATTATCGACTCAATCGAAAATATCAACGTATCCAACAAGACAATGATTTCATTAGATGTCACATCACTATTCACAAACGTTCCACCGACTGAAACAATATGCTACATATGCGAACTTATTCACTCAATGGGAATAAACATTGGTATACCCACCGAGCACCTTAAAGAACTCCTACTGAGGTGTACCCTGAATGTTCAATTCTCTTTCAACAACGAAATATATCGCCAAAAGGATGGTATAGCTATGGGCTCACCACTAGGCCCTTTGCTTGCAGATTTCTTCATGGCAAAACTCGAAAACACATGCCTGAAGAAAATGATCAATACCTTCGAAATCTATAAAAGATACGTCGACGACACCTTCATTATCGTCAACAACGAAGAAAATCTAGACGACATCTTAAAGTCGTTTAACAACTGCCACCCTGCAATTCAGTTCACGATAGAGAAAGAGTCCAACTCCACAATATCTTTTCTTGACGTCCAACTAACCAGAAGAGAACAGGATGGAACACTGAGAAGATCTATCCACAGAAAATCGACGTGGAACGGACAGCTTACTAACTTTCACAGTTGGGTACCACTATACACCAAACGAAACCTGATCCGTTCACTCAGCTACAGAGTTCGCAGAATCTGCACCCCGGACACCGTAGAAGACGAACTGGACAACCTGAAGAGAATCCTCGTCGAGAATTGCTATCCAGAAAGATTTATTGCAAAATCTATGATTCCTAGACCAGAAAAGCCGCCCATACTCAGCGTCAAGAAAAAACTACTCTACATGAACCTCCAATTCAATGGAGATCTATCTGCGGAAACACTAAAAAATCGACTGTCGCGCTCACTTAAGAAGACCTTCTTCGCAGCTGAACTACGACTAACCTTCTCCACAAAACCTATGATTCATGTGAACGTGAAGGATAAGCTACCGCTGCTGGCCTCATCAATGTGCATTTATCAATTCACCTGCTCGTGTGGAGCCAGGTATGTCGGCCGTACCCAGCGCTCGCTTTCCAAACGTATCACCGAGCACTTACCAGCATGGTTTTACAAAGGAGAAAATCGATGCCCCCGCAGTTCCATCTTAGAACATCTGATAGAATCCGGACACCAAGCTACACCGCAAACAAACTTCAAAGTCGTCTACAGAGTAAGAGGTGGTCTCCCTAAAGGTGTACGAATCAGACTTCTTCAAACTGCAGAAGCAATGGCGATTCACTTGCTAAGTCCTGAACTCTGCATACAGAAGAAGTTCATTCAATCGTTACACTTGCAATGGACGTAATCTATCTTATTAGCCGACATGTAAATTCTACCTAATCTTTTTTTTTCTGTCTCTTCATTAGTATTACTTTGTCTTCTCAATTGTAACATTTTACATTCTCAACTTTCTTGTTCTCTACCCCCACCCGATTCAATCTCTACACCCCACTACCACTGTTACTGACTTGAACAACGCTCAGTTTCTAGTCATTCATGTTACGTCATCCAACTTATTCACTCAATTGCACTTCTACTTAATCTCTACCTGTAATTACCCCTGTTGCTATCCTGACCTAAGTTGTAACATTTTAGCCAATTATATTACGTCATCTAGTTTTTTAACTCAGTCTTACTTTAGTTGCTGTCTGATTAACTTTGTCATTCTTGTATTAACTAATCAATTATCTAAACTTGACAAACCTCATGTACACACACACATAAATATTTATATATAAATGCGATTGTACAGCTATGTGAATGAATTCGCCGAAAAGAGTCTCTTCGCTGAATGTCTTCTCTTTTTCATATGACTCAATGGGGATTTTCAAACAATAATTAGTATAGTTTATTAGAAGATGAATGGCAATGGAATCCAGAATGTGTATTCCGTCCTATATGGGTCTGATCAAGTGGAGATTTGCCTGTAAATCCCATTAATCCTGGAACCAATCACTCATCATTTGAAACGTCAAAACATTATCCACTAGACGAAAAAAATCTTAACACTACACTCCAGTTAATTCACGTAAAAAGTAATAATAATAAGAGAAACTTACACCACTTGATGCTACCGTACATTTGAACTGTTGTTGTTGGTGTTGTAGTTGATTAAGATGACAATAGTCAAGGTCATTCTGATCATCACCGCTTTCGTTTTGAATACTGTTCATCATTTGATTTTCATTCAGCACAACAGGATAATCAATTAATGAATGATACTGTTCCGTTTCATCGATTGCATAACCAAGATATTCAGCTATCTGACTAATTTCATCATCGTATCCTTCATAATTGACATCATCAACATCATTGTCGGAGTTCTTGTAGTATTCAGTTAGTGTATGATTTGAAGTTGGTTCTGATTTGTTGACATCAACAACTCCTGGGGGTAAATATATCGATGGTAAGAAGATAGTCGACGCAGAGGTGGACAAGGTGGCTACTTGTGACAGAGGGGATAATAATGCGGAAAGCCATTGTGATTCTTCAGTATGGTCACTGTTAGGTATATATGGTATAGATCCATTATTATTATTATTATCATTATTGTTATTATGTCCATTTTGATTCATTGTCGGTGTAGAGGCTTTACATGAATGATGTGTAATCACCAGTGGACCAGTTCTTAATTTGACAATTAGACGTAATAATGCTCCATGACCGATATTTGCAGTAGATAATACTGTTTGATCCAGCAGTTCAATACCGGAGTATAATAAATGCTGGTCGTGAATAGGTATACCTAATCAGTAGTTAAAATCAATAAGTTAATGTTTTGAATGAAGGGTATAAATTATAACGAATAATAATAATAATAACTGCAATAATAATAAGCAAAGCAAAGAAATTAAAATGAAACCAAGAGAGAGAGAGATGAGGGAAAGAGGCACTCTTGGTAGGAGAAGAATCATTAATACGAGTTTAGCCACGGTAAGAACAATGTCTGAACGTGTTCTCTCTGAATACAAAGTTCCGGTTCATGATTATTATCATTATTGTTTCCTTTAATTCCTAGAGGAACATAGGGCTTCAGCTGTGCGCCTCCATTGCGTTCGGTCCACGTCTGTCCACATGCTTTCATCTCCTCTTCATATGACTTCCTCCAAGTCACCCTGGCATTGACGACCAACTCGCCGCTTCCCTTTCGGGTTCCACTCGAGCAATGGCTTGTCTAGTGATGTCACTTCATAGTTTGTTTCCTCAGAGTATGGCCAGCCAATCCATCTCCATTTCTTCCTGCCTATTTCTTTCACAATCGGTTCCTGATGTGTTGGTTCGCTCATTGCCAGAGATCTCTGTTTCTGATCTTTTCTGGCCGGCCATCTGATCTTGAGTATTGAGCGAAGACAACTGTTAATGAAGGTCTGTAGTTTGTTTGAGATGCTCTTTATAACGCGCAGTGCAAGTCTCTGATCCGTATGTTGAGTAGCACTGACTTCACATTGGAGTTGGAAATCCGGATCTTATTTTCGATGCTGAGTGCTGTTGACCTCCACACAGACTTGAGAGTAGTGAAAGCTTGTCTTGCTTTGATATCCTGGTCAGTTCAGTCGGCCTGTAGTTGAAACGATGCTTCTCAAGTAGGTAAAAGAGGCTGTTTCTTTCAGGTCCCCTCAATTTATGCTGATTGTTGTCTGTTGTTGTTGTCGTTGCTGTTGGTGGTGTTTACCAGGAATCTTCATCACCTACCTCTGTTTCCTCTATGTTCACCTGGAGGGAAGGCCTATCTTCTCTGTATGCTTCTTCTGCCAACTTGTTGGTTTTCATCACTTGCATATCTTCCAGTTTGTGGGAAATCAGACATATATCATCGGCGAAGTCTAGATCCTCCAAGTCCTTTTTTGTGTGAGTCCATTTTATGCCTGTTTCCTCATTGCCCACTGTTTGTCGCATTATCCAGTCTACTGCAATCAGGAAAATCATTGGCGATAGTAGGCAGCCAGCTTGTCTTACTCCTGTCCTCACTTTGAAGGATTCTGTAAGTTTCTCATTGTTGATTACTTGGCATGCAGCATTGTCGTACAACTGTTTAGTTTATCTTATTGCAACAGCTTCAGCTATGTGTAGGAGACGTGAGCGAACTGTACGTGATAACAACTTTGGAATTCGGTATATAACCTTGAAGACTGTGTTTGCGTCGATATGATGTCCAGTATCGAGCATGTTTGACATAATCGAGCTTTTTATGCATTTAATTTCCCCCCTCCCCGCATTTGCTGGACCAAGCTGGTGAATGTTCGCAAACTCGTAGACGAACCTGCGTAATCGTACGCCCCAAATAACCTGAACCACAGGAACAGTTGAAATGGTATATGCGTGAAGAAGAGCTAAGTTTAGTTAAGATGGGTTCATCTACGAGTTTGAAAACATTTACCAGATTGGTTCAACAAGGTCACTCATAGTAGATACTGGACATCGTATCGACGCCAACACAGTCTTTAGGGTTATATACCAAATTCCAAGATCGTTATCACGTAGAGTTCGCTTACGTCTCCTACACATAGCGGAAGTAGTTGCGACAAGATCGGCTAAACTGGAACTATTCATACTGTGGCCAAACTTGGATTAATGACTCTTCTTCTAGTATTGGTTTTGTAGGGATTTTACGTTTGTTTGATTGGTTGGAGGATTTCATCATAATCTGACATCAGTCAGAGAATCATTGGAAAACCAGCTGGGAGTACTGGGCAGCTGTTTTGTCAACCTAGTTTGAGACTCTTCGTCAGTACGCACTCACAGACAGCGTTCGAACCCGAGACCTTCTGGTTACAAGGCGAGTTAGCTCGTAGACCATTTATCCAGCCACTGGGACCCAATCCAATCGCCAGTCCATGAATTCTAACTTCTACCAATTCACGCACGACATAGCACGACCACTTCTCAATGTCTTCTTCGACGAGTTACTGCCTCATCTTCAACCTGCTGTACCCTACTGGTGACGGCTTCCCACTAGAACCCAAGGCAGTTAACTGCCTGAATAGGCCCAGTCTCTAGTGAGCAGCAGTGAGCATCTCCTTCTCACCAAGAGTTCCTCTTCCCCTTATTACTCCTTGTTTCTTATTTTTTGCTTTGCTTATCATTTTGTAATACTACTACTAACGGCCAAAACAGTTTTGGGACAGATAAGTTTCTTTGTTAACGGTGAATTTGTGATCTATGCACGTATTGATGTGACAACCTTACTGAAAAAATTTGATTCGTTCGTTTATGACTTAGTTTTCTGAGGATTTATAAGCATACCATGTATTTTGTCTAACCAAGGTTGCTGTCATTGTGGTCGTTATTTTTATTCCAATCTGACTTTTGTGTCTACCTCAGTGTGGGAGATATTTAAAAGTGGTTGGTCGGTTATAGTGTCGTATTGTGGAGGTGCATCCTAATGAAGTTAGACGAACACAGCTCGAGGTAAACACATTTCAACACACGGAAAAAGAATTTAGAATACAATGTGAGAACGCTGTAACCAGAAGGTCCTGGGTTAGAATCCCGGTGGGTGCGTACTGATGAAGAGTCCCAAACTAGGACGGAACAGCTGTCCAGTACTCCCTAGCAGGTTTTCCAATGGTTCTCTAACTAATGTCAGCTCATGATGAATTCCTTTAACCAATCAAACCCTTACAAACCAACACTTGAATATCATACTGCCTGTGTACTTCAGAAATCTGACACATTAGCCATTTACATACTGGTTAAAAAGTATATTATAGTCGTGAATAATGTTCATCAATGCAGTTGGAAGTTTGATTATAACATCCACTTCTACAATTTCATGTTGTAACTATTCTCACTGGAAAGAATAAAGGATTTAATAACCTACATCTTTAAAGCTGCGTGCGTCGGTGGTACACAGGCAGATTGCCCGCCGACCAAACACGTGATCCGGGGTTCGATCCCCGGCCACTTGACTGACTTCTTTACCTCGCTAAGTCAGTAATTAGACTGGTAAAGAGGGAAGGTTAAGCATGGGGCTAGCAACCCCACCCGATACTTCAAGCCTCTAGTTTGAAGCCCTATGTTCCAGTGGCAACGTTAAGGAATAAGAAAAACCCAGGCGATTTTATGATCGCAAATGAGTATAAGGTGACTTGTAATCAATAACACACTATCCTTATTAGATGGTTGGAGGCAATCGGCCACAGGAAACCCAGCCTGACCTAAGTTTCGTGCTTGTTGGCACTCAGCAGTCAGCAAGGCGTATCTGCAACTGCCTTGAAGGAACTTCTGAGATTCGAACCCATGTCACCCAGTGAATGCTGCAGTCAGTCAGAGATGTTACCACTGAGCTATTCGGGCTGGCGACTGACCTCCTGTAGGACTGTATTAGATACTTTTGATTTGACATTAACTAGTGTCATGTGTCCAATCCTTTGTTTGTAGTCACATTGGAAACTTCACTAAAAGAGTTTAATATAGCAAAAATATTCATTCAGACATCTATAAAACACAAAATAATTGAGCAAAGAATTACCTTTTCGATAATTTCCTCTTCTGGCTCTACAATTATATATCTGTATGTTTATACACATAGAATATTCTAGAATAGTAGTCAATAACAATATTAGCGTGTTTTTTAAATAATATCGATTTGCTAAGTAAGATCACAATGGAATTACAGTTCATTAAAGATGCTTAAATTATAATAATAATAATAATAAAGGTATAATAGCAAATAGAATATCAACTAAAATTAGGAAAATTCCACAAAAATTGAGGATCATTCAAACCTAGATGGCCAAGGTGGTAAGGATAATGTCTGAACTAGCTTCTTTTGGACGCACAAATTAGGCTTGTTAATATGGATCCCCACAGCCTCAGCAATATTTAGTAGTCGAACTCTTAAGGCAAAACTGAGACTCGTTGGTATGCGGTAAATGACGCTGAAAGCATGGTTAACGTCAATCTTGTGTTTTGTACCCACAACATGAGATAGAATAGCACTACGAAGAGATTTTGTTTGTCCTTTATTTAACCACTATCCAGGGTGATGTTCGGAAATCTGACGAGAAACACGTCTAATTGTGCGGCTTATGTAACTGGCTCTACATACCAACAAATCTCAATTTCGCCTTAAAAGTTCGACTACTAAATATTGCTGAGGCTGGCTGGCCGTTGGGATCCACCTTAATTAAAAAGCCTAATTTATGCGTCCAAAAGAAGAAGTTAGTCCAGACATTATCCTTAACTTGGCCATCTAGGTTCGAATGATCCTCAATTTTGTGGAACTTTCCTTAATTTTAGTTGATGATATTCTATCTGCATCTTTAATGAACTGTGGTAATTCCATTGTGGTCTTACTTAACAAATCGATATTATTTAAATGAAACACTCATATTGTTATTGACTACTATTCTAGAATATTCTATGAATATAAACATATACATATATTATTGTAGAGCCAGAAGACGAAATTATCGAAAAGCATGATATTCTTTGCTCAATTATTTTGTGTTTTAAAAGAATTTCGTCTACAAGAAACAAAGAACTAGAGACACATGACAGACTAGTTAGTGTCCAATCAAAACACACTATCCTGTTTAATCAAATAAATACGCTTGAAAATCACATGTACCTAAGTTAAATAAAAAAAGCTTTTAAAACAGCCTAGAATTCTGACAGAGCTTCGGAGTCATTTTTTAAATAATTCATCAAAAAAATATAAAATCGCACTACGCAACAAATTATTACATAATCAAGAAATTTGAAAAAATAGCAATGATGACTAAGAAGAATAGGATGACTCAGAAGAACCATGTGAAATACAAACAAGTTCATAGAATTAGCTAGAATTGTAAAGATAACAATTACTCTATCTCGTTTTTGGATGTCCTAATTACTAAGCGAACAAATGGGACAATATGTAGACGTTTGAATAGAAAACCTATTACTACTGGACAATATATTCACTCCCTGAGTTTCGTGCCTCCACATTACAAATGTAATCTGGTTAGATGTCTTGTTCACCGGGCTAGAGTTATCTGTTCAGATGAGACACCCAACGGAGAACTCCGTAATATTCGTGATCTACTACGTAGAAACGGATATCCGACTAAATTCTTGAACAAACACATGACCTCAGAAAGCGAAACGTCAAAGCTGCCCACTGTTCCCAAAAACACCAGTCTTCTTAGGATTACAATTCACGGGGGATGTCAATAGCGAGATCTTATCACAACGTCTAAGAAGGGCCTTCGAAGTAACTTTCACTGTAGCTATGTTATGCTGCATATTCACTAGCCAACCAATACTTAGTTCAAGAAATAAAGACAGACTGTCCTGTTTCTCCTCTTCCATGTGCATTTACCAGTTAAACTGCTCCTACGGAGCTAGTTACGTTGGGTGTACGATTAGGCAAGTTCATCATCGAATTTCTGAACATCTCTCTTCGTGGATTCGCAAAGTTAAGAATAAATCTATACATATCTCAATAATAGCTCATCTCGTCAATTATTATTATTGTTTCCTTTAATTCCTAGAGGAACATAGGGCTTCAGCCGTGTGTCTCCATTGCGTTCGGTTCTCTGCTAGAGTCTTCATCTGGCTCCAAGTCTGCCCACATACTTTCATCTCATCTTCACATGACCTCCTCCAAGTCACCCTCTCACTGACGACCAACTCGCTGCTTCCCTTTCGGGTTCCACTCGAGCAATGGCTTGTCTAGTGATGTCACTTGATGGTTTCCTCTCAGTATGGCCAGCCAGTCCATCTCCATTTCTTCCTGCCTATTTGTTTCACAATCGGTTCCTGGTTGGTTCGCTCATTGCCAGAGATCTCTGTTACTGATCTTTTCTGGTTGACCATCTGATCTTGAGTATTGAGCGAAGACAATTGTTAATGAAGGTCTGTAGTTTGTCATCTCGTCAATACTGGAGGTCAAATCGACTCTAACAAAGCTTTTAAAGCTATTTATCGTATATCACTCAACCTGTCATAGTATGGTCTACGGGTACGACTTTTACATGCATACAACAGAGGTAATCAGAATTCATCTGAACAATCCAAATCTGTGCGTCAGTTCAAAAGATGCTTATAGAGCCTCTTTTTGTCATGTATTAAGTTATTTTAAAAACTATTTTTCCCCTCCCCTTGTAACTATCTTTCCACTTTGTTATTTTAATATAATTTTTTACGAGTTGATGACGGATTGATATCAGTTAGAGAAGAAAACTAAACCTTACAAACCAAAATATAGAAAATTAATGTGACTTGCTCGCTAGCAGTGACTTGCTACAGGATGGAGTTTCCTGGAGTCAGTTCTAGTGTGAAGTCGTGACCAGTGAGGTCCATCCAAATGTCACGTGTGAGAATGGATGTCCCACCGACGACATTGTTTGGGGTCGTGCTAGATCATGAATTGGTAGAAGTTAGAATTCATGAGCCATTGGTTCTGGTTCCAGCGGCTGAATGGTATACAAGCTAGCTTGATTGTAACCGGGAGGTCCTGGGTTCGAACCCCAGTCGGTGGGTGTGTACTGCCAATGATTCCCAAACTAGGATGAAACAGCTGTCTTGCAGTACTCCAGTTCTGGTTTTCAATGGTTCTCTAATTGATATCAGTCCGTGATCAACTCGTAAAATATAACTAACCCTTACAAACCAAACTATAGAAAATATTGGTGTAGAGCCAGCCGATGATGAGGAACTCATCGAAAAGGAATGCATATTTCTTCGCTTAATCTGTTTTTTTTTTCAAAATAACTTTAAACAGCCAATCAGATAGTTCCTATTCTAAGGTCGATTCTATCCACAACTTGTACTGTTGATGGTCTACTAACCAGTTAAGGTTAGGTTGAACATCTAATTAGGGTTACGGTCAGGATTACTGCTTCGGATAGCTATAAATATAAGCGACCCAAATAAAAGAATGAATTAAGCAGACACAATGACTTTGATCTACCAATCAGGTAAGCCCAAATTAAAAACACGCTTAATTTAAAAAAACTCTTTTATGGACATCAAATTCAATGTTTAAAAAAAAGTAGATATATAGGATAATTTCCTCGTTTGTGTCCCAAGAAAATCTTCTAATTCCTTAGTGAAGTCTTCAGTGATCGTCCAAACCTATTTTTGTACATAAATCTATTCAGATAATTGTATATCATGCTGTTTCGTGACCCTATCACCACTCAGCAGCAACCATGAATTTAAAAAAGGAACGACATATCTTCTCAGTTAGATTTTCTGTAATGATAGGCTGGACATCTGTGCAAATATCCATCAGCAGTGGCTGAATACCTCTGTAAAGACATTACTTCCCGACATCTAGAAGCTTCGTATAAATTTTGATAGGGTTATTAGAAGACGGAGATTATCTGAAAAGCAATGTGATGTATTTGCGCTATACATTTCGAGAAACAATCTGATCCCTCACACATTTACTTGTCAAGTCAATATATATAAAAAAGTTAAATTAAACAAAGTGATAAAAAAAAGAATTAAGAATAATTAACACAAACGTTTGGTAATCCAATCAAATAAGGATTACCAAGGTAGGTTAAGAGTAATAACAAACTATTTTTGAATACATAAGGGGGGCTTAAGTTTATGAATGGCTATAGCCTCAGCGTATTTCAGTAAACGTCCTTGACCGTTTTTATAGATGACCTTAAAGGCTGAGTTCACATCAACCTTATGGTTCATCTCGATTAGATGTTTAGCTATAGACGAAGTTGGTAGTCTGACATCTGCATCTATTTTCATCTGTTTTTCTAACCATTTTGGGATATGCTCTCCCACCCTCACGTGCAAAGCGCGATTACTCCTCCCTATGTATGTATGTCCACACACACACACACACGAAAATTGGTAAATTGTGTGGGATGTGATATAATCACTTGTGCACTTTTGAGGTTTGCAGTGAAGCATACTTTTAGCTTTTTCCACAATTACAAGCTGGGCTGCATAGTAGGTTCTACGGATGATGGAATTCAACCTTTGTCTCAAAATCCTACTATTTATTTCCCCATTATATGGTAATTTGATGAAAACCTTTTTCTTAGGGACGGTATGGATTGTAGGTGTAGAGGCTAGTTGACTTCTACACCTGTTTAAAAATTTCAAAGGATATCCGTTTTCAACAAGAGTATCCATCAATATTTCGTTTTCTTTGTCTATAACATCAGCCGTGCAAATACGCTGAATCCTCTTAAATAGACACTTCATCAAGCCTCTCTTATACTGTAATGGACAGAAGCTGTGAAAATTAAGGTATTGCCCTGTCCAAGTGGGCTTTCTGTAGATAGACCGTCTTATTGAGCCATCGTCTCTTCGACTCAGAAGTATGTCTAAAAATGCGAGCTGGTTGCGACTTTCTTCCTCGCATGTAAGACTAATATGATTCTGTACAGAGTTAAGTCTGTCTAATAGACGACTCGCATCTTCATGATCGTCGCATATCAAAATGATATCATCTACATATCTCTTATAGAAAGGCAATTTAGAAATTAAATCAAAGGACAAGTTTTCAACATAAGACATGTAAACGTCCGCTAACAAAGGTCCTAATGGACTCCTCATAGCAACGCCATCCACTTGTCGAAAATGTTCACCTTCAAACGTGAAATGGACGTTGTCAGTACATAATAGTAATAAATCTTTCAAATAAGTTAAAGGAAAAGGAAATGAAAAACAACTAGAAGATATATAATCACAAAGAATATCAACAGTCTTAACCAATGGTACATTAGTAAACAAAGAATTAACATCAAATGAATACATTTTCCTATCTTTTATGTTCATGTCTACAAGACAGTCAACAAGTTCAAATGTATCTTTCAAAGTACTCTTAACCTTGGCACCTTGGTAATCCTTATTTGATTGGATTACCAAACGTTTGTGTTAATTATTCTTATTTCTTTTTTTGTCACTCTGTTTAATTTAACTTTTCCATATATACCGACTGGACAAGTAAATGTGTGAGGGATCAGATTGTTGCTCGAAATGTTTAGCGCCAATACATCACATTCTTTTCAGATAATTTCCTTCTTCTAATAACGCTATCAAAATTTATAAAAAGGACTAACTGTTTTAAAGCTTCCTAAAAGCCTATTTTACCTACAACAATCAAATACTACACCTTGATGAAATTCACGTCATAATTCATGTAGCGTATATATATACCTATCATTTTAGTATGGGCTCATCTGATTGGTCGATCAAGGTCATTACATCTGTTTGTCTGGGTCGTTCGAACAACAGTAAACAGTTGACATCAAATTCAGGTGACCTTGAAACAACCAATCAGATTCCTCCACGTGAAATATGGCATTTAATTCATTAAAACGTGTATTCATGAGTTACACATGTTATAAAAATGAATTATGCAGGGTATAAATCTCTAATATGCTGCAAAAATTGATCCCAGTTTCTCATAGGAGTGGTTATTGACATATCAAACCAATGTTGATACCAAAATTCATCTAAGTGACTATATACCATATCATTTCGGGAAGCAATCACCATTCTAATACGTTTTTTCATATGGGCCTAGAATCCTTCAGTAGGATTTGTATAGGTTACACCAATTTTAGAAGAATGACTTACTTTATGATGAACATAGACTAGTGATGATAAATGCGAATAATCTTTCCACTCATGTGTTTGAATCGTAGTGCCTGGGAGAACTAGTCGTTGTATTGTTGGTATTAAAACAACGTCACTTCCGTTGGGGGTGCGTTCTACAAGCTTTTTTCGAAGATTTATGCCGTACAGTCCCAGAACCCAAACATGATTAGCTCTTCTCCTACAGCGGCGATTTATTTTTCATTTAATAAGCACTATTTCGTAAGTATGAACGACGACACTAATCCCTCCAAGTACAGAAGTACTTTCATTGACCTTTTGTGACGTAATATACCGACAGTGCCGGTACCGGTCCACTGTGCCGACATTTTAATATTCTCTGTTTCTGCACTTGTAACAGATAGTGGGCGCGCTTCAGTAGCTGATTGTGGAATATAAGCAATATGTTACTCAGAAGGGGTTTCAATTTCGAGAAGAAAGCATCTAAAATGTCACCATAATGTACGACTCTTACAGACTTCCTCATGTAACAGTGGTTGCATCTGAGTCTGATAACCATCAACAGCCTGGAGTCATTATCCCTCCATATATGCATGTTTTAGTCCTCACTATTATCAACCCATTTTCCACACAGAAGTCAAAAAGCAAATCTTGTTGAAACGTGCAACAAAGATTATGGACAGTATCCATTTGTAATGATGTGGGATCTGATTGGTTGCTTCAAGGTCAACTGACTTTGATGTCTCTTATTTACGTTTGCTATGCCCCCTTACTAAAACCTAGATCTTACAGCATTTTAAAACAAATTGTCCTTTATAAATTGATTTTTATTCGTCTCAAGCATATTTTTCTAATCAATTAATCCTCATAAGCATGCAACTATTTTGATTGGTTGTTCAAGGTCATTTGGCAAGCCGTTCAATTTTGTAGCTATCGTTTACCGTTGTCACATTTTTTTCAATACTCTTAAAATATATAAACGCCAAGTTGAAATTTCGGCACGACTAAGTACCAATGGATTGCGCCGCGCAACTGACCTTGAACGGTCCAATGAATTTCATTCACGTGAGTTGAACCATCTATTCCGCTTTTGCTGATGATTCTAACAGTTTTAGGAACATTTTTTGCTAGGTTCCATCTGTCCTTAACCTAGACTTTGTATATTTGTAATTACAGGGATTTTAAAACAACCTGTGAGACGTGCAGCTACTGAAACTGAAAATAGTCTCGTATGAACAGTTCAGTATTACGAGCACTGCAGGGATATAACATCCAGGAAAATGGAGAGGCTCACTTGCTTATTGGGAGGAGAAGGTGCCGTCGTACATGTAGATGAAACTGTCTTATTAAAGAAAAAATAAAACCGTGGTCGAGAACCAGTGAATAATGTTTGTGTGATTGGTTTATATGACATCTCTCTACAGAAAGGATTCGTCGAGAGGATAGCAGATAGAAAGTCAAGTACTTTAATACCTATTAGTACTCGACTGGTGTGAAACAAGGATCTATAATACACACAGATGAGTGGAAAGGTTATAACTCCTTGTCATTCCTTGGATATATATTCACCACAGAGTCAACCATTCTAGTGATTTTGTGGATCCCATTACAGGGACACACACCAATTCTTCCGGGGGCTTTGGGGAAAGGTTAAAAAAACAGGATTAGAGCCATTAATGGGTCGCAAAGCGATGTCATTTATAGTCATTTACATGAATATATATCTATAGGATATGGTGTAACATTTCCACTGATACTCTTGTGCTGAAATAGAAGATGTTTTTATCAAGTGTGAGAGAAATGTATCTTCTGTAATACTTTTATGCAGTTTTTATGCATTTTTCTTCATAAATATATAGGTATTCTATACCCAAAAATGACGCCCTCATGTGATTGGTGCTTTCAAGGTCATTCGCTGATTGGTAGTTAGTGGTGCATAAAGTTAAACTTTGCCAAGTCGCATAATCGTTGAAAAATACACTAGAAAATATTGTAAACATGATATTACACTGAATAGTTGTAGCTTATGAGTTGTAAGAATGTCTCCCACTCAATACACTAACGATCTAGACAGAAATCGTACCATGATCGATATCCCCTTTCATCCAAGTAACTGTAGGTTATAGTACTTTGAGATCCATTGATATTTCCGACACTATTTCTCAACCTACTCCTAACTGTAACCATAAACCTAATTTTAACCCTAAGCCTAACCTTAACCTTAGATCCTATACCTCAATCATAAACACCATAACACTACCTAATAGTAGAGAAGATTTGTAGCTCAGGTGGATGATTTGCAATTAATACGGTTCTCTGAATTGCTGGTTGGTTTATTTGCGGAGCTTTCATAGTTCCCCTTCTGGATAACATCCCCCTTCAATAAACTGATTTAAATTTTCCATGAGTGATAGAATTGCGTCTTTTGGTAACCATCTTTACATATGTATTGATCATTTTCTATTGACTTGGATTTTAAACTTTCTTGTTACATGTGATTTACTTTTTATTAGTTGGTATATTTGGTCTATATTAACATGTTTGTTAATCGCATATTCTTTTGAGTAATAGGCTTCTAGGAATTCCCTGACTGTACTTTTGTTGTTTCCTCTGTCTAAAATTCCTAAATTATCCCAATCAAATTGATGTCCATAATTATCTACATGCACTGATATGAAAGAATATATTTCTCGTCTTTTCACAGGTGATTTGTATTCCTGGATTCTGATTCGATGGGGACGCTAGAATATTGAAACCGTTTGAAATAGATATAGCACACAAGCCCGTAAAATCACTTAATTCGATATTGTGCAAACTGAAAGATCCAACAGAAAAAGGAGACAAAATTATTACTATTTACAAATAAATTGCATGTATGAACTGTTACAGACATTACATCGGCCAAAGTGGGCGTCAGAATCAGAATCCGGGAACACAAATCAGCTGTGAAAAGACATGATATATATTCTTTGATATCAATGTATATAGGTAATTATGGACACCAATTAGATGATTGGGATAATGTCGAAATTTTAGACAAAGGAAACACCAAAAGTACAGTCAGGGAATTCCTAGAAACCTGGTACTCAAGTATATCAGTCAGCGATTAACAAACATGTTAATATAGACCAAATATAACAACCACGTAATAGAAAATAAATCATGTGACGAGAAAGTTTAAAATCCAAGTCAATAAAAAACGATCAATACATATGTAAAGATGGTTACTGGGAGACGCAATTCTATCACTCATGGAAAATTTAAATCATTTCAGAAAGGGGACGACGAAAGCTTCGCTACTAAACCAACCAACCAGTCCAGAGAACACTATTAATTACAAAACTACCTAACAATATTGATTTGCAGAGGAAGTACCTAGTAAATAAGTGCAGAATACTGTATCTATCCTCTCCAAGTCCAAAAAGGCAAGGGATGATTTGATTTGGAGTATGTCTGATTCGTCCTCGAAGGGCAACTTTTAGAGGACCTTGACTTTAACTTCGCCCTCAATGGATTAAAACAAACCAAACGCGAGAGAAAATATATATGCAATAAAGAGATGGAGGTTTTTCTTTGGTAGCCCAAGGTTTAAGCAGGCCGCCAAAACACTTTGAGAAAACAAACAAACAATAAAAGTACTTACTTTTCAAATAAAATATCCTAAGCTTTACGGATAGAACATTTTCGTATGGATTCACATGAATAGGGCATACATTGCCCGATAAACCACGAACAAATATTAACATCCTGTGTTTTAGAATGATGCGAAAAGTCCAATGATCAATTTTAGAGCATATGGCGAAGAACAAAGAAAATTTACAGTATCTTATATATATTTATATATATATATGAAATTTTAACACTTAGACATTACGTTGTTTTGTCTGGAAAATTTGCATGTGTTATGTCTAAAAACATTTTTCACCAATTAGATCAAGAATAAAGCGATAACCTTCATGTGAAAAGGCCAAAATAATATAATCTGATCAACGGACGAATCATATGCCTGCAAAAAAAACACTAAGAACAAATCATAATTTAAATCAACAGTATCTTGTGATATGATATTGTTATAATATTGGACGAGTTACAATTGGATAAAATATATACATACATACATACATACATATATATATGTACCGCCTACAGCTGTCTAGTTAAAGGATGGACGTGTAGCCGGTCATATGTTGTGAGGATGCGTGGGGGGGAGAGGTTGGCTGATGATAAAAACAGACATTAAAATAGGGAATTGATTTTTTTCTTCTCTCTTTTGTGAAACGATGAGAACGGCAATTTAATTGTCTCCAGTGTAATTACCTCCGCTTTTTCTCTTGGAAAGAAATATCTCTCTCATGTGAACAGTGGTCATTTAGGGAAATTAAGAATAATTTTCAAGTATTGGTTTTGTAGGGATTTTTCGCTTGATTGCATGGAGGGGAAAACCAGTTGGGATTACTGGACAGCAGTTTCGTCGGCCTGGTTTGGGACTCTTCATCAGTACGCACCCACCACCGAGGTGAGAACCCAGGACCTTCTGGTTACAAGGCGAGCTCGTAGACCATTCAGCCACTGGGACCCGATCCAATGGTCCTTGAATTCTAACTTCTGCCAATTCACACACGATATAGAGCTTCCATTTCGTAATGTCTTCTCCGATGAGTTACTGCCTCATCTTCAACCTGCTGTACCCTACTGGTTACGGTTTCTCACTAGAACCCCAGGTTAACTGCCTGAATAGGGCCAATCACTAGTGAGCATCAGATTAATTTTCAAGTATTGGTTTTGTAGGGATTTTTGTTTGATTGTATGGAGGACTTCATCATGAGCTGATATCAGTTAGAGAACCACGAGCTCGCCTTGTAACCAGAAGTTCCTGGGTTCAAATCCCGGCGGGTGTGTACTGATGAAGAGTCCAAAACCAGGACGAAAAAGCTGTCCAGTACTCCCAGCTGGTTTTCCAATGGTTCTCTAACTGATGTCAGCTCATGATGAAATCCTCCATGCAATCAAATTAAGAATACAATATTCAGAGAAGAGACTCTCTGAAACAACGAATTTATTATGAACCTGTATAATGATAAGTATATGGTTTATTCTTAAGAAATTAAATCCGGTGAAGGAATTGGATCAAAGGTGTGAATACATGAAATAATAATAATAATAACAGCATGCAATGCAATTAAAATTAAAATGGGCAAAGTTCAACAATAGGCGTCCCAATAGATGGCAACGCACAAGTGACCTTCAGCCGACCAATCATAGAAATGAGGAATTTTTGCATGAAAAATGACGTGTATATTCACAAGAAAATGCATGGAAACACATTAAACAGGGTATCTTTCTCCGACACATGACTTAAAAATGTGTCCATGTTATAATGAGGAGTATCAGTTGCTAAGTTAGACTAGTTTCTGTACATGTGTTCACCGAGGTGATTGAAGATGAGCTGTTTTTGTGAATCGTTTATCTCTCTTATCCTGTTGTGCAGTCCTCCCCAAAGCCCTCGGTTGAATTACTATGTTTTCCAGTAAGAGGATAGACGACTACTTACCAGGAAGATGTGAATAATAAAACAAATTAAAATAAATAATATTCAAGTGTGGGTTTTATAGGGATTTGATTGGTTACAGGATTTCATCATGAGGTGACATTAGTCAGAGAACCATTGGAAAACCTGGGACTACTGTACAACTATTTCGTCCTAGTTTAGGATCGGGTCCCAGTGGCTCAATGGTATACGAGCTCGCCTTGTAACCAAAAGGTCCTGGGTTCGAATCCTGGTGGGTGCGTACTGATGAAGAGTCCCAAACTAGGACGAAACTGCTGTTCAGTACTCCTTGCAGGTTTTCCAATGTTTCTCTAACTAATTTCACCTCATAATGAAATCCTGTAAAATAAATGACATCAACTCTAAATCTATCCATAATGGTAACCCTAACGTTAATCCTAACCCTAATTACAACCTTTATTCTAACCGTAAGTCTAACCCTAATCCTAACTGTTACCCTGATCCTAACCCTAGCGAGCTATTAATACATTGTCCAAAGAGTACTTAATAAACGTGATCTGGGTGAAATTTGCTCCCTAGTTGGTGAATATCATTGATATTTCAGCTATGATAATGACAGGTGCCGTTAGCCAACGACTAGCATGCGTTCAAGGTCATTGGAGCAATGCAATTACAATTAAAATGTTTATGATTATAATCACAGTTAAATGTCAAGTGGCAAAACAATTAATGTCACATGCAGAATAATTCATAGGATGCATAGATTTTGGAAAAGGGGTATATAATTATAGGATTAGTAGGCGAATACGTTACATAACATTGTAAAAACATTTTTTGGATTATGAATGGTAATAATAACAATAATAATAATAACCGTAGTAATAAGGGAAAGGTACAGAGAATAACTAAATAAGCAAAATAAATGTCTATGCCTCTACGGCCAAGGCAGAAGTAGGGATTGTACATACTTCTTTTGTACATAAAGGTCTGGCTCACTTAAATTCATGAATTGCCAAGGCCCCCACTGTCTATAAGAGTTTATAAAGAAGAAAACGCAGCAGATTTGCATGAATTCTATCTTAAAGGATCTTAAAGTCATGTTTAGAGTTGGTAGAGTGATACAGGAGTCGATCAAGTGTTCTAGAACAAAGCTTCACATACCCATATGCATCTCTCAGTTCACCTGCTCTTCTTGTGGAGCAGTGGCACATTGGCTGTAGCCAGAGAACGCCGCTTTCCACACAGATACGAGAACATATTCCAGCAACATGGTTTGATAAAGGAGAAAGGAAGTGTGTACGAAGCTCTATTCTAGAACATTTGATGGACCTCTCGGTCACTCCACTAACCCTGACAATGATTTCCAGATGATCATCTATGGATTCCATGCTGACTTTCCGGCTGCGGTTTCTTCTTTATAGATTTCTAAAGACAGAGGAGGCCTCGGCCATTCTTAAATTTGAGCCGGACACCTTTGTGTACAAAAGAAGAATGTACAATCCCTACTTCCGCCTTGACCGTAGAGGGATAGACACTTACTTATTTAATTATTTATTTTGTTAATTTAGTTAATCTATATACCTTTCCCTCATTATTATTACTATTACTATTCTCATTTTGAATTGTTTCCACTTGTCACTCTAAATCCAAAATTATCATTTCTTTTTACGATATTGAATTCTATCTTATCAAATTTCACACCATCTTATGTAACATTTTATATTAGCCTACTAACCCTATGATTGCATATCCCTTTCCAACATCTATGCGTCCTATGAATTATTCTATATATGACGTTAATTGTTTTGCTACTTGACATTTAACTATGATTATAATTTTCTATAGTTGGTTTGTAAGGAATAGTTTTGTTTTTAAGAGTTGACCACGGATTGATATCAGTTAGAGAAACGTTGAAAACTATCACTGGAATACTGGACAGCTGTTTCATCCTAGTTTGGGAATCATCGGCAGTACGTACCCACCGTCAGGGTTCGAACCCAGGACCTTTCGGTTACAAGGCAAGTTAGCTCGTACACCATTCATCCACTGGGACCCAAGCTTGCCTATGATTATAATCCCAAACACTTTGATTTTAATTACATTTCATACTACTACTACTATTATTATTATTTCATGTATTCATACCTCTGATTCAATCCCCTCATTGGATATAAATTCTTAAAGAACCATATTTATACAATTGTACAGCTTGATAATAAATTGGTTGTTGAAGACGGTCTCTTTGCTGAACATTGTGTTCTTAATGCTACAGTGGGAATTATTAAACTGTGTAATGAAATTACTAAACCTGATGAAGTAACCAAAACACATTTACACTAGCCTAAGATACACATAATCATTTATGTCACATTCATGTTGTTTTCAATATAGATTCCGTTCACAAACCAGCATCATTTCGAGAGATCAATGAAGATCAAGAAGTACTGGACATCTCTGTTTCGTCCTATTTCGTGACTCTTCAGGGATCAGGCCCGGAACCTTGAGATTACCAGACTAAATTCGTTTGACACTGAGTCACTTGCACTGGAATTCACTAAGCTGTAAATTGTAGGTTTTTTCAATTCGTGGTATACCTCTACTCTAAACCATCGTTCCCGATTAGTATTATCTTCAGCTTGTGGACAGTACATCTTCAGAATATCCATGTAGTAGCCATTAATGTGTTGGAGATTAACATTTATATTATAGATTTTTGTAGACTTCGTCATGAACATTAATGATGACAGTGTAAAGATTTGTGTACAGTGACAGGTTGACAGGTAATTTCACAATAGATTGAATTATGGCAAGACTGAAATCTCATATCCCATAGGTGGTGAACCCCCGAGTGACCTTGAGCCAACCAATCACAAAAAAATAGGTGATTTTTAAACAAAAAATGACTTAGCAAGAATTAGTTTGCAGGGATTCTATTTGTTTAAGGTAAGGCTATGGACTGATATAAGTTTGTAAAAACAGAAGACAAGGGCCAGGCAACAGATTGTTTATTAAGGAAATCAACAGGTATTTATAGATTTTTATGTACTTTATTATAGATTATTTCAAGCAAACAAACACAGTCTTCTGATTGGTGGTTTCTCGCTGAACGTTAATCTTTCATCTGTTTGTGGCCGTTTCTTGAAGTTCAGATTATCTATCTATCTGAGCCATAGCACTAAGTAACACAAAAAAGACCTAAATGACGAAATAAAACAGATAGAAGAAGCGTTGGTGTTGAATAACTAACTATCCTATAAAATTCATTAGGAAGATCACAAAAGGTCGAAAGCAGAATAAAAATAATGGTGAAATTAATAATGATAACATAAATAAGAGAGAATATAAGTCATCCACTGTTATACCATATAAGGAGGGTACATCTGAGGCCCTCCACCTATAGGATTCTTAATGAAGCAGGAATTAGGGTGGCATTAAAACCTGCAAACTCACTCAGGTAGGACAAGCTCTGTAGGTTAAAGGGCCCTGTTGACCCAATTAAACAAGGTAATATAATTTACAAGATACCTTGAAATGACTGTGAGTGCGGTCAACTACATAGGTCAAACTAGTAGGTCGGGGGTAATCAGATTATCAGAACATAAGAATTTAGTTAAGGGCAGAACGGGTGACCCTGAAAAGATGAGTAATTCAGAAAAAAGCTCAGCAATTGCAATTCACGCATTAACAAACAACCACAAAACAGGGTGGGATAGGGTTAAAAATTTAAAGAGTAACATAGGTAGGTGGAGAGAGAGGTTGATTACGGAATTCTCGTTCATTGAGTCTACACCCAACACATGCAACAGAAATGACTCAATGCAAATACCAGAAATATGGAAGATATTATTACCACCAGTCAGTCAAATCAGAAGAGGATAATGAATAATCTCAAAATTCTATTTCAATTCACGTACATCACAACATTCTAACAAGTTACTTATTTTGACTATAAAAACACTCGTCTTATTTCCCATCTGATTGTATTTGACTGATAACACTAATATTATTATTTCCGGATTTTATCCCAATATCTAATCGATTCCACACATGTATATAAATGAAGGAAAAAGTTGTGTGACTGACTTGTTATGATTATAAGTAGCAGTAATAATTTGTGCTCGAAACGTGGTCATCAGTTAATATTACTGTACAACCACACTGTGTGAGACTTTATCAAAATAAAATCTTATCCATAATGGAGTTATGCTCTACCACCACAGTGCCCAAGTTTTATACTTATATCAATATCTATCTGCAAATTGTATCCGCCTACGCAAAGTTTGTTGTAATTGGTTGTTGAATCAGTCTTTGTTTTTATTTTTCTCATGACCAATATTGGGGACATAAACATTGACGTAAATTACTGTCTACCAATTTTGGCTAGCAGCCAGCTCTCACCACAAGTTAATGAGCCATTGAGTCGGTAGAATTTTAGAATTTATGGGTCACTGAGGCCGGTCCGATTGGCTATATAGTATAGTATACGAGCTGGCTTGACTTGTAACCGGAAGGTACTGGTTTCGAAACCCAGTGGGAGCGTACTGTCGATCAGACCCAAACTAGGACGAAACAGCTGTCCAGTACTTCCTGGTGAATTTCAAAGGTTCTGTAGCTGATAACAAAACAAAAAGTGATGTTCGTTTGCAAGAAAATGCATGAAAACACGTTAAAAATAGCGTATCTTACTCTGATACTTGATTTAAAAATACGTCCTAGTTATCATGGGGAGTATCAGTTTTTGAGTTAGACCAATTTCTGCACACAGATTCATTGAGGTGACTGAAGATGAGCTTTTTTTCGTGTTACGTGTTTATCACTTTTCTTCTGTTTTGCAGTCTCCCCCAAAGCCCTCGACTGAACTTCTGTGGTTTCTAATGAGAGGATCGATGACTGCTTACTAGGAAGATGTGGATAATAAATACAAATTAAAATAAATAATACCAACTCCGAACCTAACCCCAATCGTAGTCCAGTCCTAATTAGAACCCTAATCTTAACCCTAATATCTATATTAACTGTAATCCTAACCCTAACGAGTTATTAACACATTGTCCAAACAGTACTTAAAAACGTGATCTGGGTGAAATTTGTCCCTTAGTTTGTGAATAGTGGCACAAGGAGATTCATCTTAGTGAAGTTTCTGTACCAGCTTTGTTTACAGGGTGGGCTTGCTAGCCTCACGCCTGAGAGGGGTGGTTGTTACATTAAAATATAGTTTACAGAGGAGCAACCTTGTGGGTTGCTCCCCTTGAAGCCAGGAAACACAAGGAATAAAACAATCAGAACAACATCAGCAAAGGAAAATAATTCACAACAGGAAGGGCAACAAGCGACAACAACAATAAAAAAATAACCTTAGAAGTAGTATCAAAGTCAGATACAGTTAACAAAAGTGATATCAAAATCATAGACTCACTTATTTGAGCCAACTTGAACATGCAAATCCATCAATATATACAATTATAATTACAATTACAGGTATCAGTTAGTGTTAGACAGTTCCAAAATGGCAATCAGATAGTTACAGGTATTATCGATCAACAAGATTATATCCACAGTTTCAGTGTTTGAAAAGCAGATAGTTACACTACTTTCCGAAAGTTCTTGGTAAGAAATTCCACAGAAATAAGAGTTTTATGATACTACGTGAATGTAGAGTAGTAATCGAGATCAGATGGCCGGCCAGAAAAGATCAGCAACAGGGACCTCTGGGAGCGAACCAACACAGCAGGAACCGATTGTGAAACAAATAGGCAGGAGGAAACGGAGGTGGATTGGAGACCATACTCTGAGGAAACCATCAAGTGACACCACTAGACAAGCCATTGCTCGAGTGGAAACCGAAAAGAAAGAGGCGATTTGGTCGTCAGTGCGAGGGTGACTTGGAGGAGTCCATGTGAAGAGGAGATGAAAACGTGTGGGCAGGCAGACTTGGAGCCAGGTGAAGAATCTAGCAGAGAACCGAACGGAATGGAGACTTGCGGCTGAAGCCCTATGTTCCTCTAGGAATTAAAGGAAACAATAATAATAATATACAGTCATTGCATGCATGGTATTTGGTAAATTATATTATTATTCTTCATTGGATCTATCGGGTGGGTGCTTAAGCCGACAAACAAAGTTTATCTGTGGGAGACTTGGTTGGTTGATTAGTTGATTGGTTTAGATGCCACCCTGACTAATTCCAGTCTCACTGAGAATCCTACATAAGGCCTCTGACATTCTTTCTTTAAATGGCAGTACTATAGAGGCTTTGAATTCCCCCTCATTTTCGTTATTGTCGTCATTTTTATTTCTAATTTTAGTTTTTCTATGGTTCTTCATATATTTTTGAATAAATTCTGGTGACTAGTTAGTTATCCACTAGTAATATTTCCTTTATTTGTTTGATTTCATCATTTGATTCTGTGAGGTCAATTACATAGGTCAGTCAAACTAATAGATCGGTGTCACCTAGATTATTGGAACATTATTAGCATTTAGCTAGACGTAGAATAATTGACCTTGTTAAGTTAAATAACCTAGAAAAAACAGAGTTCAGCCGCTGCACTGCACTGCACTGCATTCACTTGCATGTAATTACAAAATGGGGTGGGACAGGTTGAGAGTATTACAAAGTAACATAGTTAGGTGGAGTGAGAGATATAGAGAGGGATAGGTTAATCACTGAAGCTTTGTTTATCGACTCAACACCGCGCACGTGCGATCGGAATGAATTAACACTTATGATACCGAAGATATGGAAGGTGGCAGCACTCTACAAGGCGAAGTTGGAGAGAGTAGGAGAAAGAGAGAAAACATATCTGGGATAAATTGTGAGGGCGTGTGTCTAAATTGATATGATTATGAGTGAGCAATAATTTATGCTCGAAGCCTTGTCATCCACTGAACCCTTCTTTTAGCCTAGTTTCAGGTGGTGCGTCTAGCCTTATTCTTAAAAAAAGTGCAGATATCCTGTGTTATCCTCTCATGGACATATTTAATGAGACTTTTTCCAGAAATGCTGTGCCAGCCGTTTGGAAGGACATTAAAATTGTACCTATACTTATGTTATCTACTGGAACATGTTTTAAATTTAGACCTATTGCTATTATCTCTTCTTTTTCTGAAAACTATGGAAACCTTGCTCTCACTCAATCTTCAACCTTCACTTAAAGCCTTTAACGATCCCAAACAATTCGCCTACAAACATAGTAGAAGTACTTTAGATGCAGCTGCGATCTGGCATCAGAACATTGTCTTCAGTTTAGACAAGGGAGCTACATTTGTTCGCTGCACCTTCCTTGATTACACATCTGCTTTTGACTCAGTACCTACGGGACATTTTGTTAAACAAGCTTGCTGAAACTCAAACTGACTGCTGGGTTGTCAAATGGCTGAATTCTTATTTCTAAGGAAGAAAGCAGTACACTGTATGTCAGGGAAAGTCGTCCACTTCCTTGCTTACTGAGGCTGGTGTCCCTCAACGCGTTGTCTTTTCTCCTCTTCTGTTTTCTTTCTTCTTGCATGACTTGCTTCACTCTGATGATGAAATGAACTTCGTTATATATGCCGATGATCTAACTATTTCAATGTCTGTTAACTACCAGCTTGACTGCACTAAGATAAACAACTTCCTACCAGAAATTAGTAAATGGTCTTCGTTTAATGGTCTTAAACTAAATCCTTCCAAATGTCAGACTATTAATTTCAGTTTCCGATGTAAACGAAAGTTAAATGAAGCTCTTGGTTCCTATGACCGTTGCAAAATTGATGATACTGATATAGAAACCAAGTCTGAAGTTAAGTATCTTGGATTAATTCTTTCTTCTGACCTATCCTGGTCTTCCCATGTCTTAGCGGCGTCTATTGAAATATTTCGTCTGACTTTTTACATTAAGAAGTTAAGGCACTCAGGCATAACCCAACCCCTCCTCTTACAGTTCGTCAACTCGTGCATCTTACCTATTCTTCTATACTGTTCACCCTTATTCTTTCCTGGATTGCTTAAAAAGGACTATGTCATACTTCGTAGAACCCTGAAGACTGTCAGTAGGGTGAGTGGCATCCCATTGGGCCATATTGTTGACATCACCACTGACGACCGGTACTTGATTTCATGCAACAAACTTGCTAAAGGAATTTTGTCGGACTGTGAGCATCCACAGCAGCACCCACAGCTCCAATCTGGTGTCTTCTCAGATGAAACAAGAAGTCTTTTCGGAAGACTTTATGCACATACGTCTAAGTGTAACAACAGAAGACAAGAGCCAGGCAACAGATCGTTTATTAAGGAAATCAAAGCATATTTATATATTTTCATGTACATTATTATAGATTAGTTAAGCAAACAAACACAGTCTTCTGATTGGTTGTTTCTCACTTAAAGTTAATCTTTCATCTCCTTGTGACTGTTTCTTGAATGTCACATCATCTATTTGTTAACTGTATCCGCCTACGCAAAGTCTGCTGTGGTTGGTTTTGAGTCAGTATTTGTTCACATTTTCTCACGACCAATATTGAGAACGTAAACATTGATGCAAATTACTGTCTACCAATTTGGCTAGTAGACAGCTCTCACCACATAAGTACAAAAATTCCACGATACCATATTTGACACGTTTTTTATGTGATGAAAATAGTATTAGGCATGAACTAAGTAACTAACCTTCTTTGCACTACTAAGTAAACCATTTTCCTCCACCCTTACAACATCAACCTTTATTGCTATTGTACTTCTTGTATTCATAATCCTCTCAAGTTTATGTTTTTGTTTATTTTCTCATAAGTGTGAACATCATTTAAGCTGAGTTATAACTGTTAATTTTATCTTTCCCCTCACTATACTATATCAACAGAACATTAGATTCACTAATCTATAACATGCTAAAGTTTCCAAACTGAATCGATAATCCCGTTTGAAACAAACTCACTGTTATTATTATTATTAATATTATTATATTTAATATTCTCAACTCGTACTTTGAATATTTTTGACTTTATATCATAAATGTGGACAAATTCCTCTGGTTAATTTTGTTTTAATTTTATTTATATTTTGAGTAAATCAGATGGAATATTGTGATAAATGCTGAGAATTCCATTCTGTATTACAAGTACTGTCTGTTTTGGAATAAAGTAGATTATTACTATTATTATCAATCTATTATTGAAATATTTGTGTAAACCTCAAAGAAATTGAAATAAATAATTCCAACATTTCCTCCACAAAACTGCTTTGAACTTCTTCAGGGAAATCATCAAAATTCTTGTCCACACACATCTAAGTTATCACCAGACATCAGAAACAAAACTAACAACTAACGAAATTTCATACACCGTGATCAAGATTTGATCAGATAGTTCGATCGATATTTTGTTATACATATCATATATGTCCAAACCAAGTTCACTTTTAACAATTTGAAAAAATTTGGGCATTGGATATATGATATTCATTATAATAAAGGCTTTTTTGTATTTCCCAATGAATGAAAAAGAGCAAAACGATATTGTTGTTTTTACTGACGTTTCGCTATTTAATGCTGCTGTTAATAGCTTTATCAAAGTATTATTAAACCGGAATTTACAAAATCCACTCAGCATATATATAACCAAGAGTTAAGAGGGGAGAAAATAGACAAGTTACGTCAAGTTAAAAGGACATATTGAAAGTCAAAATAACAATGAAGATCACTAAACCAAATAACAACGGTAATAGTACATCTGTTATGATATCAAAACAAAGTTTACTAACTTGATCATCGTTCGTTAGTCTGGGGTCATTTTTCGTTGTCAAGTTGGTCAATTGGTAAAGATAACAAAACCAGGTAGGTGTAGATTGTTGGATTTGATCAGTGTGTAAAATTATAAAAGCAGTGTGTGTTTACATAGTGAACTTGCTTATCACATTCGTGTTGATTTTGTCACTTGGTGGGGGAGGGAGGTGTTGTAACCAGGTCAGATTCTGTTTTAGTCCATCATTCATGTTCAGTTCAAACAATTTGGATTTCATTTGATATAAAGTGCTTCTGATGATATTAGACGTTCTTTGTGATTTCTAAAGTTTTTCTGGATTATTTCAATATTGTCAAAATCAATTTTGTGGCCTGATTCTTTAGGGTAGCGTGTAGACGATGAGCTATGGCTGATGATTTTTCAAGTTTTTCCAGTTCAACCAGATTTCTCGGTGGTCGAAGAGATGCTCTACGGTGTTCATTTCTTCTGATTTTGATTTCTCGAGATGTTTGTCTGATGCATATCGCATCACATTCCAAACATTTTATTTTATAGACACAATTGGATAGAGAATCTTTAGGGATTTCGTCTTTTATATGGACAAGGTTGTTTCGTAGTGTGTCTAATGTCTTGAATAAAACTCTAATGTCGAGCTTAATGAGTACTCTTCTGATGTTATCTGACTTCTGTGCTCTATATGGAATGACGACTGTTGAGGTCCATGTTTCCGGAATGCGTTTCCGGCTATACTTAATGTCTATGTTGATTTTGTTGATGAATTTCCTTGGGTAGTTGTTTTGCTTGAGAGTTTCAGTAATGTTTGATATTTCTTCTTCTTTTTCTTTCCTATCCATTAACAGCAAAGAGTGTGTTCGTCTAAGAAGACTTGCGCTGATGGGGTGTGATGATCTGAAGTCTAAATATTTATTGGAGTAGGTTTCCTTCCTGAATATGAATATACTAAAAATGTCCGTTTTCCCTCCTCTTGACTAAACAGGCAGTCTAGAAATGGTAGTTCACCGACGTCTGATTCTGCTTCCCACGTAAACTGGATTCTGGGAGATACACAGTTTATTTTCTCCAGGAATGATTTGTGTAGATCTTGTTTTGTAAGGATTTTTGTAAATTTTTGTAAAGAGACTTTATAAATTCCGTTTTAATAGTACTTTGATAAAGCTATTTGTTATACACAGTTTTTAAACAGTATGTACTTTTAAATCGGACATTAGTGATGATAATGCTTGAATAAAGGTCATGGTCGTGATAATGAAAATTACAAAAGTATGTAAACCAAAACGTTTCTAAAGAACGTTGGTCCTATCAAAATCGATGTTGTGTCGCGATTCTATCTTGGGCAGTACAATCGTTGATTTATGGTTTTTAAATTTCTTCAAATCTACTGAGGTCTTTGGAACTAAACTTTAGGCATTGTTTACCGGCAAAACACACATTATCGTACATCACGTGCTTATATTTTTCTAATTCAGATTTCCACGACTATGACCTTTATTCAAAAATAATTATCATCACTAATGGCTGATGTAAAAGTACATGCTGTGCCTATAACGAAATAGGCTAGACACCTTGAACATTAAAGAAAAGGTTATGTGTTCAATTGACATAGAATCTTTATTCACGAATGTTCCTCTTCATGAAAACCGTTGATTTCATTTGCGATTACATCACACGCAATGGGATAAACTTACCTATTCCTGTAAATTACATCAGAGACATCATCCTAATATGTACAGGAAATATCAGATTCACCTTTCAAGAAAAGGCATACAAACAAATTGATGGTGTTGCGATGGGGAACCGTCTTGGGGCTCTGTTAGCAGATATTTTCGTGTCGAAATTGGAGAGACAAATGCAAGGTATGCTTGGAGAATTTATGCTAAATAAACGTTATGTAGATGATACACTCAGTATTGGTAATAATAGTAAATCTGTTGAAAACTTTATTACTCTAGTTAATCCTATTCATCCAAATATCCGAGTGAATTCCGAACTCGAATCGAATAACAAACTCGGTTTCCTCGGTATTACAATGACCAGGAGAGATGATGGAACGATTCAGAGATATATTTTTCGTAAACAGACATGGAGTGGACAATATCTTCACTTCACCAGTTTTGTTCCCATCCAGTATAAATGTTCCCCAGTGAAATGTTTGTTCTCAAGGGCCCGAAAAATATGCACGAGTGACACAGTGATGGATGAGTTTCGACATATACATTCAGTTTTATTAGCTAATGGTTATCCAGAGAACTCCATCACCTGTCACAGTAGTAAGGATAGACCACATCTCGATAAGACAGCTTATGTACCAAAGAAAGCTATCTTTATTAGCCTACCATTCAAGGGTGACCAGATTATGCAGTTGACAGCTAGCTCAAAGACTTCGGTCAGTCATCAAACGCACATTCTACGCCGCATCTCTTTCTCTCACTTGACAAACATTTTCGATCCCTGTACCTACACGAGCAAAGGACGAAATTCTGTGAATTCTACTTCAAACTGTATCTACAAGTTCACCTGCAGCTACAGTGACACCTATTTAGGTAGAACCAACAGAATGTTCCAATGTCGTCGAAAAGACTATGTTCCAAAATGGCTACTAAATCATATAGAAAATCCCAACGTGAGTAATCTGAATAGAAATCCAGCATCATCCATTGTAAAACACTTATTAATGTCAGGTCACAAAATCAATATTAATGGCTGTTTCACAATTATTTCAAATAACTCTAAGTCAAGGTTACTGAAGGTGATGGAAGCACTTTTGGGATTAATCACATACAGCCTAAACTGTGTGTACAAAAAACAATCGACTTCAATCTTCGCCTACCATGGACTGACTAATTGACCTATCTAAATATGATTGGTCATCAGTATGTACTTTTGTTTTTTATTTAACTGAGTAATTGTCATGACCTTCATTTTATTATTGTTAACCATGTTAGTTGTAAAGAAACTACGAAATGACGATATCATCTCGGGGCGAAATTTGTCTTCTAAGTGCCTTATTCAAATTTATCAAGGGGACTAATTGTTTTAATAATAAGTTTGTCGAACTATGTGATCAAAACTTGATCACAGTTCATGAAATTTTGTCTTGTTAATTTTGTTTCTGATGTCTATTGATAACTCATGCATGACTGGACAAGAATTTTAAAGGCAACATGTGTCATTACATATATTATTTATTATCATTAATTATTATTCCCTTGGGTTCCGAGTGGAACATGGCGCTTCAACAACACATCTCCACTTTCTTCTATTTTCTGCTGTCCTCTCCAGCTGGCTGGAGCCAAGATTGACCGAACTCTCTTATCTCTTCCACAGACGATCTCCTCCATGTCACCGTCTCACTGATGACCCACTCGTCGCTCGCTTCCCATTGGGATTCCACTCAAGCGATTGCTTGCACTGTACGCCCCGTCATTCGACAGTCTCCTCAGTGGCGTGTATGCCCTATCCATTTCCATCTTCTCCAACATATTTGCTGAGCAGTCGGCTCTTCCTTGATTTGTTCATCTTCAGAGTTTCTTGTTGCTAATTCCTTCTGGCTAGCCTGCCATATGATCTGAAATACAGAGTCGGCGAAGGGGGCATCTGTTGATAAAAGTCTGTTACATCTCGGAAGTCCTTTCCGTGACCTGCAGTGACAGCTTCTGACTAGTATAGAAAAAGGGACTGACTGGCTTCATATTTGTGTTGAATAGAATCCGAATCTTGTGGTTTATGCCGGCTGGCTGGCTGAGTGAAGCAGAAAATTTTCAAACTGGTTTCAGGTTGATGAAAGTGTATCTTGCCTTTCCGATTCTGGCTGGCTTGCCGTTGATGGCGACTGGTTCCTCTCTCTCTCTCTACATATATATATATATATATATTGATTATAGCTTGATTTCACACCATAATTTTGGTACAAGTATGGAATTTTCAGCGTGTGATATCGGTAGCCCAATTTTGCAGGTCGACCATTGATATGGGGTGTGCGTCGGCAGGGGATAGAACCCCGGGTGATGTGTATGATCGGCAAGCGTCCTAACCTCTGTGCTACCGACGCACAAAAATCTATGCGCTGGTTGGGGATCGGACCACTGACCACTTCTGCGGTCGCCTAGTGTTCTACCACTGAGCCACTGACATATATATATATATACATATATATATATACATCTTTGCCATTTTAATATTGATTATTTCCCTGAAGCATTTCAGAGCAGTTTGGTGAATAAAACATTGGAATTATTTATTTCATTTCCACTGAAATTTATACAAATGGAACTTGATATTCTGAATGAAGTCATCATCCGAGAGTACCGCAATTCCAGAGAAACGAAACATTACTTGTTACAAAAGGAAGAACTTTACATGAACCTGTAGCTCAAAAGAGACTTAACCTACGATGTCTATCTTCTTTAAGAAGAACATTCTTCGCAGCAACGGAGAGAATAGTGTTCTTCAGTCATCCACTGGTCTGTAGAAGCCTTAAGGACAAGATCTCGCATTTGACCACTTCAGTGTGCATTTATCAGTTCACCTGAGGTTATGCAGTCAGGCATATTGGTCATCCGACGCATATTCTCTCTAAAAGGGTTGAAGAACACTATTGCACATGGATACAGAAAAGCAATAGTGCCTCCATAAGGACTTCAATAATTGAATACCTTGTCAACACTGTTCATTCCATCTCGACAACAAACGCTTCCTGCTTCAAAGTAATCTACACAGTGAGGAACAATCCGCCAAAGACAATACATTTTCGTTTCTTTTGCAGTGCTTAGGCTCTAGCCGTTCAAGAAGAGAAACTGGGACTTTGTATACAAGGGAAACTTATTCATCCATTTTCACTGTCATGGCAAAAACTTAGTTGATTTCCACTAACTTGATTTTTCCTAGAACTCCAAAGTAGTTTCATATTTCCCTTTGTTCCTACGTGCATCCTGATTACAACTCACTCATTAAATTATTCATGTGATTACGTAACTCTAAAACACTTATTCAACTCGTCATATGCATTGACTAACCTTAATAACTACTGTTTTCCAGTGGTTCTCTAAATGATGTCAGCTCATGATGAAGTCATCCATCCAATTAAACAAAATCCCTACAAAATCAGTACTTGAAAATTAATCTGATGCTCACTAGCGACTGGCCCTATTCACGCAGTTAGTTACCTGAGGTTCTAGTAGGAAGCTGTGACCAGTAGGCTACAGTAGGTTGAAGATGAGGCAGTAACTCATCGAAGAATACATTGCGAAATGGTCGCGCTATGTCGTGCGTGAATTAGCAGAAGTTAGAATTCGTGGGCCATTAGACCGGGTCCCAGTGGCTGGCTGAATGGCCTAAGAGCTAACTCGTCTCTTAAACAGAAGGTCCTGGGTTCTCACCCCAGCGGTGGGTGCGCACTGATGAAGAGTCCCAAACCAGGCTGACAAAACAGCTGTCCAGTACTCCCTGCAGGTTTTCCGGTGGTTCTCTAACCGATATCAGCTCATGATGAAATCCTCCATCCAATCAAACTATTGTTATGACAACTCATCACTCTTGTTACTACCCTCTGCCCTTTCATGAAAAATATTGTAGAACTAAAGGGGAAAATAAATTCTCCGAAAACATCCCATTTTTGTCAAACTGCTTATTTTGTTTGCGCTAAAGAGAACTTTTACATGTGAGTAATATTAAATGGTCAAGGGAAAATTATGACTACTCACATTACTTAAGTGACTACATTACAAGGTTACAGGATTTTATCATGAACTGACATCGGTTAGAGAACCATTGGAAAACCAGCATTGGAGTACTACTGGACAGCTGTTTGGTCAACCTAGTTCCGGACTCTTCATCAGTACACACTCACCGATAGGGTTCGGACCGATGTCAGTTAATGATGAAATCCTGTAACCAATCAATATAATCCCTACAAACCAATACTTGAATATCAATGAGATGCTCACTAACTGTGACTGGGACCATTCAGGTAGTTAGTTACCTGGGTGGGTTCTATTGGGAAGTCGTGTCCAGTAATAATAATAATTTGCTTTATTCCAAAACAGTACTTGTGATACAGAATGGAATTCTCAGCATTTTACTACAGTATTGCATCCAGTTACTACATTATCAATAAATAGAATTCTACATAGATTAAGGAGATCTCGGTTCGTTATGACAACAGCATATTGGCATATCGGTAGCAAAGCCAAAGTTGAACAGAGTGTTTGAAGGTATTATAAAGGTAGGTGCTATCACATTTACTGGCGTAAGCGAGAGAAAGAAACAAAGCAGCACATAAAGGAAAAAAAAGAGAAAAAAGAGAGAGGGTAAAGGAAAAGAAAGAAAGAAAACGTTGGACCTATAAATGATATGAGTTGGAAAGACGAGATCCAGTTGTTCTACTGACTATTTAATGAATTATAGGTGTCACGCCTAATGTTTTCTTTATCGCACAGAACACGAGCTAAGTAGGGTATGGTTGAGTTTTTGTACTTGCTAGTGCGAGCATATTGTCTTCTATATATGCTTCTGGTCCTACCTGATGAGATGCAAGGGGAGAGTTGTGAATGAAGAGGGTGGTGTGAGTTAGATAAAATGGATTTGGCCCATTTTTACATGAGTTCATGTGCCTGTCAACCAGAATATTAACAAGCTGGTTAAGTGGCACGTTGCTTACCCCGCTGACAACCTTTAACATCCTGCGTAATAAGGTATAGCCTTTCTTCAGTAGCCCGGGAAAGACTAAGGGGGAACAATAGAGAATAATAGGCAGAATGCGAGAATCAACGAATTGTAGGAGTAAGGGTTGGGCTATACCAGAATGTTTTAACTTCTTGATGTAGAAGGTAAGACGGAATATTTTCTTAGAAATCATCAAGATATGAGACGACCAGGAAAGACCAGCAGATAGAATGACGCCAGGATATTTAATTTCCGACTTGGTCTCTATTTCAGTGCCATCTATGTTGCACACCTCGTGAGTGCTTATCAGTTTGTTTAGGTCGGATTTATGCCTAGAAATGAAAATGACTGTTTGGAATTTGGAGGGGTTAAGGGTAAGACCGTTTTCCTTGGACCACAGAGTACAGCAGGTCGAGTGTGAGGACAAATAGTCGCCGAAGACATTGGCTAGTGCAAGTCGCGCTATGACGTGAGTTCACAGAAGCTGGAATTCTTGGACTGGTCAGTGGACTGGGTCCACCAGTGGCTTTGTAACCAGTAGGTCCTGGGTTCGAACCCCCAGTGGGTGAATGCGTACTGATGAAGAGTCTCTAACTAGGACGAAACAGCTGTCCACTACTCCCTGCTGGTTTCCCAATGGTTCTCTAATCAATGTCAGCTCATGATGAAATCCTGTAACCAATCAAATCACTACAAACCAACACTTGAATATCTGATTTACTTGGATTCACTGAAAGTCAAACAAACTTAAAATTCTATCTTCTAAAGTATTATCGTTGAATAGATTTACACAGGAATATTGATTATACTCAGATGTCTAACTTCTCTGTTAAAGAAACGGTTACATCTTACTAATAATTCCAACAACGACAAAAACAACAACATATTTTGAATACTTGTTACACGTCCTACATAATAAAACTATTGGAATTTAGACCATTGCTATAATTTTAAAAAAAATGTATCAGTTCAAATTAGGCTGCTTGCTACACCAGACAAAAACAACAAGTCTGGACATTATAGTTGATATTTGAATATATAAAAATATCACGTGACTTTTATAAACAAAAATTATCCAATCATTTGTCGTTCAGACAAAAATATAACTATTGTCTGGATATCTATTGAATGAATTCATGAAAGGCTAGTTGACTGACAATTTTTGAATTTGTTTAAATGAATTAAAATATACATTCCAGTGGATTTTCAAGGCCATTTAATATCTAATATAGGGGCTGACTTGAATGTCCCCATATTATTCTTTAGACAAAGCAATAAGAACATGTAATTAGAGGTTAGATCACAGATTGATATTAGTTAGAGAACCAGTGAGAATCAACTGGGAGTAATGGACAGCTGTTTTTCTTTCTAGCTTGGGTTCGAGGCCAGGACTTTTCGGTTACAAGGCAAGTTAGCTCGTAGACCATTCAGCCATTGGGAACAGACTCCTCAATGGCCAGTCAGTCCGTGAATTCTAACTTCTACCAATTTGTGATGCATTTAGCTCGACTGGCATCAGTCATTGTCATTGGTTGGAAAACCATCCTCACTCCCGACTGGATGGACCCCACTGGTCATGAATACATCCTGTAGCAAGTCACTAGCGATCATCAGATTAATTTTCAAGAATTGGTTTGTAGGGTGCCAGTGGCTGAATGTTATACGAGCTTGCCTTGTAACTGGAAAGTTCTGGGTTCGAAACCCAGTGGGTGCGTCCTGATGATGGGTCCCAAACTAGGACGAGGCTGCTGTCCAGTACTCCAGTGTTGGTTATCAATCCGTGGTTTAACCTGTAATATATATATATATATATATATATATATATATATATATATATATATATGAAAATAATAAAGAGTTAAGGGGTGAGAAATAGAAATAGATTTAGGTCAAGTTAAAAGGACATACTGAAAGTCAAAATGAAGATCGCTAAACCAAATAAGACCGGTAATAGTACATTTACCCCGGTATCATCAAAACAAAGTTTACCAAGGAAGGAAGGTTGAGTTAGAGTGATGACAAATTGTTGCTTTGAACGCATTAGCGTGGTTTAAACTTCCTAATTGCTAGCTAGGGCTTCCACAAACTTTAGGATGAGCCCTACCCCAAACTCGTTCTATAAATAGGTTTAAAAGACGTGTAAACAACAATTTTATGTCTTGTCTCCTTTGTAATGTGTCTCTCAACAGAGGAGCTAAGTCGTTGTCTGTTCTCACCATTAATGGGTTATGGGGATTCTGTTTGCTTCTGGAGACATTTAGGAATATGCTGTGAAGCCAGCCCTAACTCGCGGAGATCAGTTAGTCCTCTCTTCTGTGTATGTGTGTCCACACATACATTCAAATTGGTAAATACAGTGTGATGTGACATCACTTTTCGCATGTTCCAAGGGCTCAGATTGATATATTGGCTTGACATTCTCAGTTAGTATGATATAAATAATAATAATAATGATAGCTTTATTCCAAACAGTATTTGTGGTACAGGTATGGAATTTTCAGCGTGCATTATAATATTGCATCTAATCACCTCATAAATTTTATAAGATTTTAAAAATAAAAAGCAACAACATCAAAAAGAAAAAAAGATAAATAAAAGAAATAAAAAAGAACAGCATTGCATTAACATTTTAAACAATGCACCACAGGATATGAAATATAAAATTAGTTTGTAATAGAATGTGTGAGCAACAATATAATAGTAACAAAGAAAGGAGAACAAAAGCTTATGTGAACTATTTGTTAGAGTGCCGCAGTAAGTTGATCATGTCATACCTAACGGATTTCTCATCACATAACAGCTGTGCCAGATAAGGTATTGTGGAGTTTTTATACTTGGTAGTCCTGGCATATAGCCTCCTATAGTTGCTTCTAGTTCTACCAGATGAAATGCAAGGAGAGAGCTGCGTATAGAGAGGATGCTCGGGGTCTGACAATATAGTATTCGCTAGTTTCTTACATGACATTATATGTCTATCCACAATGGTGTTAACCAGTTGGTTTAACGAAATCCCACCAGCCCTGCTGCATAAAGTCTTTTTATCAGTAGCCTTAATCTTTTTCTAGTTACTAAGCTGCTGTGATCACCCATGTAGGGTACCTTGATATATACGTCTTAGTGATGAGTTGGAGAATGGGTCTTGGTGTTCCACTGACAACGTTATAATATCTCCTTTCGAACTTGTCTCGATAATTATTATCAACCAGAGTTTGTGTCAACCTTCTTTCTTCTTCACCAAGTGTGTCTTCGGTGCATATTTGTTGGATTATACTGAAGAGGCACCCTGCTCACTAAGTTTCTTTTGTACTGTCCTGTCCAGGTAGGTTTTCTATAAATAGATCGTTTGTCGGTTAAAGGATCCTGTGGAGCCTTTAAAACAAAACAGTTGGTTTATCTAATACCAAGATGGAATGATTTTCAGGTCAAATACATAGGTCAGAGTAGTAGAACAGGTGCAGTCAGACTAGCCGAGCATAAAAGCCTAGCAGAATCTAGATTAGTTGACCCGAATAAGATAAGAAATCTAGGGAATAGTTCAGCTATATCACTCACTACATGCAATCACACACAACCGTGCAATAGGATGGGATAAGATGACGGTTTTGAAATCTAATGTCACAGGGTGGAGGGAGAGATTGATAACAAAAGCTTTGTTTATCGAATGAACTGCAAGTACGTGTAATAGGAATGATTCAAAGCCTGCCCCAGACATCTGGAAAATTCTACTACTCCAACGACGACAAATAGGAGAGAACCCCGAACCATGTGCATGGTCGGCGAGAGTCCTAACCTCTGTGAATAAACAGTTCATGTCAAAAGAATGTATATATATTCCTTGACAAGTGCGTGTATGACCAGATTATTCAAAATGTGTTGCGCAAATACATTACACGATTCAGATAAATTACGTCTTCTTATTGCTTTGCTGTGGTTAAAAAGGCTTTCTATGCAGCTAATATCATAATAAATGAGAAGGCGAAGCCATTATGTCCATCTAAGCGCTTTGGACATGCGAAAAATGATGTCACATCCCACTATATTTAACAATTTGAATGTATGTGTGGACACATGCATAGGGAGGACTCACCGATGTGTGCAAGTAATAATAATAAGTAAGGGCTTCAGAGCGCATTCCTAAATGGCTTCAGAAGCAAATAGAATCCCCAGAACCTATTAATGGTGAGAACAGACGACCTAGCCTCTCTATTGCAAAACATATTATGGAGACAGGACATAGAATTGATGTTTACACGCCTTTTAAACCTATCTATAGAACGTGATTCGGGGAGGGCGTATCCTAAAGTTTGTGGAAGCCCTAGCTGGCAATTTAGAAGTTTAAACCACCTTTAACTGATCAAAACAAAAATTCGTCACACACTAAACCTTCCTTCCTTGGTAAACTTTGTTTTGATGATATTGGGGTCGATGTACTATTACCTCTGTTATTTGGTTTAGTGATCTTGATTGTTATTTTGCTCTTCAATATATTCTTTTAACTTTACCCAAGTGTATTTTCTCATCTCTTAACTCTCTTTATTAATTTCTTTTATATTCCTATGACAAGTCCATGCGTGATCAGATTGTTCGAATTAATTGTTGCGCAAATACACAATACACGATTCAGACAAATTACGTCTTCTCATTGCTTTGTCTTAATTCATCAAGGGAACTACTTGTTTTAAAAATTTTCCTGTTAGATGCTTTAAGTGAGAAGACAATTACGATGGCGTTCTTTTAGTAACTTCAAGGAACAGTTCCCCATATGAAATGTGAAATACTCAGGCGAATAAAATCCATCAGACATTATTTAAACAAAAGCGATGTGTTTCACAGTTTGCAGTGGTATCTCAAGTTAACCAATCTTTGCATAATAAGTTTGTGTGACACGGAAATTGACTAATTCATTAAATCTTGCCAGCAGGGCGTCATAAAACTGCGTCGGTGGCATTAGCGGTTGGGACGCTCGCCGACCATGCACATGGTCCGGGGTTCGGTCCCCGGCCGGTGCACTCCTTTACGTCGCTAAGCCAGAAATAGAAAATGCTGGTTGGGCATGAGGCTGGCAACCCCATCCCGTAAAATAAACACTGCGAAAGAAACTTCAAGCCACTAGCCTGAGGCCCTATGTTCCACTGGGAACGTGAAGGATATGTATATATATATATATATATACATATATATAGGGCGTCATAAAAGCCTAAATACTCAAGAAATCCACCTTGAATAATACCAGGGAATCCCAACGTCACGAAAAAACCGCTCTACCGCCTAACTAGATGTAGACAGCGTGAGCATTCATTAATTATAGGACAGTTGTGACCAGTCCCAATCGTTTATACCTTTATTACTACTGACCTTAGCATCAAACAGCCCATCGTTACAGTGTTATAGTTAACCGAATGACGTTAAATAATGATGTTAAAAATCGGAAAACAGATATGACTTAATTTAACCAGTCTCATTTTAATTATATGCGCAAAAGGAAAACTCATTAGTAAAGATGAACCCATTGTTCATTATAAACTGACAAGTCTAGACTTCTTTTCGGATATGAATCCCCAAGAGGCATCTTCCCCCTTAAAAGTTATAGATGCGCCTTGCTGATTCATGATATTAGCCTGTAACTATCTAACATCATTTCAGAATTCACCGCGATTTGAGCTACCAAGACTGGTGACCAAATACTGAAGAAAGGATGATAGAATTAAGTCAGCATCAAGAATAAGACCTTGAAATATAACCCACCCCGTAAAAATAAAACACCACACTGCTACCGAAACTTCAAAGCTCTCTAGCTTGAAGCCCTATGTTACATCACTGGGAACGTAAGGGAATAAAATAATAATAATAATAATAATAATAATAATAGAACGTGTTTGGAGTCGCGCGCGTCCCAAAGTTTGTGGAAGTTCTCACTGACAACTGGAAAGTTTAAACCACCAATTTATGCGTTCAAAGCAACAATTCATCATCACAATAAACAACCATGCCTTGGTAAACTTTGTTTTCTATACTAGCCAGAGTAGATGTACTATATTACGTCTCTTCTTTGATTTAGTGATCTTCATTGTTATTTTGCCCTTCAATGTGTCATTTTAACTTGAGCTAAGTCTATTTCTATTTCTCACCTCTTAACTCTTTATTAATTTCATATATGCATATTTCTATGACAAGTTTGTGTGTGATCAGATTGTTCGAAATGTTTTGCGTAAATACATTACACGATTCAGACAAATTACGTCTTCTTATTGCTTCTTCTATATTCACAATGGTAAATGTTAGTGACTTCAAGGAACAGTAACCCACATGAAATGTGAAATACTCAGGCGAATAAAATCCATCAGACATTATTTAAACAAAAGCGATGTGTTTCACAGTTTGCAGTAGTATCTCAAGTTAACCAATCTTTGCATAATAAGTTTGTGTGACACGGAAATTGACTAATTCATTAAATCTTGTAAACAGGGCATCATAAAAGGCTAAATACTCAAGAAATCCGCGCCAAGTAACACTGGATAATCCTAACGCCACAACAATCTTCTGTACCACCTAACTAGAAGTATACAGTCTGAACATTCATCAACTGTCACCGAGAAAGTCAAGGAATTACTAGTGAAGTGCACTATGAATGTCCACTTTATGTTCAACAATGGTTTTTATAGACAAGTTGATGGTTTTGCCACGGGATCACCTCTGGACCCTATGTAAACGGATAATTCCGTTGGAAATCTTGAAAATGGATCACTCAAAGACATGATTAAGAGGGTTGACGATTATTGTCGACAATGCAGATGATACCTTCATCGTTTGTGATAGAAATCTTAATAAACAAGAGCTTCTGAATGCTGTTAATAGTGTTCAACAAGCTATTGACTTTACATACGAGGAAGAAGAAAATAACAGTTTACCTTTCCTAAAAGTCTTCCTCACCAAGAGGACAGACGGATATCTACAAAGGGACCTGTTTAGAAAGAAGACTTGGATGGGTCAGTATACCCATTTTCATAAATGAAACTAATTGTTTCAAAAGGTTACTCTTCTTCAGGATCTACAATTACAGTTTCCCTAATTTTATCATACAGTATTATTATTTTTTCCTTTAATTCCTAGAGGAACATAGGGCTTCAGCTGCACGTCTCTATTGCGTTCAGTTCTCCGCCAACGTTTACACCTGGCTCCACATACTTTCATCCCCTATTCATATGACCCCCTCCATGTCACCCTCTCACTGATGACCAAATCGCCTGCCGTGTGATGTCACTTGGTGGTTTGTCTTCCCAGAGTATGGCTAATCCACTTCAATTTCTTCCTGCGGATTTGCTGCACAATTTGTTCTTGCTTGATTCGTTCGCTCATTGCCAGAAATCCCTGTTGCTGATCTTTTGTGGACAGCCATCTGATCTTGAGCGAATTATTGAGCGAAGACAGCTGTTGATGAAAGTTTTTAGTTTGTTCGAAGTGGTCTTCGTGACGCCAAGTGTGAGATCCGTATAGTAGCAATGACTGACTTCACAATGCAGTTATCATACAATAGCAATAGTAAAAAGGAATTAAAGTTATTTATCAGAAAGTGCATTTTGGAACAACTACCAAGAAAGGAATAGACACATCACACTAGTTACTGACTAGTGTCCTACAGGAGGTCAATCGTGAGCCCGAATAGATCAGCGGTAACGTCTCTTACTCACTACATACTCACTGGGTGATGACGCGGGTTTGAATCTCAGAAAGGGCATGAGTTCCTTCAGGGCACTTGCAGATACGCCTTGCTGACTGGCTTGTGAGTGCCAGCCAACTAGCTCGAAACCTAAGTCAGGCAAGGCTTCCGGTGGCCGATTGCCTCCAATCGTCTAATATCACCAAAGGTGGAATAATAATAATAGACGTTGAGTTCCAATCATCAATTAGAAAATGTCTGGTCAATAAGAACACGAGATAAAATGAGATGAAATAATTCACTGATATGTAGATGCATATAGGCAACTCAATTAAACCAGTATTCACACAGTAAACCAAGAATAAATTACCGCTGGTAGCTTCATCAGTGTGCATCTATGAATTCAACTGCTCATAAAGAGCTAGTTACATTGGATGTACTCAGCGGGATTTATCCATGTATGCACAAGAACATGTACCTGTGTGGTTGAGAAAAGGGGTAGCCAAATGAGTAAATAGTGCGGTCTTGGTCCACTTGGTAGATACTGGACACACAGTAAAACCAGAGCAGGAGTCCTCGATTGTCTACTGGGTTCCTGGTAATCTACCTTGAGCAGCTTGACCATATCTTCTATCAGTAATTGAGGCGGTAACAATAAATTCTAGAAAACTCGGTCTCAACATAGAGAAGAATTATATCCAATCGCTTTGCTTACTTTGGCCCAAGATAAGGTGAACATATCCTTAAATAAACATTGCCAATTGAAATTCCTATCCCAGTATTTCTTCTCTCCTGTTTTCCCTTTGTTTCATTGACAGAAATGTTTATTTCAGACCTTTTGCGACTGTATGACCCCTCGTGTTATGTCTACTGCCCAAGGTTTATGTAATTCTTTTTTTCAAAATTGTTATTATATTCACACAATTGTGTTCATTTCACTTCACTCAATTCTTTATTGCCTCATAATCGATCACTAATAGTACTTTTATGTTGACACCATACCATCGTTATTGTCTTCTCACCATTTCTTTTCTCTTTCTTTTTGCATGACCTTCCGAACTCACCCAAATTTAACTTCATTAAGTATGCTGATGATCTGACTGTTTCTGTCCCTGTAGTTTCCACATCGAATTGTTCCCATATGAATGGCTTCTTAGCTGAGGTTAAGGATTGGTCTGGCTCAAATGGTCTTAAACTAAATCCAACTAAATGTAATACTGATGATTTCAGCTTGAGAAGTGAAAAAGACATGCATGGATTGATCCAATCTCATGATTGTTGTAATATTGATGGTACTATGATAGAGAGTAAGTCAAGTGTTTCTTATCTTGGCATTAGTTTCTCTTCAAACCTTTGCTGGTCGTCTTATATTCTTATAGTTTCTAAGAAAGTTTTCCGTCTGACTTATTACATAAAGAAGTTGAGGCACTCAGGTATAACCCAATCTCTTCTCATACAATTTATTAATTCATGTGTTTTGCCCATTATTCTTTATTGTTCTCCATTATGCTTCCCTGGGCTACTCAAGAAAGACCATATAATACTACGAAGAACATTGAAGGCTGTAAGTAGGGTCAGTGCTTTCCCTTTGACTCAACTAACCGACACTGTTGTCAATAGGCATATGAATTGTTGTAAATACTTAGCTAAAGTTATCTTGTCTGATAGTAAACATCCTCTTTATTCACATTTGTTTCCTTGTATCTCTTCGGGTAAGACCAGAAGAAATTTCATAAACATTTATGCTCGTACTACAAAATATAAAAATTCGACCGTACCATATTTGGCACGAGTATTGTGTGAAGAGACGAATATCAGAAGAGAACTCTTACAACTTTTAAATCATTAACTAAACTATAAAATGTAATGATGCATATTATTGCATGTGTGATTTGTTATATTATTTATTTATTATTCACTGTGACCTAGAAATGGTGTGATTTTGTTGGGGTTTTTATATTTTTCCTATTAATTATCAATATTTTTAACATTTCATACATTTATATAATTATAAACAGAGCTAAACCATTGCAATATTTAAAAGAAACGCTGAAAATTCCATGCTGTAAATTGTTATTGTTGTGGAATAAAGTGATTGTTATTATTATTTGTCACCCTTGAACTTACGTCTAGTCTACCTTATTTGTTGGTTTATCGCTCTGAATTGTTGATATTAGATGGTTGGAGGCAATCAACCACAGGAAGCCTTGGATATCACCCTGGTTTCGTGCTAGCTGGCTGGCACTAACAAGTCAGTCAGCAAGGCGTTTCGGCAAGTGCCTTGAAGGAATTGAAGTCCCTTCTGAAATGTGATATTTCTAGCCTAGACACATTACACTAGTTAAAGACTAGATTGGCGAGCCCGATTAACTTAGCATAACACCTTCGACTCACTGCAGTACTCACTGGTTGGTGACGCGGGTCAGAATCTCAAAAGGGATATGAGTTCCTTCAAGGCGGCTGCAGATACACCTTGCTGACTCACTGGTGAGTGCCAGCCAACTAGCACACAACCTAGGTCACGCAAGGCTTCCTGATGATTGCTTTCAACCATCTAACATCAGCAATTCAAAGTGCACCGTGATGGCGAGCCACCTAGTGGCATGGTGGCCACATTTTCTATTTGACTGGTATAATTTAGTCTGCACCAAACAAAGGACTACACACACATCACACTAGTTACTAGTGTCCAATCAGAGTACTTTGTATGTTTACAAAATACCTTGCGATGACTGTGAGTGAGGTCAACTATATAGGTCAAACTAGTAGATCGGGGTAATCAGATTGTCGGAACATAAGAATTTCGCTGAGGTAAGAACGGTTGACCCCACTCACGAAGATTAGTAATTTAGAAAAAAGCTCAGCATGCATTAATACACAACCACACAATAGGGTGGGAGAGGGTTAAGGTTCTAAGAAGTAATCTATGTGGGTGGAGAGAGAGATTGATTACTGAATCCTGGTTCATTGAGTCTACACCCAACACATGCAACAAAAATGACTCAACACAAATACCAGAGATAGGGAAGATATTATTACCACCAGTCAAATCAGAGGGGGATAATAAATAATGTTCATGTCAAAATGTAGTTCAATTCACATTATAATATTCTAACAAGTTATTAATTTATTTTGCTATAAAAACATCTTATTTCCCATTTGATTGACTAACAACACTCGTTTCATTTCCCATCCTATTGTATTTTATTGATAACATTAATACTGTTTCCGAATGTACTTTATCTTCCTTTCTGTTTCACGCATGTCTTACTTATGTTGATTTTACTTATTCAGATGTCTAATCGTCAATTTTTACTCATGCATATAAATGAAGGAAGAAAGTTGTGTGAGTAGCTTGATATGATTATGAGCTGCAGTAGTAAATTGTGCTCGAAACATGATCATCAGTAAATATTACTGAATAACCACACTGTGTGACACTTTATCAAAATAAAATTTTACCCATAATGGAGTTATACTCTACCGCCACAGTGCACAAGTTCTATTCTTATATCAAGTTTATTTTAAATATCACACACAGTTATGATTCAGTACTATTAACAACTGGATGACAAGGTTTCGAGCTCAGTTTATTGCTCATAATTATATCACTTAGGTTCCACGGTTCCACAATATCTTATACATATATATATTCTCTTTTTCTGTTTCCTCAGTTTCCCTTTGTTGTTGGTCACCACTTTCCATATATCCATGGTAGACTGTAATCCAATTCACTTGTGAGTTAGATACCACTAGCATTTATAGGAAACCAACACACTCTTATCCTCAAGAATAAGAAGAATATCTTCTGGTGATAAAATCGATGGTGAACTGGAGCAACTCAGACAAGTCCTCATAGAGAATGGATATCGTCCAAGATTTATCGAGAAAATCATGAAGTTAAAGCAAAAGCCTGAAAAAACCCAGGCGGTGCCGAAGAAACTGCTATTTATGAGAGCTGAACTTAAAGGTTATATTGCAGCTGAGATACTGAAGAATCGCTTATGCAGATCACTGAGAAAGGCATTCTTTACGGCTGAGTTACAGATCGATTTCTGCAGCTGACAAATGATCAATGGATGTGTGAAGGATAAACTGCTGCCACTTTGGGCCACTTAAATGTGTGTTTATAAATTCACCTACTCCTATTGTCAAGGAACTTAGCCCTAAGTTCCTATCGTAATGAAGACTTAAGCGATTGAGCCGATAAATACTATGTACTTTCTTCAACTTTAAATCCAAAACACCAGTATTCCTTGAACGAAATTATATTGTTTGGCAATTAAATTGAAGAAAACTACAAAGTTTTTATTCGTATTTAACTCCAGTATTCCTTCAACTTGCAAGCGATCGACCATTCGCGCCTTTCAGTTGCCCATTAATGGCTGCCAGACCCAATAAAACAAACGTTCAATGTTCACGTCCATTGACACTCCCCGGCAAAAAAGGGTCCATCCCTTTTTTCCATAGCGGCGGTATCCTTGAACTGAACTGCCAATGCGGGAACCTGGGCCAATCGGGACTAGGCTAAAATTGGAAAAGCAAGACAAAAAAGCCCAACACACGGCAGACATACCACATCACACCGACACGCTCTCCCCGGCGCATGGGATCTACGCTTTCTGACGACAATACCACCACTGATCTGGTTCACGAAGTATCGATTGCTTCATTCCACTCTAGCCCAATCCTCTCCCCGGCGTATCCAATCGCTTACGCTGACTCTAACTCTACTCGATTCGTTCACAAGTTTAGAAGCGAATTCAGAAGTACTTACAAAACATTACAAGATGATTCACACAATGCGACAACTATAAAATTAACCGACAATCAGATGAATCGGAACCCACGGAATTACTCAACACAAACATATGTACAATGAATACATCAAATATTGCGGATTCTGCCTTGACGAGCTACCCTTGAAGAACTGTAGGACTTACAGCAGTACGCCTACATTCCTTCTCAGGTTGACGATCCAAGTGGAAGACGTCCGGACACAAACAAATTAATCAACAGATAGAAGAGGGATGATACCAATTGATTATATACAACATGAACATATGTACAAAATAATACACCAAGTACGATGGACTGCTCTTCGACGTACTACCCTTGAAGAATTGTAGGACTTACAGCAGTACGCCTACAACCCTTCTCAGGTTTACGCCCTTAAGTTGGAAAATCGTCGTTGGGCTCATTTGCTGACCTTCTTCCATCATCTATATCCTCGACTCTGAATGGTAACACGCCCATGACAATGTATCGTGGAAGGTAGATGACTAACAAACATACGACGTATCTGACCAACCAAGCGAAGGTACAGAGTAATTTGCACCAAAGATAATAACATTCAAATAGTAGTTTGAAACCTGAAATGCCTTTATTCGTACAAGTCAGTCTAACAGTTACCACCTTGTACACAGTTGGCTTATCGTCACTAAACTGGCCATTGACTTTCGTCCCTTCGAACGGACCGACACTAGCATAATCACTGCATAAGACACGTTGGTTCATGGAAGGCTCTTTTACTGCGTATGACAACACCAACGACGACTGGCTGACACCAGTTGATGAACTTAGCGGTGTATCAGAAGCTTTTGTTGTTAGACCTTTAGGAGGTTGTCTAACCACGGGATTATCACCACTTCTATCTTTTACTATTGGCTCCAGTTCAGCTTTAACATCTGTCGATAGTTGGGCTACACTCGGATCATTTACACTGATGGCCTCACGAGTATCCATATCTGCAGCAACCGCATCTGCCTTTAATTCTACTTCACTTTCAAGTTGTACAAAACCTTCGTTCAACTCAGTAGTAGTAGGCATTCCGCTAATCTCATCCTGATCAGCCAAAAACAAATGTGAACTATCGTGACCATTGTCACAAATACCCACTTTACCGCCGTCTGTATGGTAAACTTCATCACTTTCAAACTCTTTAATAACAGCCGTAGATGATTCAGATTCTTCCTCATGAATCCTTAAAGGTTTTATTCCTTTACTTTGACTAGTAGTACCTTGTAAACTTGTGTACTCAGAACTGGACACTGAAGCTGTAACCCTCTTCTTATGCACAAACTGCGGTGTCGTCTGAGACACTCTTTTCAACAATGGATTACCAGTTACGACCACAGGCTTCTTCACCGCACCATTATCGTTACACGATTCGGAGTCAGAACACGATGACGCTGACTTCATATTTAGCTCACCACTTGACTTGCTCATTGCTTCACAGTTCGCCTTTGTATGCACTTCTTGCAAACGGACGAAGCACAACCGTGTTTGTCTTGCAGCTTGTAACTTATCCGTTGGGGACGTCCCACCAAAGCTGTCACAATCATTAGATTTACTAGACGCCATACAGCTTTCTCGATATCCACTACGCTGAGACTCCTTCGTCATAAATGATTGCATTTTACTCTCTGATTTCATTATTCCAGGGGAGGGATGCAGTATACTAGCAAACTTGCTCAAAGTTTGGTTGACACTGTCTTTCACCAGGCTCACAATGTCATCCAACCTGGGCTCTAAACCTTTCTCCTCTAGACGTGAACAAACCTTTATAAACTTCCTTTGTAGACGAACAGGTAATCTCTTGGCAACAGTCTCAAGCACGGAACTTGAGTTCAATTCATCTACGCAGTTAAAAGACATGAGTGTACTTCTATGTACCATCAAATTATCCAAGAACTCTGCAAGTTCCTCTGCATTATCGTTTAACTGTGATCCGTTACCTTTCACTGTCTCGAAAATACTACGGGATATCATATATGGTTTTCCAAACCTTTGACGTAGTATCTTCATTGCCTCGGTATATCCATCGAAGTATCGCGGTTCAAACTTAGGCAATCTTAAACCCTTACTATCCCTTAGCGTTGAAGCGTGAACATCAAACTCAACATGCTGAACATCATACATATCATTACAATTAACAGGCAACTCATCGTTACTTACTTTTTTGTCTGCTTCCATGGTGCCACGTCCCTTTCTTGACCCAGGCATTATCCAACGTCACCAAAGAATCCAAATTGCGTTGATAATCCTTGTCCAAAGAGAAGCTGGCTGCAGATCTAGTAAGTACACCCGGAAGATTTCCAGAAGGCGCCACGAAGACGAAAAGAAGAATAAAAACTGTCAAGGAACTTAGCCCTAAGTTCCTACCGTAATGAAGACTTAAGCGATTGAGCCGATAAATACTATGTACTTTCTTCAACTTTAAATCCAAAACACCAGTATTCCTTGAACGAAATTATATTGTTTGGCAATTAAATTGAAGAAAACTACAAAGTTTTTATTCGTATTTAACTCCAGTATTCCTTCAACTTGCAAGCGATCGACCATTCGCGCCTTTCAGTTGCCCATTAATGGCTGCCAGACCCAATAAAACAAACGTTCAATGTTCACGTCCATTGACACCTGTGGAGCTAGTTATATTGGCCGCACAAGGCTTACACTTTCAAAACGCATCTCTGAACATTTTCCTGCATGGTTAGCAAAATGACAATGTAAGACAATCACTAGCTCAATTCTCGAGTACTTGGTGAACTCAAGCCACACAGCTACACCAGAATCGTCTTTCAAGATTATCTTCAAGATGAGACCGAATGGTACAAATGGCGTCAGGTTTCGGTTCTGTGTATGGCAGAGGTGCTGGCAATTCGTCAATACAACTCCAAAATCTGTATACAGAAAAAATTTTGTCCAATCTCTTCTCACCCAACTGCTGACTGTGTATGTGCGCTCACGTATCATTGAATTACTTCATCTCATTTATTAATTCATGGAAAATTCCTATTGGGATATACAGAAAATCAAAACAAGTTAATTGGTGGATGGTGACTAGCAATAGAATCCAGGATGCGCATTTCATCCTATTTGGAACGACCCGTTGCACAAAAGGCAGTGGCTCTCGTAGCACGATTGGTCTAGGGGATAACCCGCTTTGGCGTTTGAAACTATGGGCACTGGATTCGAGCCTCATCGGTGGGAACATCGTAACTCATTGCAGAATGCAGGTACATCCAGTGGCTGACGAGCCAGTCCTAAATAGGACGAGATGCTTTTTATCCTGGATTCCACTGCTAGTCATCATTCACCAATTAACTTCTAATTACATGCCCAGACATCATCGAAGCATTTGAAGAAGAAGCCGATACGCCAATCTGAGACTGAGCACTTCGGTCCAATTAATCGATGGGAAAATCTAAAATTGAATTAAATAGTTAAAACAAGTGATTCAGTGAAGAGACTCTTTATAACGAATTTATTATGAAGCTGCACAACCGTATATATATATATATATATATATATATATATTTATATGGTTTCTACTTAAGAAATTATATGCAGTGTGGGAATTAGGTCAAACGTGTGAATACATGAAATAATAATAGCAGTATGAAATGCAATTAAAATTAAAATGTTTGTCAATATAATCATAGTTAAATGTCAAGTGGCAATACAATTAATGTCATATATAGAATAATTCATAAGATGTATAAATGTTGGAAGGGGTGTTGTGCAATTATAGGATTAATAGGCAAATCGAATAAAATAAAAATGTTACGTGATATTGTGTGAAATCCAATAACATAGAATTTAACACTGCAAAACAAAACTGACTTAGAATGACAAGTGGAACGAGGGAAATAATACCGGGGACAGTTCAAAGTGAGAATAGTGGTAGTGTAACGACAGAAGACAAGGGCCAGGCAATAGATCATTTATTAAGGAAATCAACGCATATTTATATATTTTCATGTACATTACTATGGCTATTTAAGTAAACAAACACAGTCATCCGATTGGTTGTTTCTCAATCAAAGTTAATCTTTTTTCTCTTTGTGACTGTTTCTTGAATGTCAGATCATCTATATGTTAACTGCATCCGCCTACGCAAAGTCTGCTGTGGTCGGTTTTTAATCAATCTATGTTCACATTTTCTCACGACAAATCTTGGGAACGTAAATATTGACGTAAATTACTGTCTACCAATTTGGCTAGTAGACAGCTCTCACCACAATAGTAGTAACAATTGACGTAATAAGGAAGAGTATACAAAGTGAATAAACAAAACGAAAAATAAGAACAGCCAAAATATGAAATGAGGATTACCATACTTCAGCATAGAGGGATTAAGACCATGAAAGTTGGGGGGTGGGGGTGGGTGAACGAACTTTTTCTGTATACAGAGGTCTGACTTTTCTGTTTCGATAGCCAAAGATGGCTTCAGAAATACAGATGAGTAGGATACATAGTGATTTGGACAAATTACTTCTCGTCTTGTAGATAACTTTAAAGGTGGAGTCTGTAGAGATAGGGTGATCATTATCGACCAGATGTTCAATGATCCACTGGCACACTATTCGATGCCCTATTTAGGTGAAATATATCGAAAAATATATTCCAATGGTGATCATAAATAATTAAATAAATATCGCAGTTTTATAAAATCCAAAAATTATGCAGTAGAGAAAATAAATGAGAGGATGAGCTTTATCGTCGGATTTCCGAACATTATCCGGCATAGTAGTTAAGTAAAGGACAAACAAAATCTATTCGTAGCGCTATTCTATCTCATCCAGTGGATACAGAACACAAGATTGATGTTAATGAGGCCACTTTCAAAGTCATTCACCGCATACCAACTAATCTTAATTTCACCTTAAAAGTTCATTTGCTACGTATTGCTGAGGCTGGCTGTTGGGATCCACGTTAAGAAACCTAATTTATTTACCCAAAAGAAGAAGTTGGTCCAGACGCTTTTCTTACCCCCTTTGTGCGTCAAGGTTTTAATGATCCTTAATTTGTTGCTGTAGAGATTTCGTTAATTTTATTTGATGTTCTATTTACTATTACATTTTATGCTTATTATAACTAATGCATCTCTCTAGAAATGTGGTAATTCTATTGTGATCTTAACAAATCGATATTATTTAAAACAAAATACCAATATTGTTAATGACGATTGTTCTAGAATATTCTGTGTACATAAATATTATCACATTTTATTATTATTCCCTTTGTTTCCGAGTGCAACTTTGGGCCTCAACAACATATCACCACTTTCTTCTATTTTCCGCCAGCCCCTTCAGCTGGATCCACGATTAGCCATTATCTCTAATGTCTTACTCACACGATCTCCTCCATGTCATTCTAGGAAGACCCAGTTGTCGCCTCTCACTTATCTTCCACATCAGCAATGGCTTGCGTTGAGCGCGATGTCATTCGACGGCCTCCTCAGTGACACAGGCCCAATCCATTTCTATTTTCTCCTACATATTCGTTAAGCGATTGGCTCTTGGTTGGTTTATTTCCAGAGTTTCTTCTTGCTAATTCTTTCTGACCGGCCGGCAATTTGATCTTCAATACGGAGCCAGCGAAGGGGGCACCTGTTGATAAAAGTTTTCGTGACTCACGCTCAGTGTAAGCATCTCACCCATATAGAGTGACTGACTCGACATTGGTAGTGAATAGAGTCCAAATCTTGTTGTTTATGCTGACTGGCTGGCTCACTGAGGCAGAAGATTTTCAAACTGGTTTCAGGTTGATGAAGGTGTTTCTCGCCTTTCCGATTCTGAATTTGACATCTTCATCTGTTCTGTCGCCTGTGGTTTAAACCGTGCCTTCTAGAAAAGTGAAGGAGGTAACCTCTGTCAAATCTCTCCCGTCTCCTCTATGTTCACCTGGAGTCATTCCTGTCTTAGCTGCCTATCTGCTTCTTCAACCAGCTTGTCCGTTGGTGATAATAGGCAGTCAGCCTGGTCTTACTTCTGTATGCACTTCGAACGCCTCACTGAGTCTTTCGTTGTGGATCACCTGGCAAGTGGCATTTTCACACAGCTGTTGAACTAGGTATGCAAATATAAGTAGATATAATTGAAGAGTCAGAAGAAGAAATTATCGAAAAGAATATATGCTTTATTTAATTTCCGTCATAACATATCGATTGGACTGTTGACTAAATGTCATATGATGTTTATACACCCACGCGACTATAACTTCTGTTTATAATGTGACTTTAGGACGAATTGACAAGGACGCGACAAGGCCGTTTAATGATGCGTAGGCGAATCTTATGCTGAAAGAGCAATGCATTCATGTTTTTGATTGATCAAAAAAAACAAAAATAAGAAAAAAAATATGAAAAATAATTACTACGCAGTGAGTATGCGGTGAAATTTTCTCTCTCTAACTCTTTCGCCATCGAATAACCACGATTTTGTAACGTATGTTTTCTTTGTGCCCGATTTATACTGATGAAAACAAAACACGTAGTTCAACGAAGCGTCTCTTTACGGTGAATTTCATCATACTACTCACTATTATAAAGTAGTATAACTATGCATTTGTTCACATAGCACTGAATTTCATTCAATATGTCAGCAGTTTCAAATGAACTGTCGTCAAGATTTGACAGAATAGTTCTAAAATATTTGGGCGCCGAGTGAGATGTAGACATTTGTAAAAAATTATATATTTGTAAAATCTCAGCGGGATTGAAATGAGTGATTCCAACGTTTCGTTCGTCAATCTGGTCCGAACTTCTTCAGGGAAATTAATCGAAATTAACATAATAGAGGTTTTACATATAACAGGAACATCACTTGTTTGTAAAAACTTTGTCCAATCATGAGTCATTCAACAAGGATAATAAACAAAGTATAATAAAGCTGTCAAGTCACCTGACAACTACAGTAGGTCGAATAAAGTAGCTCAATATTCAGAAAGAAGACAAAGCAATAAGTCCGACAGGGTGCTTCTACTAAACTCTAATCCTAAACACCATAATTTTGAAAATACGTCTAATCATAAAATTCTAGATACTAACAGTTTGAACAGACATGAAGGCGTGATGTTAGCTGATGCATAGGAAATCCTGATTAATAAATAAAAAATGGATATGTACCACTAATTATTAATATTTGGTCAAAATTCTCGACTGTCCATATCTTCTTATGGAGACGTTAAGAAATGTTTTACAACTGTTTACCCACACACACATACACAGTCTGTTTAAAGTGTTTAACAAAGGTAGACCAATATTTGTAAGTCCGAGGTCAAATTTTGATCACAGCTCATACAATTTTGTTTATTATCCTTGTTGAATGACTCATGATTGGACAAAGTTTTTAAAAACAAGTGATGTTCCTTTTATATATAAACCTCTGTTATGTTAATTTCGATTAATTTCCCTGAAGAAGTTCGGACCAGATTGACGAACGAAACGTTGGAATTACTCATTTCAATCTCGCTGAGATTTTACAAATATAATTTTTTACAAATGTCTACTTCTCACTTGGCGCCCAAATATTTCAGAACTATTCTGTCAAATCTTGGCGGCAGTTCATTTGAATAACTTCTATGTGTATCTACCAATTTACTTGCTTCTGAGGAGCGAGATATACATAGGTCGTTCGATGCATTTTTTATCTAAAACAGTTAGAGAACATTATGCCGCTTGGTTACGAAAAGGTAACAGTGGAACAATAAGGGGGGCTAAAGTTGAGCATATATTTGATATCGATCACTCAATATGTGTAAGGAGAATTCATTCAAAGTCATCTACAAAGTCCAAAGAAGCCTCAAGAAAATGGGTAGCTTCCACATACTTTGAATTGCCAAGACTTTGGGGCTAAGGATTCCTGGCCAACAGCAACAGTCACAACAACAACAGACAACAATCAGCATAAATGGGAGAAGTCTGAAAGAAGCGACCTCGTTCATCTACCTGGGAAGTATCGTTTCAACTACAGGCGGACGGAACTAATGAGGGTATCAAAGCGAGGATCGGGAAAGCAAAGCAAGCTTTCATTTCTCTCAGGTTTGTGTGCAGATCAACAGCACTCAGAATGTAAAATGAGATGTGGATTTTCATCTCCAATGTGAAGTCAGTCAGTGCTACTATGCGGATCAGAGACTTGGCGCCATGTCAAGATGGGCACTTCGAACAAACTAAAGACCTTCATCAACAGCTGTCTTCGCTTAATACTCTAGATCAGATGACCAGAAAAGATCACCAACACAGGGATTTCTGGCAATGAGCGAACCAATCCAGCAGGAACCGATTGTACAACAAATGTGCAGAAAGAAATAGAGGTGGATTGGCCATACTCTGGGAAGACAAACCATCAAGTGAGTGACATTACACGCCAGGTCATCGCTCGAGTGGAACCCGAACGGGAAGCGACGAGTTAGTTGGTCGTCAGTGCGAGGATGACATGGAGGAGGTCATGTGAATAGGAGATGAAAGCATGTGGGAGACCTGGAGCCAGGTAAAAACGTTCGCAAAGAACCAAACGCAATAGAGACGTGCAGATGAAGCCCTATGTTCCTTTAGGAACTAAAGGAAACCATAGTAGAAATAGTAATAATAATAATAATAATAATGATAATAGGGCTAAGGATGGAAAACCCTGATTTATGCATACAGAAGAAACTTCTCCATGCTTCCTTCTACTTTGTTACTATTGCTATTTTTGAATATTCTGTTTGACATTTTAGTAACTATTTTTTTTCTTTACTGACCCTTTACTTAGTCTTTCTACCTAATATATAATTCTTTTAGGACACTTGTCTCCATGCTCTTTCATTAACATCCTATTTTTCTGGGTGCCTTTCAGATTACGTAACCCTTGCCAATACTTATTAATCTTCAAACATCCCCGCTCGCCTAGTTGTAATCTGATTACTCATCACAGTTTCTGAAACATTTTGATGACGTGAACAATAACCCTAACTAATTTTTATTCTTGTCTGACAAACTTATTGTACACATACATACAAAAATAATTATATATAATTACCATTTTACAGCTAGGTGAATGAACGGCTGAACTGTTTCTTCTTAGAGACCTATCGATCGACTGACTTTCCTAAGGCATTCATCAACTAGCGTGATATATGCTCTAATTGAGGAGTCTTCCTCATTTTTTCTGTGCTTTGAATCTTCCGTAGTCCTAGGAGGAGGCTTTTACAGCCTTACTGCCGGCTAGTAAACTAGGCGAGTTTACGTTTTCTATAGTAATTCTCGTCCTCTTCATAAATCATATCAATCTCCTGGATTTTATATTATTATTATTATTATTATTATTGTATCCTTTAATTCCTAGAGAAACATAGGGCTTCAGCCGTGCGTCTCCATTGCGTTCGGTTCTCTGCTAGAGTCTTCACCTGGCTACAAGTCTGCCTGCCCACACGTTTTCATCTCCTCTTAACATGACCTCCTCCATGTCACCCTTGCATTGACGACCAACTCACCGCTTCCCTTTCGGGTTCCACTCGAGCACTAGCTTGTCTAGTAGTGATGTCACTTGATGGTTTCCTAAGAGTATGGCCTGTTGCTGATCTTTCCTGGCCGGCGATCTGATCTTGAGTATTGAGCGAAGACAATTCGCTGTTAATGAAGGTCTGTAGTTTGTTTGAGATGCTCTTTATGACGCGCAGTGCAAGTCTCTGATCCATATAGTAAGTGGCACTGACTGACTTCACATTGGAGTTGAAAATCCGGATCTTATTTTTGATGCTCAGTGTTGTTGACCTCCACACAGACTTGACGTGAGTAGTGAAAGCTTATCTTGCTTTTCCGATTCTTGCTTTGATATCCTCGTCAGTTCCGCCTGTAGTTGAAACGACGCTTCCCAGGTAGGTGAAGGAAGTTGTTTCTTTCAGGTTCCTCCCATTTATGCTGATTGTTGTCAGTTGTTTATTTTATTTTATGACTTTAAGCCAAACCTCTGTTTACAAAAGAAGTATGTACAATCCCTACTTCTGCCTCGGCCGTAGAGGGATAGACATTTATTTATTTATTCTCTGTACCTTTCCCTTATTACTACGGTTATTATTATTATTATTATTATTATTAATATTAATATTCTCACTGTGAATTGTTTCCACTAGTCCCACTTGTCATTCTCAATCCAAAAAATGTTTTTGCAATATATGTGTAAAACTTGGGCACTGTGGTAGTAAGTAATTCCATATTAGTTTGTTTATTAGATGTATCACACAGTCAGTGAAACAGTATTATTATTTACTGGATGACGTTTCGAACAAAATTTATTACTGCTCATAATCATATCAACTGTAATCACACTGTGGTGAGAGCTGTCTACTAGCCAAACTGGTAGACAGTAATTTACGTCAATATTTACGTTCCCAAGATTTGTCGTGAGAAAATGTGAACAAAGACTGATTCAAAACCGACCACAGCAGACTTTGCGTAGGCGGATACAGTTAACATATAGAGGATTTGACATTCAAGAAACAGTCACAAATAGATGAAAGATTAACTTTACGTGAGAAACAACCAATCGGAAGACTGTGTTTGCTTGCTTAACTAAACTATAATAATGTACATGAAAATATATAAATATGCTTTGATCTCCTTAATAAACGATCTGTTGCCTGGCCCTTGTCTTCTGTTGGTACAACACGACTTTGAAACTTGAGTTTTATAGTTTTCTTTGTTCTCTCCTATTTGTCGTCGTTGAAGTAGTAGAATTTACCAGATATCCGAGTGGATAGGTGTTGAATCATTCCTATTACATGTATTTGCAGTTTATTATTATTCTATGTATTTACACCTTTGATCTTATTCCCTCACCGGATATAATTTCTTAAGAAAAACCACTTATATATGGGATTGTACGGCTTGATAATAAATTCGTTGTTGGAAAGAGTCTCTTCGCTGAATATTGTGTTCCTATTTTTAATATCACACAGTGATAGTGCAGTATCAACAACTGGATGAAAGAATTTCGAGGATAAATTATTGCCACTCGTAGTCAGATCATTTTTAGTCATACGGTTTCACAAATTGTCTTACGTATATATTCTCTCTCTCTCTCTCCCTCTTTCTCCAGCTTCCTCTTGTTGTTTGTTGCTGCCTTCCATATCTCCGGTATCATAAACGTCGCGTCATTCCGACTTCACGTGTGCGGTGTTGAATCGATAGACAAAGTGTCAGTGATCAACCTCTCTCTCTCTTTCTCTCTGTTACTCCAGCTAACTATATCACTTTGTAATACTCTCAAACTGTCTTACGCACCCTACAGCGTGTGGTGTTGTGTGATTACATGCAAGTGAGTCCAATGAATTGAAGTACAGTGGTTGAGCTCTGTCTTTTCTAGGTTATTTAACTTAGTAGGGTCAGCCATTCTACGTCCTAGCTAAATTCGGATAGTGTTCCAATAATCTAGTGGACCCCGATCTACTAGTTTGACTGGCCTATGTAATTGACCTCACTAACAATCATTATTCCCATGGTATTTTGTAAATTACATTATTTTTCTTCATTGGATCTATCGGGTGGGTGCTTTAGCCAACGACACAAGTGTAAGAATGGATTTCCCGACGATGACGTTGGTTGGTAGTCGCACTAAGAATCACGAACTGGTGGACGTTAGGATTCATGGGCCATTCAGTCGGGTCCCAGTGACTGAATGGCTTGCTTTGTAACCGGAAAGTCCTGGGTTCGAACCTTAGCGGTGGGTATGTACTGCTGATGAATCTCAAACTAGAATGAGACAGCTGTCCAGTAATCCCTCGTTTTCAAGGGTTCTCTAACTGATATCAATCCATGGTCAAACTCGTAAAAACAAATCCTCTTGAAAATAAAGTTTATCTTTGAGAGATTTGGTTGGTTGGTTGATTGGGTGGCTCAAGTGCCACCCTGACTAATTCCAGTCTCACTGAGAATCCTACGTAAGGCCTCTGACATTCCTTCTTTTAAACGGCAGTCCTTTAGAGGCTTTGAATTCTATATCATTTTTTGTTATTTTCATCATTTTTATTACTAAGCTTATTTTTCTGTGGTTTTTCATATATTACTGAATAAATTCTGGTCTGTGGTTATTCACTAGTTATATTTCCCTTATTTGTTTGGTTTCTGGATTTTACGCGTATATCAAGCGTTTGGTTTCTTCGATCGAATGTTCAGTGTCCAATTATCATTGCAGATTTCCCAGAAGGAATTCACACACTATTTCTATAGAGAAATGCACGATACCTTAACCATTTATTAGTAACTGGCGCCATTTTAAATCTTCTCACACGCACAGTAATTACTTACACTAATTAGTATTGTCATTTCTCTTATGATTTATTGAAATTAAAAAAAATAAAATTTCACCTATTTGCATTACTGTGAATAATAATGCGCTAATTATAAAAGCGTGCAGCAGATTTCTTAAGGCGTCTTCAATCTGTGTGTGTCCGTGTTCAGGTGTTTGTAATTGCCCCCAAAATTTGTCCTCTAGTCACCTAATTGACTGAAAAAATTCTGCAGAGATTGTCTCCAGTTTCTCAAGGGGATAATTGTCGTTGCTACACAAGCACACTACACAGAAGTGATAATAATAATAATAATAATAGTAATAATAATAATGATAAAGACTGTGTCCATAAGTCACTCGATAAATGATAAACCAATTTATTAACGTAAACACATACATGGCTGTAATAATCGATATGCCTAAGCTAGCTATATCATATAAGCCCAAACACAAAGGATGACCTTGAGTAATGAGTCAGAAATTTTAAAAATTCATAAGTTTAGCAACAAATCTACCGGATCCGTCTTCGGGGATTGCAACGCAGAGTAGATAATTGGTTGGAGAGCAGTCTGCTATTGAACTACCGACTCTTTGAACACAATGAAGACTTTCTTAATAATAATAATAGCCTTATTATAATAAAGGTTTTTGTATTTCCCAATGAATGAAGAACAAAACGATATTGTTTTTGCTGACGTTTCGCTATTTAATGCTGCTAATAGCTTTATCAAAGTAGTATTATTAAACCGGAATTTACAAAATCCACTCAGCATATATATATATATATATATATATATATAACGAAGAGTTAACAGGTGAGAAAATAGACAAGTTAGGTCAAGTTAAAAGGACATATTGAAAGTCAAAATAACAATGAAGATCACTAAACCAAATAACAAAGGTAATAGTATGTCTGTTATGATATCGAAATAAAGTTTACTAACTTGATCATCGTTCGTCTGTCTGGGGGCATTTTTAGTTGTCAAGTTGGTCAATTGGTAAAGATAACAAAACCATCATGTGTAGATTGTTGAGTTTGATCAGTGTATAAGATTATAAAAGCAGCGTGTGTTTACATAATGAAAGTGCTTATCACATTCGTGTTTGGTCACATCATGGGGGAGGTAGGTGTTGTAACCAGGTTAAATTCTGTTTTAGTCCGTCATTACTATTCAGACAATTTGGATTCCACTTGATATGAAGTGCTTCTGATGATGTGAGACGTTCTTTGTGATTTCTGAAATGCTTTTTCTGGATTATTTCAATATTATCAAAATCAATTTTGTGGCCTGATTCTATAGCCTGTAGACGACCTATGGTTGATGATTTTTCAAGGTGTTCTAGTTATTTTTATTTACTTTGATTACAGCTTGATGCCACACCGTACTTTCAGTACAAGTATGGAATTTTCAGCATGTGATATCGGTAGCCCAAATTTAGCAGGCCGACCATAGATATCGGGTGTGCGTCGGCCGGGGATGGAACTCCAGACCATGTGCATGGTCAGCGAGAGTCCTAGACATTGTGCCACCGACGCACAGCCAGATTTCTCGGTGGTCGAACAGAGGCACTACGGTGTTCATATCTTCTGATTACCTTGATTTCTCTGTAGCGATGTTTGTCCGATGTAAATCGCATCACATTCCAAGCTTTTCATTTTATAGGCACAATTAGATGGAGAATCTTTAGGGATTTCGTCTTTTATATGGACAAGGTTGTTTCGTAGTGTGTCTAATGTCTTGAATAAAACTCTAATGTCGAGCTTAATGAGTACTCTTCTGATGTTATCTGACTTCTGTGCTCTATATGGAATGACGACTGTTGAGGTCCATGTTTTCGGAATGCGTTTTCGGCCATACTTAATGTCTGTGTTGATTTTGTTGATGAAGTTCCTTAGGTAGTTGTTTTGCTTGAGAGTTTCAGTAATGTTTGATATTTCTTCTTCTTTTTCTTTTTCATCCGTTATCAGACAGTGTGCTCATCTAAGAAGACTTGAAACAACTGAAATCTTTGTGCTGATGGGGTGTGATGATTTGAAGTCTAAATATTTATTGGATTGGGTTTTCTTCCTGAATATGGATATACTAAAATGTCCGTTTTCCCTCCTCTTAACTAGCGAGGCAGTCTAGGAATGGTAGTTCACCGACGTCTGATTCTGCTTCCGAAGTAGACTGGATTCCGGGAGATACACAGTTTATTTTCTCCATGAATGAATTGTGTAGATCTCGTTTTAGTACTACAAAAGTATCATCTACATATCTTAACCATATTTTAGGATTGAGTATGCTTGAAAAGATGTTATTTTCGAATTTATTCATGAAAAGGTCGGCGATTATTGGGGAGACTGGTGAACCCATAGCAACACCATTTGTCTGTCTATATAAACTCCCTTTAAATGTAAAATAATTACTTTCTAGACAGAATAATAGCCTTATTCCAAACAGTATTATTTTGGTATAAATATAGAATTTTCAGCATGTAGTACAGTATTGCATCTAGCCTTCTCGTTACAGGGGCATTTACATTAATAATATTATTCAATTAGAATGTGAATTTGAACAAAGCAAGAACTACAGTTTTAGCAGAATAAAATGGTACCATCATTGCTTATTTCGTTGCCTTCTCGTCAGCTGCTTACAGGGTAAAGACATTATTAAATGTATCTACAAAAACAATTTTAACATACTTGCACAGAGTTCATTTTAAACAGAAACCATTTGATCAATATATGCATACAGTAATAATAATATATATATATGCAATATTAAACACTATTCCGAACAATAATAATCATACACAATGAAAACTTTTCAGCATCTCGCATTCGGATGAAAAATATCCAGTTACCAGGTAGGGCAAAGAAAGACTGAAAACCGCTTCTTTCTGAACGCACAAGTCAGGTTTCAGGCGCTTGATGGAAATGGCTTCAGGATACTTAAGGAGAATTGAGCTCTTTTGCTTATTGATAATGACCCGTGTTAAGGAGATGGCTGGCGATGGCACTGTTTAAAGCATTTGTTCTCTTTAGACATAAGCTTTTTTGGTACATGTTCAGAAAATCGTAGATATGCCCTTCTTCTTTCTGTTCTTCCAATGTAGCTGCTCCCACAGATACATGTAAATTTGTATATACAGTTGGAGTTGTTAACATGAGAAGGATATCTATCGATTTTTGATTGCATCAGTTAAATTAAGTGAAAATAATAATAATAATTTGCTTTATTCCAAAACAGTACTTGTGATACAGAATGGAATTCTCAGCATTTTTACTACAGTATTGCATCCAGTTAGTACATTATCAATAAATAGAATAGATACATAGATTAAGGAAATCTCAGTTCAGTATGACAACAACATATTGGCATGTCGGTAGCAAAGCCAAAGCTGAACAGAGTGTTTGAAGGTGTTAGAAAAGTAGGTGATGTCATATTTACTGGCGTAAGCGAGAGAAAGAAACAAAGCAGCACATAACGGAAGAAAAGAGAGAGAGAGAATAGGAAAAGAAATAAAAAAGTTTTACCTATAAATGATATGAGTTGGAAAGACGAGGTTCAGTTGTGCTACTGACTATTTAATGAATTATAGGTGTCACGCCTAATGCTTTCTTTATCGCACAGAACACGAGCTAAGTAGGGTATGGTTGAGTTTTTGTAATTGCTAGTGCGAGCATATAGTTTTCTATATAGGCTTCTGGTTTTACCTGATGAGATGCAAGGGGAGAGTTGACAATGCAGAAACTAAGAAGGAAAAGTGAGGCTGTACACCTAGAGTTCCTCAGTAACTTGGTAATCTCCTGGCTCGCACACTTTTCTCATCGTATGAAATGTGTCCCAGCCAAATAAGGTATTGTAGAGCTTTTGTACTTAGTCGTTCGAGCATACAATGTCTGCTATAGTTGTTTCTAGTTCTACGTAACCGATGGGATACAGCAAGGAGAGGGTTGTGTATAGAAAGACGGACGATGCTCAGAGTCTGACAAGATAATATTTGAATAAAATGAAAGACAATTCAGCGAAGAAAATTTTCTTTTTTTGTTTTGGTGAAGTCATCAACTAGGAGGCTGTACATTCGTGTATTTATAGTAGTAAATGTGTGTGAGAAAGTTCCAGAATTATTTCCGGTCAGAGGTCAGATTAATGAAATTACTAAGTGTAATAAACAGAAGATGAATAGGTAGTGGTACTGTCAATGATTGTGAACATTGAACGTTTGTTCACTGGCCTTGGTCGCCATTGGCGGGCGACTTGAAGGCGCGAGTGATTCGATCGTGTACAGGTTAGAAGAAGACGAAAGAATACGAATAGAAGTATAATACATTTCTCGTAAAACATTTGCTTATATACTTAGTACAGAATATTGATTTTAACAATCGAAAAATACAATTTCTTGTCATCCATTGTGTTTTGGAATTAAAGTCGAGATATCTGTGCTTAGTGGTTGTCGATTCGCAGCGTCTTCGGAAATAATAGGATCTTAGGATTAAGTTCCTTGACAGGTACTATTCTAGAAATATTTCAGGTTAAAGGTCAAATTAAAAAATTACAATGTGTAAAAATCAGGAAGAATGGGTGGGAAAGACATTATTGTATTATTTATTATTGTTCCCTTGGGTTCCTAGTGGAACATAGGGCTTCAACTACACGTCTCCACTTGCTTCTGTCTTCCGCTGTATTTTTCACCTGCATCCATGTTAGTCCATTCTGTTTCAGCTCCTCTTCACACGATCTCCTCCATGTCACCCTTGGACGTCCCACTCGCCGCTTCCCTTTCGGGTTCCACTCGAGCTATGGCCTGACGCGCGATGTCACCCAACGGCCTCCTCAGCGAGTGTCCAATCCATCTCCACTTCCTCCTGCATATTTGTTGAGCGATTGGTTCTTGTTTTGTTTGTTCCCATAGTTTCTTGTTTGTGATTCTTTCCGGCCATCTGATCTTCAGTATAGAGCGAAGACAATTGTTGATAAAGGTTTGCAACAGGCTGTTGGAAATATTCTTTGTGACCCGCCAAGTTTCTGATCTGTACGTATAGAACAACTGACTGACTTGACGTTTGTATTGAAAATCCGAATTTTGTTGTTGATGGTGAGTTGAGTGACGAAGATTTCCAAATTGGTTTCAGGTTGATGAATGTGTTTCTCGCCTTCCTGATTCTCGATTTGACATTTTCGTCTGTTCCTCGTGTAGTTGAGACAATGCTCCCTAGATAAGTGAATGAAGTAACCTCTTTCAAATCCCTCCCGTTGATGGTGATTGGCGCTGGATGTTGCTGTTGGTTGGTTATTTTCATAACCTCCGGTGGGAAAGACATAATAAGATATAATTACTCAGAAGTGGCTTCAAAAGTAAAAATAAAAGTCATAAATTACGTAATACTCAACGGCATAAAGTAAGAAAGCGTTAGAAATCTGATTAGGTGAAAATTGTTATTCAGTGAGAAGAAAGGTGGTAGTTGAGTGTCAATTTAACAAGTGTGAAGAGGGTGTGAAAATGTACAAAAGGAACATGAGAGAGTGATAATAGTGAATTAGAACAAGACATATAAGCGAACAATATTGTTTTCAATTAGATCTTCTTCAGGCTTTACTCTAATTTACATAGATTTATATATAAAATTTTAACCTATGACAGTGATTTTGGGAATCAAATAATAATCTTAATAATAATAATAATATTGTGGTAAATGTTTTGAACGTAGTTAATAACGATAATTATAATGATAACAAACTATTGATAATAAGGTTTATGCAGGTGATAAGAATAACAAAGATAGTATATGTATATAAGTGTATAAATAAATTGGGTCAAATCTTAAAAGGTGAAGTGGAACGATAATCAGAGTTTAAATAAATATTATAAAAGTACGAAGGAGGTGGAAAATAAGAAAGGGTGGGAGGGTTTTGAATACAATTCACCTAGGCCAAGGGAGAGACAAAGGTAGAACAAACTTCTTTTGTATGCAAAGACTAGGATTGTTCTCTCGAATTCCCATAGCTTCGGCTAGGTGTAAAAGACGGGTTCTGATTCCATTCGAAAGACTCGATGGAATACGATAGATAACTTTGAAAGCACTATTTTTGTCCACTTGGTGACCGCTATCAATCAAATGAGCCAAAATAGAACTTCGTATGGATTTTATTTGACCTTTTCCGAACCATGAAGGAAGATGCTCATTAATGCGTTTGTTAAGCTGTCTAGTTGTTCGCACTATATAGCTTTCTCCACAGGAGCAACTAAATTTATAGATACACATCGAAGTGGCACAACTAGGTAGCTTATCTTTCACTACTTTCTACTAGGATAACCCATTTGGACCAGCGTATTTTGGATATATCCTAGTGAATTAATTATTAAAGTTAAAGCAAATTAATCAACAATACATCTCCAGTCCCTTATATTATCTGTTGTCCTCTTACAGCTGGCTGGGCCCACGATTGACCACAATCTCTCATCTCCCTCTCACGATCTCCTCCATGTCACCTTCGCACTGACGACACACTCGTCGCTCGTTTCCCATTCACCTTCCACTCAAGCCATGGTCTGCACTGAGTGCGATATCATTCGACGACCTCCTCATTGGTGTTTGCCATATCCATCCCTATTTTCTCCTACTATTTTTTGAGCAGTCAGCTCTTGGTTGGTTCGTTCATCGCCAGAAGTTCTTGTTGCTAATTCTTTCTGGCCAGCCGGTCATTCGATCTTCAATATGGAGCCAGCTAGAGAAGGGGGTAGTTGTTGATAAAAGTCTGCACTGGCTTGTTTGAGATGGTTTTCGTGACTGACTCACGCGCAGTGCAAGTTTCTCACCCGTAGAGAAGAACTCACTGACTGACTGATTGTGTTGAACAGAATCCGAATCTTGTTCTTCTTGCTGGCTGGCTGGGTGAGTGAAGCAGAAGATTTCCAAACTGATTTCAGGTTGATGAAGGTGTATCTGGCCTTTCCGATTCTGGCTGGCTGGCCGCCTGGCTTTGACATCTTCATCCGTTCCTCCTTATGGAATGCAAATGGCCCTGTGGTCTTTATTTAAATCTGCTACATTATTCACGCGTTCAGTCTAGCTTGCTAAATTATTTAGTTAGTTCTGTAAAATTAAAGTAGTTTCGTCGCCATGGTGATATTTCCCTCCTTTCCTATAGTCAGATTGGTACAGTTTTCCTGATTGTATTGTTTTATGAAATTAATATCATCAAATGCACGACAGCGTTGACCGCGAAGTAATTTGGAAACTACTCAAGTACTACGGCGTACCCCAAATATTCATCAGCCTCATTCAACAGCTGTACGACAACGCCACATGTCAAGTCATCCACAACGGAAAACTCAGCGAGGCGTTTCGAGTAAACACAGGAGTCAGACAAGGGTGCTTATTATCACCAATGATATTCCTAATTGTGGTGGACTGGATTATGCATCAGACAGTAGGAAACGAGAAGACAGGGATATCCTGGACCGACGTGACAAACCTAGAAGACCTGGATTTCGCGCGTGGATGATTTATGTTTGATATCACACAAAATCGAAGACTTACAAGCGAAAACCGAAAAACTGGTCGAAGAAGCAGCAAAGACAGGACTCCAGGTGAACATAGACAAGACGGAGGTTATGAAAATAACCAACCAACAACAACAACAGCAACATCCAGCGCCATTCACTATCAATGGGAGGGATTTGGAAGAGGTTACTTCATTCACTTACCTAGCGAGCATTTTCCCAACTACAGGAGGAACGGACAAGGATGTCAAATCGAGAATCGGGAAGGTGAGAAGCACATTCATCAACCTGAAACCAATCTAGAAATCTTCGTCACTCAGCATCAACAACAAAATTCTGATTTTCAATACAAACGTCAAGTCAGTCATTTCTTCTATACAGATCACAAACTTGGTGGGTCACAAAGAATATTTATTCCAACAGCCTGTTGCAGACCTTTCACAACAACTGTCTTCGCTCTATACTGAAGATCAGATGGCCGCTGGAAAGAATCACAAACAAGAAACTATGGGAACAAACAAAACAAGAACCAATCGCTCAAAAACTATGCAGGACGAAGTGGAGATGGATTGGACACTCGCTGAGCTGAGGAGGCCGTTGGGTGACATCGCGCGTCAGGCCATAGCTCGAGTGGAACCCGAAAGGGAAGCGGCGAGTGGGACGTCCAAGGGTGACATGGAGGAGATCGTGTGAACAGGAACTGAAACAGCATGGACTAACATGGATGCAAGTGAAAAGTACATCAGAAAACAGAAGCAAGTGGAGACGTGTAGTTGAAGGCCTGTGTTCCACTAGGAACCCAAGGGGACAATAATAATAATAAATGCACTGATGAGGATATCACTGCAATATTGAGTCTTGATTCATGTGTTCAGAACCGATTTCCGTACATGCCCCGTTGTAAATTGCACTTTAGTCAATAAATGGTTTAATATTTGGCCTGCTTTTTGTTATTTTTTTCAGCGTACACACGTTGCTCTCCCTTCAGTGATATTATGTCTTTAGTTTTCGAATGCACATTCATTACATAATTATCTATCCATCAGTATTCTATACAAGACTCGATAAAACCTCTTAAAAGGAGTGAGATCAAGACATCTGGGCATAGATGAAACACTTATAATATTTTCTATTTTGTTCCTTTATGTTCCCAGTGGAACATAGGGGGCGTCAAGCTAGAGCTCTGAAGTTCCGGTAGCAGTTGTATTATTCTTACGGGGTAGGGTTGCTAGCCTCACGTGGCCCAACCTTCCCTCTTTACCAAGCTTACTACAGGCTTAGCGAGGATTAGGTGTGCGTCCAGTGGTCTAGGATAGAACCCCGGACCACTGAACTACCGGCGCAGAGTTGAAACATTAGCTATCCCAAAATTCAGGCCAACGCTATGTATTTTTCATTTATCGTGGCCATAATAACCAGTTGACTCCCTCAATAATTATTATCCCATTATGTTTCTTATCCGGACATATTCGACACGTTATTCGACATAATTTGACCGTCGACTGGAAATAGTCCTGGAACATTCTCATCTCTTTACTATATTTTCATGAATGTACAGCTTAGTAATGACTATGTCGAAAAAATTTCTCCTCAATGCATCTGTCTTTTTAATTTTTCCTAAGATCTAAGGCGTATATTCTGCAGCATAATGTTTTCTGAAACCACTTAGATGAAGCCATGAGATAACTGCTGCCATCTTCCGATGTAGTTGTGTTCTCTGAGCTGGATGGTTTATTGCGAAGCTTTTGTTACAGCAGAAGGCAAGAGACGGAAGCAAAGGCATATTTTCCATTGATCAAACGGCTATTTATTTATACAGTTTATATTCGTTAACCAATCCCTGAGCGTGTGATTTTGGTTTACATTAAACGACATGAAGTAGAATGTTCAAATACATATATAGTATTCTGTCGTTAATGCACTATTAAACTGCGGGGACAGTATTCAGACGTTAACATCAACATATACAATGATTCCCACGGTGAGAATAATATTTCGTTGGAACATATTGTCTGTATCACACCACCACACTTTCATCGCCCAGCTAGGCAAGAAATTCAGCGTATATTTCAATTTGAAGTGAGCCTTGAAATTTGATATAACTGTGGTGGAGTATAACTGCATTATAGATAAAATTTTATTTTGATGAATCACAGTGTTATGCAGTAATATTTACTGATGACCACGTTTCGAGCACAGTTTATTACTTTACCTCATAATCATATCAAGTTACTCACACAACTCTTTTCCTTCATTTATATACATGAGTGGAATTGATGATTAGACATGTGAATAAAAATCGATATGGGATAATGTACATTCGGAAATAATAATATGAGTGTTATCAATCAAATACAATCAGATGGGAAATAAGACGAGTGTTATTATAGTCAAATTAAGTAACTTGTTAGAATGTTATAATGTGAATTGATGAAATACATTTTAACATTATTTATTATCCTCCTCTGATTTGACTGACTGTTGGTAATAATATCTTCCATGCATATCTCTGGTATTTGCATTGAGTCATTCCTATTGCATGTGTTCAGTGTAGACACAATGAACCAGGATTCGGTAATCAACCACTCTTTCTCCGCCAACTTATATTACTTCTTAGCATTTTGACCCTCTCCCATCCTATTGTGTGTTAGTGCATGTAGTGCAATTGCTGAGTTTTTTCTAAATTACTTATCTTCGCGGGGGCAACCATTATTAGCTTAGCTAAATTCTTAAGTTGTGATAATCTCACTACTCCTGATCTACCAGTTTGACCTATGTAGTTGACCTCACCCACAGTCATTGCAAGGTATCTTGTGAATTATATTATTTTGTCTAATTGGGTCCACCGAGTCCTTTCGCCTACAGAGAATATCTCTGAATGGAGTTGTAGGTTTGAATGTCACCACCCAAATTCCTGCTTTATTAAGAATCCTACATAGGGTCTCGTCTCAGATGACCCCTCCTTATGCGATAAAACTGATATACATGCCTTATATTCTCTCTTACTTATATTATCACCATTACTATTAGTCTCACCATTATTTTTATTTTGCTTTTGACCTTTTTTGATATTCCCAATGAATTTCAAAGGATAGTTATTCAACACCAATGCCTCGAATCGTCATCAGTTAATATTACTGTATAACATTGTGTGATTTATCAAAATAAAATCTTATCTATAATGGAGCTTTGAAATTCCTCTGTGAGTTTATTAGTCATCTCTCCTGGTGATCTTGAACGTGATTGGTTGCTCTTGTTTGTCTTCTTAACACACAGAAAGCTGAGTGAAGTGTCAGCGGTGAACATAAACTAGCCGTCAAAAGACATGACATCCACTCCCTCATATCGTCTCACTGCATACACACAACCATGGACATCAATTCGACAGGGACAACGTTCATATATTAGACAGAGGAAACACCAAGAATACCAGAGAATTTTTTTTGGAAGCCTAGTATTCCGGTGAACCAGGTACATTGGAATAGATAAAATTTACTAGTCCATAGGGCGAAAATCTCATGCACAAAACGTCAAACTTCAGGTCAAGCAAGCAACCGATACCAATGCAAGTAGACTAGAGGATGTGAAGACAAAGAAGAGCAAGCAATCATGACGTTCAAGGTGGCCAGGAGGGATAGCTAATAAACTTGTAGAGAAATCTAAAAGCTCACTTACAAAATCGAATTATGCGCTGAAGATGTTGCCTAGTGGTGAGGCAATGAAAACTTCGCAAATAAACTATCCAGCTCAGAGAACACAACTACATCAAAATCATCCACCTGAGCTAGAAATCTTCTTCATTATATGCTCTCATCCTATTCTGAAAATCTTGTCCATTTTTACTCTTCCACCGATAGTGAAGGATCTGGACAGTTTTCTGCGTTACTCCATCAAGCTTGCAGCAGCAAAGGCAGACATGCAGTTCTTAAGAGGATGTTTAGATCGACATGAATGTCGAAAGATGTACTGGAAATCACTCAGATGCAATAATATCCATTTTTACTCTAATAAACGTTGTCATCGAAATAAGCTCCTTGTAATTCTGTGAATACTGAAGGGAAGTAGTCTTGTAATGATGGATTAAGTTAGCTTAAAGGTAACATTAAAGTTTCAATAATATTCAATCATTCCTGCATTGAAGAAAGCCATGAGTCATAACTTCACGGATTTGTTAATTCTACTTTTAATTTTAACCTACTTATAAGTGTATAAGTAGTTTGAAATTCCCATAATTTATTTATAACATAAATAGTTAGAGTGAACAACTGTGGTTTCAATAAAGTTACTCTTTTTCAGGCTCTACAATTAATTATAAATCCATTAATTTAAGCATACAATAGCCAGTCAGTAAAGGCTGTAAAATTAGAATAATATCAGAAAGTGTATTGTGGAACAAGTATAAAATGGGATGGAACAAAAAAGTATATGTCGATACCTAGAGATAAGGTAACGATGGATACCGTAGATAAGAAACCTTTGTATCTTAATTTAAGTTATAAAGGGGAGATTGCAGCTGACATTCTCAAATGTCGACTTAAAAGAGCATTAGAGAGAACATTTCCTGCAGCTGAACTGGTACTCAGCTTCTCAGCTAAGTCTGTACTCACACAACGAGTTAAAAAAATTACCAGAGATGGCTTCATCAAAGTGTATTTATGAATGCAACTGCTCATGTGGAGCTAGTTACATTGACCTTACTCATAGGGCCTTATCCATGCGCGCGCATGAACATGTATCTGTATGGTTGAGTAAAGGAGTAACCAAATGCGTAAACAGCGCAGTCTTAGCCCACTTGGTAGATTTTTTTTTATTTTTTGATTACAGCTTGATGCCACACTGTATTTTCAGTAAAAGTATGGAATTTTCAGCGTGGATATTGGTAGCCCAAATTTTGCAGGCCGACCATAGATATCGAGTGTGCGTCGGCAGAGGATCGAACCCCGGACCATGTGCATGGTCGGCGAGAGACCTAACCACTGTGCCTGGACACTCGATAAAACTTGACCATGAGTTCTCAGTTATTTACCGTGTTCCTGGTAATCTATGCAGAGGAGCTCGACTACATCTTCTATCAGTAGCTGAAGCAGTAGGAATCAACACCAAAAGACCACGTGTTTGTATGCAGAAGTATATCCAACCTCTATGTTTACCTTGACTTACATTAAGGTCAATAGATCCTTCATAAACACTAACACTTTAAATTCCTGTCGCAATTTTTTCTTTTCTTCTTCTTCTGTTCCTTTGTTTCATTGACAAACGTTCATTTCTGACCTTTTACGACTTCATGACCTTTCTTATGATTTATATTACCTTAGGTTTAAGCAGTGCTTTTCTAACTTGTTATCACATACACAAAGTCCTGTTTATTTCACTTCATTAAATTCCCTATTATTATTGTTATTATTATTATTTGATAATCATTCACCAATAGTACTTTCAAGTTTACACCATATCATCAATCTCAACTTCATCGACTTTGGAAAAGTCTTTGACAGCGTCGATCGAGAGGTGATTTGGAAACTACTTCGCTACTACGGGGTGCCACCAACAGCTGTACGACAGTGCTGCATACCAACAACGGGAGACTTACGGAATCCTTCGAAGTGAGGATAGGAGTAAGACAAGGCTGCCTACTATCGCCAATAATTTTCCTGATTGCAGTAGACTGCATAATGTGACAAACAGCGGCCAATGAGGAAACAGGCATAAAATGGACTCACACAAAAAGTTTGGAGGATCTGGACTTCGCCGATGATATATGTCTGATTTCCCACAAACTGGAAGATGATATGCAAGCGAAAAGCAACAAGTTGGCGACAGAAGAAGCATCCAGAGAAGATAGGACTTCAGGTAAACATAGATAAAACAGAGGTGATGAAGATTCCTGGTCAACACCACCAACAGCAACAACAACAACAACAGACAACAATCAGCATAAATGGGAGGAACCTGAAAGAAACAACCTCCTTAACCTACCTGGGAAGCATCGTTTCAATTACAGGCGAACGGAACTGATGAGGATATCAAAGCAAGAATCGGAAAAGCAAGACAAGCTTTCATTTCTCTCAAGTCTGTGTGGAGGTCAACAGCACTACTCAGCATCAAAAATAAGATCCGGATTTTCAACTCCAATGTGAAGTCAGTGCTACTTACTATACGGATCAGAGACTTGGCGCCGCGTCACAAAGGGCACTTCAAACAAACTACAGACTTTCATTAACAGCTGTCTTCTCTCAATAATTCGCTCAAGATCAGATGGCCAGAAAATATCAGCAACAGAGATCTGGGGCAATGAGCGAACCAACCCAGCAGGAACCGATTGTGCAACAAATATGCAGGAAGAAATGGAGATGGATTGGCCATACTCTGAGAGAACAAACCATCAAGTGACATCACTGGACAAGCCATTGCTCGAGTGGAACCCGAAAGGGAAGCGGCGAGTTGGTCGTCCAAGGGTGACTTGGAACCAGGTGAAGACTCTAGCAGAGAAGCGAACGCAATGGAGACGCGCGGCTGAAGCCCTATGTTCCTCTAGGAATTAAAAGAAAAAATAAGAATAATAATATCATTGTTATTATTTTACAATCATTATTATTGTCGTTATTTTCAACCTTGAACTTTTGTTTAGTTCATTCCATTCGCTGGTTTATTTCCCGTCTCACACACGACTGATTACACTCGCACTCACCCTCGAAACGTGTACTTTTGTTGGCTATATTTATATATACACATATCATTGAATTATATCATCTCATTTTATCTCATGTTTTCATTAACCATGAAAATTCTAAACTAACTGACTGGCTACTGTATGCTTAAATTAATGGATTTATGATTGTAGAGCCTGAAGAAGAGTAACTTTATTGAAACCACTTTTTTCCCGAGATTAAATATACTCTGGAAATTTGAATGACCACCTCAAAGTATTCACGCCATCTAAAGAAAATTGGAGTGTACTGATTGACCGATAACTGCTACCTTGCCGTGGTGGTTGGGCTTGAATACCGCAGTGACCCAATGAGCTAAACTGGCTGGGACTAATGTCCCTGCAGGTCCTACCATGTCAGGAAGGTTGTTTGGATAGCGGTTAGACTAAAAGCAGTTACCATGGGGTACATGGGCTCCAGAATTCAATCGGACCAAATGGCGTATGAACCCATATGGGTCACCGGCAACCATGGGAACGCAGCTCCTGACGCTGCTCCGCTGCCTTGCGGATTAGACTTCAAGTCAAAGGCTCGGGGGGTGGTTCCTTAGGAAAACCGCCTGCTTCGGTCTGGGCGCCCGGGCAGTATCTCAGCCCTCACACAATATTGTGTGGCGCATCTTTCTTGGTGCCATATTGTACCAAGTTTTTCTGCGTTTAAATAAATAAAAAACTGGTTGACGAACTAAAGCAATATATGTGTCTAAATTTTAGAATCGACCAGTATACTGCAAATGAAAATAGTTTTTGATGAATTTTTATTGTATTCACATGGTAAATGTATATGACGTAAAAGAAACTCAATTAGTGTTAAGCACAGTAAATGACATCATGGATGTATAGTTATCATTACATTAATCCAGCTAATTCCTGTAAACCTTCACGATATGATGCATCATCCTTCCTGGCACCATACAGTTGAACATTACTAATATCAACTCTGCGAGGAGCAGCTGGTCCTGCGTGTCGAACTACACCGCCACCTCCACCGCTTCTGTAACCAGCATAAGACTGAGGACCTCTGAAGATTACTTTTTTACCAGCTATAAAATAAACAATAACAATAATGATTACTCAATTAGTTTTGTTTAAATACTTCGAATTGCGAGTTTGTATTGAGAATGAAAATGGCACACTTTCAAAATGGCGGTAAAATAATTCAAATAATAATGATGGCGCAACAGATATTCAAGGTGTCTGTATAATTCTATAAAACACCTTTGAAACAGCCAAGTGTAAAATTTGAAATGCTTACAGTATTATCCTCCCTTTCATTTCCGCCTCCTTGTCATGATTGAACAAAGGTAGTGAGTTGTAATTTGAATTTACCCAAATAGCTGATGTTGTACTCGGATTTGTGTGATTTTCGATTGCCTGTTTAGTGGAGTACTGTAAACATTTCAAATGTTACACCTGGTTCAATCCACTCTCTTGAATCAAATAATTATCCTTAAGCCTTCATAAAAAGATTGAAACCTGTTGCTAAAAATTAGTTTATTACAGCAGTGATTCTTTACCGCAGAGAAACATCGGATGAGATTAAGCGAATCCTTAACGATCATAACAACATAAGAGTGTATTTTCGTGCAACTAACACCTTACGCTCCTCATCACTGGTGAAGGTTAAGGATAAAATAGAAGAAGAAAACCAACAGAATTGTGTGTACCAGATCAATTGTGGGGACTGTGACGCCGTATATATAAGGAGAAACTTCCAGACAGGTGAATATAAGAGGGAAGGAGCATAAACGGTGTCTAAATGTGGTTCCAAAGACCCCTGCAGACTTAAAGAAGCTAGAAAACAGATCAGCGATTGCACTGCACTGCATTCGATAGAAACGGGACACAAATCGACTTTGGTGATAGGACTAAGGTTCTACAGAAAGGTTTTGGTTCGTATAAAGAAAGACTGACTGCGGAAGCCCTACATATATGGGTGAATCCCAACAGTTTGAACAGACATGAAGGTGTGATCTTGTTAGCTGATGCATGGCAAATCCTGATTAATAAATAAAAAATGGATATGTATCACTAATTAATCATACTTGGTCTAAATTCCCGATTGTCTATATCTTCTTATGGAGAGACTAACAAATGTTTTATAACTGTTTACCCACACACACATATAAACTCTGTTTGAAAAGTTTAACAATGGTAGACTAATTTTTGAAAGTCTGAGGTCAAATTTTGATCACAGTTCATACAATTTTGTTTATTATACATTTTGATACCTGTTTCATGACTCATATGACTGGACAAAGTTTTTAAAAACAAGAGATGTCCCCCTTTTTATATATAAACCTCTGCTGTTATGTTAATTTCGATTAATTTCCCTGAAGAAGTTCGAACCAGATTGCCGAACACAGGAAACGTTGGAATTACTCATTTCAATTTCGCTGAGATTTTACAAATATAATTGTTACACCTGGTTGTTTTAAAGGTATTTCATCGATTTTTTACAGAGTTGAAATATCGGTTGCACCATAGACAAGACGGAGGTTATGAAAATAACCAACCAACAACAACATCATCAGCAACATCCAGCGCCAATCACCATCAACGGGAGGGATTTGAAAGAGGTTACTTCATTCACTTATCTAGGGAGCATTGTCTCAACTACAGGCAGGTGGAACGGACGAGGATGTCAAATCGAGAATCGGGAAGGCGAGAAACACATTCATCAACCTGAAACCAATCTGGAAATCTTCTTCACTCAGACTGCACCAACAACAAAATTCGGATTTTCAATACAAACGTCAAGTCAGTCAGTTCTTCTATACGGATCAAAAACTTAGCTGGTCACAAAGAATATTTCCAACAGCCTGTTGCAGACCTTTATCAACAACTGTCTTCGCTCTATCCTGAAGATCAGATGGCCGGAAAGAATCACCAACAAGAAACTATGGGAACAAACAAAACAAGAACCAATCGCCCAACAAATATGCAGGAGAGAGTGGAGATGGATTGGACACTCACTGAGGAGGCCGTTGGGTGACATCGCGTGTCAGGCCAACGCTCGAGTGGAACCCGAAAGGGAAGCGGCGAGTGGTTCGTCGGCCAAGGGTGACATGGAGGAGATCGTTTGAAGAGGAGTTGAAACAGTATGGATTAACATGGATGCAAGTGAAAAGTACAGCAGAAGACAGAAGCAAGTGGAGACGTGTAGTTGAAGCCCAATGTTCCACTAGAAACCCAAGGGAACAATAATAAAATAATAATTTGTTAAATTACGCACGAAAACACCTTGCGATTAATCTCAAGTTTGATCACGGATTGATACCAATTAGGGAACTACTGAAAACAAGAGAGTACTGGACAACAGTCTCGTCCTAGTTTGAAACTCTTCAGCAATCGCTACTCCACCGGGGACCGAATTCAGGAGCCCCAGTTTGCGAGGCGAGCCTTTTGACCATTTAGCTACTCGAGGGGGGGAAGGAATCCTATACCCCATGAATTCTAAGTTCTGTCGATTTCTAACTGCTTCTACCCCCACTCATGACTTGTCACACACACACACACATTATTACAGAGGTTTAAAATCATTAGTAATGATAAGACTATTTGCTCAAATAACCAGTCACGTGTTGTGTGTCTGTCGCATGATTGATTAACACAGCAAACAGCATTGATATTGTAATAGGTTTCGATCAGTTGCCATGATTAGTCATTCTTATTAGGATCGCGAAAAGAATACGAATCAATGTTATGTTATTTGGTGAATGTGCATTTCGTTCTATTTGGGAATCGTCAGCTGGATGCACCTACAATCTTCATTGAGCGACGGTCTTCCCACCGAGATTGGAAGCCGGCTATCCATCGAAATGCACATTCTGGATTCCACTGCCAGTGAACATTCACCAAATGACATCATGTTAATCCTCAGACATTATCAAAGAGTCCGTACTGGAAGAAGACACGTCATCAGTGTTTGAAACGATGTATGCTGTCTTCTATTCAGCTGATCAGTCCAAAATGGCACAAAACCCCCGATCCGGACCACACTGCTAGCCACTATAAACCAAATCACAGAAAGTTAATCTCAAAAAATCGTAGGACAGTCCACCTACACGACAACACAGACTAAATGACTCTGAGGTGTCGCGGATTCTAAAAGGGATGTGGGTGATTCTGTTGTGTTCTCTGAGATGGATGATTTCATTGTCTTTCGAGATAACACCTTCACCGCTTGCTTCAAAATCAAGTGACCCTTTTAAATACCCCCATGACTGATGCAATCATCTTCCCTCTTGACCTTGACTGTAACTGGTTGTCAAAAGATTAAGACGTGAAATATCAGTTCAGAGAGACTTTTAGTGACAATATGGGTCAATATGACGGAAAGAGAATCATAGAACACGAACGATTTAAGCAAGCAGATACGTATTTTCCGTAAATTCTCATCAGGATTTACATTTTTCCCATAATGAAGTATTAGTCATAAGCATTTGAATTAATGTGGTTAATAGAATATATAGGATCAGAGTTCAGGGATGTGAATTAATGGACAACAATCGAGGTGATCATAATAATAATAATAAAAATATTTAAAACAATTAGTTCCCTTTATGAATTTAGATAAAGCAATAAGAAGACGTAATTTGTCTGAATTGTTAGGGCCCCGTTTAGCAGATATTTATATGCCGTACATTGAGAATTTATCGGAGGATTTAATCGAAAATGTGCCACTTTATAGAAGGTATGTAGATGATATTGTAATCATCAATGATAAGTCTTGTTCTGCCACTTCAATTTCAAATCGAATGAATGAAGTTCAGAATAGCATATCACTTACATCTGTCTCTAGAAGAGGAAGATAATTGTTTATCTTTCCTAGACATTTTGCTTAGTCGACGGCTTGATGGGTCAATAAAAAGATCTATTTATAGAAAACCTACCTGGACAGGACAGTATCTTAATTACCACAGTTTTTGCCCTGTTCGGTACAAAAGAGCCTTAGTGAACGAGGTGCCTTTTCAGTAGAATCCAACGAATATGCACTGAAGACACACTTGGTGAAGAAGAAAGAAAGTTGACACAAACTCTGGTTGATAACAATTATCCAGACAAGTTCCTGGTGAAACTAGAAAATGGGCCTTTGAAAGATGTTATTAATGAACTCGAATTTCATTGTAGATACATGGATGATACTTTTTCGATTATGAAGAACGAAAAGGAGGCAAAGAACATCCTGGATAAATTTAATGAGGTACATCCTGCAAGAAATTTTACTATTGAGAAAGAAAAAGACTCTAGTATTTCATTTCTAGACGTCCTTATGACCAGAAAAGAGGATGGCACAATAAGAAAAAGTGTTTATAGAAAACCTACATCAACGGGCCAGTACACACATTTTCTCAGCTTTGTGCCCTTGAAATACAAACGCAATCTAATAAAGTGCTTGGTCCACAGAGCAAGAGATATTCGCTCGGATGAATGTCTTGACGAGGAGCTTAACAATATTAAACCGTTGCTAAGTGAGAATGGTTATCCTGAGAAGTTTATTGATAAGAATATGAATCTAAAACCAAAACAGTCCAAGTTACCAACAGTTCCAAAGAAAGCCTTGTTCTTACAGATGCAGTTCCTAGGAGACAACACAAGTGAGATACTAACACATCGCCTCAGAAATGCGGTAAAAAGAGCATTCCCTGCTGCTCAATTACGCTGTATCTTCAAAACCACTCCTCTTCTGCTTTCGGGAATAAAAGACAAACTGCCTAATTTCGCCTCTTCCATGTGTATATACCAATTTAACTGCTCCTGTGGAGTAAGCCAGTTAGTTGCATAGGCCGTACAATTAGGTGTGTGTCTCGTCGAATTTCCGAATATCACCCTACCTGGTTAAGCAAAGGTCAAATAAAATCTATTCGCAGCGCTATTCTGGCTCATCTTGTGGAGACAGAACACAAGATTGACGTTAATCATGCTTTCAGGGTCATTTACAGCATACCTATGAATCTCAATTTCGCTTTAAGAGTTCGACTTCTAAATATTGCTGAGGCTGCGGGGATTCATTTAATAAGCCTAATTTATGCACCCAAAAGAAGTTAGTTCAGGCATTATCATTACCTTGGCCATCCAGGTTTGAATAATCCAGAAATTTTGTGAAATTTCCCTTGTTTTAGTTGATATTCTATTCGCTGTTGTATCTTTATTATTATTATAATTTAGGCATCTTTAATGAACTGTAATAGCATTGATCATACTTTACAAATCGATATTATTTAAAAAACGCCAATATTGTTTTTAACTACTAATTTAAGATATAAAGTAGTCAGAACACCAAGACCCACTCACTCTCAAACTGGCCCCTAAGAAAGACGTGTACATCAAGCTACCTACTCTATATGGGGCATCAAAGCAGCTTGATGACCAGACAAAGACTGAACGCTGCTGTCAAAAAGACTTTTTATGCAGCCAATGTCATAATAATAGAGAATGTGAAGCCATTATATCTATCTAAGCCCTTCGAACATGCAAAAAATGACGTCACATCCCACTGTTGTATTTACCAATTTGAATGTACGTGTGGACACACATATATAGCGAGGGGGACTCATAGATCTCTGCAAGTAAGGGATGGCTTCAGAGGATATTCCTAAATGGCTCCAGAAACAAATGGAATCTTCAGAACCCATTAATGGTGAGAACAGGAGATCTAGCTCCTATATTGCGAAACATATTACAGAGGAGACAGGACATAAAATTGACGTTAACACATCTTTTAAACCTATCTATAAAACGTGTTTGGGGTGTATCCTAAAGTTTGTGGAAGTCCTAGCAATTAGAAAGTTTAAACCACCTTTATGCGATCAAAGCAACAATTCGTCATCACATTAAACCTTCCTTGGTAAATTTTGTTTTGATACCAGTCAGGTCAGATGTACTATTACCTCTGTTATTTGGTTTTGTGGTCTTTATTGTTATTTTGACCTTGAATATGTCCTTTTAACTTGACCTAAGTCTATTTTCTCACCTCTTAACTCTTTATTAATTTCATATATACATATTCCTATGACAAGTCCGTGTGTGTGATCAGATTGTTCGAAATGTGTAGCTCAAATACACAATACACGATTCAGACAAATTACGTCTTCTTATTGCTTTATCTAAATAATAATAATAATAATAATAATAATAATAATAGTAACAAGGATAAATTCATTCAAGTGTTTATCTAATCTAGGCAACGGTGAGTGTATAGGTAGAATGTGTATACTAGTAGGGGTAGAGGGGAAAATAACTATTGTCACAGCGATTACGTATAATAATAATAATAACGAAAATTTGTTAAACCGAGAATCAGATGTACAACTACAGCACAGCACGATACTGATAATACAGTCAGCACTACAGATAAAATATAATAAGATAATATTTACGGGTATCCAGTGTCACCAGGAGAGATAACTATTTCAAGTTGGGGGCGAAGGCCAAGGGAGGGAGAGGGAGATTGAACAAACTTCTTCTGAACACAGAGATTGGGTTGAAAATTTTTTCGGCAACTGCCTCAGCAATGCTTATCAACTGAAGACGTACCAATCTACGGAGTTGAGGTGGCACCCTGTATAGAATTGTAAAAGCTGAAATTGTTTGTCAATCTTGTGCTCTGTATCCACTAGGTGTGCCAGTATGGAACTTCTGATTGACTTGACGACTCCTCTACCTAACCACGTTGGACAATGCTCCATAAGGCGACGGTGGGCTTGCTGAGTCGTTCTACCTATGTAACTGTCTTCACATGAACAGTCAGACTTATAAATGTACATTGAAGTGGTCAGACTCGGTAGCTTATCCTTCACCTGCATTGGAATTATACAACGAGTGGCGAATTTTAAACACAATGTTGCGGCAAAGAATGTTTTAGCTATTATTTCTCGAAGTTTCGATGCCAGTTATTCAGTGGCTGCGTCTCCTTCTGTATAGTTTGCAAGTACTTCCCTCTATCTGTTCTCCTCATCGAGAGTTTAACAAATGTTTCGGGGTATCCGTTCTCGTATAAAAGTCTCATATTTTCCTTATTTCATCGTCTAGAGTGTCAGTTGTGCAGATTTCTCTAGCATGACACATCAAGGTTCTGATAAGATTTCGTTTGTATACAAGAGGAACAAACAACTTGAAATGGATGTATTGGCCACAACCCATGACTTCTTCCGGAAAATACTCCTCCTAATATAATAATAATAATCTACTTTATTCCAAAACAGACAGTACTTATAATACAGAATGGAATTCTCAGCATTTGTCACAATATTGCATCTGATTTACTCAAAATATAAATAAAATTAAAACAAAATCAACCAGAGGAATTTGTCCACGCTTACGGTATAAAGTCAAAAATATTCTAAGTACGAATTGAGAATATTAAATGTAATGGTAATAATAATAATAATAACAGTGAGTTTGTTTCAAACAGTATTGTCAATTCAGTTTGGAAACTTTAGCATGTTATAGATTATTGGATCTAATCTTCTGTTGATATACTATGGTGAGGGGAAATACAAAATTAACAGTTATAACACAGCTTAAATGATGTTCACACTTATGAAAAAAAATATAAACAAAACAAGAAATTGAGAGGATTATAAATATAAGAAACAATAAAGTTTGATGCTTTAAGGGTGGAGGAAATGGTTTATTTATTAGTGCAAAGAAGGTTAGTTATTTAGTTCATACCTGATACTATTTTCTTCACATAAAGTACGTGCCGCCAAATATGGTATAGTGGAATTTTAATACTTAGACGTGTGTGCATAAAGTCTTCTGAAAAGACTTCTTGTTTTACCTGAGGAGACACAAGGTTGGATCTGCGGGTAAAGTGCCACCCTCCTTGCCTTCTTGTTATCAGGACATTAAGAAATGATGAGGTGATGACGCCTTTCTCCTTTTCATATGCGTGAACTCAAATTGTGAGTTGGCCATATTAATTCAAACGCCTGTGACTAATATTTCGTCATTATGTGTAATTGTATAAAGCCTGATAAGAATTTACCGAAAATACGTATCTGCTTGCTTAAGCCGTATTCTATAATTATCATTATGGGAATATTTAAATTAGTGAAACCCGCCAGTATCCCATGCCATTGGAGGAAAGAGAATCTCCGGTTATAATCAATGCACAGCAGGTGAAAATTAGATCATCCAGCTCAGATGACACAAAACATTACTGCAAAAGCATCCACCTATGCTGTAGATCTTCACAGATTATTTCAGAATGTATCTACGATCTTGTTGAGATCAACGGTGGGGATATAAACTATAGCAGACACCCGAATGACCTTGAGGGAACATATTAGTCACCACATAGTCAAAAGCCGGTGTTCCTCAAGGTGCCGTCCTCTCTCCTTTTCTGTTTTCTTTCTTCCTACACGACCTGCCTCATTTAAACGAAACTAACTCTGTCAAATATGCTGACGATCTGACTGTATCACTGCCGATCACTTCCGAGTCTGACTGCTCCAAACTTAATAGCTTTCTGTTGGACATCAGCAAGTGGTCTAAGTCAAATGGTCTTATGTTAAATCCTTCCAAATGTCAGGCAGTTAACTTTACTTTCAAGCATCGACGTGACATACATGAACTAGTTAGTTCCCATGATGCCTGTAGCATAAATGGCACTGAAATTGAAACCAAGTCAAGCATTAAATACCTTGGATAAGTTCTTTCCTCTGACCTTTCATGGTCAGCCCACATCTTATCAATCTCTAAGAAAATGTTTCGTCTTACCTTCTACATTAAAAAGTTAAGACAATCAGGTATCAACCAACCTTTAGTTCTGCAATTTTTAAACTCCTGTATTTTACCTATTGTACTCTATTGCTCTCCATTAATCTTTCCTGGGCTTCTCAAAAAAGACTATATCATATTACGAAGGGTATTAAATGCTGTGAGTAGGGCTTGTGGTTTGCCACTGCATGAGCTCGCCAATACTATAGTCGAGAGACACATAAATTCCTGTACAAAATGGGCAAAGGCCGTACTTTCAGACCCTCTGCACCCCCTTTATTCACAACTATCCCCTTGCATCTCATCAGGTAGGACGAGAAGTCAATATAAAAAGTTATATGCTCGAACCACTAAGTACAAAAATTCTACAATACCGTATTTAGCCCGTATTTTATGTGATGAAGACTCTGTTAGACGTGAAACATATAAGTTACTATGTAATTAGCATAGTGAATCGACCCTTTCATTGTTCATCTTTCTGTAATTTTATGGTGTCACCCTTTCTATCGTTTAATTATAACTTTGCTATTTTTATTTTAGTTGTTATTACTATTATTACTATAATTTTATACTTTATGCATATTTTTCTCCTTATCGTATACTGTAATTGACTACATAGCTGCTATAACAACGTTTTGTTATTATTATTACGTAATGTTTATTTTTTGTCGTTTTGAGTAAATTAGATGCAATATTGTACTGAATGCTGAAAATTCCTTGCTGTATCATTAGTACTGTTTTTGGAATAAAGCAAATTATTATTATACATTCACATAAAAAACACGATTATTACTAAACTTACCCTCAATCATGGTGAGACAATACAAACAGTATGCTAAAATATAGATCCAAATAGCTGATCGCATAATTTCGAGACAATAAGACTGAAAATAAAAGCAAAGAATTAACGCCTATTAATCAATAAAATAAAATAATTAGTCAATTTAGATTATAGATTAATTTCATTGTAGATGTCGCCATAAACTAAAGTCATTTGGTGGAGATGTGTTGGACAACTGCGTTTACCTAGCTTAAAACTGACCAGCAGTTTACACTCACGATTCTAGGGCTCTCAGTTACTTGAGAAGGGATTCGATGACTCGGGAATTCTAATTCTTTTTCAATTCCTGATAGATTAATCAGTTCTAGCCCTTGGTGACTGGATGGTCAATGAGATGGCCTTGAAGTTTGAAGGTCATGGGTCTGATCCTTATCGGGGTCGTGGGTACGCGTCACTCACGAGTACAAACACGAATTTAAACAAAGAATAAGCGGTAAATCAAGGAGGTAGAACTCTTCAACTGAACACTCTATTGGAAATAAATTCGCGAATATATGAAATAGATGTCTAGTAAGTATTCCCTGGTTTCCAATGATACTCCATATGATCAAAATCTACATTGGAACAATTCCAGCAAATTTGCTGGAATAAATATGGCGAAAATATTCATTCAGACATCTAGAAAAAGCAAAAGATTTAGCAAAGAATATTCTTTTCGATAATTTCCTCTTCTCGCTCTACAATTATATATATGTTTATATACATAGAATATTCTAGAATAGTAGTCAATAACAATATTAGTGTTTTTTAAAAATAATATCGATTTGTAAAGTAAGATCACAATGGAATTACAGTTCATTAAAGATGCGTAAACTATAATTATAATAATAATATAATAGCAAATAGAATATCAACAAAAATTGAGGATCATTCGAACCTAGACGGCCAAGGTAAGGACAATGTCTGGACACATAAATTAGGTTTCTTAATTAGGGTGGATCCCAACGACCGGACTCAGTAATTTGTGCAGTAAACGAACTCTTAAGGTGAAATTAAGATTTGTTGGTATGTGGTAAATGACTTTGAAAGCCACCTTGTTATTTGCATCAATCTTGTGTTCTGTATCCGCGAGATGAGATAGAATAGGGCTATAAATGGATTTCGTTTGTCCTTTACTTAACCACTATACAGGGTGATGTTCGGAAATCTGACGAGAAACACGCTTAATTGTACGGCCTATGCAACTAATTGGCTCACTCCACAGGAGCAGTCTAATTGGTAGATACACATAAAAGAGGAGAAATTAGTCAGTTTATCTTTTACTCCCGAACGCAAAATAAGAGTGGGTGGTTTTGAAGACACAGTGGAGTTCAGCAGCAGGGAATGCTCTTTTTACCGCATTTCTAAGGTGTTAGTATCTCGCTGATGTTGTCCCCCAGAAACTGAACAGTAGTCAATAACAATATTAGTGTTTTTTAAAATAATATCCATTTGTCAAGTAAGATCAACGGAATTACAGTTTAAGAAAGACGTTTAAGTTATTATAAGCATAAAATGTAATACTAAATGGAATATCGAGTAAAGTTAAGGAAATTTCCACAACAAATCAAGGATCATTAAAACCTTGATGCCCAAGAGGGTAAGGACAGTGTCTGAGCCAACGTCTTCTTTTGGATACATAAGTTAGGCTTCCTAATGTGGATTCCAACAGCCAGCCTCAGCAATATTTAGTAGACGAACTCTTGAGGTGAAGTTAAGATTTGTTGGTATGCGGTAAATGACTTTGAAAGCCGCCTTGTTGTTTGCATCAATCTTGTGTTCTGTATCCGCGAGATGAGATAGAATAGGGCTATAAATGGATTTCGTTTGTCCTTTACTTAACCACTATGCAGGATGATGTTCGGAAATCTGACGAGAAACACATCTAATTGTACGGCCTATGTAACTAATTGGCTCACTCCACAGGAGCAGTCTAATTGGTAGATACACATGGGAGAGGCGAAATTAGACAGTTTATCTTTAACTCCCGAACGCAAAATGGGTGGGGGGGGTGGTTTTGAAGACACAGCGTAGTTCAGTAGCACTGAATGCTCTTTTAACTGCCGTATTCTTTAGGCGAGGAAGTGAAGTTGAAGGAACAAGGCCTTCCTTCTTCGATACTGTTGGTTGGTACCTTGGCCTGCCTTGACTTCTGGTTCATATTCCTTTCAACAACTGTTTAATAATATTAAGTTCTTCATTAAGACATTCATCAGAGTAGATTGCTCTCTTGCTCTGTGGCGGACCAAGCACTGCATCAGATCGCGTTTGTATTTCAAAAGCACGAAGCTGATAACAAATGAGTATACCGACCAGTTGATTTAGGTTTTCTATTTGAACTGCTTCCTATTATTGCTGAGACTGGCTGTTGGGATCTACATTAAGAAGCCTAAATTATGTATCCAAAAGAAATTGGTTGTTTCAGACACTGTCCTTACCACCCTGGCCATCTAGGTTCGAATGATCCTCAATTTTTTGTATAAATCTCCCTAATTTTATTTGATATTTTATTTGCTATTATATTTTTATTATTATTATAATTTATGCATCTTTAATGAACTGTGGTAATTCCATTGTGATCTTACTTTACAAATCGATATTATTTAAAACACACCAATATTGTTATTGACTACTAGTCTAGAATATTCTATGTATATAAAGATATATGTATAATTGTAGAGCGGGAAGAGGAAATTATTGAAAAAGGTATTCTTTGCTGAATTTTTTTGCTTTTTCTGGAATAAATATTTCCAGTTAATACAACTTAAAATTTTGTTTCCTGATTTGAAAATGTTATCCAGACTGACAATGAAACGTTCAAGATGAAATATTGAAACTCAGGCGAAACTAAAGTATTCCTATCCTCATTCTGACTTATAAATCTTCTCTATTATTTCAACAATAAAATAAAGCTTGGAAGAATTGGTCAAACTGACAAATGCTTGACAAATGAATGTCAACAGTGTGAATGACAATGGTTCTCTAACTGATATCAGTCCGTGATCAACTCGTAAGACAAAACTATCGTTAGTAATAGTAGTAGAGTGAAGAATGAAGAAAAGTGATGTGTATAGTAACTTTTTGAGCAATAAACCCGCAAAGTCATACTTTATAACGATAATTATTAAATCATGTGTTTCAAGTGGAACATCGGGTCTCGGCCGGGTAATTCTATTGCTTTAAATTCTTTGCCCTTAATTTTGTTCTTACTGAAACAAGACTTATCACCCGACTGGTTTCTTAATGGCTTTTGATAACCAGCGTCATATCTCTTAGAAACTGAGGGGTCTTCAGGATTCTAGAGATAAAGACACTTCAAATTTTTCTGCACTCTGAACTTTCCGTGGCTTTGGTGGTGTCTTTGATGAGGTTAAACTGCTAACCCAAAGTTCAACCTCTTCCCTTTTCCGAGTTTAGGAACACCTGATAAACTAGGCGAGGGTTACTACAACACATTTGCTGTTTTCTGGTTCGTCCATTCACGAACACATATGAGCAGAGAAGACGTCCAGCGAAGAGACACTTTTCCGCATCGAATTCATTCACATTGCTGTACAGTCGCATTTATATACAATTATTTGTGTGTGTGTGTATGCGTGCGTGCGTGTACATGGGTTTGTCAATTTTAGATAATTAATCAGGTAATACAAGAATGATCTAATATAGAAACAAGGTTATTGATATAAGAACAGAACTTATGCACTGTGGTGGTAGAGTATAATTCCATTATGGGTAAGATTTATTTTGATGAAGTCTCACAGAGTGTTTTACAGCAAGTAATGTTTACTGATGACCATGTTTCGAGCACAGTTTATTACTGCAGCTCATAATCATATCAAGGTATTCACACAACTTTCCATCTTCGTCTATATAATTCCATTATTTGATTGGTAGTAGTATTTCCCATGTTTCCGGTAGGAATGATGAGTCATTCCTTTTGCACGTGTTGGGTGTAGACTCGATGAACGAAGATTTAGTAATCAACCTCTTTCACTCTCCACCTACCTATATTACTTCCTAGAATTTTAACTCTTTCCCACCCTATTGTGTGGTTGTGTTAATGTATGCAGTGCGATTGCTGAGCATTTTTCTAAATTACTTATCTTCTCTGGGTCAACCATTCTTACCTTAGTTAAATTCTTATGTTCCGACAATCTAACTACCCCCAAACTACAAGTTTGACCTATGTAGTTGACCTCATTCACATTCATTGCAAGGTATTTTGTAAATTATATTATTTTGTTTAATTGGGTCCACCGGGTCTTTTAGTCTACAGAGCTTGTCCTACCTGAGTGAGGTTGTAGGTTTGAATGCCACCACCCTAACTCCTACTTTATTGAGAATCCTACGTAGGGCCTCGTCTCAGATGTCCCCTCCCGGCATGGTGAAAATGTAGATGCCTTATATTCTCTCTCATTTATGTTGTCATAATTAGTTTCACTATTATTTTTACTTTGGTTTTGACCATTTTTGGTCTTTGGTTGATTTTATTCATGTGTCTAATCAATTTTTACTCATGTATATAAACGAAGTCAGGAAATTGTGTGAGTAGTGCCTCGATATGATTATGAGCTGCAGTAATAGATAGCTCTCGAAACGTGGTCATCAGTAAATATTACTGTATAACACTCCTTGTGAGACTTAATCAAAATAAATCTTACCCATAATGGAATTATACTCTACCACCACAGTGCATAAGTTCTGTTCTTATATCAATAACCTTGTTTCTATATTAGATCATTCTTGTATTACCTGATTAATTATCTAAAATTGACAAACCCATGTACACGCACGCACGCATACACACACACACAAATAATTGTATATAAATGCGACTGTACAGCAATGTGAATGAATTCGATGCGGAAAAGAGTCTCTTCACTGAACGTCTTCTCTTTGTTTTCATATGTGTTCTTGATTTATCAAATTAGAAAACAGCAAATGTGTTGTAGTAACCCTCGCTCAGTTTATTAGGTGTTCCTTAGCTCGGAAAAGAGGGGAGGTTGAACTTTGGGCTAGCAACTTAACGTCATAAAAAACACTGCCAAAGCTACGGAAAGTTCAGAGTGCGAAAGACATGTAAAGTGTATTCATCTCTAGAATTCCGAAGACTCGTCAGTTTTGAAGAGAGATGACGCCGGTTGACAAAGCCATTAGAAAGCCAGTCGAATGATAAGTCTTCTCTCAGTAAGAACAAAATTAAGGGCAAGGAATTTAAAGCAGATGGAAATACCCCTACTGAGACCTTACGTTGCACTTGAAATACATGAAATGATTGATAAATAATATAGTAATTATGGTTATAAAGTATGACTCTGTGGGTTTACTGCTCAAAAAATTACTGTACACATCATCTTTCTTCATTCTTCACTCTTGGAAGGGGGACATATTGAATTTTCAGTAGCGGCGGTTGGACTGCTAACCTCACACACGACCAGCTAGTAAATCAGGCGAGGTTTAGGAGTACATAAGCCGGGAGTCAAACCCGAACCTTCTGTGTGATTTGCAAGCATCTCTTCCTAATTAATCTATTGCATGGCTATACTACTAGCCATATACTATTGCGGTCAGAGTTGTCCGCAAGACAAAATTGTAGACAACAACTGACGTCAATGTTTATTTTCTAAATCGGGGTCATGAGAAAAAACAAGAACAGAGCCTAACCTTGAGGAACTCAACAACCAATCAGCGCAGACTTAATGTGGGCAGACACGATTCGCAGATAGATGTTACCACTGTGATATCCAGCAAATTCGGTGGGCATATTTTAAGCGTGATAAATATGGTATGACCAATATTTTTTTTGATTGCACACTAGTCAGTAACTAGTGTAATGTGTCTAGTCCTATCTTCGGTGCAGATTGAATTCTATCAGTCATGTTTGCAATGTGGCCACCATGCTAGGTGGCTCGCCATTACGGTGCACTGTGAATTGTTGGTATTAGATGGTTGGAGGCAATCGGCAGGAGTAGCTCAGTGGTAACGTCTCTGACTGCAGCACTGGGTGACGCGGGTTCGAATCTCAGAAGGGACGTCAGTTCCTTCAAGGTTGCAGATACGCCTTGCTGATGAGTGCCAACTAGCACGAAACCTAGGACCAAGGCTTCCTGCCGATTGCCTCCAACCAACTAATACCGACAACGGTATGACTAATACGACGAATGAGGTACCTTAGAATCAGTTGCTGTTGATGTTGTTTGGAAGCCGATTCTTCTGGATTAAAATGTCAGTTCATGATGAAATCCTGTAACCAATTAAATCAAATTCCTGCAAACTTACATTTCAACATCAATCCCACATTAATTAGTTTATTAGATGGATATATCAAGTATTATTTACTGGATGACGAAGTTTCGAACACAATTTATTGTGTCTGATTTCCACAGTGCTTAAATTCCAAGGGAAAATATACAAACAAATTCAGGGAGTTGTCATGGGGTCACCGATATCCGCAGTTGTAGCAGATATATTCATGAATAGGTGGGAAAACTTAGCGATTGAGACTTTCAGGCCCGCCCCCAAAAAGTAGGTGGACGTATATAGATAACACATTCACCGTACTTAGAATACGAGACATAAACAGATATTTCGAACACATCAACTCTAAGGTAGAGGCAATTCAAAACACTTATGAATTGGAAAGTCAAGAAGGAGAGCTTCCAATGTTATATTGTATAGTAAATAGGAAAGAAGATGGGAAGTTAAAGACTAGTGTTTACAAGAAATCCACACAGTCAAACTGATATTTTAATTTCCGTTCATCCCAGCTCATGTCAGTAAAAATCGGATTGGTGAAATGTTTAAATAATAGGAGACAAAAACTAAGTAGTACCAAAGAAAATCTTAGATAGGAGGTGAGGCATATAAGAAGGGCTTTAAAACTTAGTAATTACCCAAATAAATTAGACCGGAAGTAAGTAGGAAAATGTAAAAGTAAAATGATAGTAGTGATAGTAATAATAATAATATTAATGACAACATGCATTTCAAGTCTACACAGAATACTGACAACACCAACAATAGGGAATTTAAATCATCATTAGTAGTACTTCTATAAAAAGAAGGAGACTTGGAAACCACCTTAAGGAGAATTCTTAACAATACAGGCAGGAATAAAAGTGACTGGCATTCAAACTGCCCAAAAACTCAGTTAGAAACAAGATTTGTTGGTTAAATAGTGGATCCTGTGGAGCCAATTAAACAAAACAATTTCGTTTATCTAACACTTCAATGAAATGATTGTCAGGTGAAATGCATGGGTCAGAGAAGTAGAACGGTGTCAGTCAGTCAGTCAGACTAGCGGAGCACAAAAGTTTAGCAGCAAAATCTACATTAGTTGACCTGAATAAGATAAAAAATCTAGAGAATAGTGAGTTCAGCGATAGCAATCACTGCATGCAATTACATACAACCAACCATACAGTAGGATGATGGGATAAGATGACAGTTTTAGAATCTAATATCACAGGGTGGAGGGAGAGACTGATAACAAAAGCTTTATTTATCGAATCAACTGAAAATACATGCAACAATAAGAATGATTCAGCAGTTGTCTACAGGGACATCTGGAAAATTCTACTACCCCTACGACGACAAATAGGAGAGAACAAACAAAACTATAAAACTCAAGTTTCGAATTTGTGTGATTATAACTGATGGCATGATTATGAACAGTAATAAATGGTGTTCGAAACGTCACCCGGTAAATAATACTGTTTCGCTGACTGTGTGATATATCTAATAAACAAACTAATATGGAATTGCTTACTACCACAGTGCCCAAGTTTTACACATATGTTAAAACACATAAATGAACTTCTAGATAGTACCTCACAACTGACGTCGTCCTTTATGACTCTTTCCACAGTTAAATATAACATCAAATTTGAAAAAATAAGAGACAGAAGCGGTTTCTGAAGTTGTGTCCCTAAAAAGACTACCGCTGATTACGGACCTCCATTAGATAAGTCAAGATGTACATTGTTCAGGGGCTATCTTTTCTATCCAACTGCTCTTCTCCAGGGTGAAGAAGCAGCATAGCTGACTGACTGGTCATTTCAGAAAAACAACAATACACAAGAATTCTAACTTCCCCCTTAGATCCCCGACAAACTGTCAAAGAAACAGTATGATAGTAACTGCTTTTAGTCTAGTCGCTATACAAACTGCTACTAGTGCATCATTCACTCCAGCCAGTGTGACTTGCTGACCCGACTGCGATGTCCACATCATGGTAGCAATTATCGGTTGGGTCCCAAAAATCAGTATATGTAAAACAAAAAAACGTTTCATCAAATTAATCTTACGAGTTTGACCACGGATTGATATCAGTTAGAGAACCAGTGAAAACAAGGGAGTACTGGACAGCTGTTTCATCAACCTAGTTTGGGAATCATCGGCGGTACGCACCCACTGGGTTTCGAACCCAGGACCATCCGGTTACAAGGCAAGCTCGTATAAAAAATCACATAATGGTAAACCCATTGACTGGGTATTGGTTTTCAGGACAGGAGGACAGAACACACAACTATCCCTGACTCTTGCGAGACAAGACTAGAATGCAGTATCATCCTATGGCGCAACCACTCGACAGCCCTCTCCCTCAGTGGACCATACGATCTTGCCTTGCAACCGGGTGGTCCTGAGTTCGAGCCCCAGTGGCTTGTGCGTACTACCGACGATGATTCCCAAACTAGGCTGATGAAACAGCTGTCCAGTACTGCAGTGTTGGTTTTCAATGGTTCTCTAACTGATATCAATCAATCCGTGGTCAAACTCCTTACAAACCGACTCTTGAAAATTAATCTTAAACAAAAAATATCATTGAACACTTTACACTCTAACAACTTACATTTACAATTTCCACCAGTTATGATAATAATTAGTAAATTACGAACGGATATTTATATCATTATTAATGAATAAATAAATTGAAGCCAATAAAATTACAATTTGATGATGAATTGCCAAAAGGTTTCACTGATTCTGTAGTTAGTTATCAAAAGACGCTAAGTAAATGAATATACATTTTTATATATGTTTATGTTTAATTATACCGGAAATTGACAATTAATGCCAGAATTAAATATAAACAGTATAAATTAAGAGTTTAAATTTTAATTATTATTACTGTTATTATCATTATTATTATTGTTTCCTTTAATTCCTAGAGGAACATAGGGCTTCAGCCGCACGTCTCCATTGCGTTCGGTTCTCTGCTAGAGTTTTCACCTGGCTCCAAGTCTGCCTGCCCACACGTTTTCATCTCCTCTTCACATGACCTCCTCCAAGTCACCCTTGCACTGACGACCAACTCGCCGCTTCCCTTTCGGGTTCCACTCGAGCAATGGTTTGTCTAGTGATGTCACTTGATGGTTTGTTTTCTCAGAGTATGGCCAATCCATTCTCCATTTCTTCCTGCCTATTTGTTTCACAATCGGTTCCTGGTTGGTTCGCTCATCGCCAGAGATCTCTGTTGCTGATCTTTTCTGACCAGCCATCTGATCTTGAGTATTGAGCGAAGACAGCTGGTTGATGAAGGTCTGTAGTTTGTTTGAGATGCTCTTTATGACGCGCGCAAGTCTCTGATCCGTATAGTAGCACTGACTGACTTCACATTGGAGTTGAAAATCCGGATCTTATTTTTGATACTGAGTGCTGTTGACCTCCACACAGACTTGAGAGTAGTGAAAGCTTGTCTTGCTTTTCCGATTCTTGCTTTGATATCCTCGTCAGTTCCGTCTGTAGTTGAAACGATGCTTCTCAGGTAGGTAGCTAAAGGAGGTTGTTTCTTTCAGGTTCCTTCCATTTATACTGATTGTTGTCTGTTGTTGTTGTTGTTGCTGTTGGTGGTGTTGGCCAGGAATCTTCATCACCCACCTCTGTTTTCTCTATGTTCACCTGAAGTCCTATCTTCTCTGGATGCTTCTTCTGTCAACTTGTTACTGCTTTTCGCTTGCATATCTTCCAGTTTGTGGGAAATCATCGGCGAAGTCTAGATCCTCCAAGTTTTTTGTAGTGAGTCCATTTTATGCCTGTTTCCTCATTGCCCGCTGTTCGTCACATTATCCAGTCTACTGCAATCAGGAAAATCATTGGCTAATTGGCCGTCCATTTACTTTTTCAGGATGAACATAGCACACTGTGTGTGAGGAGGAGGGGAAGTATTCCACTCTAATGCGTATTGAAGCCAAATCGCTTAGAGCTCCATGTGTCGTCCTCGACTGCTTTTTCCCCTTTTTCTTCTTCTTGCTGCATGACTTACCTTGTTCTGATGACGTTAAGTGTGTCAAGTATGCTGACGACCTCACATTACTCGCAGCTACTACTTCTTGAGAAGACTGTTTCCAAGTTTGCAGATTCGATCACCGACTAACACCAGTTTAAAGAAACATTGTAAAACCAGGGAGTGCTGAACATCTGCTTCGCTCCGCGCCAGCACTCTTCATCAGCAGGCACCTAATGAGGCTAGAATCCAGGACCTTCCTGATAAGAAGAAAACTTGTAGAGCATACAGTCACTGTGACGCTATCCGATGGACTATAAACTCCAATTTCTGCCAATTTGCGACCGCCAGCTGATGTTGTAACTCTTGCAGAGAAGAGACTTGGCAGAAGAGTGTTTATTTGGAGTTCGATATCTCTACATAGCTGAATTATGTACACCTTATCTTTAACATACCATTTGCAGAGATACACCGTATTGAGCTACTTCTGCCATCCTTTCGTGTTGTATGTGTGTGTTACTTTGTCTTCCTTTTCGTGTCTCCCCTGTTTTTCCACAACGTTGAATCATTTGCTCTGTTTGGCGTCGTCTGTCACTGTTATTTTTGTCCTGCGATGAACGTCTCTTTATACCGTTATTATTATTCCCTTGAGTTCCGAGTGAAACATAGGGCTTCAACAACACATCTCCACTTTGTTCTGTTTTCTGCCGTCCTCTTCAGCTAGCTAGGTCCACGATTGATCAAACTCTCTCATCTCCTCCTCACACGATCTCCTCTAGGTTACTCTCGCCATCGACGGCCCACTCGTCACTCGTTTCCCATTGGGATTCAACTCGAGCTATGGCCTGGCGTGCGATGTCATTCGGCGACCTCCTCAATGAATGCCCTACCAGTTCACCTGCACTTTTTCCTATATATTTTTGGATGTTTTCCTAAAGAGGAGATGTGATGGTTCTCCTCAAAGATTGATCTACAGGAAACCAACATGGAATGGTCAGTACACAAATTTCCATAGCTGGGTCCCTTTGAGAAGAAAGAGAAATCTGATCCATTCCTTATCCTCAAGAATAAGGAGGATATGTTCAAGTGATACAACCGTTGGAGAACTGGAGTGACTCAGACAACTCCTCATGGAGAATGGATATCCTCCAAGATTTATCGAGAAAAACATGAAGCCAAGGGGAAAGCCTGAAAGAATACAGACGGTACCGAAGAAACTGCTGTTTATGAGTGTTGAATTTAAAGGTGATACCGCAGCTGAGATCCTGAAGAATCGCTTATGCAGATCACTAAGGAAAGCCTTCTTTATGGCTGAGCTACGTATCAATTTCTACAGCCGATAAATGATCAACGGATGTGTGAAGGATAAACTGCCGCTTTGGGCCACCTCAATGTGTGTTTATAAATTCACTTGCTCGTTTGGAGTTAGTTATATTGGCCGCACAAAGCGCACGCTTTCCAAATGCATCTCTGAACATTATCCGGCATGGTTAGCGAAGGGACAATGTAAGACAATTACTAGCTCAATTCTCGAGCATTTGGTGAACTCAGGCCACGTAGCTCCACCAGAATCGTCTTTCAAGATCATCTACAAAGTGAAGCCAAATGGTACAAAGGGCGTCAGGTTTCGGCTTTTGTGTATGGCGGAGGCTCTGGCAATTCATCAATACAACCCTGAACTTTGTATACGGAAAAAGTTTGTCCAGTCTCTTATTCTACCTTGGTCTTAACCTCTTCACTAATTGTTCCTTGTAAATAAAATATATTTTGATTTTTTCTTTTCATTCTAATTTCACTTTTAGTTAGCTTTTGCTTTAATAATTAATTCACTATTATCACTCTCATATGCTCCTTTTGTATATTTTCACAGCCTCTTCACACTTGTTAAATTGACACTCAAATACCACCTTTATTCTCACTCAATAGCAATTTTAATCTTATTAAATTTCTAACTTTGTGCCGTTGAGTACCACGTAATTTACAACTTTTAATTTTCACTTCTAAAGCCACTTCTGAGTAATTATATCAATTATGTCACCCCCTATTACTCAATAATAGACCACTATATATTTTTGTAAGTATAAATACGACTGTACAGCCTCTGAAGATGATTTCGTCGATGAAGAGAATTTTCTTCTCTGGCTGAATCTGTCTTTTATTTCCTACATATTTGTTGAGCGATAGGTACCTGGTTGGTTTGTTGCCATAGTTTCTTGTTGCTTATTCTTTCTTGCCATTTGATCTTCAGTATGGAACCAGTGGAGGCAGCTGTTGATGAAAGTCTGCAACAGGCTGTTGGAAATCCTTTTCGTTACACTCTGGCCAAGTTTCTGACCCGTATAGAGGCAGTGACCGACTTCACATTGGTGTTGAAAATGCGAATCTTGTTCCTCATGCTGAGTAAAGCAGAAGATTTCCAAACTGGTTTCAGATTGATGAAGGCGTATCTTGCCTTTCTGATTCTGGCTGGCTGGCTGGCTGGCTTGGACATCTTCATCCGTTTCGACTGTCTGTAGTTGAAACGATGCTTCCTGACCAGATAAGGGAAGGAGGTAACCTCTGTTAAATGTCTCCCTCACGTTGGTGGTGATTGGTGCTGGTTGTTTTTGTTGGCTCGTTGGTTGGTTATCTTCAATACCTCTGTCCTCTCTGTGTTCACCTGCAGTCCTGTTTTCCCTGCCTTTATATACTACTGATAACTCTTATCAGTAGCACGCGCCAGCCAGTGTCATCAACGGGTAATTATCTTCTTACCTTTCTTTGTGAACCCTTCTGATTACGACTTCGCTTCTGTTAGAAATAAGCCTGTGATCCTTGTCAAATGGTCATAAAACACAAAATAATAGAGCAAAGAATATTCCTTTTCGATAATTTCCTCTTCTACCTCTACAATTATGTATTATGTATGTTTATACACATAGAATATTCTAGATTAGTATTCAATAACAATAGTAGCCCAAATGGTAGCCCAAATTCAGGCCGACCATAGATATCGGGTGTGCGCCGGCAGGGAATCGAACCCCGATATCTATGGTCGGCCTGAATTTGGGCTACCGATATCCATGCTGAAAATTCCATACCTGTACTGAAAATACGGTGTGGAATCAAGCTGTAAATCAAAATAAAAAATAAATAAATAAATAGTAGTGTTTTTTTAATAATATCGATTTGTAAAGTAAGATGGAATTACAATGTAGTTACAGTTCATTAAAGATGCTTAATTTATAATAATAATAATAATAATAATAGTAATGGTAAAAATAAAGATATAGTAGCAAGTAGAATATCAACTAAAATTGGGGGAATTTCCACCAAAATTTAGGTTCATTCAAACCTAGATGGTTAAGGTAATGATGTCTGAACTAACTTCTTTTGGACGCACAAATTAGGCTTCTTAATAAGGATCCTAACGGCCAGCCTCATCATTATTTAGTAGTCGAACTCTTAAGGCGAAGTTAAGATTTGTTGGTATGCGGTAAATGACCCTGGGAGCATGGTTAACGTCAATCTTATGTTCTGTATCCACAAGATGTGATAGAACAGCTCTACGAATAGATTTTGTCCCATCGAATTTCCGAACATCACCCTGCATAGCGGTTAAGCAAAGGACAAACAAAATCTATTCATAGCTCTATTCTATCTCATTTTGTGCATACAGGACACAAGATTGATGTTAACGAGGCCACTTTCAAAGTCATTTACCGCATTTCAACAAATCTCAATTTCTCCTTAAGAGTTCGACTACTAAATATTGCTGAGGCTGGCTGCTGGGATCCATATTAAGAAGCCTAATTTGTGCGTCCAGAAGAAGAAGCCACTTCAGACATTATCATTACCTTGGCCATCTAGGTTCTAATGATCCTGAATTTTGTGGAATTTCCCTAATTTTAGTTGTTATTCTATTTGCTACTATATTGTTTTTATCATTATTATTATAATTTAAGTATCTTTAGTGAACTGTAATTCCACTGTGATCTTACTTAACAAATCGATATTATTTAAACGAAACACTAATATTGTTACTGACTACTATTGTAGAATATTCTATGTATATAAACATGCATATATACATGTGATTGTAGAGCCAGAAGAAGAAATTATCGAAAAGGATATTCTTTGCTCAATTGCCTTGTGTTTTATAAATGGTCATAAGCTAAATTCTGTCAAATATCAAACTATGAAAATTATCCATGTGATATCTAATTTCAAAAGATACAGGTCTACCAATGCAAAATATTCTTTTTGTAACCTTACTATAAATCTGTGCATTTGTGTAGTGTTCTAAGGGGTCATATCACTTGTTAATATCAGTTAGCCAGTTTCGCCAATAGTTTTTTTCAAGGAGAGAAACTATGGCTACTAATTCACAGCACGACTTGACTTCAGCAACACCTATAGAACATGACTAATAATAATAATAGCTTTATTCCAAACAGTACTACTTTTGGTACAAATATAGAATTTTCAGCATGCAGTACAGTAACGCATCACACTTTCTCATTACTAGGGTAATAATTAAAACAGGGCATTTATATTAATAATATTATTCATTTGGAATATGAAAATAAAATAAAATTAAGTGAAAATACTAACGACATTACAACAAATAAGAAGGAAAAGCTGGGCTGTACACCTAGAGTTCCACAGTAAGTTGGTAATTTCCTGCCTCACACACTTTTCTCACCACATAAAATGTGTCCCAGCCAAATAAGGTATTGCAGAGTTTTTGTACACTGTCGTCCGGGCATACAGTCTTATTTCAACAGTTGCTTCTAGTTCTACCTAACTGATGAGATACAGCAAGGAGAGGGTCGTGTATAGAGAGAGAGAGACGAAGAAAAGTGTTCACAGTCTGACAAGATAATATTTGAACAAGACATATAAGCGAACAATATTGTTTTCAATTAGATCTTCTTCAGGCTTTACTCTAATTTACATAGATTTATATATAAAATTTTAACCAATGACGGTGATTTTGGGAATCAAATAATAATCTTAATAGTCTTAATAATAATAATAATAATAATAATAATAATAATGTGGTAAATGTTTTGAACGTAGTTAATAACGATGATTATAATGATAACAAAATATTGATAATAAGGTTTATGCAGGTGATAAGAATAACAAAGATAGTATATGTATATAAGTGTATAAATAAATTGGGTCAAATCTTAAAAGGTGAAGTGGAACGATAATCAGAGTTTAAATAAATATTATAAAAGTACAAAGGAGGTGGAAAATAAGAAAGGGTGGGAGGGTTTTGAATACAGTTCACCTAGGCTAAGCAAGGGAGAGACAAAGGTAGAACAAACTTCCTTTGTATGCAAAGACTAGGATTGTTCTCTCGAATTCCCATAGCTTCGGCTAGGTGTAAAAGACGGTTTCTGATTCCATTCGAAAGACACGATGGAATACGATAGATAACTTTGAAGGCGGCACTATTTTTGTCCACTTGGTGACCGCTATCAATCAAATGAGCCAAAATAGAACTTCGTATGGATTTTATTTGACCTTTTCCGAACCATGAAGGAAGATGCTCATTAATGCGTTTGTTCAGCTGTCTAGTTGTTCGCCCTATATAGCTTTCTCCACAGGAGCAACTAAATTTATAGATACACATCGAAGTGGCACAACTAGGTAGCTTATCTTTCACTTGAGCAATCCAAATTGGTCGGCTGGAAAATGACAAACAAAGGGTGGTGGCAGTATAAGTCCATTTTATCGCTCTCGATAATCTCAGATGTAAGACTTCCCTAGCCACGTCCCCATTAAATTGCAGTTTCATGAACAGTTCTTTCTTTTTAACTGTTGTCAGTTTTTCTTTGTTGTACCTGGTATTCATGTGTCTCCTAACAAATCTACTAGGATAACCCATTTGGACCAGCGTATTTTAGATATATACTAGCTTATTTTCTAGGGAGTCATCTGTACAAATACGTCTTGCTCTACTCGTAAGGCATCTGACCAAATTGATTTTATATCGGATAGGTGCAAAACTGCGGAAATGTGTATATTGTCCTACAGATGTAGGTTTTCTATAGACATCTCTCTTCTGCTCAATTGGACGTCAAGGAAATTTAACCCACCATCATGTTCTTCTTCACACGTGAAGATGATTTGATTCCCAAAATCACCGTCATTGGTTAAAATTTTATATATAAATCTATGTAAATTAGAGTAAAGCCTGAAGAAGATCTAATTGAAAACAATATTGTTCGATTATATGTCTTGTTCTAATATTATAAATGGGAATATTTAAACATAATATTTGCTAATTTCTTGCGCGAGTCCATATGTCCACTGTCTACAACAGTATTCACGAGTTGGTTTAATTTAGTGACACCCCACTCACCTTACTGATGGCTCTTAGTGCCCTTCGCAGTCTAGTAAAGTAGCCCTGGAAAGATTAAGCCAGGGGGAACAATAAGGAATTGTAGGCAGGATACAAGAATTAACTAACTGTAACAGTAGAGACAGAATGATACCAGATTGTCTTAACTTCTTCCTTACGCTGAACGTCAAACAAAACAACTTTCTGAAGACTAACGTGATGTGGGGAGATCAGGAAAGGTGATCAGACGAAATTCACACAGTTCAAGGTATTTAATATTCCATTTAATTTCAACTTCTGTGGTATTTATGTTAGTGGGACCGTGCGAACTAACCAGTTCACCTTAAATCTCTCTTGGATCCGGAAGTCAAATTGACCAGCTGATATTTTGAGGGATTAAGCCTAAGGTCACTTGATGAGGACCACTGACTAGACTATTTACTGATAAAAAGTTGCTCATTTCGGAGCAGTCTAACTGAGAAGTAACAGATATAGAGACATAATGGAGAAGATTTGTAGCTCAGGTGGATGATTTGCAATTAATAGTGTTCTCTGAGCTGGTTGGTTTAGTTGCGGAGCTTTCGTCGTCCTTCTGGACAACATACCCCTTCAGCGCAATATGTAGCATTAAGTGAAATGATTTAAATTTATTCATGAGTGATATAATTGCGTCTCCCGGTAGCCATCTTTACATATGTATTGACCATTTTCTATTGACTTGGATTTGAAACTTTCTGATCACCTTATTTACTTTTTATTAGTTGATATACATTTGGTCTATATTAACGTGTTTATTAATTGCATTTTCGTTTGAGTACCAGGCTTCTAGGAATTCTCCGGCACTGCACTTTTGGTGTTTCCTCTGTCTAAGATTTTGACATTATCCCAATCAAATTGATATTATGCAAACCGAAGGATCCAACAGAAAAAGGGGGTAAAATTAATACCATTTACAAAATAAATTGTATGAATTGCAACAAGCATTACATCGACCAAAGTGGGCGCCCCCTTCGAATTAGAATCCAAGAACACAAATCAGCTGTGAAAAGACACGATATGTATTCTTTAGTATCAATGCATATAGACAGTTATGGTCATCAATTTGATTGGGATAATGTCGAAATTTTAAACAGAGGAAACACTAAAAGTGCAGTGCCGGAGAATTCCTAGAAGCTTGGTACTCAAACGAAAATGCAATTAATAAACATGTTAATATAGACGAAATATACCACCTAATAAAAAGTAAATCAGGTGACCAAAAAGTTTAAAATCCAAGTCAATACATATGTAAAGATGGTTACCGGGAGACGCAATTAAATCAATCATGAAGAATTTTAAATCATTTCACTTAATACTACATATTGCGCTGAAGGGGGATGTTGTCCAGAAGGGGGACGACGCAAGCTCCGCAACCAAACCAACCAACCAGCTCAGAGAACACTACTAATTGCAAGACATGGAGACACTCAGATCATCGTCATACTTAACAAAATTGGTTTTTCTTTTGAATGGGGCAAGTCATTTAAGACAACTGACAGTGTTAAAGGTATCTAGGAGACAGAAGAAAAATGGATGACGAATAAGCAGCACTTTGTACACAAATAAAATAAGAATTAGAAACTGTTTGCGTTGAAAGAACAAGTGAAATGTAGAGAGTGGAAATACACCACGGGGAAGGGATCGGCTAGGTAGGATCAAGTGAACTAATTTCCAATCGGAAATAATAGTTCTTGATCATTTGAAGATGTCATCACTTGCATACCCCCAAAGAAATAAAATCAACTGAAATGCAAATTGTCTTCACCAATCTTACCTCTATAATCTAACGTTCCAAACTAGGACGAAACAGCTGGCTATCCACTATTCCCTGCTGGTTTTCCAATGGTTCTCTAACCAATGTCAGTTCATGATGAAATCCTGTAGCCAATCGAATCAAATGTATGCAAACGAACACTTGAATAACGTAAATGTTTTCAAATAATCAACTTCTAAAAGCATACAGATTCCTGATTCGGGTCAGCCTACAACTCAGGTTTATGTTACCCATTACATAACTATCAGTTTACCGAAATCAGGGTTATCTTAGCTAGTATCCTTAACAATGTAGGGATGTTCTTTGAATAGTTGGAAGATTTCATCATGAGCTGACATCAGTTAGAAAACCATTGGAAAGCCAACTGGTAGTACTGGTCATGCTATGTCATGAATTGGCAGAAATTGAAATTCATGCACTGACTGGCCATTGGATTGGTTGGGTCCCAGTGGCTTAATGGTCTATGAACTAGCTCGCATTGTAACCGGAACATTCTGCGTTCGAACTTCAGTGGGTTGGTGCGTACTGCTGAAGAGTCCCAAGCAAGGGTGACGAAACAGCTGTCCACTACTCCCAGGTTTTTCATGTTTGCAATAATAGTGACTTCATTTTGAATAGTATTTTGGATATGGTGAGGAATTCTTGTCACTCATACTGTAAGAACAAAAGGCAAGACACGGAAGCCAAGGTATATTTTTCATTAATCAAACCATTGTTTATATATCTACAGTTTATATTCGTTAACCAATCACTGAGAGTGTGATTTTGGTGTACATTAAACAACATGAAATATAGTGTTCAAATAGATATATCGTATTATATTGCTAATGCAGTATTGAACTGTGGAAACAATGTGTTAATAACATTTCATTGGCACCCATTTTCTGTATCTCACCACCACCCTCGTCCCCACGCAGTCAAAAACGTTCGACTGAAGTCGGTTTGATCTTCTTGGTACTGGCGACTTTTTTAGCTTGTTTTGCTGTATCGAGTCCTGGAGCTCGCTGACATTCACCTGCTCCTCTTTGTTTGCATTTCTAATCGTATATACGTGACCCCGTCTCACAGTGACGATGTATGGTCCTTCTCACTTTGGGAGCATTTTGCATGACCCTGGCTGGCACGTAGTCGCCGGTGTTTCTCCCCAGACTATAATACGCTGCTGTCGTTCGACCTCTCAGCAGTGTTCCAAGTAACAGCCTCAACGTTGACGGATCTTGAGCGCCATTCAACTGCTCAACAGCCTCGAAATCCTGTCTGAAGATCCATATGTCTCGTCCTTCAAAAACTGTAGGGTATAGGCTTTCCATTTGTCGGTAGGCAGCAACATTAAATGTAACAACAGAAGGCAAGACACGGGAGCCAAGGTATATTTTTCATTAATCAAACCTCCATTTATTTAGATATATACAGTTTATATCGTTAGCTAATCGCTGAGCGTGTGATTTTGGTTTACATCAAACGACAAGAAACAGAATTTTCAAATACACGTAGTGTTCTGTTGCTAGTAATGTATTGAGCTGTGGAAACATGTGAGAATAACATTACGTTGGCACACATTGTTTGTTATCACATCATCACAATACTACAATATTTGTTTTCCGCAAATTACACAGTAAGAGGAATAATAATCACTGAACTCTATCACGTTACCAATAGCATTAATCCGTACAAACTAACTACCGAAAATTAATCTGATGTCCATTAATGACTGACTGCTGGATGGAGTCACCGTGGGTTCTGGTAAGAAGTCATGACCAGTGAGGTTCACTAGATTGGGTTGTGAGGACAAATACTTGCTGACGATATTGGCTAGCGGTTGCGTTGACATCGTGAAATGACAGAAGCTAAAGTTCACAGATCATTGAATTCTACCCCTACCTCTCCTCAAGTAGATGAACGGTTAGCGAGCTTTGTTTGATGACCTGAAGTTGGCGGACCCGGTGCCTGTGGGGTCATGGGTGCGTACCAATGAAGAGTCAAAAAATGGGACGAAATAGTTGTCCAGTGCTTACAGTTGTAAAAGAAGTTTGTAACTTCGCACCTAGCACTTCTTTCGTCTCCTGAAATGCGTGCTGAATAAGAGATCCTTGATTTTGTACATTTAGTCGCACGAGTTTAAAGTCTTTTGGAGATTGCTTGTTGTCCCGAATGGGGAGATACAAGGGGAAAAATGAGAAATAAAGAGGGTGCTTACATTCGAATAAGATAAAAAATATTAAGCATAGAATATCCTTTTCGATAATTTCCTCTTCCGGCTCTACAATTATGCATACATGTTCATTTACATGCACAGAATATTGTAGAATAATCGTCATTAACAATATTGGTTGGTGAAGGCAACCAACGTACTGCAACAGCAACAACCAGCAGCACTCACCATCAACGGGAGAGATTTAAAAGAGGTTACTTTCTTTACTTATCTACGAACCATCGTTTCAACTACAGGCGGAACGGATGAAGATGTCAAAACCAGCCAGCCAGAATCGGAAAGGCAAGATAAGCCTTCTTCAACCTGAAACCAGTTTGGATGTCGATGAGAGGGTGACATGGAGGAGATCGTTTGGGAGGGGAAGAGGAGAAAAAAGATAATGAACATTCATGGACCCAGCTGAAGAGGACGCTAGAAGATTGAAAGAAATGGAGATGTGTTGTTGAAACCCTATGTCACACTCTGAACCCAAGGGAATAATAATAATAACAATATCGGTGTTTTTAAATACTATCGATTTGTTAAGATCACAGTGGAATTATCACAGTTCAAGAAAGACGCTTAAGTTACAATAAGCATAAAAATGTAATAGTAAATAGAATATCAAATAAAATTAACGAAATTTATGCAATAAATTGAGGATCATTAAAACCTTGATGGCCAAGGTAAGGATAATGTCTGAACTAGCTTCTTCTTTTGGATACATAAGTTAGGCTTCTTAATGTGGATTCCAACAGCCAGCCTCAGCAATATGTAGTAGACGAACTCTAGAGGTAAAATTAAGCTTAGTTGGTATACCGTAGATGACTTTGAAAGCCGCCTTGTTTACATCAATGGTGTGTTCTCTATGTACTAGATGAGACAGTATGGAACTATGAATGGATTTTTTGACCTTCACTTAACCACTATACAGGATGATGTTCAGAAATCCGACGATAATCCGATATTGATCATTTCATATATATTTATTGTAAATTTGCTATGTTCTCCGCTATATGCTTTAATATTGATCATTGAACTTTTCATCGCTCTAAACAGTATGTTAATATTTGTTCGTGGTTTATCGGGTACCGTATGCCCCATTCATGTGAATCCATACGAAAATGTTCTATCAGTAAAGCTTAGGATATTTTATTTGAAAAGTAGGTACTTTTATTTTTTTCAAAATGTTTTGGCGGCCTGCTTAAAACTTGGGCTACCAAAAAAACTTCCATCTCTTTACTGCATATACATTTTCTCTCGTTCGGTTTGTTTTAATCCATTGAGGGCGAAGTTAAAGTCAAGGTCCTCCAAAAGTTGATCTTCGAGGACTGATCAGACACACGGAATGCTATGAAATGTCACTCTAAATCAAATCATGCCTTGCGTTTTTAGACTTGGAAAGGATAGATACAGTATTCTACTTATTTACTAGGTACTTCCTCTGCAAATATATACTTTTAGATACTGTTATGGTGTTTAAGGTTGAGGCATAGGATCTAGGGTTAAGGTTAGGTTTAGCATTAGGAGTTAGGATTATGGTTACAGATAAGAGTAGTTTGAGGAACAGTGTCAGAAATATCGATGGATCTCAAAGTACCATTGTGGTGAGAGCTGGCTGCTAGACAAATTGGTAGACAGTAATTTACGTCAATGTTTATGTCCCCAATATTGGTCGTGTGAAAAATATGAACAAAGACTGATTCAACAACCAACCACAGCAGATTTTGCGTAGGCAGATACAGTTAGCATATAGATGATCTGACATTCAAGAAACAGCCACAAAGAGATGAAAGATTAACTTTCGGTGAGAAACAACCAATCAGAAGACTGTGTTTTTCTGCTAACAATAATCTACAATAATGTACATGAAAATCTATAAATTTCTGTTGATTTCCTCAATAATAAACGATCTGCTGCCTGGAGCTTGTCTTCTGTTGTTACACCATGACCTGCAGTCAGTTGGATGAATGGGTCTATCGCGCATGGTACGATTTCTCTCTAGATCGTTTGTGTATTGACCGGAAGACATTCTTACAACACATAAGCTACAACTATACAGTGTAATATCAAGTTTGAAATATTTTTCTAGTGTATTTTTCAACGATTATGCGACTTTTTGCATCTGAATTCTGATTGGTTGCTCAAGGTCACTGTGATTTTGGCTATGATAGTTTAACTTGGCTCGATTGAGATATGACCTTTAATGGTATTATCTACCCTGGTGTGTGTATTTAAAATGCTTACAAGCTTCTTATTGGGAAGTTCCTATTAAACTTGATGAATGACCTGATTGTGAGTGGCAACGTGCTCGAATACATGAGATAACTGTTCTTCAGTTATGTCATTAAGTCTCAAAATGTACTTCTGAACATCTTACAATTGGCTTTCAACTAGTTATTGTATATTGTGGATTTCTTGAAGGAGACAAAGCAGATATATATCATAATGGAATGGTTTGTGCTTCAGTGCTCAGAGACCATTGTGTCACAGGAAGGATATACTGTCAATTAATATTTTACTTGAAGATATTGTACGAAGGGAAATATCATGCAATAAACTCCTCTGAAAATTCTGTACATTTTATAAATACTATCCAGAATAACGATATTATTATTATTATTCATTTATGTCTGATAGTGGAAGTAACAATATAACATCTAAATTTTAAAAAAGAAGACCTTCCCTGCAGCAACACTAAGAGTGACATTCTCTAGCCGTTCAATACTTCGAAACAACACGAAGGACAAACTCTCGCATATGACCAATTCAATGTGCATATACCAGTTCACCTGCTCGTGCGAAGCTAGGTACATAGGTCGTTGTGTGCGCGTCCTTTCAAAACGTGTTAGAGAACATTACCCAGCGTGGCTGCAAAGAGGAGGCACCGGTTCAATCAGAAGTGTCATTATTGAAGAACATCTGATCAACACCTCCCATAACATCTCAACTGATTCTTTCAAAGTAATTTACAAAGTCAACAGAAACCTACCAAAAGCAGTATGTTTCCGACTTCTCTGTACTGCAGAAGCCCTCGCAATATGCATCGAGAAGCCGGAGCTGTGTGTTCAAAAGAAATTAGTGCAACCTCTACAACTACCATGGACCTAGTTCGATATGTTACCTTAGCTTCCGTTTTTGTTTCTGTTTTTGTTTTGTTTTTTTTTGATCCTTTTTCGTTCGCTATGTGTGTGATTCTTACTCCCTCAGTCTTCATTCGATTCACCCCATTTTTTTCAGTTATAAAAACAGTTACTTTAAGTTTGTTTCCATGCTTTTCCTGTTCACATTTATAATTCGTTTCAAAAAACTATTTTACAATTATATCTTAATCCTGTGCAATTTTTTGTGTTTCTAAGGCTCTTGTAATCTATATTCACACCTCCTAACTTCCATTTTAAGTTAAAACTATTATATCAATTTTGTTTCCATGCTCACTTTCTGCACACCTGTAATTTGCTAAATTCCATGTAATTTTGTTTCTAAGGCTCTTGTAATCTATATTCGCACCTCCTGATTCCCATCTCAAGTTGAAAATTATTATTTCAATTTTGTTTCCATGTTCATTTTTACACACTTGATATCCATTCTAATCCTGTGTAATTTTGTTTCTAAGCCTCTCGTAAAAACCGTATCTAGTTGGAAATAATTATCACCTTTTATTCGCCGTCGTAATTATGTAGAATCAAACAAGAATTGTCTCCATGTAAAATTATGTATTTAAATGCGATTGTACAGCTTTTGAAAATGAAATCGCCGAAAAGACGGATATCTTTGCTGAACTTCGTGTTCTCTTCTTTCTAATGTCCATATGGGTGTTTTCCACGATCTAAAAAATTACTGGTCAACAGGGAATATTCTCTTCGTAATTTCACTTCAAAGCTGTACAGTTACATGGTGTTCCAAAAAGATCAGGGAAATACTATTTTCATCAGACTTGGAACATTCATCAACACCTGCCCCAGTCGCTTCATACTGAAGATCAGATAGCCGACCAGAAAGCATTAGCAACAAAGAACTCTGCCAATAGATTAACCAACAACCTTTCGCCTGATAACTTTCCAGAAGAATTAGGAGCAGGAATGGATATACGCTGAGGAGATATTCAAGTAACATCACACTTCGAGCTGGCTCTTAAATGGAATCCGAATAGAAAACAAAGATTTAGTTCGAGGGTGACATGCAATAGAACTTCTAAGAAGGAAATGTAAGATTATGGACAATCATCAAGCAGGTTATAAAGGACTGTAGGGAACTGGATGAAATGCAGATATGCCTCCGAAGCCTCATACTCCACTAGGCACCCAAAGGAATTATGGTTTATTAATAATATAATGTAGTGTGATTAGCTTATAATAGTAAATATTTATTTTGATAATTATTGATTTGTAGATATTTTGATAAATTTCAATGTATATTTCGTTACGAACGAAAACCAGTTAGGAAATGATTGAAAATCGTAGAAAAGTGGACCAGTGTTTCGTCTTATTTTGGGTCTCTTCAACCATACGCACCAAATACTCGTATATCTGTGATATAGAATTCCCTAGAAATACAATTTTCAACTCAGTTAACCTACTAATGTACGTACTTGTTAGTATATTCGTATTCTGACTCATTGAGCTGTTCTGCTCAACTTCTACTAAACGGTTGTTTTTTGAAAACATATAAGTAGGGTGCCACCACATCCCATAAAGCGCTAACAGCCAATTAGACCAGTCTACCCATGTAGATGCATCATCTACACAATACATCGGTCAGATCTACAAACAACTTTTATTGAAATTTATGGTGCTAATATTATACCATATCTTCTATTGATTTTGGATGCGTTTGAATAATAACTTTGGATGGATCCTCGATGAAGTCCTGAGTACGTACTCCTGAATAGTTTCGAACTAGGAGCAAACAAGCTGTTCAGTAAGTATTTCCTGGTTTTTGGTGATTCTCTAACTGATGTTATTCTTTGATTTAACTTGAAAATGATCAAATCCATCAAATCTCTGATATGATGGAGAAAATTTGTAGCTCAGGTGGATGATTTTGATTTATTTGTGTTCTCTAAGCTAGCTGGATGGTGGTTTATTTGCGAAGCTTTCATTCCCTCACCACTAGGCAACATCTTCAGCGCATACTTCAATTTATTGAAGTGAGCTTTCAGATTTCTCCACGAGTTTATTAGTTATCTCTCCTGGTCACCTTGAACGTCTTTGGTTATTTTTGTGTGTTTTCACACCCTCTGGACTACCTGTATTGACTTGAACTTTGACGCTTTGTGTGTGAGATTTCCTTCTTATCGGTTGGTAAATTTTATCTATCTCGATTTGTCTTTTGATTGACGATTCACTGGAATACCAGACTTCTAAAAATTCTGTAGCATTCTTGGTGTTTCCTCTGTCTAATATTTGAACGTTGTCCAAGTCGAAATGACGTTTGTGCTTGTCTATATGCAGTGAGGCGATATGAAGGAGTGGATATCATGTCTGGTGACAGCTACTTTATGTTCATGGATACGAATACGAAGAAGACGTCCGCTTTGGTCAATGTGGTGTTTTTCGCAGTTGTTTCAATTTATTTTTAGATGATATTGGTTTTATCTTCTTTCGTTGTTGAGTCTTTTGGTTTACGTAGAGCCAGTTGAGTGAAGTGATTTTGTTGGTTTGTGTGCGACGTCAATTCATAAAGGTTTAAAGACACTTTCAGTGATTTCTGAGATGTCCTTCAAATATGATAGGGCGATTTTCTTTGTGCTTTCCTTATTCTCTGAGGTGAATGGTTTCGTTGCAATGTTTTCATTGTCTTACTAGACAACATCTCCAGTGCACATTTGAATTTGAAGTCTTTTTATTTGACAATTTCCCCGTGAAACATTTTGGTAGAAATGATTTCAACATATACCGCAGCGTTCAGTGTGCCTGGTCTACTGTGGCGTGTGCTACTGATAAGAGTTATCAGTAATATATAAAGAGAGATGTTCATCGGCATAAAAATGTCAAACAGCAGAGTGATAGACTGGACGTCAAAAAGAGCAAATGAACCAGTCAGTATTGCGGGAAAACACGGGAGACGTGAAAAGGAAGACAAAGAAATACACACGAATGGAGGGCATAAGTAGCAGAACACCACGGAAGATCTGTGGAAATGACAATTTTCAGATAAGGTATACATAATTTCCCTATAAAGAAATATCGTTTGCCAAGTCTCTTGTCTTCTGCCGTTACACTACTACACAATTTGTTCCAACGGAATATTATCCTCACATATTCCCACAGTTCAATACGGCATTAGCAACAGAATACGATATATATATATATATATGAACATTCTATTTCATGTCGTTTAATGTAAGCCAAAATCAGAGACTCGGTGATTGGTTAACGAATATAAACTGTAGATATATAGAAACAACGGTTTGATTAATGAGAAATATGCCTTGGCTCTCGTGTCTTGCCTTCTGCTGTAACACACCAGTCAAATTTATTTTTGTATCATTGCATCTATGTATATGTGCCTTTCAGAATTGGAAAGGCAAAATACGTCTTCATCAACCTGAAATCAGTTTGGAAATCTTCTGCACTCAACATAAGGAACAAGATTCGCATTTTCAACACTAATGTCAAGTCGGTTCTTCTATACGGGTCAGAAACTAGCAGTGCATGTAACGAAAAGGATTCCCAACAGATTACAGACTCTCATCAACAGCTGCCTCCACTGGCTCCATACTGAAGATCAAATGGACAGAAAGAATCAGAAACAAGAAACTGTGGGAACAGACCAACCAAGAACCGATTGCTCAACAAATATGTAGGAGAAAGTGGAGATGGATCGGGCATTCGTTGACGATACCGCCGAATGACATCGCACGCCAGGCCATAGCTCGAGTGGAATCCCAATGGGAAATGAGCGACGATTGGGCCGTCTGTGGCGATGGTGACATGGAGGAGATCGTATGAGGAGGAGATGATGGAGTTTGGTCAATCGTGGACCCAGTTGAAGAGGATGGCAGAAAACAGAACAAAGTGGAGATGTGTTGTTGAAGCCCTATGTTCCACTCGGAATGCAAGGGAATAATAATAAATAAATAATAAATATGCGCCTCATTAACTGGGTGGTCAGTGTAGGCATTATATAAAGTATTCTTAATGAGATAAGTGATGACATAAGGTCGCGGATCTGAGTCGGATGATCTAAATAGTATATAGACTATTTATGACCAACTACAGTCAATTGTATCACTTACTACTAGTTGAGTAGGACTCAGTAAGACAGAAGTTAAGAATCATGGGGGTCTGAAGTCAATCCTATCATAGTATTTATACTTCTTCGAATTGTAGAACACCTTATTAGCCTTGATTTGTTTATTACTTCTCTCCCCTGATATATCACATCAATTTGATCAAAAACACCATTCTTAATAAAGCGAAATTCCCCAATCTTGAAATTTAAATGGTGAAACGGCTAAGCAAAGAATATGTGCCCTTCAATAACTTTCTCACACAACATTTAAACAGTTATTGATGCTGACATGCTCATAATCAGATTTCTGAAGAAACAAGGAAAAACAAAGCCTATTCGTAGCTTTGCTTTGGCTCTCACCTTGTAGATACTGAACATAGAGTGGGTGTTAACAGACCGTCTAAAGTTATCAAGTGTATTCTGATGATTCGTTTTCTATTCGTATAGCCGAAGTTATTGGACTCCATCTATGAAGAAGCCGAGGTGGGTTCAAAAGAAACTAGTGCAACCGCCTTTCTTACCTTGATCATCAATAGTTGACTGCTAATCTGACAATTCCCCGCCCCCCGCCCCCTTCCCTTCAACAGATTTATAAGTTATTATTGTTTAAACCACCTGTAGTTGTTGAATCAGTTTCTTTGTTGTTAACTTATCTGTTATCCATTTTAGTATTACATTTTTATGATATTAATAACCCGAGTCATTAAAAATTATTTAAAGTAATCCCCGCGTGTTTAAGAAAAGTCACAGGTATTTTACCAGAATAATTCGGATTTTATTAACTATCATAATATACGGTTTTCAAGAATTCGTTTGTAGGGGTTCTATTTGTTTTAGGTAAGACCACGGATCGATATCAGTTAGAGAAACATGGGGAAACCACCCGCACTGGGCAATTGTTTCATTAGAATAGTTTGGGACTCATCGGCAGTACGCACCCACTGCCAGGGTTCTCACGCAGGACCTTCCGGTTACAAGGTGAGCCAGCTCGTAGACCATTCAGTCACTGGGACACAATTCACTGGCCACCCCATGAATTCTAACTTCTACCGATTCGTGATATTTAGTGTGTCTGGCACCAACTAATGTCATCGGTGGGAAATCTATCCTCACTGACGACTGGATGGAACCCACTGGTCATGAATTCGTCCTGTAGCAAGTCACTGGCGAGCATCAGATTAATTTTCAAGAATTAGTTTGTAGGGTGCCAGTGGATAAATGTTATACGATCTTGCCTTGTGACTTGAAGGTTCTGGGTTCGAAACCCAGTGGGTGCGTCCTTGTTGCGTGTTCTATTTGACTAAATTAGCGTACACGTATTCCCTAGTACTTCTTCACGTTTATCAATGTGCGCAGACGTTGTGGCTACTCGACGCCCACAACGTAAAATCAGAAGGCACTTGTGAAGAGTATAATCGTGTATTATAGCCGTAGTCAAATTTCGAAAAAGTATCAAGGTAACGTTCAACAGTAAATTGGCAAATGTTTACGAAGTACACATAAAATCGGTATGTGTAAACATATAATATAAGTATGCAAATTAGATTAAAATGCGTGTGTTTATAGTTGGTGTAGGGGTACTACATCCTGACGATGGGTCCCAAACTAAGACGAGACTGCTGTCCACTACTCCAGTGTTGGTTATCAATGGTTCTCTTGCTCATATCAATCCGTGATTTAACCTGTAATATATATATATATATATCGTCAAAAATTACATAAATTGAAGTCAGTTCCTCTGAAGGTCACTTGTCGGTAAATATTTGCACCAATAGAAAAGATGTAAACAGTCATCATCACGTATTTGTCATGACTAATGTCAAATTGTCATATATACCTATTTGTTTTTATGAGTGTGTGTATGTTATTTGTTATGTGGAAAACACATCAAAACGTGATAATATTTCACAGTGGTTACAATATAGGACTGAATTTTTCTCCCTCATCTGTCTTGCTTCATTAGGGAGAGTCTTCCATATAGGCGGTAAGCCTATTCCTTCTCTCCTATTTACTGCGCTCGATGTGGTTAAAATATGCAGGGCTGGCTTCAGAGATCAGCCTTTCTTTATGTGTTGAATGAAAGCCTCTTCTTAGAATTTCGACATTGTCGAAATCAACCTTGTATCCGCTGTCTATAGCATGTACTGCTCCAGCTGATCTTTTTTCTAAACTTTTTAATTATACTTCATCATTTCTCGGTGGACGTTTCGGTATCATATTTTAAATAAAAAGTGTTTTCAATGACTATTGTTGCTGCTATATTTTGACTGAACTAGAATACACGTATATCTTAGTACTTCCTCGCGTTTATATTTGTGTCCTAACGTTGCGATTACTCGACATCCACAACGTAATTCAAAAGGCACTTGCGAAGGAATACGACAGTGTATTATTGCAGCAATCAAAATTCAAAAATCGAGCGAGTACAAAAAGTATCAATTGTTAACATGCATGATTTAGAGTAATAAACAAATCGAAGTACAATTACATAATGAAAGTATAGTACGATTATGAGTAATAAAACAGGTCACTACACTATTACCTTTTAAATATTATGTGTATGTATATACAGAGCGCGTCGGTGGCACAGCGGTAGAATGGTTGCCGACCACGCCTCACAAGGTCCGGAGTTCGATCCCCGGCCGACGCCCTCCCTTACCTCGCTAAGTCAGTAATAAGACTAGTAAAGAGGAAAACGTTGGGCATGAGGCTAGTAACCCCATCCCGTAAAAATAAACACCACTGCTAACGAAACTTCAAGCCCCTAGCTTGAAGCTGCCCTATGTTCCACCACTGGGAACGTAAAGGAATAAAAAAATGTACATACAGTGGACGTGATGAGTATCATTCTGAATGCATACTACAATCAATTCCAGTCGATTTCTTACCTAATGTTAGATTCTCCTTTAAATCAGACATCAAACATACATTCGACATGATGTCACGTTGACAATTGTTATTATCATCATTAGTATTTGTTCCTTGAGTCCCCAGTGAAACACAGGGCTTCAGCAGTGCATTTACTTAACAGTCGATTCCCAGCCATCATTTCCAGGTGGCTACATAACTGCCTAAAATCCTTCATCAACCTTGGAAGTTAATCCAGTGACCTACAATTCAGGTTCCACTGCAAAGGGTATAACTAACATGTGATGTCAGTTAGCGGTCCCTTCAGCGTATGCTACTGTATATTTGCTGTGTAATAAGTTGTTGAATGTTTCATCGCCTACCAGAATTTCTTACTTTTTACTTTTCCTTCCCAGCCAGCCAATAGATCTTCTTCAGTATCGAGTGGAAGTGACAGGTGCTGATGACAGTCTGAAGTGACCTGTCGAATATATATATATATATATCGCTTAGCTTTTCTAGGCCTGTCTGTTGAAGTCTTATTAACCATAACAGATAGCTAGTATCCCATCACGAAATGTGTACAATATCGGAGAATGAAAAATTCCTGTTATTTTTTTCAAATTTGTGATTCTGTTGCGTGTTCTATTTGACTAAATTAGCGTACACGTATTCCCTAGTACTTCTTCACGTTTATCAATGTGCGCAGACGTTGTGGCTACTCGACGCCCACAACGTAAAATCAGAAGGCACTTGTGAAGAGTATAATCGTGTATTATAGCCGTAGTCAAATTTCGAAAAAGTATCAAGGTAACGTTCGAAGTACGAAGTACACATAAAATCGGTATGTGTAAACATATAATATAAGTATGCAAATTAGATTAAAAACGTATGTTTATAGTTGGTACAGGGGTACTACATAATTCCCCCACCAGAACACTGAAATATAAAAAAAATACATTTAAGTGTTCGACAATAACATGCATCAGCGTACTACGTAACAGCGACAGTACACAGAAAGCGATTTATTAAGCTGAAAAAATGAGCAATTTAATGCGGTCAATAAGGCCGATAATAATTGCGATAATAAAACAAAAAATAGGATTGATGATCGTGGTAGAATATATAAGGAATGATACAATCGGCCGGGGATCTGTAGTCTGTATACGGAAACGATACGTGAATATTAAGCGCTATATGATTAAATGTAATAATACAGGAAATATCAATGTTAACATAGTAGTGACGTGATTGACGTATGAAGATATTAATCAGTTAAATGTGTAGTCAAATGACAATTACGAATAAAGATAATAAAAATGAAAATTCGTATTAAGTTATATTTTGATGATTTGCACATAACGTTTAGGCCAATGAACTCTCCTACCAGAGCGTGTAGTTTTCATAGGCTTCTCTGGCGACGTTGAAGCTTGCGTCGATGTAGGTGTTGGCACTTCGTTCAGCTGGTCTTTATCGTTGGCTTCGAAATCGTAGATGAATGCTGGTTTGACTCTGTCGACACTGATGGCTTCTGCTTTATTCAGTCGTTCTATCGTGATAACTTTATCGTTCCTATTTAGAACTTTGAATGGGCCATCATAAGCGGGTTGAAGTGGTCGTTGTACACCCTCTCTCCTGACGAAGACGTGAGTGCAATCTGTCAGTTGTGGTGGGATGTATGACGTTCGTTCCTGCTGGCGTGGAAGTGATATCTTGAACTCGTTCATGTGTTGTTTTAGCTGGTGCACATAACCAGTCATATCTTGTGGAACTTGGTTACCTGGGGTGAAAAATTCTCCTGGTAGTCGTAATGTTGTTCCATAGACTAGTTCGGAAACACAGCAGCCAATATCTTTCTTTAGAGCAGATCGTATGCCAAGCAGTACCAGTGGGAGTTTGGTTGACCAGTCGTTTTGAGTCAAAGAGGCAGCGAGCGCAGCTTTGAGTTGTCGATGAAGGCGTTCAACCATGCCGTTGGAACTAGGATGGTAGGCGGTTGTTCGTATTCGTTTGATGCCCAGTAATTCGGTTAGCTGGTTAAAAAGTCGGCTTTCAAACTGAGCACCTCTGTCCGTAGTGATAATGGATGGGACACCAAAATTAGCTATCCAGTTTTCGACCAAAGCTTGAGCTACCGTTTCAGCTGAGACGTCGGCTATTGGAACTGCCACAGGCCAACGAGTGAATCTATCGATGCAAGTTAGAATATAGTTGAAACCATTGGAAGGAGGTAGTGGACCAACTATGTCTACATGTATATGTTGAAATCTAGAGTCAGGGTTAGGAAAGCGACCAAGTGGTGCATTAGTGTGGCGGTTGATTTTGACTCTTTGACAAGACAAGCAATTTCGTGTCCACTTCTTAACATCGCTATTAATGTTCGGCCATATAAATCTTTCTTTTAGTAGTTTGATAGTAACGCTGACACCGGGATGAGACAAGTTATGTAACTTCTCGAATACTGTATGTCTCATAGCTGCTGGAACGAAGGGTCGTTATTTACCCGTAGAGGTGTCGCAGATTATTTTTGTCGTGCCAAAAGGAATTGCGTCTAGCTTTAAAGAAGTTGTTTTGGAAGACATGATCTTTTTAAGTTCGGCATCATCTCGTTGTAAGTTTGAGAGACGTTCGTAGTCGATGTCTGGGCATACAATATTGTCAATGTGCACACGTGATAAAGCGTCTGCCACTTCATTGTTTTTACCCTTTACGTGTCGCAGATCGGAGGTGAACTGAGATATAAACTCGAGATGTCGTAGTTCACGCGGAGAGTAGTTATCCTGTTTTGCTGATAAGGCTTTCGTTAGAGCTTTATGGTCTGTAAAGACAGTAAAAGCTGTACCTTCTAGCATATGTCGAAAGTGCTTGATTGCTAAATAAACAGCCAATAACTCTCTACCAAATGTGCTATAGCGACATTGAGTAGGATTCAGTCGTTTCGAAAAGAATGCTAGGGGTTGCCATTCGCCGTGTACCTGTTGTTGTAAAACTGCCCCGATGGCAACGTCTGAAGCGTCGGTCATGAAAGACAGAGGAGCGTCATTTTGACGTCTGACCAAGAGTGTCTTGTCATTTAACAATTGTTTGACATTTTCGAATGCTTTAACAGCTTCTGCGGGCAAATGGAATGAACGACTATGTCCACGTAAGCAATCGGTTAATGGTTGTAAAGCTTTAGCACAGTTGGGAATAAAACGCCGGTAAAAATTAACGAGACCCAAAAATCGTCGTAATTTCTTAAAAGAATCTGGTAATGGATAATCTTTGATAGCTTGTACGTCATCAGGGACTGGTCTGATCCCTTGGCTATCGATTAAATGACCGAGAAATTTCAGTGAGGTCTTACCAAATTCGCATTTGTCTAAGTTGATAGTCATTCCGTATTGGTTCAGTCTTTCAAACACTGTCTTCACATGTTTCAAATGCTCGGCTTCGTCTGCACTTGCAATTAGCAAGTCGTCGATGTATGCGTAGACGAAAGGGAGACCACGGAGTACTTGGTCAATTAGGCGTTGGAATGTCTGAGCGGCGTTCATAAGTCCGAATGGCATGCGTACGAATTCATATAAACCGAATGGTGTGGTAATGGCAGTTTTCGGAACGTCATCCGGGTGGATGGGGATATGATGATACGCTCGGACGAGATCGATTTTAGAGAAAACTTTAACATCTGGTAAGTTGCTAGCGAAATCGTGGATATGTGGTATTGGGTATCTATCAGGTACCGTTTGCTTGTTTAAAGCTCGATAATCACCACACGGCCGTATTTCACCAGAAGACTTTTTGGGTACCATGTGAAGCGGTGAAGACCAAGAGCTGTTGGACGGTCGAATAATACCAAGCTCTAGCATTTTATCGAACTCTGTTTTGGCGATTTTAAGTCGATATGGGTCAAGGCGTCGTGGACGTGCAAAAACTGGTGGTCCAGTGGTTTTAATATGATGAACCACATGATGCTTCGGCTCTGTTCCTCGAAAAGAAGGTTGTAAAAGGTCAGGAAACTGATTTACCAAATTGGTATATGGAGATGCTGGTGTGCGTGTGACCATCAAGTTCAGTGATGATGCACGGCTTATCGTACCAGCAATGTACGTTTTATTGAGCGAATCTATAAGCTTGGGGCTTATCGGGTCAACTAACAGTTTGTGCTGCTGTAGAAAATCGATTCCGAGGATTGGAGATGGAACGTCTGCTATGATGAACGACCAGGTGTAGGTATTCCGCAAACCAAAATCTAAAGTCATTCGTTTACTTCCATATGTAACAATACTGGACTGATTAACAGCTTGGAGCGTAACTGCTGGGTCAGGATGTTGACGTTCCTGTGTAGACGGAGGGAGAACACTCACCTCTGCTCCTGTGTCAACTAAGAATGTAGTACCGGTATTTTTATCTGTTACATAAAACAAACGACTGTTAGATCGTAGGTTGCCAACAGTATTTTTACACATGACGATATATCTTTTGGTTTAGTCTGAAAATTGCAAGGTGAACGGCACCGTCGTGCTTTGCTTCCATAACTACGGTGATACCAGCAAATATTATCGCGATGTCGTGACGTGCTAGGGGATCGAGAAAGACGTCGACGAGACGAGCTTCTAGAACGGCTTGGTTGTGTGCGTGTAGTCAGTTTTGCTAACTGACTCAGTAAGGTGTCGACTTTGTGTTCTAGAGTCTGTATTCTATCATGAGTGTCTGGTATTCTGCTAGCAGAAGCGACAGATTGAGGTGTTGACCTCTCGTACATGCGATCTGCGATTTCGGTGAGCCTTTCTATGTCAATGTCGTCGTCTCCGAAAGCAAGAACCTGCTGGATGTTTGCGGGAAGTCTTCGCAGCCATATTTGGTAAAAGAGACGTTTATCGATTTCTCTTCCGGCAACTAGGCTTTGCATATGCCTCATGAGTTGAGATGGGGTTTTATCACCTAACTCAACATTGCTTAACAGGCGATCGAGTGCCTGCCTATCCGAAAGCGAAGTGCATCGGAGTACCTCTTCCTTCAACTTGTCGTAAGGCGCTTCTGTGCTGGGTTGAACGATGTATTGCCGTACCTGCTCGGCGACTTCGTCTGGCAGTACTGTACTCAAAATGCAGAATTTAGCTGTCTGTGACGTTAGCTTATTGCTAGCCAAATAATGTTCCAGTCGAGCAAACCAAAGATGAGGGTCTCTGGGCTTAATAACTGGTACAGTAAGAGAAATAGTACTAACAGATCCCAGCTCTAAGTTATCAGAGGTATTGGAAGACATGTTACAATTCGTAAAAAAATGGTTTAAGATTAGCAAAATAGCAAAATTTGTGCGCAATAAGAATACGGCAAACAGAAAAATGCAATGCAGGTGCTTACCACAAATTACTGCAGGTTGTGCTATGAGCAAACACAAAAATGAGTTCGAATTGTGTAATAAATATATAGATCCGCGTGAGTTCGAATTGTTTAATAAATATATAGATCCGCGAAAGTTAGAGTCTTAATAATCCAGCAAGTGTACGACGCGTTGAGGTCAAAAAGTTGTCGTCGTCGGAGTCAGCAATTTGTCGTCGAGGTCAGCAAGTTATCGTTGGGCTCACCAATTTGTTGCGTGTTCTATTTGACTAAATGAGCGTACACGTATTCCCTAGTACTTCTTCACGTTTATCAATGTGCGCAGACGTTGTGGCTACTCGACGCCCACAACGTAAAATCAGAAGGCACTTGTGAAGAGTATAATCGTGTATTATAGCCGTAGTCAAATTTCGAAAAAGTATCAAGGTAACGTTCAACAGTAAATTGGCAAATGTTTACGAAGTACACATAAAATCGGTATGTGTAAACATATAATATAAGTATGCAAATTAGATTAAAAACGTATGTTTATAGTTGGTACAGGGGTACTACAATTCCCCCCGTTGATATATCTGACTGCACTAATAAGTTTAATTTTTATATATAGGGCCTCCTTGAATGGATGACTCGATATTACCTGGATTAAGAATTCGACATCACTTGTTTAGCAGTGGCTAGAAGCAGAATCCAAAACGCGCCTTTCGTCCTGTTTGAAACTCGTTATCTGGCTGTACAGCCCGGTATTCCAGTTGATGTTTGAAGAAATGGGCGCTGGATCTAAGTCTAAGGGGAAGGGGAGTACCGCCACTCACTGAGGTGTATAATCATATAATTCTATCTTGTCTACTTGTGGATATCCTTCGTCTCCTAAAACTTAATTCACAACATAGAATAAGAAATACGAGTGACTAAGTGAAGAGAAGATTATGCTTACGAAATAATTAGAAGTTTATGCGTTTGATTCAACCGATTGGATAAAATTATCGAATATTCAGTATGAAATAATGTTCGGAATGCACATCAGAGTAATACTTATAGGCTGTGAATTACTGATCATGACTAACTTTAACAGAACCGTCCATTAAAAACCACTTCAAGTTAGATAAGTTCTGCTTCCTTACCATATTCTGGCAATAGGTTATGAGTGTAGCAAGTGACTGACCTGAAAATCCCTCCAGAATATTTTATTTATAGTGAAGTGACCCATTTTATTATTCATCATTGTAGTATACTTTCACTATGTAATTGGACTTTGATTTGTTTATCACTCTAAAGATTGCGTGCTAACAATTGATACATTGTACTCGCTCAACTTTTGAATTTCTACTACTGCGAAAATATACGTCGGTACTCCTTCTAAAGTGCCTTTTGATTTACGTTGTGGATGTCAAGTAATCACGACGTTAGGGCACAATAATAAACGCGAAGAAGTACTAAGATATACGTGTACGCTAGTTTGGTCAAATAGAGCAAAACAACAATAGTAACGATATTTGTTTTGAATGTTTCAAATAATTTTGCAATTGTTAACGTTAAACTGTGACTTGTATATTATTATTCTATCATTTACATGTACTCCTTTGACTAAATGTTTGTTATTTGTCTTTGTTTTGGGTTAACTCCAATTCCTCATGCTTCATTTTGGTACTGTGTGATCCTGGCTTATTACTGATTATGTGTTGCTCTACTATCATGATTTTGTTTGCATGAATTAAAAAGTTATGCTGTAGAGTGGCTGCTTTCTCTTGAACTTTCTGCAGACATGGTTTTCATCCATTTTCGCTGTGAACGTCCTTGCTTATTATTGGGTATTTTACAGTCGTGCTTCGTTAGTGAAACTTGATGTACAGTAGGGATTTTGTACCTCGGAAATTTCTAGATTGCATAGTTGCCTGGGGACATTATTAAGGTACCTTCATGCCTTTATTATGACTTATCATTGTTCAGTAAAACCACTATATAGTCTATTAATACTGTCAGAATATGATCTTTGACTGTACGTGGCGAAAGTTGGATAAGTCATGCAGCAGAACTCAATCAAAGTACGCGTTTTGGTCATTACAAAGAGTTATCAGGAAGAATTACTTCTGAGCATAGCAAACACTATGTCAAATAATGACTTCAGTTACTGTGATGTTTAAATGATCATTGTTATTTACTTGTGAAACCCACTAACTTCTACCCTTCCACTGGGACGTAGTGCTTCAACAGTACGTCGCCATTACACTCAGATGTCTTCAATCTATTTTTAATGACTCCACGATTGTTCATAAGCTTTGATTTTTTCCTTCACATTACCTCCAGTTTGTCGTCTCCTATCCGTGTTCCACTCGAGGACCTGGCTTGTTATGCTCAACGGTATCCCTTACTTATGTCCAATCCATCCCTTAGGGTAGCAGATTTGAAGGTATTCTGTTATAGCAACTTACTGAATCCAAATGGTGGTGAGAAAATGACGGCAATTGGCACACCTGAAATCCAAAACCCATAAGAGAATCCACAACAAAACTTAATTAGGCCCAATCTGTGTATGTGCGTCGGTAGCACAGTGGTTAGGACTCCCGCCGATCATGCACATGGTCCGGGGTTCGATTACCTGCCGACGCACACCCGATATCTATGGTCGGCCTGTAAAATTTGGGCTACCGATATCAATGCTGAAAATTCCATACTTCTACCAAAAGTACTGTGTGGAATCAAGCTGTAAACGAAAATAAAATTAGTACTGCAAATAACATTATTACAACTTCGCTAGTTTTCTAGCTTGTACCAAGCCAGGGAAAAGAGGGTGGGTCGGGCATCGGTCTGACTTCCATACCCTACAAAACAACTCAAACTGTTACAGAAAATTGAACGCACAAGAAATATATTCAAGATGCAAAATACATAAATGACAAACTTGTTATGATATAGAAACGCTGAGAATCTGCCAAAGCAGATACAATGGATGTGGACTATCAAAATTGTCAACTGGAGAGTTACTAATCGCCCAGATGGCAACCACGATAACAATGAGTAGTGAGTGTCCATCGTGATGTCCCAGTGGCAGCCAAAGCCCTAATGCAGTGGGAACCAATTTCATTCAGGATAATGACAGCAAGATTCAACTCAAAAGAGAGGAAGGTCACAACTATCCACTGCTACTCTGTGACTACGAACAACGCGAGACAAGAGAAGAACGAAGATCTTTACAAGCAACTACAAACAGTAATGGACAACATCCTGAGTAGCGATATCAAAATCATTCGCAGACATCTGCGCCTTCAACGAATTGGTGATTGAAGGCAGCGTGTACAAACACATGGATAAACACAAAAAAACATGGATTTCGCCTAACGGACACAACACAAACCAGATATACTTCATCTCAATGCTGCTCAAGGAAGTCGAGACGCAGCCAGCCTACTGGACACAAGGTCAAGAAGGAGAGCAAACGTGGACTCACTAAGAAAATCACCTACTTCAAGGAACCTTCAAGTTCAACATTCAGAAAGTGAGAGACAAAACTATATGGGAGACCTTCACTACAGATCAGATCAGGGCAATGTCAGAGACACTACGTAGCATTGCTGAGGGAACCTGTGTGGAACAACAATGGAACTGTCTGAAGGCGATATTTAAGCAAATTTGTACAACTGTTCTAGGAAGAAAGAAGAGACAAGACAAGGGGTAGTTCTCAGTGGACACCTAGCTGGAGGCTAATAGCAGAGAGGTGAGGAGGATGGTGCAAGAGATGACTCAATGCAAAGATGGACAGCAGAGTGAGAGGCTGAGTTCAGTGTACACTGCACTGAATAAAGAAATGAAGAAGAGTGCTAGGAAAGACAATTCTGCGACACACTGGCCGGCAACTGAAGCGGAACAGGCAGACTGCAGGTAAAAGAGACTTCAGGACATTACATCAGATAACCAGGTTTCTATCTGGAAAAAGTTCAGTCCAGATGATGAAACCAATGAAAGATGTTCAAGGGAGCCTGATCACCAAGTAGGAGAAACAAACAAAACAATGGGCTGATCACTTCAAAGGACTCTTGAGTCAATCATCACCCGCGGCCTACTTAAATCACTGGGCTACTGGAGTAGCTTTCCAACGAAATGCCCAATCTCATCTGGATTTATCATTGTTTTAATAGTCCAGTTTCATCGGATGACCTATACATGAACTTGTGTGATGATTTAACTTGCTTCCAAGTAAACTCTGTAAAATTCTTCGATGCAATGAAGATGTACTTCAGATTATTACTTTAAATGTAAGTCCACTACGAAGAAAAAAGTATTTTGAAGCTGAATAAGCTGAAAACTTTGCACCATATTTTCGAACATTATCTGAAATAAAGCTTTATTATTGTATGGTATGACAAACCAGTTCCTCCACAATATCAACAACTTCAAGGAGTACTTACAGATTATTCTTATATGACTTATTCTGAAAGGCGATAAGTGTCTTACTCTAACTTGTCCGTTTTCATGGTAAAATTATCTGAGATTTTATTGTACATCTTCGGATACTCATGTCAAATTTTAACTTTCGTAACCACCTGAACACTTAACTGTGTGGTTAATTTATTATCAGTGTGAAAATTATACTTCCCACATGGAGGAATTGCTTTTTAAGTTATTTCGATGTATGTGACCCCATGAATGTAAGATCTGTAAACCGTACTTAACATCCTAGGGTCACCCAGCAAGACCTTGCTTCGTGATTAATTTAAGTCAACTGATAAATGACCATTCGAAATTCATACATGTCTTCAACGCAACTGACAGCGTACTAATAGACGTATAGATTTTGAACATCGTGTGTAAATTATTGAGACACAAGACAAATACTGCTGCACCAGAATATTGGCACTTTCAAGTGATCTAACAGCTGGACTGGCTTCCAGATTTCCTCTGTTTTATCTATAGACAGTGTATGATTTATCAAGGGCTTTAATTTGAATTCAAAGTAACATCCACTCACAAGGTGTTTTTGTGGAGCAAAGTGGAGTGCTCTTGGGTGAACAAAGGACTCCAAGCCACTGTTTATTAAATGGAGCTTTGAGATGGCAAAAAGAAAACGATCAGCCACACTTTTCAATTGCTAACCCATTGATTCAGAGTTTCACTAGTCAAGCAAGAGTAAAACTTAAAAGTGTGGCGAAGAGATTGTAAAGTTAAATAATCCCCTAAGATTTTTACTCTGCAGTATTCTTCAATCATTCAACTTCACTGTTCAAGTCGGCTTGTCAGGCTGACGTTACACAGTCAAGCATCAAAGCTGTATGGGAAGCTGTTGTTCCACTTTTATTCGTCTGTGCACAGAGCCTAGCTAGTTCAGTAATCATCAACCAAAGCTTCTGCTCCCGAAATATACCTCGTAACTGTTGACGGCTGACAATGAAAGTAACATCGTGATATACGAATGGTGAGGCGAACGAGCACCATTGGTTGTCAAGATTCCACCATTATCAGCCGGAAAGTTCCGGAAAACATCAGCGCCATTATTATTATTAACCAATCATCGAACTTTCAAGACTGGCCTGAAAATTACTCATAATATTTGGACATTTGGAACACTAGTTTTCGCTAAACCAAGAAGTTTAGCCTCGGACAAACTGAAATTAGCGAAAGGTGATTTTGATTACATTGTAGCCGTAAGTAATTCACCGAAATTATTAGCCACAGGATTCATCACTGAACATCGGATGCTGACCCTCACTGTTTAGGTCAACTTGTTTAGCTGAAGGCTTACGGTCAAGCATCCACGCCATTTGGTACGCCGTCGTGCTACGTTCGTTCATGCACGATCTCTAGCTAGTTGAGCAATCAACCTCGCACTAAGATTTGGTCCTGAAATATACTTCGCAATCTGGACGATCATTTTCGGTATTTTGCTTTGCCTTCGGTCTATGCGGGAAGAATACTAGAGAAGTTGTGGGTGTCAGATCTTGCGTTAGTATACATCGTACTATCCGTGAACGTCAACACCCTCACTCTCTAAAATGTGCTTCAACTGGGGATTATTTGGCCGTCAAAAAGTCAATGGGCTTCATTTTTGACATGTTACATGCGAAAAATCAAACCGGGTGGTGCCGTCGTGGTGATTACAAATCCCTGAACCACCCAAGGCTGATTCGCTGTGCCACACGTTCAGGACTGTAACAATGATGTTTTAAGTTCCACAATATTTACTTCAACATACTTAGCTCACTCTTATTACATCATCGTCGGTGGCACAGTGGTTCGGACTCACGCCGACCGTGCACACGGTCCGGGGTTCGATCCCCTGCCGACGCACATTCGATATCTATGGTCGGCCTGCAAAATTTGGGCTACCGATATCCATGCAGAAAATCCCATACTTGTACTGAAAATACGGTGTGGCATCAAGCTGTAATCAAAGTAAAAAAATCCATGTGTCTAAGGAAAACACATCTAAAACAGCCGTCGTCACTTACTGTGATTTTATGAGATTATAGGGATGCCATTCGGCCTTCGGAATGAACAAAATCAAGATATACAAGATTTTATGGATTACTTGCTGCGCGAAATTCCAACTTCCGACGTGTACATAGATGACCTTCTCATTGCTTGATCGGATATATACAAATAAAGGCTATTTTCCGTCAGTTATATGCAAACTAGAAGACGGCAACGTAACAATCAGTCGAAGTAAGAGGGGTTTCGGGGGAGAAATAATAGAGATCCTAGGACTTCTCAGTTACGACACTAGGATGGCACAAATTCCCAGAAAGGTAGATACCATTAGACAGTATCTTCAACCCATCTCCCTTTGGATTTGATTAACTTCCTTCGACCTTTTATACCACATTCGGCGCATTACACACGGTTCTCCACTCCGCTTGTCCAGCAGGGCGCCTCCTAAATGACAATTATAACCTCAAAACCTCCTGAGAGAATACATTTTATCAGTCGATAAATTGTGTAGTCATTTCGACACAAGTGCCGGTTGCTAAAAGTCAGAACTCGCAGGTTGAAGCTTAGGGAAAATACCATCACTCGTATAAGCCGACTCTGTAGGATCTACGGGAGCCATAAAGGTGATTTTCTGAAGCCTCAAGGAGACTGCAGAACATTCAAGGTGTTGGCCTAAATTAATGGGAATGTGTGCAGTGTGCGAAAATCGAAGACAGTCATCCTGACTCCTCAAAAGCTTGCTTACTGAATCTGGCATCTTAGTCCATTTTGCAGAAACAGAAAAGACTCGAATGTTGTCACTCTGTTGAAAAGTTTTCTCATTTGACCTTATTCTTGAAATCCTCACAAAGTTTTTCCCCTGATTTCTAGCTTTATTACCACTGTTACTACTTCTATGTTTTCCTACTTTACCGTAGAAATGAATGACGCTATTGCAAAATGACAGTTACAGCGAAGAAAATTTTCTTTTCGACGAAGTCAAAATCTCTCTGACTTTACGATAACCCACAAACTCCCCATCAAGATTAATCGACAGCGACTACTCTTGGTGAATGCTAGAGCCACTCTGGACGAGTGGCAGAAATGGTAATGCAGGAGTCTACCGGAGATAAAGACCATAAACAAAAAGCCCAAATAAGTGAATTTAACGCATACTTGATTGTGGAAGGGATGTAAATAGCTGGGTACATCGTTTTTCACTGCATTCATCAAACTTTGACAAACACACCTCCACGATATTCATTAATCAAAGAGTCCATCCTCCCGGGTGTGGCTTAGTGGATATGAGACACTGAATCTCCTCAGACTTCACTGCCTTGCCTCACAGGACTTAGCTAAGTACGATTTCCTGCGGTAAAATTCAGCTCCTCAGAGTACTTAACCGCACTTCTGCACTGACAGAAAGGGTCGCTGACACGGGTGGTAGGGAAATAGGCTGTCACGAGAGTCGAGGGCAGAAAACTTAGGCTGCCATATTTAGCCAAGGCCCAACCGCATTGCAGGGATATCACGTGGAAAATGTTGACAATCACATAAATCCAAATCTCTAGGTACAACTCGATGAAAGGATGGTAACAGAGAGGTCTCGCTGGAATCGGCTAAATATCTCAAATATTAACACTTAAAAGTTCCCGCCCCACCTGACCACCTCGCTGTCAGACGAATTGTTGAGACTCACTGTTAACAACCTATGCAGCGACGAATGGGGACCAAGACGAGATCTACTATCTAGCAATTCCCGTTCAACTTCGCGTGAGGAAAAAACGCAGCTAGCAGCTGCTCTCCACAAGGATGACTATGCGAATTTCAGATCAAATCACTATAATCAAACACTCTTCACCTAGATTTGGGAGACCGAACGTGTCACTTTCGACTAAAATCCTCCACAAAACGTAGGAAAAGCAAAGTTAACTGGCAGGATAGATGATAACACCAGTAGAATGACATCAGAAGTGGACAGTATCTAGAATTGTGAACACTTGCCGATGGAAATCAGCTAATCGGAAATACTAATAGTCACCAAGCAGTCACAACTTATGACCTGTTACTATGTTATAGTACATAGTGGGGTATTCCGTGACCCTTTATGTGTCCTAGCAGAGTAGACTGAGCCAAACTAGTTTATATTTGTCTGATACCACGTAATCCCTTTACTGGGCAGCACAGCCATTGGACGAATGCCGTGAAATGGTAAGGATAATCGCCATCGAGAAGTCTGTAACAATATCGCTCCAATAACCATGTATCCTCAGAAGTAAACTAGTGGTTAGAGCGAGATACTTAGTGTACACTGCAAACAACAATATAAATGGCACAGTGAGGAGCAGATGCAACGTATGCGTTCAGAGGTCCGCAAGCAATGCCAGGCAAAATTCTCCAAGAGGTTACTGATGAACCCCAAGAATTTATTACAACAGATGTCAGAAGAAAATATAGACCAGAGGTGTGAAGAGATAGTGTCTTACTGGTATGAAAATTTAAATTAAAAGTCTCTGTATCGCGACATCCTGTCATACGTTTCTAAACAGTGCACGGAAACTCTCACTTGACTTTTATGTGACTTGCTGCAACACGCCAGAGACCCAGGGAAATTCATCATAAAGAGGAAGAAACATCCTCTCTCCTATCTTAAAAAGTGTAGACTGTCAAAATGCCGTGTGCCAACGACCTGTGACATTACTGCTGATAGTGTCACAGGTTTTGAAAGCTTGGTTGACAACCATATTAGCAAATACTTTGATGAGAACATAAGACCCATGAGACATAACACCATTTCAGTAGAGGTAGTCCCCATGTAACAAATTTACCGTTAGCATGGGATAGACGAAAATCCTACTAGGATGTCACTCTTTTAGTCTGTATGATCTTCTTGAGTTCGTGACAACATTTGATACTGTCCGGCACCATTTCCTCCTCCACAATATGGGTCAGGCAAGTAATAGAAATTCGCCTTTCTCAAGATTTACGCATTAACTTGATGAGCAAGAATTATGTGCAAAAGTGAGTGGTCTCCATTCGTCTTGATGCAGTCCGAAAACTCCTGAAGGATCAATTATAAGAAGGCAAAAAATTAATGCGCCTCTGCTTTTTTAAACCTCTAGTTTATCTACCACCGGAAGTCTGTACCATCAGCTATGGCTGCAAGCTGTGTTTGTATAATCATGCAGAAAAATCTAGGCTATGTCCAGTCAACTGTCAGTCCCATCGAACTAAGACTTGGCCCACACATGATTCACCGTAGAAGTGGGCATTCAACAAGACTCTAGCCTATAACTTCTCTGACACTCATATTCATTCCCATGCCAATATTCTGTTTGCCCTACCTACTCATTCCTTACTTACCGTTATTTGTCGCTGTCTTTGTTCTTCCCTTCCAAAATCGTGTCGCATTTTTCCGACATTATTATTATCATTTTCATCTTATTCAACCAAAGCGAACGAATAACTGGCGAAAGGATTAACTCTGATCACAGCAGTGCCAGTCTTGGCACTAATCACGATCTGCCCCTTCAGTAATAGCAACCTCAAAATCCGCTTGGCATGTGCCAAACAGAGTCGAACGAGCGTCAGAGATGATTTAGCAGGAATCTGCTCAAGATTAAGAACCAGTGTTTCACCCCCAAGAAGCTACAGAAAAGAAACTAATTATTTTTTTTTATTTTGATTTACAGCTTGGTTCCACACCGTACTTTCAGTACAAGTATGGAACTTTCAGCATGGATATCGGTTGCCCAAATTCAGGCCGACCATAGATATCGGGTGTGCGCCGGCAGGGGATCGAACCCCGGACCATGTGCATGGTCGGCGAGAGTCCTAACCACTGTGCCACCGACGCACACAGGTCCATAGGTCCATATTTGCTCATAAAAGGGATACTGAGCAGTGGAAATGCAAGCCAGTGGAGACAGAGGATCTCATGTATGTCTGAGTATTACTTGAAAATGAATGATAAGTGTTTTCCACAGTTTCGTATACGATGTTCATTTTGTTTGAATTAATAGACTGAAGTCTACCTGATGCTAAGTTCCGTGTCGCAATTTTAATTGACTGCGCTGCAGAACGACCTTCGCTGCAGGCGAGTCAGTCTCGGTTAGTTTTTACTTGAACCTGCTGTTTATTGTTTCTTAATTTAGCACATGTTTGAATTTCATATTTGAATCTACTTCAGGCGAAGTCGAAATATCGTGTCCCAGTGATGCCAACGCTCCAATGACTTAGAACGCATACTAGTATGCGAGACTTACTATTATTATAGCGCCAATGTAAACGCCATTCATAATTTAAGGTTTAAATTGCACCCCGATCACGTTGTTGAGTACTGTTTGATGCTTTAGGTTTAGGATCAGGGTTATTATTAGGGTAAGATTTGGAGTTGGTATCATTTATGTAAATTTGTTTTATTATCTACACTTCCCTGGTAAGTAGTCGTCGATACTCTACTTGAAAATCATAGTGGTTCAGTCGATGGCTTTTAGAGAATACTCTAAAACAGAATAACAGCGATGAACGCGTCACACGAAAAAGCTCATCTGCAGTCACCTCAGTGAACACATGTACAGAAACCAGTCTTACTTAAAAACTTCTACTCATTACAACTGGGGCGTATGTTTAAGTCATGCCAGAGAAAGATAATCCGTTTAATGTGTTTTCATGCATTTCCTCGTAAATGTCATTTTTTGTGTAAAAATCACTTAGCTTTCATGGTCGATCGGCTCAAGTTACTCGAGCGTTCATATCCCATGGGACGCGAATTCGGCATGCTGGAACTAATAAGAAGGAATATCGTTAAAGTCATGAACACGTCTTATCATGTAAACACTAGAATTACACTTTGTAGTGAACTTTGAAACATAACCAGCATGACTTTCGACCAAGCTGTGTGATTTAGGTACCGTGGTTTAGTCGTCTTTTCTGCCAGGGTCCTGCATCTTTTCTTACGGGATATTGTAAACCGAACTGATTTCTTCCCGCTCGCCTTTTAGTTGTAAGGATATTGGTATTGTGATTCAAATAAGAGTGAAAAGAAGTGAGTGTCAATTAATTTCCCCCTCTATATTCACCTCACTTGGCGTAAATACGGTGATAAAAATTAAGACTCCGATTGCCGCCGAGCGGGTTTGCGGAGTCCATTGGCTTATCGTTCTCTTCGGTCGCTATACTATAGTCTAGCTGAAACCAGCGTCTTTTAGTTTCTTATCCCTATCTTCGCTTCTGACTAACCTGTATGTGTCTATCCTGCGAATTACTTCTGTAAAATGACTAAAGCTTTAAAACACAAAATGAACTTCATTGTTGGCATTGAACATTCTCGTTAATCCTGCATTTAGTTTCATGTCATTTTTGAAGGATTTAGACCAGTTGCTCGAGCGATGTAAGTTTCTCGTCAACCTCCTGTATTTAGTTGATAGATTTTATTGAACAGAAGCTTGAAGCTTGCAAATGCTAGCTGTCCTACTTCGCTCAACTAAACTATGTCTGAAATGAATATTACTTTCATCGTTGAACATAATGATGATGATTTCCTGGGTGTTTTGGATTTCCAGTTGTGAAATTCCATGATTGACTATGGGTGTAAAATTGGCGAAGTTCAACAATAGCGTCCAAGGAGTGTGAACGCTCCAATGAATTTGAACGCATGCTAGTCGTTGGCTAACGGCATCTGTCATTATCATAGCTGAAATATCAGTGATATTCACCAACTAGGGAGCAAATTTCACTCAGATCACGTTTTTAAGTACTGTTTGGACAATGTGTTAATAACTCGGGGTTAGGATTAGGGCTAAGATAAGTATTGGGGTTAGGGTTAGCACCAGGGTTATAATTAGCATTAGGGTTAGAATTACGGTTTAGATAAGGGTTATGATTAGGGTTAGGATTAAGGTTAGGGTTATCATTAGGGATAGATTTATAGTTGATGTCATTTATTTTAATTTGTTTTATTATCCACGTTTTCCTGGTAAGTAGTCGTCTATCCTCTTGCTGGAAACCATAATAATTCAACCGAGGGCTTTTTTGGAAGACTGCAACCAGGATGAGAGAGATAAACGATTCACAGAAACAGTTTATTTGTAGTCATCTCGGTGAATACATGTACAGAAACTTGTCTAACTTAGCAACTGATACTCTTTATTCAGGTAGTCTTTATTCCGTTGAAATCTATCTGATTGTCTGTGTTCTATTGGGTTTGACCTAATACTATGTGAATGTTTCTTCATCGCTACGACATAACAAACTAGGAGAACACATTTTCAATTCCCCTAGTCTCTAGTGATATGTACTTATCCTTGTATTGCCTGCAGTTTCACAAATACATTGCACACAATTCAAATAAAATTACTTGTCCTTGTTACTTTGCCGAAATACAATTATAAAAGTATGTGGTGATTGCTTAGGCAGACACTAACACAACAACATCTTGTTTCCTAACCTACTGCACCGTTTTTTAAACATTATTTTACAACTAACTGTTGTAAGCTGATTAATCTCCAACTTGTTCATCATAGATAATCCGTTTGTCTTTCAGATTGGGATTTCGCGCTATAAACTAGACTCTACCGACCGATCCACTTCAAATACTGATCTTTCTTAGTCAGCGATGCAATCAGAATCCTTCAATAATAATGCACAGCTAACCGGTAAGATAGAACAATATATTCTAATCTCATTTCTACTAAAAACAAAACAGGTTGTGGAGCTAGTTGGCTATGCAATCCAAGAAGGCGATTTCATCGTTATGTAGCCTTATTCTTCATATGTTTTCTAACCTTTGGAAGTTACTTCTGTTATGATAATCCTTCAGCACTTCAAGATGTTATGCTAAGTTCTTTAGGAATGTCAAAAGTGCAATTTATGAATTTGTATGCCTTCTATTCATGGCCAAATGTATTTCTAAGTTTTGTTGGTGGTTATCTTGTTGATCGAGTATTTGGTATTTCATTGGGGAGTATTATTTTCTCCCTGTTTGTTCTTCTTGGACAAATACTATTTGGTATTGGTGCTTATTATTCAAGTATTCCTGCAATGTATTTTGCAAGATTGATCTTTGGTGTTGGCGGGGAATCGTTGGCTGTAACACAGAATACCTATTTAACTCAATGGTTTCCACCGAATGAATTGACTTTAGTATTTGGACTTCAGTTGAGTATGTCACGTGTTGGATCCACTATAAATATGGTAACTATGCAACAACTTAATCGTGCTGTTGGCAAACACTTCAATATACATTCAAATCAACAACTGGGTGCATCTTTATTAATAGCAGGTGTTACTTGCTTATATTCTCTTGTCTGTGCTATAATTATGCTATTTTTGACAAGAAGGTGAGTTGGCCTACATCAGTTGTACTTGCTTTGGTTGTTTTTCTTATTATTGATATATTTTTTTCCAGGTAATGTAGGAAAGTGCACTATTTTTCATAGGTCTTTCGATACTGTAACATTGTACATCCTAATTGTTTGCTAATATCATGAGTTATACTATTATCATCTTTTAACACTACTGGAAGACCATTAGAAATCAGAGAGCACTGAACTATTTTGGGTCTCCCTGGCAGTGCATAACCAATAACCCTCCACCAAGGATTGAACCTAGGATTTTCAGATTACGAGGTCAACCTCGTTGACCATTCAGTCAGTTGAGATGGAATTCAGTGATCTGTGAATTCTAACTTCTGCATATTCTGAAGTTGTCGTGCATATTGAGGTCCACCATGCGTGAAAGTGAAGTGGATATACCTCGCACGCAGTGGTTGGGGATAGCGGTATATCACGAACTCCTTGAACAGCAATCTCTGAATGTTTGATATGCAGTTCGCTCCTGTCAAATGTAAGGTGTTGCTACAGGACTGGATTGGACTAAATTGACTCCTAGCTTAAAGACAGAGGGGAGTAAAGTGGTAGACCGTGTTGCCCGACCGAAAGCTGCTACCTTGACGTGGTGGTCGGGCTTGAACACCGCAATGACCCAACGAGCTACACTGGCTGGAACTTAAGTTCCTGTAGGTCCTACCATGCCAGAAAGGTTGTTTGGATAGCGGTTAGACAAAAAGCAGCTACCCAATCCAATGCCATGACTCAAACAAAAACACAAAATATCATGCCGGATCGGTCGGGGCCCGGATTTACAACGACCGCGCTTCCTGCTGCCGTGTCACAGGGCAGAAGTGATAAATACGCTACTGAGACACACCAAATAAAAAAGAACAAACGAAAACAGGCTGTGTTTGACCGGCCTCAAGCAGTTGTCCCTTGGGCTCTGCGGTCACGCAACCAACTTCCACGGTGTGGGCAGCCGGGAAGTAACAATCGCCCTCACACTCCAAAGTGCACGCAAAACCTCTCTAATCCTCACTCATCTTTGTATCCATCTTCATCTCTATTATTTTGCCTTCCTTCTACCAATGCAACTCCTCTACTTGATGGCCCTTCACTCCCTCTTCAATCTGTGTGCACTGATAACGATGGAAGCCAAAAAGCCACCATCGATAGTCTCCTAAAGCCACGCCACCAATTTCATATAGGGGCATTTAATGTTAGGACACTTTGCCAAATAGGACAACAGGCATCACTAGCCAAGACTCTGGCATCCCGAGCCATTGATGTATGTTGTGTTTCAGAAACATGCATACAAGACCCAAGTGTGGTTATTCACCTAATCCCACCTGGCCAACAGGATGAATCTGCAAAATTCACCTTGAGGGTGTCAGGAGATGCGACGGCTAGCTCTCGAGGATTAGCTGGTGTTGGGATAGCTTTAAGTACTAGGGCAGAAAAGACATTACTTGACTGGATCCCGGTAGATAGCCGAATGTGTGCTGTCCGTCTGAACGGATCAGTGAAAAGGAGAAAGGACTGCACTACCCGCCGATGCCTTTTCGTAATCTCCGCCTACGCCCCCACTGACTGCAGTTCGGATGAAACGAAGGATGAGTTCTACCAAAAGCTGTCTAGTTTGCTGCGAAAGGCTAAACGCTCAGATATTGTCGTTTTAGCTGGTGACTTTAATGCTCAAATAGGGAAATTGTGTCAATCTGAGAAGAATGTCGGTGGCACATACGGAATTCCGTGCCAGCGAACCGACAACGGTGACCGTCTCCTACAGTTCTGTTCAGATAATCATTTGTATCTTGTAAGCACTAACTTCAAACACAAGGACAGACACTGTTTGACTTGGCGACCCCCATCATCAAATCAACGCTGGACACAAATAGACCACATAGCAATAAGCTATCGTTGGCGTGGGTCGGTAGGAGATTGCCGCTCCTTCTGGAACACGTGTGTAGATACCGATCACGCGCTGGTCCGCGCTCGTGTGTGCTTACGACTGAACGGACGTAGGAAACAGCTGGCGGTAAAACCATCACGTCCCCAGCTCGATCAGCAAACTAAGTCCCTATTTGAGGAAGAACTAGCTAAACACATATCTGAGTTCGACAGCTGCGCTCACCCTGAAGAAGCCTGGGAGAATATTCAATCAGCCATAGATACAGATGTAAAAGCTGTGAATAAGGTAAATCCAAAGGTGAGTAAAAACCATTGGATTTCGACTGCCTCATCCGAATTGATAGATGCTAGGAGACTTATTCCGGCGAGCTCCGAATTCAATGAGGAGCGAAAGCTGCACAAAAGGAAACTTACGAAAAGTCTCCGCAAGGACCGTAAACAGTGGTGGTTGACAAAGGCGAAAGAGATGGAAAAAGCATCGGCGATAGGCAACACCAGACAACTATTCAGGCTTATCAGGGAAACAGGTGGTAAAAGGCAAATGATAAGCGAAACAATCTCTGAAAAAAATGGCACCATAATTAGCTCCCAGGATAGACGTCTGGAGCGCTGGAAAGAACACTACGAGGAGCAGTTTAATTGGCCCACATCCACACTTAGCCTGCCGGACATCCAACACCTCCCTGAATGGGATATAGACACAGGTCCTCCGTCCCTAACTGAGGTTACTAGAGCAGCAACTAATCTGAAGCAAGGCAAAGCAGCGGGACCTGATGGATTGACTCCAGAGGTATTTAAGTATGGTGGAGACAGTTTACTGTCTGCGTTAATTGAGGTTCTAGGCAGCGTCTGGGAATCAGAGGAAGTCCCATCGGGTTGGTGTAAGTCACTGATCATCCCGATATACAAGAAGGGAGACAAGTCTTCTTGTGATAATCACAGAGGCATTAGCTTGACTAATATAGTATCTAAAATCCTAGGCTCAATAATACTGCGTAGACTAAGTGGTGCTCGGGAGACACAAACACGAGAAAACCAGGCAGGTTTTAGGCCAGGAAGAGGGTGTATTGATCATATCTCCACCCTTCGACAGATTCTAAAATATAGGCATTCTTACCGGCGTCCAACAATAATTATATTTCTTGACCTAAAGGCGGCATTCGATTCTGTCGACCGAGAGGTACTCTGGCGATGCTTGGCTGTAAAGGGAATGCCGAGAAAATACATTGCACTGATTAAGGCACTCTACTCGTACTCATGCAGCCAGGTGAGGGCTTATGGCGAGTTGTCATCTGAAGTGGTGACGACTAGTGGCGTCCGTCAAGGATGCCCATTATCCCCATTCCTATTCAACTTCATCATAGACGTACTAATGGACTTAACCCTAACACACTTCAGCGACTGAGGGATTGACTTGCTACCAGGGAAGAATCTCGTTGACTTAGAATATGCAGACGATTTAGTGTTTCTAGGCGAGGACGCTGACAAAATGCAGTCTTCTGAACACCTTGAGCTGCAATCTACGAATGTTTGGCATGCGATTCGCTGCCGCCAAATGTAAGATTATGCTGCAGGATTGGACTTCACCGACCCCTAGATTAGAAATAGGAAGTGAAGTGGTAGAGCACGTTGACCGCTTCACTTACTTGGGAAGTACCATCAGCCAGTGCCAACAGTTTGATCTCCGACGAAATATCAGCACGAATACAGAGGGCTAGGTTCGCATACGCCAGTTTACGCCGTCTCTGGCTTAGACGTGATATCCGCCTATCGACCAAAGGGCGTGTGTACTGCTCAACAGTCCGCTCCGTCCTCTTTTATGGCTGTGAGACCTGGCCATTGAGAGCAGAAGACATAAAAAGATTATCTGTGTTCGATCATAGATGTCTGCGTTCTATCTCCCGTGTGAAGTGGTATAGTAGGGTAAGCGATATTGAGGTTAGGCGTCGAGTGCTAGGTAAGGAGGGGAAATCAGTCGACGAGACTGTGAAATTGCATCGACTGAGATGGTTAGGTGGTGCTTAGTCATCGCCTTCCTCGACAATGGGCAATGTTAGCTGATATTGGGCCAGGCTGGAAAAGAGCTAGCGGTGGTCAAACCGAAACACAGCTTCATCAGCCAATGAAATAAATCCACAACAGTTAGTCTAAGCCAGCCAGCCAGCCAGACACACATAGGGAGGTGTAGACTTTCTGACTGGCTGGTTGGAGTCCTCGGTATGGTAAGAATCAATGGCGTGGGGGTTGGAGACAATAGGTGATGTGGCTCAAAATTCTCGTTCTCAATGAGTTGCATCTACTGTTTGTGATTTACAATATCCAATAAAATTCTATTATTCTTCCATATTACTATTATTTTGCTTCATATTCCTGTTGATTATCTCTCTCTCTTTTGAACCTCTTTTCGCTCTCTTCTCCTGCTTTGTGCGCTACATGGAGAGAGAGAGTAACAATTCGAAATGCTGCACATGTGTGCAAATTTCTACAGTGAAAGCAGTCAATCAGTCAGTTATATCACGATTTGTGTGGATTTGTGGGTGCGCACTACTTAAGAATCCGAAACTAGGATGAAACAGCTGTTCAGTGCCCTTTAGTTTTCAGTGATTTCCAATGGGTGTTGGTTGATTCGTGACGAAATCTTTGTTTAAATTAATTCAAATTCTTGCAAAATCACTAGATAGATATTTTCATCTTTGACTTTCTTTTTGGGGGGAGGGGGCATGTTATATTTAGTAATAATTTTTTTTTTAAGTTACCTTCCTTTTCTGTTAGATTGACTCTTTTTCTCTCTGTCTCTCTCAAGATGATTTAATCTAAATGTTGACAGATGCAGCACACTAGGTACTTGGGAAAGAAGTTAGATTTGTATATATATATATATATATATATATATAGAATTTGCTTTATTCCAAAACAGTACTTGTGATACAGAATGGAATTCTCAGCATTTCACTACAGTATTGCATCCAGTTTGTACATTAACAATAAAAATAAAATTCTACATAGATTATGGGTAATCTCAGTTAATTTTGACCACAACATGTTAGCATATCGGCAGCGGCAAAGCCAAAAGTGAACAGAATGTTTGAAGGTGTTAGAATAGTAGATACTAGCATATTTACTGGCGTAAGCGGTAACAAAAATGGTCGAGATATACGGAGTGTGAAAGAACGAAGAAGAATATTTATAAAATTATATTTGTAAAATCTCAGCGAAATTGAAATGATTAATTCCAACGTTTCGTTCGGCAATCTGGTCCGAACTTCTTCAGGGAAATTAATCGAATTAACATAACAGAGGTTTATATATAAAAGGAACAACTCATGTTTTTAAATTTTGTCCAATCATGAGTCATGCAACAGTCATCAACATGTATAATAAATAAATAAATAGCTAAGATCACACCTTCACGTCTGTTCAAACTGTTGGGATTCACCCAACATGCATGGCAAATCCTGACTAATAAATAAATTGGATATGTAACAACTAGTCACACTTGATCAAATTCCCGATTGTCTACGTCTTCTTATGGGGAGAATAACAAATTTATAAAATTATATTATGTGTAAAAAACAACTATCCGGTCAAATCTTGATCACAGCTCCTATGAGAATAACAAATGTTTTATGACTGTTCACCCACACACATACACACACACACACCATTGATACTGCATATACACATATATTTTAACAAAAGTAGACTAATTTTGAAAGTCTGAGGTCAAATTTTGATCACAGTTCATATAAAAATTTTGTTTTGTTTATTATACCTATTGATAGCTGTTTCTTGATTCACATGACAGGACAAACAATTTAAAACGAGAGATGTACTTTTATATATAAACATACCATTTTATTTATTTATTTATTTATTATACATGTTGATGACTGTTGCATGACTCATGATTGGACAAAATTTAAAAACATGAGTTGTTCCTTTTATATATAAACCTCTGAGCAACATCTTCAGCGCATACTTCCTTCTCTGTTATGTTAATTTCGATTAATTTCCCTGAAGAAGTTCGGACCAGATTGCCGAACGAAACGTTGGAATTAATCATTTCAATTTCGCTGAGATTTTACAAATATAATTTTATAAATGTGTACTTCTCACTCAGCGCTCAATTATTTTGCAACTATCCGGTCAAATCTTGATCACAGTTCATATGAAACGAAGAAGAATGTTTTAAGTAAAAAAGAAGGAGAGAAAAGGAAAAGAAAGAAAGAAAACGTTGTACCTATAAATTATATGAGTTGGAAAGACGAGATCCAATTGTTCTACTGACTATTTAACAAGTTATAAGTTTCACGCTTAATGCTTTCTTTATCGCACAGAACACGAGCCAAGTAGGGTATGGTTGAGTTTTTGTACTTGCTAGCGCGAGCATATAGTTTTCTATATAGGCTTCTGGTCCTGCCTGATGAGATACAAGGGGAGAGTTGTGAATGAAGAGGATGGTGTGAGTTAGATAGAATGGACTTGGCCCATTTTTCACATGAGTCCATGTGCCTGTCGACCAGAATATTAACAAATTGGTTAAGTGGCACGTCGCTTACCCTGCTGACAACCTTTAACATCCTGCGTAATAAGATATAGTCCTTCTTCAGTAGCCCTGGAGGAACTGAGGGGGAACAATAGAGAATAATAGGCAGGATGCAAGAGTTAACGAATCGTAAGAGTAAGGGTTAGGTTATTCCAGAATGTCTCAACTTCTTGATGTAGAAGGTAAGATATATATATATATATATATATATAGAGAGAGAGAGAGAGAGAGAGAGAGTAAAACCAGCATAAAAACATAACTTTATAGCTTACAATAAGGATACTTCAGGTGTTTGATTTAATTTTATTTGCATTGAGTCCATGTTTAAGCTCCTTTTTCCCCGGGACAAAGTTAAAGCATCCGTCAAAAAGTGATAACCTACCGTATTTATGTCTACACTCTGACTTCGTTTGATTATTAACCTTCTTTCTTACTCTTTAAACATTCTCTCCATCCTGCTCCTTTCTCTTCTAAATATTCTGTAGCACCTTTGATTTCCTGCTGCACAGATCACTTTAAAGATTCGTATTCATGAAATTGTACTACAGAGTGTATATCAGGACTTGTACTTGGTGTATTTTTTGTAAGATGAATGAGTACGGCCCTCATCGAATCCTCTATGCAATCGATGTATGCCCAAATGATAGCTGCTACCTTGACGTGGTGGTCACCGGGCTTGCACATCGCAATGACCCAACAAGCTACACTGACTGGAACTACTGTTCCTACAGGTCCTACCATGCCAGGAAGGTTGTTAGGATAGCGATTAGATTAAAAGCAGTTACCAGCATTGTGTAAGAATTTTTCGCTACACTATGCTGGGGGTCTGTGAGCGAAGTTGTACTGCTGGGGAACAGGGGTGTGTAACAGCAGTGAGGTGTTTCCCTCAGATGACCAGCATGCGAGCCAGCTATGCTGTCTCTCCAATCTGCTGGAGAGGGGGGGGTAGAAAAGGTCAGCCCCAAAAACTGTACATCTCGACTTACCCTACAGTGGTCCGTAACCGGTGGTAAGTTTACTAATACGGAACTAAACCAAGAAACCAGTTCAACACAGGTCATATATGTGTGACCGGCCTCAAACAGTTGTCCCCTCGGCTTTGCGGTCACGCAACACTAAGCCTATTTCTGAATCAATCAACTTCCACGGTGTGAGCAGCCGGGATGTAACAACCGCCCACACACTTCCAAGATCCCATGAGGCCTTCCTGAGCATCATTCTCCTTTACCCACATCACCTGCATGCTGTTTGTGAGGTATATATTCAATGCAAGTGTAGTCATTTGCTTAACCTCATGTTATCCTCGCAGTGGGATGATATATACATTTCATACTTCAGGTGTCCAGTCATCCAAAAGCTAAATTATGTTAGCATTGATGGTATAATTAAATATTTACTTCTGGGACATAAAGTGTACTGTTTGATTTGAGTTGACGCTCTAAAATAATAAGAATTGAGGAGAAATTATGCTAATCACCACCGTTATCGTGTTATCGTCTCTGTGTACACACTTAGTGATGTATAGCCCAGAAAATACAAAAGGTGAGCCGAACATTCAGATACAGGGATCATAAGAAGGTTTTTAGGTAACATCTTTAGACTTCTATCCATTCAGCGCATAATGGTGGGGGGGGGGTGGAAACTATTTTGTGCAAATTGTATTTGGATAGTTATCTATTCCCGAGCAACACACGAGTTTGTGATGGTAAACGAAGGCATTATCTGATATGGTGATCATCAACCTCAACTCCTTCGTAAATTCAAGACATATTTTTATAAGTTGGAGGATTTCATCATCAGCTGACATCAGTTAGGGAACTATTGGAAAACCTGAGCAGCTGTTTCGTCAGCTTGGTTTGGAACTCTTCACCGGTACGCACCCACTCCACAGCCAAAGGTCGAACCCAGGACCTTCTGGTTACAAGGCGAGCTAGCTCGTAGACCATTAAGCCACCGGGAACCAATCCAATGACCAGTCCATGAATTCTAACTCCTACCGATTCTGGACATAGCACGATCACTTAGCAATGTCTTCTTCGATGAGTAACTGTCCTCACCTTCGACCTGCTGTACCCTACTGGTCACGACCTCCCACTAGAATCCCAGGTAACTAACTGCGTGAATAGGGCCAGTCACCGCTAGTGAGCATCACATCAATTTTTCAAGTATTTGCTTGTAGAGATTTTTGTTTGATTGGTTGGAGAGAATTTCATCATGAGCTAAAATCGTTTAGAGAACCATTGGGAAACCTGGGAGTCCTGGACAGCTGTTTCATCCTAGTTTGGGACTAACTCTTCAGCAGTACGCACCCACCGACAGGGTTCGAACTCAATGGTTCTCTAACCGATGTCAGCTCATGATGAAATCCTCTCCAACCAATCAAACAAAAATCTCTATAAACCAATACTTGTTATTATATCATGACTGTTGCTTGTATCTCATTACGTGTTCGGTTAAAGACCATGCTCTCACCTACACTTGTCCTTTATCTTGATTGATACACATTACAAATGATAAAAGACGTCTTAGACCTCAGGAGACCATTAAAATCACATATAAATGGGGCTACCGTCTATTCACTATAGTAATATTCCTGTCATACACTGATATATCCTAAGTTACAAACCATAGACAATTCTCTACTGTTCTGTCTCTGGATGATTGTTCAATTTTTTATTATTTCTATTATATTTATAGTCCTGTTGCTTCTTTGTTTTACTCTCATAATTGCAAACACCAACTTATCTCTATGACTGCCGTAATCTTTGTTTTTTCCCTCACATTATCATGGAAAGAGAACATTGATATTCAATATTTTTAAACATGCTAGGATTTTTATACTGCATCGACAATACAGTGTGAAACAAGCCCACGGCAATTTTCACTTGTATTAGTATTATTGTGATGAGAGCTGGCTGCTAGCCAAAGTTGGTAGACAGTAATTGACGTCAATATTTATGTCCCCAATATTGGTGGTGAGAAAATGAGAACAAAGGCTTTGCGTAGGCGGATACAGTTAGCATATGGATGATCTGACACAGCCAGCCACAAAGAGATGCAAGGTTAACTTTCTGTGAGAAACAACCAATAAAAAGATTATATTTTCTACTAACAATAATTTACAATAATGTACATTAAAATCTATAAATATATGTGTTGATTTTCCTTAATAAACGATCTGTTGCCTGGCCCTTGTCTTCTGTTGTTCCACTAGGAACCCAAGGGAACGATAATAATAATAACAATTATTATTATTTATTAACATAATACATTGGTTACTTTGTACGTAAAAGATCGAGAGTAACTGTTCACTTTCTATTTACGCTACTTCCCGTATCATAAAAAAGTAGTATGTAATGGGGGGGGAATATATTGATTATGTTCAAGATGATATACCATTATGCCTCTACATTTGCATAATTCATTCGGTATCCTTTATTTAGCAAATCATATTGAACCCTTTTTACTATTCTTTACTTTATTTCTATTTCTTTTAGAGCTAAGCGCATTTTAGGCGTTACTGGAGAATCACTACACGAAAAACTTCTTCAGACTAATTCTAATGCCTCTAGACGAATTGATGATAATGATGAACAACAGGACGGGGGACAATCATCTGCTGTCAATAAAGAAAATCATGAGAAAATATCACTCCGGGATATTATACACTTCCCCGGTGGTATTTGGCTTGTTTGTATAATTTGTGTAGCCTATTATGTTACAGTATTCCCGTTTGTTAGTTTAGGATTGGTATTTTTTGAAAGTAAGTTAGTTTGTTTGTATGTGTAATTAAACCTCTGAGTAATTATTATGCATAGTGTAAACTCGTAATCTGTTAAATATCACAATGTAAGCTATAATTTGCCACCTATTGTATATGTATAGTGCAAGAGTTAATAATACTCTTCTGGGATTTCATCATGAACTGAAATCGATTACAGGACCATTGGAAAACCCTGGAGTACTGAAGAGCCGTTTCGTCCCGGTTTGGGACTCTTCACCAGTACGCACCCACTGAGGTTCGAACCTAGGACCTTCTGGTTACAAGACGAGCTCGTAGATCATGATGAAATCAAATCAAATCCCTGCAAACGAACACTCAAACATCAACCTGATGCTTACTAGTGGCGACTGGTCCTATTCAGGTAGGTAGTCGCCTGGGTTCTAGTGGGAATTCGTGACCAGTTGAGTACAGCATTGTTTAGTGTCAGTTGCGCTATATCGCGCGTGAATTGACAGAAGTTCAAATTCATGAGCTATCGGATTGGGTCCCAGAGGCTGAATGTTCTACGAGCTAGCATTGTAACAGACAGGTCCTGAGTTCGAACCCCATTGGGTGCGTACCGCTGAAGAGTCCGAAACTAGTCTGAAGAAACAGCTGTCCCTTACTCCCTGTCCAGGTTTTCCAATGGTCCTTTAACCAACGTCAGTTCATGATGAAATCCTTTAGTCAATCAAATCAAATCCCTGCAAACCAATACTTGAATACTCTTCTACTTTATTCCAATTTCTGATGGTAAAGTGAACTTTAAGTGACTGAGGCTACATACTACTACTGACTGATTCGTATGAGTAGTAGTGTCATACCATCCACATCAATCAGTAGTGCTTTGCTAACCTAACCAGCCATGTCATCGAAGTTGTCTGGATACTGGACAGTCGTTTCACTCGTTCACAGACGAACTCATCAACAGTGTGTACTCATTTTGTTATAAATAATTTCTGTTTTCAAAGGCAACTGCAATGAAAGTTCACCTCAAATTGTGAATTTCCAATGGTTTCCCCTCAGTGGCTGAATTATCTATGAACTCATCTTGCAACTGAAAGACCCCTAGTTCGAACCCCGGCGAGTGCGTGCCTCTGAAGAGTCTCAAACTAAGAAGAAACAACCCTCCAGTAGTCCCATATATATAATACGGTCTCAGTAGAACATAGGGATTTAGCGGCACATCTTCATGGTACTTAATTCTCTGCCGTCATTTCCAACTGGTTACACAACTGTCCACAATATTTCGTTTCCTCCGCATATGATCTCCATGTCACCGGCGGATGATCAACCAGTTGCTTCCAATTTGAGTTCCACTGTAGGGCATGGCTTTTGATATCCAATTTATAGTCTTCTCAGTGTATGTTCAGTTCACCTACATTTCCTTCGTCATATTTACTGCCTGATAGATTGCCTAACAGAGCTCTCGTTTTTACTTGTTTATCCTTCTTGGTTGGTTATTATGACCTTCTGTAAGGAGCGAAAAGGGTAGCTCTTGATGGAGGTTCACAGTACCTGTTTAAAATGCTTTTAATGTGGGACACAGTGATTCTCTGAAGCATATAAAAGCCCTGAATGATTTGATATATATGTTGGTCTTCCTCTCAAAATATTCTCATGTGACCACGCGTTCATAGCCTCCCACTTATTACCTTCACGAGGTCAGGCTGTCACTCACAAAATTGATAGGGACAATGTGTGTATGCCTGACGCTTACAACCGGACTGGTAAACATACTGGTCTACAAAGGAAAACTGGAAAACCCTGATTTCAAACACATGATGGACATGGGCTCCATACTCCGAAAACTATGGGAACGTAGCTCCTGACACCACCACACTGTATTGTAGATCAGACTTCAAGTCAAAGACTCGGGGTGGGGAGTTGGGCTCCTTAAGACGACAACCATCTGCTTCGATCTGGACGTCCGTGGAGAGTAACCCAACCCTTACACAAACCATGGCATTTTGTGTGATGTATCTTTCGGTGCTCATATTGCACGAACTTTGTGTTTTAATAAGAATGTAATACAAAAACGAAAACAGCGTATTAGATGGTAGTTTGGTAAGAAGTTGACACATTATATACGGAAAATGAACAGGTTTTATAAATATTCATAAACTACTAGTTACCCAATCATATTCTTATAGTAATATAACGTGAAGTATCCACTGAATAAAGTGGATTTTGTAATAGTTATTGTCTACTGTAATTCATGTATAAATATACTGTGAGAAATGCATAAGAAGATATGTGACTATTAGATGGTTGGAGGCAATCGGAAGGAACCCCTACCTGACCTAGGTATCGTGCTAGTTGGCACTCACCAGTCAGTCAGCAAGGCGTATCTGCAACCAATTTGAAGGAACTCATGTCCCTTCTGAGATTTGGACCTGCGTCATCCAGTGCTGCAGTTGGTAACTAGTAACAAAGGACCAGACACATTGCAGTAGTTGCTAACTAGTGTCCAATCTAAAGTATCCAATACAGTCCTACAGGAGGTCAGTCGCCAGCCCGAATAGCTCAGTCGCAACATCTCTGACTGAGTGACGCGGGTTCAAATATCAGAAGGGATATGAGTTCCTTCAAGGCAGTTGCAGATACACGCCTTGCTGACTGACTGGTGAGTGCCAGCCAACTAGCACGAAACCTAGGTTGTGTCGAAGGCTTCCTATGGCTGATTGCCTCCAACCACATCTAATACCAACAATTCAAAGTGCACCATGATGGCGAGCCACTTAGTAGTGGCATGATTGGCCACAGTGCAAACTTGACTGATAGCATTCAGTCTGATATAAGTATAAAACTTGGGCACTGTGGTGGTAGAGTATAACTCCATTATGGATAAGATTTTATTTTGATAAAGTGTCACACAGTGTGGTTATACAATAATATTAACTGATGACCACCTGTCGAGCACAAATTGTTACCACTCATAATCATATCAAGTCACTCACTCACACAACTTTCTTGCTTCATTTATATACATGAGTGAAAACTGATGATTAGACATTTGAATAAAAATCAATATGAGATAATGTACATTCAGAAATAATAATAATAATATTAGTGTTATCAATCAAATACAATAAGATGGGAAATAAGACGAGTGTTTTTATAGTCAAAATAAGTAACTTGTTAGAATGTTGTGATGTGCTTGAATTGAAATAGAATACAATTTAAGATTATTTATTATCCTCTTTTGATTTGACTGGTGGTAATAATATCTTCGATATATCTGGTATTTGCATTGAGTCATTTCTGTTGCATGTGCTCATCGAGTCTACACCCAACACATGCAACAGAAATGACTCAATGCAAATACCAGAGATATGGAAGAGGATAATAAATAATCTTAAAATTCTATTTCATATTACGTACATCACAACATTCCAACAAGTTACTTATTTTGACTATAAAAAACACTCGTCTTATTTCGCATCTGATTGTATTTGATTGATAACACTCATATTATTATTTCTGAATGTACATTATCTTATATTACTGATTTTATTCAAATGTCTAATCATCGATTCCACTCATGTATATAAATGAAGCAAGAAAGTTGTGTGAGTGGGTGACTTGATATGATTATGAGTGGCAATAGTTTGTGCTCGACAGGTGGTCATCGGTTAATATTACTGTATAACACTACACTATGTGTGACACATTATCAAAATCAAGTCTTATCCATAATGGAGCATTCAGTCTGCACCAAACACATAAGAGGACTAGACACACACACACACATTACACTAGTTAGTGAAACTAGTGTCCAATCAAAAGTAGATATGTGTGACTGTGATAAGTAAATAAATAAACTACAATGAATTAGTCATAACAAAAATGAAAGGTGAAAATGTTTCATAGGTGAAGTTCAGTTAGTTAGATCGATAAGCGGTGGAAGGCGTACGCGAGGTGGTTACGTCACTATGATAAACAATTAGTTATCATAAAGAGAACTTGAAATTGTTAAGAATTGCAAACTGAATGATAATAATAATAGTAGTAATAACAATAGTATTAATAGTGAAACGGGTTGGAATAATGATACTGACAAAAGGTAGTTCTAACCAAAATGAAAACAATAATGGTCAAAATAAAATGCCAATAAAAACAGTTAACACAGTGAAAGACACTTATTATTCAAGTGTTGGTTTGCAGGGATTTGATTTGATTGGCTAAAGGATTTCATCATGAATTGGCATCGGTTAGAGGACCATTAGAAGTATGGACAGTCGTTTCGTCCTTATTTGGGACTCCTCATCGGTACGCACCCAATGGGGTTTGAACTCAGGACCTTCTGTTACAATGTGAGCTCGTAAACCACTGGGACCCGATCCAGTGGCCCTTGCATTCAAAGTTCTACAAATTCGTATTATTATTATTCCCTTAGGCAGGAAGTATAATACGGGGCTTCATCCTGTTTTCTGTGCAGTCGTCTCTAGCTAGTCCCATGGTTGTCCATAAGTGCTCCCATTTCCTCCTCGCACCATGCTCGACGTGCTATGTCAAGCAACATTCTCCTCAATTTGAATAAAGCGAAAACTACAGTTTTTTTAGAATAAAGTGGTACCATCACTGAGTATTTCGTTGCCTTCTCATCAGCTGCTTTCAGGCCAAAGTCACTATTAAGTATATATATATATATATATATATATATATATATATATATATATAACACTTTATCCCAAACAATAATGATCATACACAATGGAAACTTTCGACATTACGTATTCAGATGAAAGAGTGATAAAAATATCCAGTTACCAGGGCAAAGAAAGATTGATAACTTCTTCTTTCTGAACGCGCAAATCACCTTCCAGGCGCTTGATGGAGATGGCTTCAGCAAACTTGAGGAGAATTGAGCTCTTTTGCCTATTGATAATTTTGAACGATTTTGCGACTTCCAACTCATGACCAGTGTCATCGCCAGGCATCTCCTTGACACGGGTCATGAAGTGGACGTCGCAAAATCGTTCAAAATTATCAATAGGCAAAAGAGCTCAATTCTCCTCAAGTTTGCTGAAGCCATCTCCATCAAGCGCCTGGAAGGTGATTTGCGCGTTCAGAAAGAAGAAGTTATCAATCTTTCTTTGCCCTGGTAACTGGATATTTTTATCACTCTTTCATCTGAATACGTAATGTCGAAATTTTCCATTGGGATAAATTGTTATATATATATATATATATATATATATATATATATATATACTTAATAATGACTTTGGCCTGTAAGCAGCTGATGAGAAGGCAACGAAATAAACAATGATGGTACCACTTTATTCTGAAACAACTGTAGTTCTCACTTTATTCAAATTCATTAAGGGGAATAAATGTATGAATTCTCCTCAATGTCTGTCCTATTCATTTTCATACAGTTAACAACACGCATGCATCCAGTATGTAGACATTTCAACAACTTGACAATAACAAGTTAACTAATCACACTTATTCACATATATAGTTGACCTTCAGACAAGTTCACATTATTTCACATACCGTTTAAACTGTGTATTCTGATGTCTAAATGAAACCCAAGTAATTCTGCTGAAAAGGTTATAGATTACACATTGAAACATCCAGCGAGATTTTCTCCTGACTTTCTAAACATTCTGGGGATTATTTTAATTATTGAATAATTAAACACTTGAAGCAACTTGTTTTGGTGGTGACCAGCAGTAGAGCCGTGTGCACGCGTTTCGTCCTACTCGAGACTCATCATCTGGACATACTTTTTCCTCAAGTGATTGATAGCGTTCTCACTAAAACTCGAATTTAGCACTGATCACTTCGAATGTCAAAGCGTAATCCATTAGGCCAATAATGATTCAACCTGACTTGGTACTCTGGCTATCGATCAAAGGAGAAATATCGATGGAATTCTGAAGGTGAATCGATTCAGATGGTTAGGTTACATGTTGCACATGCTAAGGAATCGCCTTCCTCAAGTAGCAATCTTAGTCGACATACGATCAGGCTGGAAAATAGTTGAGGGAATCGACATGTAAGCTGTCTGGTTTTGGGTCCTCAGGATTCTATGAACCACTGGCTGGAGACTATTAGTGTTATGGCTGTAAATCGTTGCCAGAGATGGCGCAAGGAATGTGGCAACTTGACTTGCTGCACTTTTGTGCAGCAGAGTTCTGTGTTGAAGCTCAGATTGCTTCAGGAAATCGGCCTCATCTATTGCTTGGATATTTTTTAGTTTTCGTTATATAATCATTGTGCCTAGATACGATGGAGAAGATTTGTAGCTCAGGTGAATGATTTTGATGTGGTTGTGTTCTCTGAATTAGCTGGATGATTTATTTGCGAAGCTTTCATTGCCCCACCACTGGGCAACATCTTCACCGCATACTTCAATTTGAATTGAAGTGAGCTTATAGATTTCTCCACGAGTTTATTAGTCATCTCTTCTGGTGGGTGACCTTCAACGTGATTAGTTGTTTTTGTGTGTTTTCGCACTCTCTAGGCTACTTGTATTAGAACTGATTGTTTCTTTGACTTGAACCTTGGCCCTTTGTGTGTGAGATTTCCTTCTTATCGGTTTGTAAATTTTGTCTATGTTGATGTGTCTATTGATTGACGATTCACTGGAATACCAGGCAGGCTTCTAAAATTCTCTAGCATTCTTGGTGTTTCCTCTGTCTAATATTTGAACGTTATCCTAGTCTAATTGACGTCCGTGGTTGTCTGTATGCAGTGGGGCGATATGGGGGAGTGGATGTCATGTCTTTTGACGGCTAGTTTATGTTCATGGATACGAAGAAGAAGGGGACGTCCACTTTGGCCAATGTAGTGTTTTTCGCAGTTGATGAAATTCCCTGGATATCCATTCTTTTGGAAGACATCCATGAGATATCTTTCTTCAATTTTCCTTAAGGTGGGAGTGCTGCAATGAGTTCTGGCTGGTCCTCCTGAATAGTGTTAGTATATAATTCCTTTTGTGTGCTATTGGATTCTTGCTGTTATAATTTAGTATTTGGTCTATGTGAGTTGATTTTCTATAAACTTGAGTTACTAATTCCCCTGTTGTTGTCCAAAAATTGGATTTTGTTCTTGGATTCTTCTTCTCTTGTGAATTCTATGTCGTTGAAGAAGTTGTTTATTAAGTTGTGGATTTTATCCAACTCGTTTCTTTTGATTATTACAAAAGTGTCGTCTATGTAACGTATCCAAATTTTGGGTTTGATCTTTGGTAGGATTATGTTTTCGAGCCTTTGCATCACTGTTTCTGCAATCAAACCTGATTTTGGCGATCCATCCCATGGGTATTCTTTTGACTTGTTCATACGTTTGGCCATTGAATTTAGAAGTACGTTGTTAGGTATAGGTTTATGCATTCTATCCAACCTGTGTGTTGCATTTTTGATTGTTGTGGGAGGTGTTCGTCGTTGCTGAGTAATTGCTCCATGATCTCTTTTGCTAGTTTCTGTCCAATTGAGGTATATAGTGCTGTGACGTCGAAGGATATCATTATTTTTTGATCATCTATTTTGATGCCTCTGAAGAAACAGCACACACACACACAACTCAACTCTTAAGAACTAAAGGCCCTCAAAAAGCTGAAAAATAGGAAGGACATAGTCATTCTACCAGCTGACAAAGGGAAAACAACAGTCGTCATGGACAGAGAAGAATACACCAAGAAAGCTGATGAGAATGTATATCAACAAATCCCATGCAAACATTAGACAGCCACATAGAAAGAACCTTACACAAGAACAACCAAAGAGTCACGTTGAAGGTCACCCACCAGGAGAGAGATAACTAATAAACTCGTGGAGAAATCTAAAAGCTCCCTTCAACTTCAAATTGAAGTATGCACTGAAGTGAGGATGTTGCCTAGTGTGTGGGGCAGTGAAAGCTTCGCAAATGAACCACCATCCAGCTAGCTGGCTCAAAGAACACAACCATATCCAAATCAAGTATTGGTTTATAGGGATTTGGTTGGTTGGTTACAGGATTTCATCATGAGCTGACATCGGTTAGAGAACCATTGGAAAGCCAATGGGAGTACTGGACAGCTGTTTCGTCCTAGTTCGGGACTCTTCATCAGTATGCATCCACCGGGGTTCGAACCCAGGACCTTCTGTTTACAAGGCGAGCTCGCATACCATTAAGCCACTGGGACCCGATCCAATGACCCATTAATTCTAACTTCTGCCAATTCACGATGTAGCGCAACCGCTGGCGAATGTCTTCGGCGAGTATTTGTCCTCACACCCGACCTGCTGCACCCGGATGTACCCGGGGTGCATACTGATGAAGAGTCCCAAACTAGGACGAAACAGTTGTCCAGTACTCTCAGGTTTTCCAATGGTTCTCTTACCGATGTCAGCTCATGATGAAATCCTGTAAACATATCAAAATCCTTGTATCTTTATGTAGTCACTACCACCAGCTATTGTGTTTGTTTTTTCTAATTATAATAATGATAATAATAATATTTAATTTTTGCATTATCCTTGAAAATCTAGGAAAATTTGGTCTATCTGTTCAAGACGCTGGTATTGTCAACAGTCTGGTCTATATTGTATCAGCTGTGGCAAGTCCTGTATTCGGTTCAGCTATCGATTTTATTGGTTATAATGTCTACTGGCTGTTTAGTGGTATCATTGTCACTATGCTGTGTCATATATGCTTTGCATTCACTACTGGTCAAATCCCACCGATAGCTATCATGATAATTATGGGCTTTGCTTATTCAATCCTGGCGAGTAGTCTATGGCCAATGGTTGCCTTCATTCTACCATTGCATCAAAGAGGCACAGCCTACGGGTTGATTCAATCGGTACAAAATTTAGGACTTGGTGTAATCTCTATATTTGCTGGATATTTAGTCGATACAAAGGTGAGTTCTAGAGTGGGTGTGTGTGTGTGTCACCCCCCCCTATTTTCTCATTGTTCCCTCAATTATTATTATTATTTCATATAACCTGTTGCCTTGATTAGTTTCAGCTAAGCGCGAGAACAAGCATATGTTTGCAAGATAAAAAGGGCGCCCATGTTTTGTTTTCCAGTTGACTGGGGCCACGATTGACCATAATATAGCTCCATGTCTCCCTTCGAAGTGACGACCCACTCGTTGCTTCCCATTCAGATTCCCCTCGAACGATGGCCTGCATTTTGCACAGTGTCATTTGACGGCCTCCCACATATTTGTTGAGCAATCGGTTCTTGGTTGGGTTTGTTCATCGCCAGAGTTTCTTGTTGGTAATTCTTTCTGTTCAAACCGGCCATTTGATCTTCAATATGGAGCCAGTGAAGCGGGAAACTGTTGACACAAGTCTGCAGTGACTCACGCTCAGTGCAAGTTTCTGACACATACAGAAGAACCAACTGAATGACTTGATATTTGTGTTGAACAGAATCCGAATCTTGTTGTTTATGCTGACTGGCTGAGTGAGTGAGTGCAGAAGATTTCCAAACTGGTTTTAGGTTGATTAAGGCGTATCTTGCCTATCCGATTCTGGCTGGCTGGCTGGCTGGCGGCTTTGACATCTTCATCCGTGCTGTTGCCTGTAGTCGGAACGATGCTTCGTAGATAAGTGAAGGAAGTAACCTCTGTCAAATTTTTGCCGTTGATGGTGATTGGTGCTTGTTGTTGTGGCTGTTGATGGTGGTGGTTGGTTATCTGCATCACCTCCGTCTTCTCTATATTCACCTGCAGTCCTGTCTTCGCTGCCTGCCTGCAATTCTTCGAGTTTGTGTGACATTGTAGAGTCTTCTTATCTGTCCAACGTATTCGTGTCTTCTCACTCCCTGTGCACAGTCTGACACACAATCCAGTCCACCACAATTAAGATTATCATCGGTGATAATAGGCAGTCAGCCTTGTCTTACTCCTGTATGCACTTCGAACACCTCGCTGAGTTTTCCGTTGTGGATCACCTGATACGTGGCAGGCATTGTCATATAGCCAGCTGTTGTGAATGAGTTCGATTAAGACTTGAGGCCTTGCATACCGTAGTGTTGAAAAAGCCTCCAAATTACTTCTTAGTCAACCATTTAATAGTGGAGATTAAACGCAAACACCCGTGGTTCATACAGTTGGCGATGAGCCTCACCTATCTATCTGTGAAAACCTCGGCAGATAAAGTGGACTTCATACCCTTAATCCCCTCCCTCCCAGATGGAATTACAGTTCACTAAAGATGCAGATAGAATATCAACTAAAATTAAGGAAAATTCCACAAAATTCAAGATCACTCAAACCTAGATGGCCAAGGTAAGGATAATGTCTGAACTAACTTCTTTTGGACGCACAAATTAGGCTTCTTAATATGGATCCCAACGGCCAGCCTCAGCAATATTTAGTAGTCGAACTTTTAAGGCGAAATTGAGATTTGTTGGTATGTGGAGCCAGTTATTCATAGGCCGTACAATTAGGCGTGTTTCTCGTCAGATTTCCGAACATCATCCTGCATAGTGGTTAAGTAAAGGACAAACAAAATCTATTCGTAGCGCTATTCTATCTCATCTTGTGGATACAGAACACAAGATTGATGTAAACGAAGCAGCTTTCAAAGTCATTTACCGCATACCAACAAATCTTAACTTCGCCTTAAGAGTTCGACTACTAAATATTGCTGAGGCTGGCTGTTGGGATCCATATTAAGAAGCCTAATTTGTGCATCCAAAAGAAGTTAGTTCAGACATTATCCTTACCTTGGCCATCTAGGTTTGAATGATCCTGAATTTTTGTGGAATTTTCCTTAATTTTATTTGATATTCTATTTGCTATTATATCTTTATTATTATTATTATTATAATTTAAGCATCTTTAATGAACTGTAATTCCATCGTGATCTTACTTTACAAATCGATATTATTTAAAAAACACTAATATTGTTATTGACTACTATTCTAGAATATTCTATGTATATAAACATATATATATATAATTGTAGAGCCAGAAGAGGAAATTATCGAAAAGGATATTCTTTGCTCAATTATTTTGTGTTTTATAAAAAAGGAATACACAAGTTGACTGACTACATCTCAGGAAAAAATCAATCAGGCTTAATTCGAAAACAAAAAAATGGTGTATCCTAATACCATTTAAAATCAATCAGGCTAGAAATGAACTCCAATGTATACTACATACTCTTGATATAAAGATTATTGTGGTAGTTATTATTGTAATCGGATAATGCGACAGATGCACAGTGAGCAACGAGGAAACAGGCATAAAATGGACCCACTACAAAAGAGAACTTGGAGGATCTGGACTTCGCCGATGATATATGTCTGATTTCCCACAAACTGGAAGATATGCAAGTGATGGAAAGCAACAAGTTGGCAGAAGAAGCATCCAAAGAACATAGGACTTCAGGTGAACATTGAGAAAACAGAGGTTGGTGATGAAGATTCCTGACCAACACCAACAGCAACAACAACAACAGACAACAATCAGCATAAATGGGAGAAATCTGAAAGAAGCAACCTCCTTTACCTACCTAACTACCTACTGGGAAGCATCGTTTCAACTACAGGCGAACGAAACTGATGAGGATATCAAAGCGAGGATCGAGAAATCAAGGCAAGCTTTCATTTCTCTCAAGTCTGTGTGGAGGTCAACAGCACTCAGCATGAAAAATAAGATCCGGATTTTCAACTCCAATGTGAAGTCAGTGCTACTTACTATACGGATCAGAGACTTGGACGCCGCGTCACGAAGGGCACCTCAAACAAACTAAAGACCTTCATCAACAGCTGTCTTCGCTCGATACTTCGCTCAAGAACCAATTGTGCAACAAATAAGCAGGAAGAAATAGAGGTGGATTGGAGGCCATACTCTGGGGAAACCATCAAGTGACATCACACGCCAGGTCATCGCTCGAGTGGAACCCGAATGGAAATAGGCAGGTTGGTCGTCAATGCGAGGGTGACATGGAGGAGGTCATGTGAAGAGGAGATGAAAGCATGTGGGCAGACGTGGAGCCAGACGATGAAAACGTTGACAAGGGACCGAACGCAATGGAGACGTGCGGCTGAAGCCCTATGTTCCTCTAGGAACTAAAGGAAACAATAATAATAATTATTACTATTGTATTAAGAGAGATTATAAAGCATAGAATCTAACTTGTATTACTTGTTGTAGTCATTATTATTATCATTATCAACTGTGGCTGTTGTTGTTTGGTTGTTTCTCCTGTTCATATAAAGTTACTATGTATGTATACACACATATACAGCCTTGTTTTAATAAATATTATTATTTCAAAGTTCAATGTTTTATAATAATAAATGATTAAATCTAATTTGGAATAGTTAACACAATGAGATAATTTGTATTATAGGGTTAAGTGGTTTTGTTACAATAAGTATGCCTGCTACTACTATTACTACAACTACTACTAATACTCACCGGCTGTTGGCGTGTGTCTGTGTGCATTATATGCAAGTACAATGATTTATTCATATCGATCACTGTTGTACGGAGGCAAAAATAAACCGCCTACCTGCCCTGTCTTCGTTGTATATGTATATATCTATTCCTTCTTGCATCATTTATCGTACGATATTTTAATAGGTGTTTCTGTTATAAGTTTTAAAAAACGAAATAATTGAACAAAGAATATCATCCTTTTCGATAATTTCCTCTTCTGACTCTACAATTATATATTATATATGTTTATATACATAGAATATTCTAGAATAGTAGTCAATAACAATATTAGTGTTTTTTAAATAATATCGATTTGTTAAGTAAGATCACAATGGAATTACAGTTCATTAAAGATGCATAAATTATAATAAGCATAAAAATATAATATCAAATAAAATTAAAGAAATTTCTACAAATAATTGAGGACCAGTAGAACCTAGATGGCCAAGGTAATGATAATGTCTGAACTAACCTCTTTCGGATGCACAAATTAGGCTTGTTAATATGGATCCCAACGGTCAGCCTCAGCAATATTTAGTAGTCGAACTCTTAAGGCGAAGATAAGATATGTTCGTATGCGGTAAATAACTTTGAAAGCCGCCTTGTTGTTTCTATCAATCTTGTGTTCTGTATCCCCAAGATGAGATAGAATAGCGCTATGAATGGATTTTGTTTGACCTTTACTTAACCACTATGTAGGGTGATATTCGGAAATTCGACGAAAAACACGCCTAATTGTATGGCCTATGCAGCTGACTGGCTCACTCCACAGGGGCAGTCAGATTGGTAAATACACATAGAAGAAGCGAAATTAGGCAGTGTATCTTTTACTCTCGAATGCAAAATAGGGGTGGTTTTGAAGACACAGCGTAATTCAGCAGCACTGAATGCTCTGTTTACCGCCTTATTCCTTAGGCGTTATGTTACTATCTCAATGATGTTATCATCACCGGGGAACTGAAGTTGTAAGACTAAGAACTTCCATTTTCGGAACTGTTTGTACCTTGGGCTGCCTTGATTTTTGATTCATCTTTTTATCAACAACTGTTTAATAATATTAAGTTCTTGATTAAGAAATTCATCAGAGTAGATTACTCTCTTGCTCTGTGGCGGACCAAACACTATCAGATTGCGTTTGTATTTCAAAGGCACGAAGCTGAAAACAATGAGCATACTGACCAGTTGATTTAGGTTTTCTGTATCCACTTCTTCCTATTATTGCTGAGACTGGCTGTTGGGATCTACATTAAGAAGCTGAATCTATGAATCCGAAAGAAGAAGTTGGTTGATTCAGACATTTTCCTTACCCCACATGGCCATCAAGGTTTGAATGATGCTTAATTTGTTGTTGTGGAGATTTCCTTAATTTTAATTTAATAGTCTATTTACTATTAGATTTTTATGCTTATTATAACTTAAGCGTCTTCCTTGAACTGTGATAATTCCACTGTGGTCTTAACAAATCAATATTAACTAAAAGCATCAGTATTGTTAATGACGATCAGATTCTAGAATATTCTGTGTAAATATTATTGTAGAGTGAGAAGGGGAAATTATCTCACAGGATATTCTTTGCTCAATTATTTCGTTTTTTAGAGATGTCTGAATGAATATTTTCTCTGTAATAAGGTTAAATCATTGCATGTGTACACACTGATGTCTGTAAGTCGTCGCTCGCCTCATATCCTGTTGATTTCTAAGAAAGATTTTCTGTTTGACTTATTACATAAAGAAGTTGAGACTTTCTTAACCTCTTCTCTTACAATTTATTAATTCATATATTCTACCCATTCATCTTCTTTACTGTTCCATCTTATTCTTCGCTGGACTTTGAACACTGAAGGCTGTAAGTAGGCAGGGTTAGTGGTGTATGTGCCTTTGACTCGGCTAACTGACATTGTCGGTGTTGATTGATTGGCACTTCAATTCACTTCTTGCAAGGAGTTATTGGGCTAAAGTTATCTTGTCTGATACTGAACATCCTCTCCACTTATTCTTAACTTTTGCCTTCTATATCTTGGGGGAGTGAAACCAGAAGAAACTTCATAAGAAGCATTTACGTTAGTACAGCTATTAAATATAAAAATTCTACCATACCACCATATTTAGCACGGTGGTTTTGTGTGAAGAGATAGTCAGATGTCAGAAAAGAACTTTTAGACTTTTTAAATCAGTAACTGAACTGCAAAGTCAGTATAAGCAAAGAATATTATTATTATTACATGTATTAGCTATGATGCTATCTACTTATACTTCTTTAAAACAATTAGTTCCCCTTGTGAATTTAGATAAAGCAATAAGAAAACGTAATTTGTCTGAATCGTGTATTGGGTATTTGCGCAACACATTTTGAACAATCTCATCACACACGGACTTGTCATAGGAGAACATATATATGAAATTAATAAAGAGGTAAGAGGTGAGAAAATAGACTTAGGTCAAGTTAAAAGGACATATTGAAGGTCAAAATAACAATGAAGATCAATCACTAAGCCAAATAAGAGAGGTAATAGTACATCTGCTACTGGTATCAAAACAAAATTTACCAAGGAAGGTTTAATGTGATGACGAATTGTTTTTGAACGTATAAGGGTGATTTAGACTTTCTAATTGCTAGGGCTTCCACAAACTTCAGGATATGCCCCAAACACGTTTTATAGATAGGTTTAAAATATGTGTTAACGTCAATTTTATGTCCTGTCTCCTCTGTAATATGTTTCGCAATAGAGGAGCTAGATCTCCTGTTCTCACCATTAATGGGTTCTGAAGATTCCATTTGTTTCTGGAGCCATTTAGGAATATGCTTTGAAGCCCTTCTTTGCAGGGATCGATGAGTCCTCCCTATGTATTTGTGTCCACACGTACATTCAAATTGGTAAACACAGTGAGATGTGACATCATTTTTCGCATGTTCGAAGGGCTTAAATAGATATATTGGCTTCGCATTCTCAGTTATTATGATATTGCCTGCATAAAAAGTCTTTTTGACAGCAGCGTTCAGTTTTTATCTAGTTATCAAGCTGCTTTGCTGCCCCATATATGGTAGCTTGATGTACACGTCTTTCTTAGAGGCGAGTTGTAGAGTGGGTCTTGGTGTTCTGACTGCTTTATATCTCCTGATGAACTTATTTGGATAATTGTTATTAATTCAGAACAAAATATTTAGAGCGAACAATTGTTTTCAATAAATTCTTCTTCAGGCTCTACATTTATAAATCCATTAATTTAAGCATACAATAGCCATAAAGGCAGATTAGAATCATATCAGAAGGTGTATTGTGGAACAGATATAAGATGGGATGGAACAATAGTCATACAGTTTTTTAATATGCATGGTCAATGAGAACATGGGACAAAATCAGATGAAGTAATTTAATTTAATGATGTGTGTATATATATAGATATAATCAACAGAAATACCAGAATTTGTGTCAACTTTCGTTCTTCTTCATCAAGTGTGTCTTCAGTGCATATTCGTTGGATTCTACTTCTTTGTGTTTTCACCAACATTCTGTTTATAGTGGTTTCATTATTAATATTATTATTATTATTACTATTTTAAATTTTATGTATGTACATATTTATGTGAAACGAGGTAAATTGTTGTAATGTGTATAAAAGCGCTGAAAATTCCATTCTGTATAACTATTATTGGTGGAGTCAATGGTAGGAGAATGACTGCCAAACCACACAGGTGGTCTGAGTTCGATCCCTGGCTGTTGCACTTTTAAACTGCCTTACTTACTAACCGGATAGTAAGCCCAGGATAAGAGGTTGAGTGTGGGGATAGCAGTTTCATCCTGTAGGAAAAGACGGCAACAGCAACACCTCTGCTAAAATCTCAATAGATTGAAGTCATTAGTTCCATTGGGAATGAAAAGAATGGGAGACGAAAAAAACACGTTAACACAACTACTTGTAATATTGTAGAAAGATAATCTTAAAAGAGAGCTAGTCGGGTTTTTGACGCTTCTTCTAAACTTCATTTTCGTTGAAAGTTTATTCATGAACTGACTTCAGCTAAGAAACCATATAAAAACTAGAGAGTACTGGACAACTGACTTGTTCTAGTCTGAGACCATTCAGCAGTACACATCTGTGACCCTGTCAAAAATAGTGAAGCCAACACCTCCAGGTTACAAAGCCACTGGGTCAGAGCCCAATGGTCCATGAACTCTAACTTCTGTCAATTTACTCTGTAAATTGCAATTGCCAGTCGATGTCATCGCTTGGCTTGGTGGACCGCTCTAGCCTTGACCTGGAGATTATGGACTTCAATTCTGGTGGGATCTCATTCTCGAAAGCTGTACAATCTCATTTATATAGATTAGTTTACATGGATACAATTATTATTTGTTTAATTCCACATAGTGACGAAGGAGATCATAATTTTCAATATGGAAGTTTCGAGGTACGAATATAGATTACAGGGGGCTTAGAGACAAGATTGCATAGGATTAAAATATAACTGTAAAATAGTTTTTCTAAACGAATTACAAGTGTGAGCAGGAGAAGCATAGAAACAAACTTAAAATTACTGATTTTATAACTGAAAAAAATGGAATGAACTGAATGAAGACAAAGCGAGAAAATTACATACATTCAATTCATCCCATTTTTTCAGTTATAAAATCAGTTATTTTAGGTTCGTTTCCATACTCCTCCTGATAACACTAATCCGTTTAGAATAACTATTTTACAATTATATTCTAATCCTGTGTAATGTTTTGTTTCTATGCCTCTTGTAATCTATATTCACACACACCTCCTAACTAACATTTCAAGTTGAAAATTTTGATTTCAATTTGTTTCTATGCTTATTTTGTTCACACCTGTAATTCGTTCTATCCCTGAGTAACTTTTGTTTCTGCGCCTCTTGTAATTCCTATCAAGTTGAAAATAATGATCACCTTTTATTCGCCTTTAAAATTATTTCTCCAGTTATCAAATATTAATTTTGCATACGCTGTAATTGTTTTCTAATCCTATGCAATCTTGTCTCTAAGCCCCTTGTAATCTATATTCGTACCTTTAAACTTTCATATCAAGTTGAAAATTATTATCATCTTCGTTACTATGTCGAATTAAATAAATAATAAGTGTATCCATGCAAACTAATCTACATTAATGCGATTGTACAGATTTTGAGAATGAAATCGCCGAAAATATCACCATCTTTGCTGAACTTCTTGTTCTTTTCAATCTAATGTCCCGTTGGGTATTTTCCACGATCTGGTGGGATCATCATGGGGTGCATACTGGTGAAGAGTCTTTAATAAGGACGAAACAGCTGTCCATTACTCTCGAGTCTTCAGCGGTTCATGGACTGAGCTCAACTTATCATCAAACTTGAATATATACATGATCAAATCCCTGTAAACCGACACAAAGAAAAAATCGTCTAGCCTCTCCATATATATGAGGAAGAACACTTCTGAAATCACTGCTAGGATAATTGAAACTGTTCATAACATTTTCCCCATATAAACCAACATAATCATTGCAATAAATACTTTTTTTAAAGCAAAGGAAGGCAAAATAAGTGTTGTAATAATAGTGAAAAACACCAAATTTGTGAATGTGGAAGATACCCTCTTAAATTAACATCAAAGATCATAAGCTGAAATGCTTATCACATGTATTTCATTCCTTCATATGTACTATGAATCAATCTCTTCACTTAATAGATATGTATCAATTAATATTTTTTTAAAATCAAGTCACATGACCGAAAGGTTAAATTCAAGGTCAACGAAACGATCGATACCAATATAAATGTACACAAAGATTGTAAAACCCTATGAATATATATCCAATCACAATCAAGGTTATAGGAAGCAAAGGTTATTTCGATATTAGCACTTTATTTTAAAAAAAATTTTGGTACGGAAATTATCAATAGCAATTTCTTAACTAACGTTTTGTTCAATTAGTAGTGTTCTCTGAGGAGCTGGTTGGTTTAGTTGCGGAGCTTTCGTCGTGCCCCCCCTTCTGGACAACATCCCCCTTCAGCACAATTTTTAGTATAATCTGAACTGATTTAAATTTTTTTCCATGAGTGATAGAATTGCGTCTCCCAGTAACCATCTTTACATCTGTATTAATTTTTTTTGGATTTTTAACTTTCTGGTCACATGATCTACTTTTTATTTGTTGATAGATTTGGTCTATATTAACATGTTTGTTAATTGCATATTCGTTTGAGTACCAGGCTTTTAGGAATTCCCTGATTGCACTTTTGGTGTTTCCTCTGTTTCAAATTTCGACATTATCTCAATCAAACTGATGTCCATAATTATATACATGCATTGATATGAAAGAATATATATCATGTCTTTTCACGGCTGATTTGTGTTCCTGGATTGTGATTCGAAGGGGACGCCCACTTTGGCCGATGTAATGTCTGTTACAGTTCATACATGCAATTTATTTTGTAAATGGTATTAATTTTATCTTCTTTTCCTGTTGGATGAGTCTTTTGGTGTGCACAATATCGAATGAAGTGATTGTGCTGGCTGGTTGGTTCTGGCTGGCTTGTGTGCTATATCTACTTCAAACGGTTTCAATATTCTAGCTGTTATTTCAGAGATATTTTTTATGTATGGTAGAATGAATTTTCTTGTGTTCTTTGATGATGGTTCCTTGTTGGTGTTATGACTCGAGTTTAAACAATTTTTGATGAAATTGTGAGGGGGATATGCATTCTTTTTGAAGACAGTTAGTAGGTATTTTCCTTCCATTATTTTCAACGCTAGAGTGCTACATGATTGTGTTTGAACTCTTTTAAGCAATGTCTGCACATAGTTTCTTTTGTGAGTATTTGGGTTATTGCTAGTATAGTTGAGTTTTGTTCCTTAGATTAGTCACCAATGTGTCATGCTTCTAACCTTTGGTGCTAGTACAGATTGAATTGTGTCAGTTAGGTTCGCAACATAGTCACCAAGTTCTAGATGGCTCGCCGACGCGATGTTCTCCGAATTGGTGTTAGAGACAGTCCGTAGTAAGCCACAGACCTAGGTTGTGTGCTTGTTGGCACTCGTTGGCAAGGCACACTCCAGCTACCTCCTTAAAGGAACTCATGTCCCCTCTGAGTTTCGAGCCCGCTTCATTCAGGATCTTTACTACTAAGCTATTCGGGCTGACGATTGACATCATGTTTGCAATGTGGTCGCTAAGCTCTCTATATGTGGTGATATCCATCACGATGCACTCTGAACTGATATTAAATGGTTGGAGGTGATTGTCAGGAAGCTGTGGATGTTTTGTTCACCTGTTGCGTAATTTTTTAAATATATTTTGTTACTTGTCCCCAGGCTTTTTCATTAACATTCAATTTTTCGTATTACGCAACCTTTAGTCTAATCTTTGTAATTTTCACCGCTCTAGTTAATGTTTGATTAGTATTCACTAATGCTCGCTAATGTACTGGCTACAGGACGTAGTTGCCTGGAGTTCTAATGAAAAGTCGTGACCAATGCGGGTCCATCCTGTCGGGAGCGAGGACAAATGCTCGACAGGGATGATATCGGTTAGTGCCAGTCGCGCTAACATCACGAATCGGTAGAAGTTAAAATTCATGGGTTGGCCATTGAGGAGTCGGGTCCCAATGGCTGAATGATCTACGGACTTGCCTTGTAACCAGAATGTCCTGGGCTGGAACTTCAGTGGAGTGGTGAAAGCGCACTACCGATGAGTCCGAAACTAGGCTGACGAAACAACTGTTCAGTACTCTAGTGCCGGTTTCCAATTGTTCCCTTCTGAGATTCGAACCCGCACCACTCAGTGAGTGCTGCAGTCAGTCAGAGACGTCACCACTGAGCTATTCGAGTTCGCAGTTGACCTCCTTTTGGACTGTTGTAAATTCTTTAATTGGACAGTAATAAGTGGAATGTATCCAGTCCTTTCATTGGTGCAGACTGAATTCTATCAGTCAGTTTGAAACTCAAAAGGAACATGAGTTCCTATAGGGTGGCGGATACGCCTTGCTGACTGACTGGTGAGTGAAAACCAACTAGCACGAAACCTAGGTCAGATGAGGCTTCCTTTGGCCGATTGCCTCCAACCATCTAATATCAACAATTCAAGGTGCACCGTAATGCCGAGCCACTTAGCCTGGCATGGTAGGCCATATTGCAAACTTGACTGATAGAATTCAGTCTGCACCAAACACATAAGAGGACTAGACACACATACACATTACACTAATTACTAACTAGTGTCCAATCAAAAGTATACAAAAATAATTGCGTATATGTATACATATATTTGCGTTTGTACAGCTAAGTGAATGAATTCGCTGAAAAGAGTCACTTAAATAAACTATTTTGCTGTTAATTCAATTTTAGATTTTCCCGTCGATTGATTGGACCGAAGTCCTAGGTTTCGGTTTGACATGTCGGCTTCTTGTGTAGATCCTTCGACGATGTCTTAGCGTGTAATCAGAAGTTAATTGGTGGATGGTGACTAGCAGTGGAATCCAGGATAAAGTGCATTTTATCCTATTTGGGACTCGTCAACTGAACGTGCCTGCATTCCGCAATGAGTCACAGATGGTTTTCTCATCGAGGCTGGAACCCAGGACCCATAGTTTCAAACGCCATAGCGTTATCCACTAGGCCACGAGAGCCACTGTCTCTTGTGCAACGGGGCATATTAATTATTTAATTGAGTTTTAGATTTTCCCGTCGATTGATTGGACCGAGCACTTCGGTATTGAAACTCGGTTACTCAGTGGGATGTTTTTAGATTTCAGCAGTCATACACATACCTCCACTATAACCTAGTGACTAACTGGTTTCAATGTAGAACTTTGCACAGATGTGTAGCAGTTCGAGTTGTCACCCTGTGTGTACCAGAAAAAGCAAGAGAAGAGAGTAAATGGAGGTTCAAAAGAGAGAGAAAGAGACATAATAAACGGAAGTGTGAGTCAGGGAAAAAGAATAGTAACGTTGAAGAACAATGTAGTTTTATTGAATATGACTGTCAAATCACAATCAGTGAATGCATCTGCTCTGTCGTTGGCAACGAGGATTTTCAGCCATATCACCAATTGTCTCCAGTCGCCATCATTGGTTCTCACCGTCATTTTGAGGAGCCCAGCCAGTCAGGAAGTCTACAGTTCCCTACGTATCTGGCTGGCTGGCTTAAACTAACTGTTGTGGATTTATTTCAGTGACTGATGAAGTCATGTCTTGGTTTGACTAGCACTAGCTCACTCTTTTCCAATCTGATCCGTCCTATGTCAGTCAGCTAACATTGCCAGTTGAGGAAGGCAAACGTTGTCCTAACCATCTCAATTGACGTAACTTCACAACGTCGTCGATTGATTTCCCCTCCTTATCTAGTACTCCACCGAAGTCTAACCTCAGTATAACTACCGGTTGTTCCACCGAAAAATTGAGAGATAGAATGTTGGTCATCATTCTACTATAACCTAGTTTCATACATTTATTCGCCTTCATGAATTTGAACAAAGCAAGAACTACAGTTTTTTTCAGGATAAAATGGTACTACCTTTTATTTCGTCAGCTGCTTACAGGCCAAAGACATTATTAAATCTATCTACAATAACAATTTTAACATACTTGAACAGAGTTCATTTTAAACAAAAATCAATCGATCAGTAAATGCATATAGTAATTATATATATATATATATATATATATATATATATATATATATATATTATTAAACACAATTCCGAACAATAATAATCATACACAATGGAAACTTTTCAGCATTACGCATTCAGATGAAAATATCCAGTTACCAGGGCAAAGAAAGACTGATAACCGCTTCTTTCTGAATGCACAAATCAGGTTTCAGGCGCTTGATGGAAATGGCTTCAGTAAACTTAAGGAGAATTGAGCTCTTTTGCCTATTGATAATTTTGAACGACTTTTCGACGTTCACCTCATGACCCGTGTCAAGAAGATGCCTGGCGATGGCACTGTTTAAAGCATTTGTTTCCTTTAGACAAAAGCTTTTTGGTACCTGTTCAGAAAATCGTAGATATGCCCTTCTTCTTTCTGTTCTTCCAATGTAACTGCTCCCGCAGATACATGTAAATATACAGTTGGAGTTGTTAACATGAAAAGGATATCTATCGATTTTTGATTGCACCAAATGGCAAGTTGCTCGACAGACAGAAACGAGCTTGGATTCAGGATATTCCCTGGCTAGTGACGTACTCAGTCTTCTTTTGACCATTGCTGCAATGTTTTCACCTTTATAATCAATTTGAATGTAAATGGACTTTTTCTCCACTGTGATTTGTTTGACATTTTAGACTTCAGATCCGTACTTGTTAATGAGTCTTTGAGGATAACTATTGCTCTTCAACATCTTTTCAAGAAACACAAACTCTTCCTCTAATTTCTCTGTAGATCATAATCTCTTATCTCTATAGTATAGAGTCTTCACTAGTTCGCGTTTAAAGCTATTTGGACAAAAGCTATTACATTGTAAGTATTGTCCTTTCCATATAGACTTTCGATAAATTGACTTCTGAAGACTACCATCTTCTAGACGTTCCATGGCAATTTCGAGGAAGTGAAACTTTCCGTCACTTTCATGTTCCATAGTAAACTCAATATTGGTGTGTGCATCATTGAATAATCTGAGTAAGTGTGAAGCATGACTTTCATTGTTGCACACTATAAATGTGTCATCAACATATCGACAGTAGGAAGTTGTTTTGTCGATTGCATGCTTCAACTTTGTTCTTCCAAGATTGGACATGAGTATATCTGCTAAAACCTGTAATCTAGTTGCTGGATTAAACATTCGAAGACAGGAGACCCCTACGTTCTCAGCTAGCCATAAATTTGTAAACAAAGATTCGGTGAATCACCTCCCTCTCTCCCTCTGTTTGTTTTCACCTAACTATATTACTTTTTGGTACTTTTAGCCTGCCACCCCCCGCCCCTCATTCTATAAGACCAGCAGGTAGGAAAGAGTACAATGCAATTCTTGTGTTTGTTTTTTTCAAAAAAAATGTTTACATCTACTGTTCTTTTTTTGTTCTTCTCATTCTAGGGTTATTTATTCCTTGAGGTATTCTTCACCTTCTGCCTATCTATTGCTATCGCCTCGGCATTCGGTTTATTAATCTGGGATCAACGATATCTTGATGGTGCATTGAACGAGTCAGGTGCCAGTAGACGATCGAAAACTGCTGCACAGATTGCTGCTGATAATATAAGTCATGCATCCTTGGAGCCAGTTGTTGCATAATCTATCTATCTATATATATATATATATATATATATATATATATTGTTTGTGATTATTACTATACAATATATAATATGTGACATAATTTCAGACAATCTTAATTCGTTCTCTGTGTGTATTTTTTGTGTGTGTGCTGTGAACCTGTTAACAGCTACACAAACTGATTGATCGATCGAGTTGATTATTTTCACACTGTGATTACTATTATTATTATTATCATTATTATTCTCAATTTTAATCAATTGGTCTATTTCACTAACTAGATCAATTATGTGTGTGGAGTGGTGTTTAATGTGTGTGTGTGTATGAGTGTGTGAGCGCGCGCATGCGTGAACAACAGCTGACGAAAACACTAATATATATAAATGTTGACGACTTCTTTTATTATTATTTTTTTCTCCGGGGATGATTTTTCCCATCATTTTTTGTATTTTGTAAAAAGAAAAAAATTTACTCGAAAAAAAGAAGCAAAACCAGATATTTCATGACATCTTACCTAATTGAAATTTTAAAGTGATTTTATTAAACAACATATTTGAGTACTATTTTTTTTATCGCTGTGTGTTTTGATTGTACTTTGAGGTCTCACTATTTAGAAGTGATGTGATATTGGGTTTGGTAATCTCAGGTGGATGATTTTGATGTGGTTGTGTTCTCTGAGCTAGGTGGATAGTTTATTTGCGAAGCTTTCATTGTCCCAACACTAAGCGACATCTTCACCGAATACTTCAATTTATTGAAATGAGCTTTAAGATTTCTCCACGAGTTTATTAATCATCTCTCCTGGTCACATCCAACGTGAATCTTTGGTTGTTTTGTGTGTCTTCACACCCTCTAGGCTACTTGTATTAGAACTAATTGTTTCCTTGACTTGAACTTTGACTCTTTATGTGTAAGATTTCCTTCTAGTCTTGCAGTGATTTCTAAGATGTCGTTTATATATGGTAGGGCGAATTTCTTTGGGGGCGTTTGGTTTGATAGGTTGGCTTGGGTGGGGGTATATGTCTCTTGATGAACTTCACGGAACTTGTGTGTGAAAACACACAAAAACAACCAGAGTCACGTTCAAGGTCACTAGGGGACATGATTAATAAACCCGCCTCCTCTTTTCTGGGTTTTGGGGACTAGTGTTAGTCAAGTAGGTTCGGAGAATATTGGCTGTTCCCTTTCACTGGAAGCATTTCCACTAGGGTGCTGCCAACTTTCAGCAATATGCCTGCCCCTCATAGGCGTGATACTGTGGATCAGATGGCCGGCTGGGAAGCATACGCAACAAGAGGTGGTCTAGTCGTCAAAAACCTACTTTTAAGCAAAATTGTAGAGACTGTGGAATAAACATAGGCTGGGTAGACTTCTGAATGATACTGTAACGATAGAAGACAAGGGCTAAACAACAAATCGTCGTCTATTGAGAAAATCAACCGATATTTATAGATTTTTATGTACATTATTATTAGGGTTATTGTTAGTAGAGAGGTAACGTCTCCTGATTGGTTGTTTTCCTGCTGAAGGTTATTCTGTCACCTCTTTGTGGCCGTTTCTTTGAAGGTCAGATCATATATCTGTGGATCGTATCCGCCCGTGGTAGGTCTGTTGTGACTGGTTGTTGAGTTAGTCTTTGTTCTTGTTTCTTTTCTCATGACCAAGATATAGGGCGTAAACATTGACGTAAATTGCTGTCTACCAGTTTTAGCTAACAGACAGCTCTCACCACACTACAGGCCGTCGAAGAGGAGGTCGTGCAAAGAGGAAATGAGAGCTTATGGGTAGTCTTGAAGTCAGTTAAAAGTGATGGAAGATCCAATGTAGTGTAAATATGCCTCTAAAAACAGCCAGGAATAACTGTTGCAGTTGTTTGAAGTGGCATTTTTCAGGTGGATAGCTATTCATTCCGTAACACTTTGATATGCTGTTTCCAGACAGATTTTAAGTTGGTGTCCAGTTAACTTTGAATAGATACGCCGTAGGTATTTTTTGGTCACATAAAGTTGGTATTTTCCTTGTTCGTAATAAGAACAGCTAGTTGATGGCAACCAACTATTAATTCTATTCCCTCCCTCCTTACTGTCTCTCAGCCATACCTTTAATTTCGTGCTAGGCAAATCATGTTGAAGTTACGAGTTTACAGAAACCCTCACTCTAAAGTGCATCTTAGCACTGTCTCTTTCTGTATTCTGTACCAGAGTAATCAATAGACCGTATCAGCGAAACCTTGAGAATCTCATGCTACCGAGGGATTTGAGACATACATGGTAGTTCAAAGTGTAGTCATATACTTAACCCCACTTTCACATGGTACTAAGAACACATGTTTCGCACTTCGAAATAGCGGCTGTTTCTAGTTAGTCACCTTCCACATAAGGGTTTTAGTTGATGTGCAGCTGATACCTTCTCGCAACAGATAGCTGTTTCGTATGCTCGTGTAGGTTATTTATGTGAATAGCTTGGTGCCTACAATGCTTCAGTAAATTATGCATAGAAGCCCTATCTATAAAAAATATTTGATAAATGGTATATATAGTAAGAAATATGTTATCAATGTGGCAGATTGTGTGTATTTCTTGTGTGGTCCTGGTCAATGCAGTGTTTCAATTTTTTCAGCTTGCCTGTAATGATAACACTCAATATCCATGTGGCGTTCTGTATCGTATCAAGGTGTTCAAAGAGCATTTAAACCTTGTTTACATAGTTTTGTTTGTTCCCACTGTTTGATTTTTTCGGTAATAATATCTGTAGTGCACATTCCAGTGTTAAGGACTTTGTTTTAATTTGTACTGATGTGAATTGACTCCAACGTCATTTTACGCTTTTCTGTTGCGCCGTCAATATACACATTCCTTGGTTTTGTAATAAAGTCATATCCTTTGGACAAGTTCTAGACATTTTCCCTTGAATAATTTTTACTTTTTACTCAAATATTTTTTTAAAAATTCCTTTACGTTCCGAATGATGAAACATAGGACTTCAAGCTAGAGGCTTGAAGTTTCCGTAGTAGTAGAGTTTGTTTTTACGGGATGGGGTTGCTAGTCTTATGCCCAACCTTCCCTCTTTACCAGCCTTATTACTGGCTTAGCGAGGTAGAGGAGTGCGTCCAGTGGCCGGGGATTGAACCCCGGACCTTGTGAGGCGTGGTTAACGAGCACTCTACCGCTGTGCCACCGACGCACTTCCTATTTTTTATATCTTTAATATTGGTGATGCGTCATTCCGGTTGTAAATGATTGGGTAGACTCGCTGAACCGAAATTAGTGAATCAACAATACTGTAACAGTGCCCGTCGAATCAAAGAAAATCATTTCATGCTGCAAATATCTTTTTTGATGTTCTACATACCTATTCATCATATGCCTTAGTTCGCGGACTGGAGGTGTTTTGAGCATTTCAGTCAGCAGTACTGGAGGTATTTCTAGTTCTACAGTTGTGATGACGCCCCAATTTTTGATATCATGCATCAAAAGTCAGTATTACCTTCATGTCTCACCCACTGCTCATCGTGAACGTAAACCTGGCTGTCCTTATGAAAAAACCCGGTTGGACTGGTTGCAGTGGGACATTGTATAGTTGTGGGTAGGTTTAAGGTCTATCCTTCCTCGAAAGGTTTATTTTGTCAGTTTTGCTGTTCTGGCAGTGTATAATATGCAAAAGGGGACCGCTGAATTATTTTAGAAGTAACCCACAGTCATAATGACAGTGTTCTTAAGAGTGCAAATGAATCTGCTTGTTCCTTAGGCTGAGAATGGCTGAGTGATGACAGCATATGTGGTAAACAGTTTATTTAGAGAAACTATTGAAGTAGCGATTACAATAAGTATCCCCAGATCGTAACGCGAAAACAACAGTTCGTGGCTTAGTGGGCTTTTCAGTGACTGGATAGCTTCACAAGATTCTTTGCAGCAGACTCACGGACAGTTCATAAGTAACAGGCACTTCATTAGCACACCGATTATATTCAGTAACGGTAAAAAGGCTGAGTTACAGCCAATAATTCCTGATATGAAGAGAAGTATTGGCATAGGTTTCAGGGTTGTCATTTACCAAACTGCCTCTGTTTTGGGGTCAGATCACTGTGGGACCACAGTGGAGGCAATACACGAGTGCTGTACGAACTGTATGAAGGTAATTTTTCGTTTTCGGCCACAATCCACCAACAGCGGATTATGAGCAATGAACTGTTTGCAAGTAGTCATTAGTAAATAATGCTGTATTGCTCTGTACTTCTTTAGAATAAGTTGCTTAAGACTTGCTCTCATGTAAAGGAATATTTTGGTTTCGTAGCACACATGTGTGAAATTTGATGGATACGTAGGAGAAATGGTTTACAATTTTGGAAGACAGCTGTTTTGAACAAAAGCTTGGTGGGGGCTATTTTGCTTTGTTAAATTTCTAAACATTCCAGCAACTCGGAGTCGCCAATCACAGAGGTTCACATTTTGCAATCTTCAAATTTATGTGCTAGAAAATAGGTATCCAACTACATGCTATCTTCCTAGCTTTTATGAAGGATTCCATAATTCTTGAACACAACATACTTGTCCACAAGCTTCGGCAGTTGGCATCTTATGTGACTTATAAGCTACACTGACAGGAACTGGATTCATCTACTTGTTGATTGATAATAGTATGTTTTCAGCTGTCTACTAAGTGTTTATTCAAGTAAGATGTGATTCGGTCTTCCTCTTCCCTTTAACCTAATAGTGAAGTAACTTAATTTGCCACGAGATGAAGCTGATTCGTGTGAGCTGCCAGATGAATAAAAGATGCAAATCTTGGCATCTACACACTTCGTTACCTCAGACTGAAAGGCAAGATATCAATGTTACGAGTAAACTATGTCACTCACTCAAGTGAACTCACCTATTGGGCAATCATGGACTTTCTTAAAGTTTCACTAAATACGCTTTTCTCAAAAGCGAAGCTCAAGCATCTTGCACTAGAAGGATGATAACTAATACCGCTTGAAGAATTCCGTCCCTTTGAATCCGCGTGGTGCAACTGCAGATAACATCAATTGCTGTGCTTATATCGGTTTTGAATGACTTTCGTCTCGAGCACACAGCTGGCGAAATTCGGTGTCATAAACCTGACTACTGACAATGACACAGTCGAAGATGTTCAAGAAAAAGCAGAAGCAATGGCAGACTACTTCTCCCAAGTCTTTACACAGGAGTCATCACTCCCTATAGGATCAGCTCTGGCTGTATCAGAGGAACACGGGATAGATTCAGTTGACGTCGACCGAGACATCGTGCTCAACTGCCTAATAAAACTAGATGCATGGAAATCAAAGGATCCTGATAATCTTCAGCCAAGGCTTCTCAAGGAGCTATCAGCTCACATAGCCGGCCCATTTACCACGATCTTCAAGCTCTCTCTCCTAAATGGAGTGTTACCGCGTGATTGGAAAGATGCCATAGTAACCCACATCCAAAAAGGACGATCAAGACAAAGCCCTTCAAATTACAGGCCTATTGGTCTCACCAGCACTTTAATCAAGATACTGGAAAGAATCATCGAGAAAAGTATCATGGCATATCTGCAAAACAACAATTTGTTATCCAGAGCACTTCATGGCTTCCGAAGAAACCTCTCATGACTGTCAAATCTCCTCAATGCGAGAGAATGCTGGGTCAAATCAGGAAACAACAGAATGCCTGTTGGCATCGTCTTCATAGACTTCAGCAAAGCCTTTGATAAAGTTCCTCACAAAAGACCACTCATGAAGTTGGAAAGTCTTGGTAACAAAGGCAGGTTACTAAACTGGCTTAGGGTATTCCTAATAGATAGTAAGCAGAGGGTTAGGATCAACTCGAAACTGTCCTCCTGGACAGCAGTGCGTGGCGGAGTACCACGAGGCATAGTAATCGGACCTCTCCTCTTAATCTGTATATCATTGAGTTATATCTGCTCACTGATTCCCCCATGGTCCTGTGCGCAGATGACTCAAAAATTTGGAGAAGCCTGAAGGGCGACACTGATACGCTCACGTTGCAAAAGGTCATCAACAAATTGTCAGAGTGGTTCAGAGAACAGGAACTCCCGATCAATGTGGCGAAATGTGTACCCATGTGCATCGGACAAGCAAGCATCAGCTCCTACGAACTAGAGAGAATAACACTCCTGCTCATTTGGATTTAGGTGTCATAGTCAGTCACGACTTAAAAACTACAGCACCCTGGCTGCACGTAGATTCAGGTCCTTATGGGAAATTCGCAGATCCTTTACTGAAATCACCACAGAAATGTTTACCTCCTTATATGCATCTCTGGTGAGGTGAAGACTGGAAAAATGTATCCAGGCATCCTGTCCTTGTCTTAAAGGGGACTCACATATTCTAGAAAGGATTCAAAGGAAGACAACACGTGTGGTTCTCGGCATGACTAACTTATCATACGAAGAAAGACAAGACAATTTAAATCTCTTCTCCCTATCATGCCGTAGAAAGATAGGAGATTTGATTAAAGTTTTAAATAATGACCTGACCTATTCTCGATTTTCCTTCCCACCATGTCGGAGAACCTTCGAAGACATAGCACAAGAGCTCAAAAGCCAAGAAGAAATCATATTGCTGTTGAGTACAGGTTCTCACATCGAGTAATAAACTCTTGGAACCGACTCGCAGAAGAAGTGGTGTCTGCAACCTCAACTGATTTTCATTCAAAAAGGGTTTGAACAAGCACATAGATTTATTAGAAAGGGATTAACCTAGGCTCCAAGCCTTCTAGTCTCAACCAACCTCAAATCTGAATGTGAAATCCAAATTGGACACTAGACAAGTGACTTTGAAACATATTTCGTTTTGTACGTTACCTCGTGGTGTTGAAGGTTGGTTTCACTCCTTCTCCTTGTCATTTTTTCCTTGAAATACACTGATAGTAAGAACACTGTGATCCGTGATAGCCTTAGTTGTGTGTTCGTCAGTGTCATTTTATCATGATGTCTTATTTCTTTATCTGACAGCGTTAGAAATGTTAGCAAAAATTTCAGTGCCAATCGGCTACCCGCTATAGGGTAATTATCTCGAGTAGCACATTTTATATGATTTCTTTTTCACTTTGACCCAAAGTCAGCTCATCAGTGACCTGGAAATTTGTCTTTCGTTAGTCTTGGTTGTTCATGATGGCAGCCAGGAAACACCTGAAATCACAATTCGGCGAAGTTAAATTATCATAGCCAAGCCCATCTTGACTTTGAACAACCAGCCAGGATCCAGATGCAGAAAAGTTGCATAACGATTAGCACATTACTGCGCTAAACCATGATATTATACCGTATAATTGTCCCTTACGTGTCATAAGAATGTTTCTTAGTTACTCCAAGGATGATCCATTGAGAAATGATATCGTGTGCGATAGATGTCTTCATCGAGGTGACTGTAGATAATGATCCTTCGGTATCCATTGATATCCTTGATACTGTTCTTTGGCCTGACCGGAACTCTAATCCTACCCTTAATCCTAAAACCAAAAATTACTAGACCTACCTGATATGCAGAAAAAGTGCCTAGAGAATAAGAAGACTACTGTACTTACCATCGCAAAATCCATTTAGGCGAGCAGGATTTGATTTGGGTTGACCTTTCGCAGCGTCCTCTAATTTAAAGACTTTGGAGGCTAACGGTATCGACGTTCGCGAATTGTACCGATTAAACTAACGCAAGATCTTATACCAACAACTTCTATAGTGTTCGCGATTCGAGTACCAACGACAAAGCAAAAGACCAGATTTAGCCGTCCAAAGTACGTAGTATATTTCGGGACCAAATCGCGGGTAGAAGTGAATGCTTAGCTAGCTAGTGTAGCGGTAAATAATTCCCCAAAATTATTGACCACAGCAATCATCACTCAACATTGGATGCTGACCCTCACTGTTTAAGTCGACTTGTTTAGCTGAAGGCTTCCGGTCAAGCATCCCCACCATTTGGTACTCCGTCGTGTCACGTGCGTGCACGATTACTATCTCCCTAAGCATTCACTTCTACCCGCGATTTGGTCCCGAAACATAATGCGTACTTTGGACGACAAAATCTGGTCTTTTGCTTTATCTTTGGTACTCGAAGTGCGAACACTATAGAAGTTGTTGGTATAAGATCTTGCGTTAGTATAATCCGTACAACTCGCGAACGTCGATACCGTCAGCCTCTAAACTGGTGAGCCCAACCACGAACTACATCTTCAATTCACACGCAGATAAACCCGGTGAGTTCGTTCCTTTTTGTGTTTGTTCTTGTACTCCTTTGTAATCGGCATACTTTTCGTCATGACTGATCCTAGCCCCAAGGTTATTCGTATTCGCTCAGCCACCAAAACAATTCAGCTCGTACCATATTGGCCAGATAATGCTGAAACGTGGTTTCAGATAGCTGAGTCTGATTTTTGTGAACATGGCATAACCGATCAACGTTCACAGTTCCTTGCAGTTATTCACGCCCTACCGCGGGAATTCAGCAAGTGCGTAACTCTGCAGATGTCGGGTCCAGAGGTAAGTAACTCGTACGAGTTGCTCAAAGCATCCCTCCTCAAGAGAAACGTTCTCACGGATCGACAACGTCTGGATGAATTATTTCGTAACATCGAGTTAGGGGATCAGTCAGCCGTGAGCATGCTGGCAAGAATGAAAGAGATTATTGGCCAAAGTCAGTTCGACGAAGGACTGTTCAGAGAACTATTTTTATCCAAACTGCCACAGTCAGTTCAGACTGTACTTGTGACACTTCAGGGTGTTCTCATGGATGACTTAGCTGTTTCTGCAGATAGAATTCTAGAGATAACTAAACGGCCAGTTACCGAAGTATACTCAGTTACCGAACAGACTTCGAGTAAGGATTCTGCAATGATAGAGTTATGCAACTCCATCCAGCAGATGCTTAGGTCAAACAAGCCTAGCAATTCCTCCTACCGTCGTTCTAAATCCCCTCAACGGCAAAACGCACGTGGACGATCTAAGTCCAACACACGTTCTCTCAAAAATCCTGACTGGTGCTGGTATCACAACACCTATGGCCAGGAAGCGAAATGTTGTCGAAAACCTTGTGATTTCGGCAAAGCCTCCAAGTCTGTGGGAAACTATCCCGCCGGCACGCGTTAGCGGCAACCGTCGCCGGTGGCACTAGCCGCTTACTTTACATCCATGATGTAATGAGCCAGACTAGATATTTAGTCGACACAGGCGCCGAAGTCAGCGTCCTTCCTGCTACAGCAGCAGATCGACAGAAGGAACCTAACTTCAACTTACAGGCTGCAAATGGAAAACCAATTGCAACCTTTGGTCGGAAATACGTCTATCTGAACGTAGGTTTACGCAAACCTATTCAGTGGATTTTCCTTATCGCTGACGTCACAATGCCCATCATCGGCACGGACCTACTCAATCATCATGATTTGCTCGTAGACGTCCGCCGTAAACGACTAATTGACAACACTACTAGTCTGTCTATAAAAGGCATAACTTACATAGGCCCCAGCTTGTCAATCGTTAAGATGAAAGCAATCCTCGATCCAACTTTTCAACCGATTGTTGACAAATATCCGGAACTCAATTGCCCATCTAACGATCTCCCGTGCATAACCAGCAATGTTATGCACCACATCATAACCTCAGGACAGCCCGTGACATCTAAAGCACGACGACTGGCCCCTGACAAACTGAGAATTGCTAGAAATGAATTCGATCATATGCTCACCCTTGGCATCATTCGGCCATCGAATAGTCCATGGGCATCCCCATTGCATATGGTACCGAAAAAGGATAGTAACGATTGGCGACCCACTGGTGATTACCGGCGAGTGAACGCCAAAACAACCCCTGATTGCTACCCTTTGCCTCACATACACGACTTGACGGCAACGTTATCTGGAGCATCTATATTCTCAAAAATCGACTTGGTTAAAGCGTATAACCAAATCCCGATGGCAACGGAAGATATTCCGAAAACGGCTATCATCACACCTTTCGGACTTTTCGAATTCCTACGTATGCCATTCGGCCTCCGGAATGCGGCCCAAACATTCCAACGCTTCATCGATGAAGTATTTCGCGGTCTCGACTTTGTATACGCATACTTAGACGACTGCCTCATTGCCAGTCCAGATAAGGAAACTCACCTTAGACACTTGGACTTGGCATTTGAAAGGTTACGCCAACATGGTGTTACCATCAATATCCAAAAGTGTCAAATAGGCGTTGACTCACTCGATTTTCTGGGTCACACTATTGACTGTCAGGGCATTCGCCCACTGGCTACTAAAGTCGAGGCGATACTGAACTTTCCGGAGCCAAAGACAGTGAAAAGTCTTCGCACTTTTAACGGCTTGGTAAGTTATTACCGACGATTTATTCCTAACTGTGCTTCTCTGATTCAGCCATTAACAGACCTCCTTCGAGGGAATAACAAGTCTATCGAACTCGACGCGTCTTCTCGACATGCTTTTACTCAGGTAAAGAAAGCTATTGCGGATGCCACCCTTCTTATGTATCAGGATCCAACGGCACCGTTAAGTATCTCAGTTGATGCATCAGACACTGCAATCGGCGCAGTTCTGCAACAACTAGTTAACAAAGAGTGGCAACCACTCGCCTTTTTCTCGAGGCGCCTTCAATTAGCTGAAACGAAGTACAGCACATTCGGAAGAGAACTTCTAGCTATGTACTGTGCTATACGCCATTTTCGACATTCAGTTGAGGGTCGTGAATTCATCATTTTCACTGACCACAAACCTCTGACGTACTCTCTGAACTCAACTTCAGATAAGTATTCACCCAGGGAATCACGACAACTGGATTACGTTTCACAGTTTACATCGGATATTCGCCATGTATCCGGAGTGAACAACACTGTGGCAGATGCCTTGTCACGTATTTGTTCCTTCACCCAAATCGACGGCATAGACCTTGTAAAACTGGCTCGTCTTCAAAAAGAAGATACCGAGCTTCAGCATGAGTTGTCGAAAACAACTCTACAATTAGCCGAGAAACCCTTAGGTATAGGAAAAGATACTATTCTCTGCGACATTTCCACTAGTACTCCTCGCCCCATCGTGCCTAAAAGTTATCGCCGTAACGTCTTCAATACGTTGCATGGCTTATCCCACCCAGGTATTCGAACTACCGTCAAGCTCGTAACTAGTCGGTTTTGTTGGCCTGGTATTAATAAGGAAGTAAGGGAATGGGCACACACGTGCTTAGCTTGCCAAAAGTGCAAGGTAATAAGACACACCAAAAGCCCCCTTGGCACCTTTCTTATCCCTGATGCCCGTTTCGAACACGTCCATATAGATTTAGTTGGCCCCCTTCCAGAATCTCATGGATATACCTATATGTTAACCTGCATCGATCGTTTCACACGATGGCCTGAAGCAGTACCCCTCAAGGATGTATCTGCTGAAACCGTCACACGCGTCTTTGTAGAAAGATGGATCGCAAACTTTGGATGCCCATCTTCCATAACAACTGATCGCGGGCGGCAATTCGAAAGCGGTTTATTCTTCGCTCTAACTAAAATCCTTGGTTGCATGCGTTTTCGAACAACAGCCTACCATCCACAAGCTAATGGTATGGTAGAACGTCTACACAGACAGTTGAAAGCTGGTTTATCAGCTGCAAATAACACCCATTGGACTGAATCCCTTCCGTTAGTTCTCCTAGGGATACGAAACGCCTTAAAAACCGATGCTGGTTGTACTACCGCTGAGCTAGTATATGGCACGACACTACGACTGCCAGGTGAGTTTGTTTCTCCCTCGAGCTTCCCACCAGCGGTAGATCACTCCTCATACGTCAGCAGGCTTACAAACGCAATGCGTTCAGTTAAACCTGCTCCCCTTCGACCACAGTCCATTGATGTCTTCGTTCACCCCTGTTTAAAAACTTCTTCACACGTATTTGTTCGTCGCGACTCTGTGCGTCGCCCTCTAGAACCCCCGTATGACGGACCATATAAAGTAATTAAACGTACGGATAAATTCTTCGTCTTAGACAAGAAAGGCCGCGAAGACACCGTCAGTATCGACCGTCTGAAACCGGCTTACTTGGAAGGTAATCCTATTAGCCTAGAGCTAAACGTACCCCATAATCCACAAGTAATTGAATCTCCTTTAGTCTTCGAAGAACTCTCTAGCACGGCGAAAGCCACCGAAACTTCGGTCGATCACTCTAAGAAAACGCGTTCTGGACGTCACGTTAGATTCCCAGAATACCTTCACACCTATTTCACATAACTGAGTGACACATCAATTTTTTTTATGTAGCATCACTTAACACAAGTAAACGATTTTTTTCCTATAACCGTACATTAAACATGCACTTAGAAAAAAAATTAAATTAGATGTATATTTTTTTCTCCCGATATTTTGAACTTTACATTATTTTACTGTATAGTAGATGCACGTCATTTTTTTTGGTAAAAAAAAAACGCTTATTTGGTACATTTTCCTTGACAAGGTTCTCAGCATTCTTGTTTTCTTTTCCAGGTGCAACGGGCACTGGACAGGAAACAAACGAAGCACGGGATCCAACGAACAACATCGAGGAAGCTATGTACAGACACCCTATTAGCATAGGCAAACAGACCAGTAGGCACTCCACCAAGCTGCTCGGAAGATTTTTTTTCACCCATAAGGGAACAATCGAGATTTTTTTACTTCCGGCTGGTCATGTCTTAGGGTCAATAATTTTGGGGAATTATTTACCGCTACAGCTCACTCCCTCCCTAGTGGGTTTGTGAGGACCCTAAGACATGACCAGCCGGAAGTAAAAAAAATCTCGATTGTTCCCTTATGGGTGAAAAAAAATCTTCCGAGCGGCTTGGTGGAGTGCCTACTGGTCTGTCTGCCTATGCTAATAGGGTGTCTGTACATAGCTTCCTCGATGTTGTTCGTTGGATCCCGTGCTTCGTTTGTTTCCTGTCCAGTGCCCGTTGCACCTGGAAAAGAAAACAAGAATGCTGAGAACCTTGTCAAGGAAAATGTACCAAATAAGCGTTTTTTTTACCAAAAAAATGACGTGCATCTACTATACAGTAAAATAATGTAAAGTTCAAAATATCGGGAAAAAAAATATACATCTAATTTAATTTTTTTCTAAGTGCATGTTTAATGTACGGTTATAGGAAAAAAATCGTTTACTTGTGTTAAGTGATGCTACATAAAAAAAATTGATGTGTCACTCAGTTATGTGAAATAGGTGTGAAGGTATTCTGGGAATCTAACGTGACGTCCAGAACGCGTTTTCTTAGAGTGATCGACCGAAGTTTCGGTGGCTTTCGCCGTGCTAGGGAGTTCTTCGAAGACTAAAGGAGATTCAATTACTTGTGGATTATGGGGTACGTTTAGCTCTAGGCTAATAGGATTACCTTCCAAGTAAGCCGGTTTCAGACGGTCGATACTGACGGTGTCTTCGCGGCCTTTCTTGTCTAAGACGAAGAATTTATCCGTACGTTTAATTACTTTATATGGTCCGTCATACGGGGGTTCTAGAGGGCGACGCACAGAGTCGCGACGAACAAATACGTGTGAAGAAGTTTTTAAACAGGGGTGAACGAAGACATCAATGGACTGTGGTCGAAGGGGAGCAGGTTTAACTGAACGCATTGCGTTTGTAAGCCTGCTGACGTATGAGGAGTGATCTACCGCTGGTGGGAAGCTCGAGGGAGAAACAAACTCACCTGGCAGTCGTAGTGTCGTGCCATATACTAGCTCAGCGGTAGTACAACCAGCATCGGTTTTTAAGGCGTTTCGTATCCCTAGGAGAACTAACGGAAGGGATTCAGTCCAATGGGTGTTATTTGCAGCTGATAAACCAGCTTTCAACTGTCTGTGTAGACGTTCTACCATACCATTAGCTTGAGGATGGTAGGCTGTTGTTCGAAAACGCATGCAACCAAGGATTTTAGTTAGAGCGAAGAATAAACCGCTTTCGAATTGCCGCCCGCGATCAGTTGTTATGGAAGATGGGCATCCAAAGTTTGCGATCCATCTGTCTACAAAGACGCGTGCGACGGTTTCAGCAGATATATCCTTGAGGGGTACTGCTTCAGGCCATCGTGTGAAGCGATCGATGCAGGTTAACATATAGGTATATCCATGAGATTCTGGAAGGGGGCCAACTAAATCTATATGGACGTGTTCGAAACGGGCATCAGGGATAAGAAAGGTGCCAAGGGGGCTTTTGGTGTGTCTTATTACCTTGCACTTTTGGCAAGCTAAGCACGTCTGTGCCCATTCCCTTACTTCCTTATTAATACCAGGCCAACAAAACCGACTAGTTACGAGCTTGACGGTAGTTCGAATACCTGGGTGTGATAAGCCATGCAACGTATTGAAGACGTTACGGCGATAACTTTTAGGCACGATAGGGCGAGGAGTACTAGTGGAAATGTCGCAGAGAATAGTATCTTTTCCTATACCTAAGGGTTTCTCGGCTAATTGTAGAGTTGTTTTCGACAACTCATGCTGAAGCTCGGTATCTTCTTTTTGAAGACGAGCCAGTTTTACAAGGTCTATGCCGTCGATTTGGGTGAAGGAACAAATACGTGACAAGGCATCTGCCACAGTGTTGTTCACTCCGGATACATGGCGAATATCCGATGTAAACTGTGAAACGTAATCCAGTTGTCGTGATTCCCTGGGTGAATACTTATCTGAAGTTGAGTTCAGAGAGTACGTCAGAGGTTTGTGGTCAGTGAAAATGATGAATTCACGACCCTCAACTGAATGTCGAAAATGGCGTATAGCACAGTACATAGCTAGAAGTTCTCTTCCGAATGTGCTGTACTTCGTTTCAGCTAATTGAAGGCGCCTCGAGAAAAAGGCGAGTGGTTGCCACTCTTTGTTAACTAGTTGTTGCAGAACTGCGCCGATTGCAGTGTCTGATGCATCAACTGAGATACTTAACGGTGCCGTTGGATCCTGATACATAAGAAGGGTGGCATCCGCAATAGCTTTCTTTACCTGAGTAAAAGCATGTCGAGAAGACGCGTCGAGTTCGATAGACTTGTTATTCCCTCGAAGGAGGTCTGTTAATGGCTGAATCAGAGAAGCACAGTTAGGAATAAATCGTCGGTAATAACTTACCAAGCCGTTAAAAGTGCGAAGACTTTTCACTGTCTTTGGCTCCGGAAAGTTCAGTATCGCTTCGACTTTAGTAGCCAGTGGGCGAATGCCCTGACAGTCAATAGTGTGACCCAGAAAATCGAGTGAGTCAACGCCTATTTGACACTTTTGGATATTGATGGTAACACCATGTTGGCGTAACCTTTCAAATGCCAAGTCCAAGTGTCTAAGGTGAGTTTCCTTATCTGGACTGGCAATGAGGCAGTCGTCTAAGTATGCGTATACAAAGTCGAGACCGCGAAATACTTCATCGATGAAGCGTTGGAATGTTTGGGCCGCATTCCGGAGGCCGAATGGCATACGTAGGAATTCGAAAAGTCCGAAAGGTGTGATGATAGCCGTTTTCGGAATATCTTCCGTTGCCATCGGGATTTGGTTATACGCTTTAACCAAGTCGATTTTTGAGAATATAGATGCTCCAGATAACGTTGCCGTCAAGTCGTGTATGTGAGGCAAAGGGTAGCAATCAGGGGTTGTTTTGGCGTTCACTCGCCGGTAATCACCAGTGGGTCGCCAATCGTTACTATCCTTTTTCGGTACCATATGCAATGGGGATGCCCATGGACTATTCGATGGCCGAATGATGCCAAGGGTGAGCATATGATCGAATTCATTTCTAGCAATTCTCAGTTTGTCAGGGGCCAGTCGTCGTGCTTTAGATGTCACGGGCTGTCCTGAGGTTATGATGTGGTGCATAACATTGCTGGTTATGCACGGGAGATCGTTAGATGGGCAATTGAGTTCCGGATATTTGTCAACAATCGGTTGAAAAGTTGGATCGAGGATTGCTTTCATCTTAACGATTGACAAGCTGGGGCCTATGTAAGTTATGCCTTTTATAGACAGACTAGTAGTGTTGTCAATTAGTCGTTTACGGCGGACGTCTACGAGCAAATCATGATGATTAAGTAGGTCCGTGCCGATGATGGGCATTGTGACGTCAGCGATAAGGAAAATCCACTGAATAGGTTTGCGTAAACCTACGTTCAGATAGACGTATTTCCGACCAAAGGTTGCAATTGGTTTTCCATTTGCAGCCTGTAGGTTGAAGTTAGGTTCCTTCTGTCGATCTGCTGCTGTAGCAGGAAGGACGCTGACTTCGGCGCCTGTGTCGACTAAATATCTAGTCTGGCTCATTACATCATGGATGTAAAGTAAGCGGCTAGTGCCACCGGCGACGGTTGCCGCTAACGCGTGCCGGCGGGATAGTTTCCCACAGACTTGGAGGCTTTGCCGAAATCACAAGGTTTTCGACAACATTTCGCTTCCTGGCCATAGGTGTTGTGATACCAGCACCAGTCAGGATTTTTGAGAGAACGTGTGTTGGACTTAGATCGTCCACGTGCGTTTTGCCGTTGAGGGGATTTAGAACGACGGTAGGAGGAATTGCTAGGCTTGTTTGACCTAAGCATCTGCTGGATGGAGTTGCATAACTCTATCATTGCAGAATCCTTACTCGAAGTCTGTTCGGTAACTGAGTATACTTCGGTAACTGGCCGTTTCGTTATCTCTAGAATTCTATCTGCAGAGACAGCTAAGTCATCCATGAGAACACCCTGAAGTGTCACAAGTACAGTCTGAACTGACTGTGGCAGTTTGGATAAAAATAGTTCTCTGAACAGTCCTTCGTCGAACTGACTTTGGCCAATAATCTCTTTCATTCTTGCCAGCATGCTCACGGCTGACTGATCCCCTAACTCGATGTTACGAAATAATTCATCCAGACGTTGTCGATCCGTGAGAACGTTTCTCTTGAGGAGGGATGCTTTGAGCAACTCGTACGAGTTACTTACCTCTGGACCCGACATCTGCAGAGTTACGCACCTGCTGAATTCCCGCGGTAGGGCGTGAATAACTGCAAGGAACTGTGAACGTTGATCGGTTATGCCATGTTCACAAAAATCAGACTCAGCTATCTGAAACCACGTTTCAGCATTATCTGGCCAATATGGTACGAGCTGAATTGTTTTGGCGGTTGAGCGAATACGAATAACCTTGGGGCTAGGATCAGTCATGACGAAAAGTATGCCGATTACAAAGGAGTACAAGAACAAACACAAAAAGGAACGAACTCACCGGGTTTATCTGCGTGTGAATTGAAGATGAAGTTCGTGGTTGGGCTCACCAGTTTAGAGGTTGCAGGTATCGACGTTCGCGAGTTGTACGGATTATACTAACGCAAGATCTTATACCAACAACTTCTATAGTGTTCGCACTTCGAGTACCAAAGATAAAGCAAAAGACCAGATTTAGTCGTCCAAAGTACGTATTATATTTCGGGACCAAATCGCGGGTAGAAGTGAATGCTTAGCTAGCTAGTAATCGTGCACGCACGTGACACGACGGAGTACCAAATGGCGGGGATGCTTGACCGGAAGCCTTCAGCTAAACAAGTCGACTTAAACAGTGAGGGTCAGCATCCAATGTTGAGTGATGATTGCTGTGGTCAATAATTTTGGGGAATTATTTACCGCTGCAAGACTTTGACTTCGGCTATGGTAGTTTAACTTCATCAAAAAAATCAAAATCTGGGATGGAATAGTTATTAACCATCTGTCTTTATTATCTCTTAATGAATCACGTATCTAATATAGGGTCATATGGCCAGTAATCCTTATTTAGTCTACTGGACGTTTCCTACGTAATCTTTGTTTTGAATTGGCGTTTTTTAAATTATTATTTTGATTCCACACAGTACTTATGGTAAAAGTTTTGGAATTTTCGGCATGTGGTGTCGGTAGCCCAAATTTTGTAGGCCAAACATTGATATGAGGTGTGCGTCGGCTGGGGATCGAACCCCGCACCATGTGCATGGTCGGCGAGAGTCCTAATCTCTATGCCACCGACGTACAATGAGCGAAATTAACTTTTTACTCGTCCTCGTGCAGTTATCAAAGAGCAGTCACTCCTGTTATAAGTTTTCTAAAATAATTCCCAATAACATTTGGGTATTCTATTTATAACTTCCCATCTGCTACTAGAGTTACGAACACTTTAAACCTTAGGTTATCATTGGAATATAAGAAGTTACATGGCGAACGGATTTAACAGATGCCTCACATCAGTAAGATTGTCTTTCAGGAGTCTTCAGACTCCTATATTGTCTTGGAGAGCGTCTCGAAATGAATATCAACTGGTCGACTGCATCGGTGACGTCAATTAGAAAAATTCCTTTAGGGTTGCATTTAACGAATTTGTCGAACTTAAGATTCAAAGGTAGCGTGAATTTCCAGAGGATAGTTAAACTTCCGAACTGAATGACCTAACACTGCCTTATCCAGAGATAAGGATGAAACTTCGGTGAAAGAGATTACCAGTTTGTTTTTGGTCATCGTTGTGTCCTTCTTCAGTCATGCTTTCATGCCATATAAAACCATAGAGTATCATGCTTCCACCTGTTGCTTCAATACTGCCTTCCCTATTACGTATACATCTTGTCTTTGTTGTTTGTTGCAACTTTCCATATCATTTCCACTACGCGTATAAGGTGTTGAATCGATAAACACAGATACTGTGATTAACCTCCCTTTCTCCACCTAATTATATTGCCTTTTATACTTACACCCTGTTTATCGATTCAACACCGCACACGCGCATATCTTAAATTCCAAGTTTATTGAACGAATAACACATCCGGAAAACAAGGTTTTACTAATTCCCCTATCAGTTTGAAATCTATTTATAAAACACAAAATAATCGAGCAAAGAATATTCTTTTCGATAAATTCCTCTTCCAGGCTCTACAATTATATATCTGTATGTTTATATACACAGAATATTTTAAATTAGTAGTTAATAACAATATTAGCGTGGAAACAGTGGACTTTATATGTGAAGAACTCAAAAAACGAAACATTGAGGTTGGCATTTCTATATCTTTCATGAAGGAGCTTCTCTTGAAATGTACAATGAATGTCCACTTTTTATTTTTTATAAGGAACTGTATAGACAAATCGACGGTGTGGCTGGCAATGGGGTCGCCACTAGGACCCATTCTAGCCGACATTTTCCTGGTGAAACTAGAAAATGGGCCTTTGAAGGATGTTATTAATGAACTCGAATTTTATTGTCGATACATGGATAGTACTTTTTTGATTATGAAGAACGAAAAGGAGGCAAAGAACATCCTGGATAAATTTAATGAGGTATATCCTGCAATAAATTTCACTATTGAGAAAGAAAAAGACTCTAGTATTTCATTTCTAGACGTCCTTATGACCAGAAAAGAGGATGGCACAATAAGAAAAAGTGTATATAGAAAACCTAAATCAACGGGCCAGTACACACATTTTCTCAGCTTTGTGCCCTTGAAATACAAACGCAATCTGATAAAGTGCTTGGTACACAGAGCAAGAGAGATTTGCTCGGATGAATGTCCTGACCAGGAGCTTAACAATATTAAACGGTTGCTAAGTGAGAATGGTTATCCCGAAAAGTTTATTGATAAGAATATGAATCTAAAACCAAAACAGTTCAAGTTACCAACAGTTCCAAAGAAAGCCTTGTTCTTACAGATGCAGTTCCTAGGAGACAACACAAGTGAGATACTAATACATCGCCTCAGAAATGCGGTAAAAAGAGCATTCCCTGCTGCTCAGTTACGCTATATCTTTAAAACCACTCCTCTTTTGCGTTCGGGAATAAAAGACAAACTGCCTAATTTCGCCTCTTCCATGTGTATATACCAATTCAGCTGCTCCTGTGAAGTAAGCCAGTAACATAGGCCGTACAATTAGGCGTGTTTCTCGTCGAATTTCCGAACATCACCCTACCTGGTTAAGCAAAGGTCAAACAAAATCTATTCGCAGCGCTATTCTGGCGCATCTTGTGGAGACAGAACACAAGATTGATGTTAATCATGCTTTCAGGGTCATTCACCGCATACCTACGAATCTCAATTTCGCTTTAAGAGTTCGACTTCTAAATATTGCTGAGGCTGTGGGGATTCATATTAATAAGCCTAATTTATGCACCCGAAAGAAGTTAGTTCAGTCATTATCATTACCTTGGCCATCCAGGTTTGAATAATCCAGAATTTTTGTGAAATTTCCCTAATTTTAGTTGATATTCTATTCGTTATTATATCTTTACTATTATTATTATAATTTAAGCATCTTTAATGAACTGTAATTCCATTGTGATCATACTTTACAAATCGATATTATTTAAAAAACGCTAATATTGTTATTGACTACTATTCTAGAATATTCTATGTATATAAACATATATGTATATATAATTGTAGAGCCTGGAAGAGGAATTTATCGAAAAGAATATTCTTTGCTCGATTATTTTGTGTTTTATAGATGTCTAAATGAATCTTTTTGCAATATTGAAATCTATTTAGTTATCTTGTAAAACCGCTGATCATTTAATGAATTACATCTTTGACCTTTCAATGCCTGACACTTTTTATTTTGTAATATATTTTTTTTTAATTTTAGGATCATGGATAATAAAGGATTAGAAGAAATTTCTCAAAATCCTTTATTAGCTCCTAATAAACGTAAAAAGGCGAATAAAGCAAGAACAGTTAAAGATTTATTCAACGATGTTGGTCCTGAAGCATCATTTAAAGATAAACGTGGACGACCATGGTTTAAAAATCCACGAGCTTATGTGAAACAGAAGTTAGCGCCTAAAACTGAAAGAATCGATGATGAACACTCACAGTCTAGTTGTGATGATGGCGGTGATGGTAGTGACAGTTCTAGATCGAGGGATTCAGAATCAAACACCTCGTCTGACAGTGATGATGGCAATGAAGTTGATTTTTTCGAGGATATTGAAGATCTTCAAGGTAATTTAACTTGACTTGTTTGGGAGATAAAATATATTCTTCGCACTGAAATATGTGAGAAGGTAATATGAGTGACTGGTAACTGCAATATCGACCATCAACATTTTATACTGATGAGCTGGTGATTGTTTTAGTACTTACTTTTACTTTACTTTGGCTATCTCCTACGGGAGGATGAGCCGGCTTCATGAACATCTCGAATGATCGCTGCCCAGGCGCGGCGATCTGATGCAAGGTTTTGCGACAAGGTTATCCAATTCTTGTTCCACAGACGGAGTCCGTAGACGGTTTGTAGCCCCAGGCACTCCATATCAGCCTTGACTGTACCAAGCCATGTAAGAGAGTTCATGAAGTTTCATGGGAATTTGATACGAGTGATGTCCCCAGAATCGCTCGGCCTTTTGTTTGAAAGTGAAGCTCTAGCCTTTACACAACCAAGTGTGACCTACAAGGCAGTAGGAGTGGAGTAGGGAGTCCACTATCCATTGGCAGCCGGTGACCGGAGTTCGGTTCATACGCCTTTTTGAATGGGGCCAGACATCCAGGACATCCAACAAGCCCTTTGTCCATACGTCTGCCGGTGAACTCCAGTGAGCTTCATACGCCAGTCGTTGGAGGTTTGGAATCAGGGTTTAGCCATCTCCCCTAGACTGTCATCCAATGGACAGTCAACCCGGTGAAGAGCGCCGGACATCCGCTTTCGCCCTCTCACTTTGGTGAAAGCATTTAGTGTAAGCATTCGACTTATAACCATAAATTTTTGAATATGGACATCTTCGTGCCTTCATAATTTCAAATGATGCTATGGCACCCACGCGACAATTGCGGTATATTATCGTGTACATAAGTCTATAGGTAATTACGATGGAGAGTGAATCAGGTGACAGCTGTTTCGCTAGTTTGTTACAGTTCTTGGGTGTATTTAGTTTGCTGATCTTCTCAGAAATTAATGTCCACGTCAGCTGTGGAGGACGTTTTGACATTTTGATGGACAAGAGGATGTATAGAGAGAGAAAGTAAAACGTAGGGGTGTGATGAAGAATGTTTTTGTTGTTGTTTATGTTTGACAGTTGACCTTGAATTCCATATTAGGTAAGTTTATTTTAATAATCACACAGTGATACGGTATTAACAACTAGATGACAAGGTTTCGAGCATAAATTATTGCTCATAGTCATATCAGTTTAGTCACGTTTTCACATTTTGTCTTATTATTATATTATTATTATTATATCCTTTAATTCCTACAGGAACATAGGGCTTCAGCCGTGCGTCTCCATTGCGTTCTGTTCTCTGCTAGAGTCTTCACCTGGCTCCATGTCTGCCCACACGTTTTCATCTCCTCTTCACATGACCTCCTCCAAGTCACCCTTGCACTGACGACCAACTCGCCGCTTCCACTTCGGGTTCCACCCGAGGAATGGCTTGTCTAGTGATGTCACTTGATGGTTTGTTTTCTCAGAGTGTGGCCAATGCATCTCCATTTCTTCCTGCCTATTTGTTTCACAATCGGTTCCTGGTTGGTTCGCTCATTGCCAGAGATCTCTGTTGCTGATCTTTTCTGGCCGGCCATCTGATCTTGAGTAGTATTGAGCGAAGACAGCTAGCTGTTAATGAAGGTCTGTAGTTTGTTTGAGATGCTCTTTATGACGCGCAGTGCAAGTCTCTGATCCATTTAGTAGCACTGACTTCACATTGGAGTTGAAAATCCGGATCTTATTTTTGATGCTGAGTGCTTTTGACCTCCACACAGACTTGAGAGTAGTGAAAGCTTGTCTTGCTTTTCCGATTCTTGCTTTGATATCCTCGTCAGTTCCGTCCGCCTGTAGTTGAGACGATGCTCCCCAGGTAGGTGGGTAGGTAAAAGAGGTTGTATCTTTCAGGTTCCTTCCATATATGCTGATTGTTGTCTGTTGTTGTTGCTGTTGGTGGTGTTGCCCAGGAATTTTCATCACCTCTGTTTTCTCTATGTTCACCTGAAGTCCTATCTTCTCTGGATGCCTCTTCTGCTAACTTGTTGCTTTTCGCTTGCATGTCTTCCAGTTTGTCTTATATATATATATATATATCCTCTCTTTCTGTCTCTCCAACTTCCCCCCGGTATAGGCGTTGCGTCATTCCGATTGCACGTTTGTGGTGTTGAATCGATAAACAAAGCTTCAGTGATTAACCCCTCTCTCTGTCTCCACCTAACTATATTACTTTCTAATACTCTCACCCTGTCCCATCCAGTCTATTTTGTGATTACATGCAAGTGAATGCATTGAGATGCAATGGCTGAGCTCTGTTTTTTCAAGGTTATTTAACGTAGTAGGGTCAATCATTCTAGGTGTCTAGCTAACTTTTTATGTTCCATTAATCTAGCTGGCCCTGATCTACTGGTTTGACTGGCCTATGTCACTGACCTCACTAACAGTCATCATATACATGGTATTTGGTCAATTATATTATTTTCCTTAGTAGGATCTATCGGGCGATTGTTTGAGCCCATAAACAAAGTTTATCTGTGAGAGATTTGGTTGGTTGGTTTAAATGCCATCGTGACTAATTCCAGTCTCATTTAGAATCCTACATGAGGCCTGTGACGTCTCTTCTTTATACGGTAGTGCTACAGAGGCTTTGTATTCTATATTATTTTTGTTATTTTCGTCACTTTCTATGGTTCTTCATATATTTCTGAATAAATTCTGGTGGGTAGTTAGTTATTCACTGGTGATATTTTCTTTATTTGTTTGATTTCGTCACTTAAATCTTCTGGCCTTCTAGTTAGACTCTTGGCCCGATTATAAAGACAATTAACTCAGCCAATATTTACCGATTCTGGATGGGGTGAATTAAAGTCCAAGTATTTATTGGAGTGTGTCGGTTTCCTATAAATGCTAGCTAGTATCTAACCTCCCACCATCTTGTTTCCGTTTTATTCTACAGTCTAGTTTAGCATGGCCAACTCACCCTGTCTGTTTTCTTACTCAGAAGTGAATTGGATTCCGTTTACTATTGACTTAATGGCTATCTGCCTGTCTGTTTTCGACATAGAACTTTGCACCGATGTGCAGCAGTTCAAGTCATCACACTCCCTCCATGTAGCACACAAAACAAGAGAAGAAAGTAGAAATGCATAATAGAGACAGTAAACAGAGGTGTAAGACAAAGGAATAGTAATAACGAAGAACAATATAGTTTCATTGGAAATCATAATTCGCAAGGTGTGGATGCATCTGCACCAGCCATTGAGAACGAAGATTTTGAGCCATTTCACCAGTTGTCTCCAGCCATTGGTTTTTACCGTCCCGAGGACCCCAACCAGGAAGTCTACACCTTCTTACACGGCCTAGATTAACTGTTGTAGATTTCATTGACTGGTGCCATATTTTGGTTTGACCACTACTGACTCTTTTTCAGCCTGACTTAATATGTACGAGCGAGTGAGGAATATGTTCAGATTTCAACACAGTGATGGAATGTGTCATCCACGTATGTCCACCATAACTTATGAATTATATTGATAAAGGAAGCTTCATTTATCGAATCGACTGAGGAGATTACGTGTAATAGGAATGATTCAACACCTGTCCCAGATATCTGGAAAATTCTACTACACTTACACCGACGAATAGGAAAGAATAAAGAAGACTATAAACTCAAGTTTCGAAGTCGTGTGACTATAATTGGCGATATGATTATGAACAATAAATTTTGTTCGAGACGTCATCCAGTAAATAATAATACTGTTTCGCTGTGTGATATATATCTAATGAACAAACTAATATAGAATTAAAGTGTTGGTTTGTGGGGATTTGATCGGCTACAGGGCTTCATCATGAGGTGACATTGGTTAGAGAACCTTTGGAAAACCTGGACAGCCATTTCGTCATAGTTTGGGACTCTTCATCAGTACGCACTATTTCGTGAATTGGCAGCATTTAGAATTCGTGAGCCATTAGATCGGGTCCCAGTGGCTCAAAGATCTACGAGCTCGCCTTGTAACCAGAAGATCCTGGCTTCGAACCCCGTCGGTGGGTGCTACTGCTGAAGAGTCCCAAACTAGGCGGACGAAACAGCTGTCCAGTACTCCCAGGTTTTCCAATGGTTCTCTAACCAATGTCACCTCATGATGAAATCCTGTAATATGGAATTACTTACTACCTCAGTGCCCAAGTTTTACACATATATTAACATGAGTCATATAGATGATATTTCTGTAGTTTAATGAGACAGACATGATTTAACGTGTAATAAAAAAAAATATCAGGATCACAATTCCATGCTGTTTTTCCATTATCCCCTCTTTAATCTATGGGCATACCAATGGATGAGCAAAGTTATTTGCCGTACGCATCTGATTTATTTTTGATTTACAGCTTGATTCCACACCGTATTTTCAGTACAAGTGTGGAATTTTCAGCATGGATATTGGTAGCCCAAATTCAGGCCGACCATAGATATCGGGTGTGCGCCGGCAGGGGATCGAACCCCGGACCATGTGCATGGTCGGCGAGAGTCCTAACCACTGTGCCACCGACGCAGTCTTGTGGGTTTATTGTGTTTCTCAGCAACCTCCTGGATCCGCCGTAAAGTCGACAATGAATCACACCTGTTGTATAGGGAATAGTTACCTTACATGGCTGCTTAAACCTTCTTAGACAGAGAGGGGTTCTAACCCGTACCCTAATGGTTTGAAACTGAGCACTCTAGACCAATAAGCCATAGCTCCAATTCGAGTCATTTGTAAAAAAGGTTACTCATAAACTGTGTAACCGACATTTCGTTAATACTTTCTTCTACAAATATTCTTTTTTAAAATTTGTTTATTATCCATACTTTTTGGATGTCTTCTATTCCTCCCCCGCCCTCGCTTCCGCTCCTGTCATCTTCACATAGGTGCTGACTGGTATGAGTTGACAAAAGATTCTGTTCCCACCAGCCAGTCAACTCATCGATTAGCCTTGCTTCATTTCGACTGGGATAATGCTAAACCAGAGACTATTTACATGGTTCTTGAATCATTTTTACCTGCTAGAGGACATATTGAAAAAGTTACTGTAAGTTATCATCGATTTTTTTAAAATTGTATCTCATGAATTTTTAGTTGTTTTTGTTTTAAGAAAAATTACTTTCGCATAATGTTGTATCATTTGTTTAGAAATAGGTTAATTTAGAGAGACAGAGAGAGGGTAGAAGTCACTCTATTATCCCTTGATGTAGTCTATTCTTCTTCTTATCTGGTGTATTGTGTTGTACTACTTACGTCAAAAGGTCAAAGATATATTTTTTTTAACAGACATAACTGTCTTTTGTATCTGATTGACTGACTGGTTTCAACGTAGGACTTTGCACAGATGTGCAGCAGTTCGATTTAGGACATGTGTTACGTATGCCTAGTCATCGCCTACCTCAACGGGCAATGTTAGCTGACATAGGGTCAAGCTGGGAAAGAGCTAGCGGCGGTCAAACGAAAACATGGCACCAGTCAATGAAATTCACAATAGTTAGTTTAAGCCACGTAGGAAGGTGTAGACTTCCTGACTGGTTGGGGTCCTCGGGACGGTTAAAACGAATGACTGGAGACAATTGGTGACATGGCTCAAAACCGTTCTCAATGGCTGCTGCAGATGCATCCACTCCTTGTGACTTATGATTTCCAATGAAACTATATTGTTCTTCGTTGTTACTACTCCCTTGTCTCACACCTCATCTTACTGTCTCTATTATGCATTTCTATTTTCTTCTCATGCTTTGTGTGCTACATGGAGTGTGACGACTCGAACTGCCGCACCATGGTGCAAAGTTCTATGTCGAAAACAAACAGACGGGCAGTTGCCACTCTCCCTCCATGTACCATACAAAGCAAGAGAAGAGAGTAAAGGAGGTTCGAAAAAGAGAGAGATAATAAACAGAAATGTATGGCATAAAAAATAGTGATATGGATTTAATCGGGTAGTATAAATAAAAGAGTCAATGCATCTTCTCTGTCATTGACAGCGAGGATTTTGAACCATATCGCCAACTGTCTCCAGCCACCGCCATTGGTTCTTACTATCCTGAGAACCTCAACCAGTCAATCAGGAAGTCTACACCTCCTTACGTGTCTGGCTGGCTGGCTGGCTTAAAGTAACTGTTGGGGATTTCATTATCTGATGAAGTCATGTTTTGGTTTGACTACTAACCTGATCCATCTTATGTCAGTCAGCCAACATTGTCTGTTGTCGACGAAGGCAATCGATGGCTAGGCATGCGCAGCAACACATGTCCTGACCATCTCTCCAAATCCACGTAACTTCACAACCTCGTCGATTGATTTCCCCTCCAACTCACCTAGCACTCACTCGACCAAAGCCTAACCGTAATATTACTCACCCTATTATGCCACCTAACACACACAAGAGATAGAACGCAGGCATCTATGATCATAGATAGCCAGCTAGCCAGGCTTTACATGTCTTCCACTCTCAATGACTACGTCTCACTCACAGCCAGCCATAAAGGAGGACGGATGGAAGTGACTGCTGAGCAGTACATACGCCCTTTGGTCGACAGCCAGCCGGATATCTCGTCTACGAAGCTAGAGATGGCGTAAGTAGGCATCATCTCGTGAGTAATTCTGAGGTTCGGCGGCGTGTGTTTGAACACAGTGGAGATCACCATTCATTGAGTGTTGTCATCTGGAAACACCGGCTCCGGTGGCTTGAACATGTGCTGCGAATGTCATCCCAGAGGCTTCGGTACAGGTCTCTGTTCGCTAGTCAGCCGTGGGACGGGATGGAAAAGGCGGAGGGGTGGTCACTCCCTGACCGTGGCGTCGTGGGATGAAGGATGTTTGTGCTAGATTAGCATCGGTTGGTGCGTCACGACTCTCTGGTTGGGGTCCGCGAGATAGCCCAAATCGATGGCTCGAAACGTTATCGGATATGGCCAAGAATCGCAGTCACCAATGGCGAACGTGTTGCAGTTTCCTTCTTTCTTCCTCCCTCCCGATGATAGTTGACGAATAAATACTGTTTGAACTTGTTAAGTATGAATGTTTTCCTTCCAGGTGAAGTTCTTTACCCGTTCTCTACTTATATTTTTTAAGTAACTTGAAAATCCCCATTCAGTCGTATAAAAGAAAAGAAGGCGTTCAGCGAAGAGACTCTTTCCGGCGAATTCATTCACTGAGCTGTACAATCGCATTTAAATACAATTTTTTTTGTGTGTGTGTGTACATTAGATTTATAAAGTTTAGATAATTACGTAATATAAGTATTGTTTGGCTTGGAAACAAACGTTAATTAGATAGAAAATAAAATAAAATTGATCAAGTGAATTAGATGACGTAATACAATTGAGTAGAATTCAGAGTAGATCAGGTTGGCAACAGTGTTAATGAGTGGTGGTTAAAATTAAATCAGGGTGGGGGTAGAGAATAATACAGTTGAAAATTAAGTAAGTTAATCGGATGACGTAATATAGTTGACTAGAAATTGGACGTGGGTCGAGTTAGCAACATTGTTAATGAGGGTAGAGATTACAAAAGGGTGGGGTAGAGAATAATATAAATGAAGATGTGAAATAATAAAATGCAAAAGACAAAATAATACAATTAGTAAGACTGAAATTAAGAAAGATTACGTCCATTGTAGATTTAATGAATGAACGAATTTCTTTTGTATGCAGAGTTCAGGACTTAGCAGATGAATTGCCATTGCTTCTGCGATGTGGAGAAGTTTGATCCGTACACTTTTAGCAAGATTGCCTTGTTTTCTGTGGATAACTTTGAAGTTTATATGTGGTTTGACTTGGTGTCCAGAGTCGATCAAATGTTCAAGGATCGAGCTGCGGGGGCATCGGTTTTCTCCTTTATAAAACCATAAAGGTAAATGTTCGTTGACGCGTTTGGATAGCGAACGGCCGATATACCTGGCTCCACACGAGCAGGTGAATTGGTAGATGCACATAGATGAGGCCAACAGCGGTAGCTTATCCTTCACGTTCATGCGGATCATTGGTCTCGTGGAGGACGTCAGTCGTAATTCAGCTGCAGAGAAGGTTTTCTTCAGTGAGCGGGAGAGCCGATTTCTCAGTATTTCTGTAGATTGGTCTCCATTGAACTGTAGGTTCATATAGAGTAGTCTGTTTTACTTTTGATCTCTGCTGTTTTATTATTATTATTGTGTGGCGCATCTTTCTTGGTGCCATATTGTATCAAGTTTTTTTCTTTCTGCATTTAAATAAATAAGATTTATCCATCCGAATTCGGTATTAAACGTATGGCTGAGGAGGCTATTCATGGACCACCTGAACTACGTCCCAGTGAGTCAGACACTGAATGCAATGAAAATGAGAATAATAACAATCATTGTAATAATTTAACTGAAGACAATTCAACTATGGCTGTTGATGTTGATGAAAAATCTGGCTGGCGTAAAGCCTCGTCAAAACTTCGACGTCGTATTCGTGAATATCAGTTGGCCAGGCTGAAATATTTCTATGCTATTATTGAATTTGATAGTGTTGAAACAGCTGAAGCAATATACGAAGCTTGTGATGGTCTTGAGTACGAGAGTTCTGGTTCACGTTTGGATCTGAGATTTGTTGATAATGATCAAACTTTTGAAGTGGGTACATTTATTATTGCCATTGTTATTTATCGTTATTATTATTATTATTATTGTTCCCTTGGGTTCCGAATGGAGCATAAGGCGGGAAAGTTAAACTGTAAGCACCACTAACTAACTACCAATCAGCAAATGACCTCGAACGCATCAATCACGTGAAGGAGGCATTTTTGTGTATGGAATACATATATTTACGGGAAAAAATGCATAAAAACTGTAGAAAAGTGTTACAGAGGATACCTTCCTCTCACATGTGATCAAAATAGCTCACAGTTTTAGGTTGGAGTATCAACAGAGTATAATTCCATCGTGGGTAAAATTTATTTTGATAAATTCTCATAGTGTGTTATACAGTAATATTTACTGGGTAATAAACTGTGCTCGAAACATCGTCATCAGTAAATATTACTGAATGACACCCCATAAAGGAATTATACCCTACCACAATGCACAAGTTCTGTTCTTATATTAACAGAGTAATTTAACCACATTCTATGCATGCAATTATTTAGGTCTTCTAACCCTAACCATAACCCTAATCTTTCCTGAACCTAACCATAACGTGAAAATATCTCTAAACTAACTGTAATCTAACTCGAACCAACCCTAATGTCGCCTTTATTAGGTTAACCTAACCGTAACTTGTCCTTGGCCTAAACCGTAACTAATTCTTTCTCAAACCTAAGCTGAAACTTGCCAGATATCCCATTTAATAATCTAACACTTCGATGAGCATTGTTTAAATTGATAATGACAAAATTATGTGTCAGGTTTCACTAACTTGCTCATTGAGTGTTTCAAGGTCGTTGGTGCGGTCGCACTGCATTGGTAGTTAGTTAGTGGTGCTTAAAGTTTAACTTGGCCCATAAGGCTTCGACCCTACATGTCCATTGTATTCTGTTCACTGCTGTCTTTTTTATCTGGTTCCATGACTGCCCCACAAAGTTTAATTTCTTCTACACGTTCAACTTGTTGCTTCACATTCGGGTTCTACTTGAGGGCGCCTGCTGTACGTGTGTTGTCCCTTAATGGTCTCCTCTACATATGTCTAAGCCATCTCCATTTCATTTTGGTTATTTTTCTGGCAATGGGTTGTTGGCTAGCTCACTGCCTACTCGAACTCCGTACTGCTTATGCTTTGTGGACGTCCTGGTAGCTGGCTAGAATTGAAATTAATTCAGTTGCTTCAGCGAAATCATTATGACCAGTTCAGATACCAACGATCGCTTGGTGTGTTCAGCTGTACAGAGTTCCACATAGTAAGCATTGTTTGTCGATGTGAATCATTTCTGTAATTACTCATAACAATCAGTAGTAAGCACCATATCGATTTTATTATTTCTGACAACAAACCTGTGTAAATCTAGCCACCACTAGAAAGTGGGATTAGGTCAGAAAATAAGTGAAACTGTTATTCGATAACCACTTACAGTCCGTTGGCGATAAAATTTATTTTGATCAAATCACACAGTGTAGTTATACAGTAATATTAACTGATGACCACCTGTCGAGCACAAACTATTGCCACTCATAATCATATCAAGTCACTCACTCACACAACTTTTTACTTCATTTATATGCATGAGTGGAATTGATGAATAGACATTTGAATAAAAATCAGTATGGGATAATATACATTCAGAAATAATAATATGAGTGTTATTGATCAAGTACAATCAGATGGGAAATAAGACGAGTGTTTTTATAGTCAAAATAAGTAACTTGTTAGAATGCAATGATGTACGTGAATTGAATTGGAATAGAATTTTAAGGTTATTTATTATCCTCCTCTGATTTGATTGACTGGTGGTAATGATATCTTCCATGCTTATCTCTGGCATTTGCATTGTATCATTTCTGTAGCATGTGTTGGGCGTGGATTATTCGATGCTCTCCACCTACCTACATTACTTCTTAGAATTTTGACTATGTCCCTCTAACCCTATTGTGTGGTTGTTTGTTAATGCATGCAGTGCAATCGTTGAGCTTTTTTCTAAATTAACCATTCTAACCTTAGCTAAATTCTTATGTTCTGATCATCTCACTACCCCTGATCTACTAGTTTGACCTATGTAGTTGACTTAACTCACAGTCATTGCGAGGTATTTTGTAAATTATATTATTTTGTTTAATTGTGTCAACCGACAGGATCCTTTAACCAACAGAGCTTGTCCTGCGTGAGTGAGTTTGTAGGTTTGAATACCACCCTAATTCCTGCTTTATTGAGAATACTACGTAGGGTCTCGTCTCAGATATCCCCTCCTAATATCGTATAACTCTAGATGACTTATATTCTCTCTTATTTATGTTATCATCACTAGTTTCACCATTATTTTTATTTGCTTCTGACCTTTCCTGATCTTCCTAATGAATTTTATAGGATAGTTAGTTATTCAACACCAACCAGCTATTCGTATATCTGTTTCATTTCATCACTCAGGTTTTTTGTTGCAGTACTTAGTGCTACTGCTCGGTATGTTAGACATTCAACTAAGCCAGCCTCTACAGACAACGGATGAGATGAATTAAAGTCTAAATATCTATAAGGAGACCCTACGTGCAGGATTCTCAATAAAGCAGGAATTAGGGTGGCATTTAAACCTACAAAATCACTCAGGGACAAGTTCTGTAGGTTAAAGGACCCTGTTGACCGAATTAGATAAAATAATATAATTTACAAAATACCTTGCAATGACTGTGAGTTGGGTCAACTACATAGGTCAAACTAGTAGCTTCGGGGTAGTCAGATTGTCAGAACATAAGAATTTAGTGGCTAAGGTAAGAATGATTGACCCTGCGAAGATAGATGAGTAATTTAGAAAACAGCCCGGAAATTGCACTACATGCATTAACACACAACTACACAATAGGGCGGGAGACGGTTAAAATTCTAAGAAGTAATCTAGGTAGGTGGAGAGCGAAAGAGATTGGTTACTGAATCCTACCTGGTTCATCGAGTCTACACCCAACACATGACTCTAAATGTCACAGATATGGAAGATATTATTACCACCAGTCAATTCAGAGGATGATAAATAACCTTAAAATTCTATTCCAATTCAATTCACGTACATCATAACATTCTAACAAGTTATGTATGTTAACTATAAGAAACACTCGTCTTATTTCCCATCTGATTGTATTTGATTGATAACACTCATATCATTATTATTTCTGAATGTACTTTATCTTATATTAATTTTTATTCAAAGGTCCAATCAATTCCACTCATGTATATAAATGAAGTAAAAAGTTGTGTGAGTGAGTGACTTGATATGATTATGAGTGGCAATAGTTTGTGCTCGACAGGTGGTCATCAGTTCATATTACGGTATAACACTAGACTGTGTGAGACTTTATCAAAATAAAATCTTATCCATAATGGAGTTATACTCTACCACACTGCCCAAGTTTTTTACTTAAATCGTTCACTTTCTTGATTATCGTTTATGGATATTGAACAGATCACATATTGTCGTATGGAGTTTTGGCGATTTCTCACCTCAATTCGTGTAATTTACATTTTATGAATTCGATTCTAGGATATGGATGCATATGTACTTGGCAACACAGTGAATAGTACAGCATATCGTTGCTTTATTATATACTGAAATACTAATTTGGTACATTATTGGGCACCAAGTAATGCACCATACAAAATCTCATCGTTTATAAGAGAATTGGGTCACTCTGCCCGAACACCCAGACTGACTCAGGTGGTTGTATTAAGGGGCCACACCCGGACAAGCCTTTGACTTGAAATATGATCCACAAGGCAGTAGAGCTGCCTTCTCATGGTTCCTGGTGAGCAAAACAAGTTCATACGCTATTCAATCCGTTCGGATTTTGGATCCCATTTACACCCATATGTGTGGAATCGGGGTTTCCCAGCCCCGTTTGACAGACCTGCATGTCTACGAGTCCAGTTGTAAGCGCCAGACGTCCTGATTCACCCTTTCACTGTTATGGGGAACATCCCTTCCCTGACGTCGTGAAGGCTATAAATAAGACTTACCTGCTTGAGACTATGAATGTGTAGCCACACGAAAGGGCATTTCGAGGGAAGGATCGAAGTTTTCCCACGATCGACAATACCTGGTCATGCATGCGAGTGAGTACTATCTACTAGGCCACCACGTCCACGATCTTCGCTTAACAGATCAACTATTCATTGTTTCATATTAGTTTGTTTATTGGATATATCACACAGTGAAACAGTATTATTTACTGGATGACGTTTCGAACACAATTTATTGTTCATAATCATATATTCATTGTTTCACTGTTTCTAAATTTTTGTTGTTGTTGTCAAGTGCAGGTATTTTATGTTTTCTTTCTTTATCTCTCAGGTACCTGCTGAATACGCTCACTTAGTAAGTGAATGTCGTGAAATTAACAAGGCAAAGTATAATCCTCTTCGATTTGAAACAAGTGCTTTACATTCAACACGTATTGGTATAACATGGGATAAAACACCAGCTGAAAGAACTAATTGGTTACGGGATCAATTTCGTGCAGATGTTGATCCAAAGACAACATTAACTGAGCATAGAGATGAAGTAAGCAAAAACTTTCGATATATGTTATTGTTGTTATTATTACTATTGTAACGACAGAAGACAAGGACCAGGCAACAGATTGCTTATTGCGAAAATCAATAGATATTTATAGATTTTTATGTTAATTATTGTCAGCGGAGAAGCAACGTTTTCTGATTGGTTGTTTTCTTGCCGAAGGTTGTTCCGTACTGCTTGTGACCGTTCCTTAGAAAGTGAGGCCAGCGAATCGTATTTGCACACGCTAAGTCTGCTGTGATTGGTTAGTGAGTTCCTTAAGGTTAAGCTTTGTTATTGTGCTTTTTTCTCATGACCCTGATTCGGGACGTAACATTGACGTAAGTTTCTGTCTACAATTTCGGCTTTTTTGCAACCAGCTCTCACCACACTATTGTTTCAACGTGAATTTCGTTGCGAACTAACATCGGTTAGAAAGATCATTGAAATTGATCCAAATTCCTACAAAAACTGATCCATAATCTAAATATTAGTCTCCATCTCATTGATGGCTGGTGGATGGAAGTCGTAACTAGTGGGATCTACCAATGGGATTGTGAAGTGTGGATACTAGTTGAAGGCATTGGTTGAGGGATGGGGACACTATATCATGAATTGACAGCAGTTAGAATTCACAAGTCATCGAATCCCGTCCCAAGTGTCTGGATAGTCAACAAGCTCTGTGTTGTAACCTAAAGGTCCCTGATTTGATCCGTGATGTGGTCTTGGGTGTGCACCCTACTGGAGAGTCCCAAAACTAGGGGAAAACAGCTGTCCAGTACTCCATGGTTCGTTCTACTTAATGGCGTCCAACGATCGCTATGTTTCTTGACCCGAAAGCAGAGTTCGATACTGTCGACCGAGAGATACTATGGCGATATTTGGCTGTGAAGGAGATGCCGAGAAAGTACATCGCTCACTGATCAAGGCACTCTACTCGGACTCATGCAGTCAGCCAGATGAGAGCCTACGGAGAGTTGTCATCTGAAGTGGTGTCCATTAGGGATTCTCACTGTCCCCATTTCTGTTTAAGTACATCATAGATGTACTAATGGATTTAACCCTAACTGACTTGAGCAACTCAGGGATCGACTTGTTACCACCATGGAGTAGTAGCCTCGTTGACTTAGAATATACGGATGATATAGTCCTCCCTCCTAGGTGGACTCTGACAAAACGAAGCAGAGTCTTCTGAACATCTTGAGAAGTGGGCAACCTTCGAATGTTTGGCATGTGATTCGCTCCTGTCAAATGTAAGATGATACTACAGGATTAGACTGAACTACGTCAACTCACTTCTAGCTTAAATGTAGGGATTGAAGTGGTGGCTGAGCATGTTGACCACTTGACTTATTTGGCAAGTTGCATCAGCCAACGCCAACGGGTTGATCGCTGACGAAATTTTATCAAGGATACAGAAGGCTCATTTGTGTTATGTATGAGATATTAGGACCTGGTAGACTACGAGCGAATCTAACAAATGCGCTGGCTAATCTGTCCTAATCGCACGTCAACAACAACAATAATAATACCGCCGGGCACGCAAGACAAAGAAAAGAGAAGACTGGACGTTGATACGAGAGCTTTTACTGTCTCTTACAGCAGTCGAAAATGTTAAACAACAACTCCGTATTTATACAGTTAGGAAAATCAATGTCACATTTTAAAAATATTAACAAACCATGGGAATTCAGTAATTAAAATCAATAATCACGCAGATGCGGGAAATCAATGATTATGCTAGTGTGTGAAATAAATAATGAATATTAATGAGTCACCTGTGTATATATCAATTTGGCAATTACCTGCCAACTTACGCTAACTCTCGCTTAGTAAACGTGATATCCGGCTGGCTGACTGTCTATGAGAGGGCGTGTGCACTGCTCAGCATTTCTCTCTGTCCTCCTTTATGGCTATGAGAGACACATGGCCATTGGAAGTGGAAAGCATGAAAAGCCTGGCTAGCTGGCAGTCTTTGATCATAGGTGTCTGCGATCTATCTCTCTTACGTGTTAGGTGGCGTGGTATAATAGAGTGAGAAATATTAAGGTTAGGCCTCAGTCGGGTGCTAGGTGAGTTGGAGGGGAAATCAACCGACGAGGTTGTGTTGTGAAGTTACATGAATGGAGAGAGATGGTTAGGACATGTGTTGCTACACATACCTATCTATCGGTCGCCTTCCCCGACAACGGGCAATGTTAGCTGCTGACATAGGATGGATCTGGTTGGAAAAGAGTGAACTAGTGGTGGTGGTTATTCCAAAACAAAGCTTCATCAGTCAATGAAACAAATCCATAACAGTTAGTTTAAGCCAGCCAGCCAGGCACGTTGGGAGGTGTAGACATCCTGACTGGCTGTTTGCGGTCCTCGGGATGGACTTTGCTTTAATTTAACACATATATCAGCATGGTTACACCATTAGATAGTTGCAGGCAATTGGTAGGAAGCCTTGGACCTAGGTTTCGTGCTAGTTGGCACTCGTCAGCAAGGCGTGTCTGCAACTGCCTTGAAGGAACTCATGTCCTTTCTGGGATTCGAACCCGCGTCACCCAGTGCTGCAGTTAAAGACGTTACCACTGAGCTATTCGAGCTCGTGATTGACTTCTCGTAGGACTGTAGTGGGTATTTTGATTGGACACTTGTATACCATGCCAGGAAGATGGTTAGGATAGCGATTGAACTAAAAGCAATTACCGGTGTAGTGTAAGATTTTTTTACACTACGCTGGTGTTCTGTGGGCAAAGTTGTACTGCTGGGGAACAGGGATGTCACAACAGTAAGGTGTTTCCCTCTCTCAGATGACGAGCATGCCAGCCACCTATGCTGTCTCTCCACTCTTGAGAGTAGGGGTTAGGAAAGGTCGACCCCATAAACTGTACATCGCGACTTACCCTATGGTGGTCCATAGGTGGCGGTAAGTTACTACTATGGAGCGAAACCGAAAAGCTAGTTCAAACAGGTCGTGTGTGATAGGCCCCAAGGAGTTATCCCCTAGACCCTGCGGTCACGCAACACTGATTCTCTTTCAGTTTCAGGTACCCGAAGAATAAATCAATTTCCACGGTGTAAACAGCTTGGGAAGTAACAACCGCCCACACAATTCGAGTCAGTCTTGTTCACACATCTGGGTAACGTTTTAGCATGATCCACTGTAACTTGGTGGTCAGGTCGCCTGTAGTTCTGCTTAGAGTAATGAACGGAGGTTATTAAAGTGGTGATGCATGTTTTTAGGTAGACTGGAATATTAAAAAATATTCTAGGAATAAAACAGTCACGTGTACGTCTGTGGCACAGTGGTAGAATGGTCGTCGAACACGCCTCATGTGATCAGGGGTTCGATCCCCGGCCGACAGACCCTTTTACCTTGCTGGCAAAGACAGAAGGTTGGGCATACGGCTAGCAACCACATCGCGTAAAAATCAACACCACCGCTATAGAAACTTCAAGCGTCTAGCTTGAAGACGCCCTATGTTCCATCACTAGGAACGTGAAGGAATACAAAAATAACGGTAGTCACAAGCACAGTTCAATCTTGATTCTTTCAAACTCCAAACATCCCAGAACTCTTCGTTTTTTTGGACCCCAAGTAGGGTCAAATTGCTCGTTAACTAGGCAATGTATGAAGCTTAGTTGGATCCATGAGGTCTTTGAATGTTGACTTGAGCCTAGCTGGCTGACTGGGGTTCCTCGGGATATACGAACTGGTAACAGAGAGTATTCACTTTGAAATATGTAAAGCACAGAAGCAAATTCAGTTTGAATTAGATAGGCGTGAAGCACCAATTCATAATTTTCCACTGCCAATATTGTAGTTGAAATTGATTTGAAACGGATTCTAACACCTTGTTCCCCACCCCACCTCTCTCTCTTTGCACTTTATACATTTAGCTTTCCAAATATCTAGTCCTTTCGTCAAGTGGTGCAAGTACAGCGGCTAGTTCAGATCCAGAATCAGAACCGCCTGCACCCACTGTCCCTAGAATTCGTCGTCATCGACCGAAAAAGCTGCCACCAGCTGAAGTTCGCTTAGCACTTTTAGGCTTAACATCCAATGATGATGATGATAAGACGAATGTTGTCGATGGGAATCATGAACTCACAGAGGATGAAGACGAAGAAGAGGTCTTCGATCTAGCTCACAATGATGATGTCTCTGAAACTGAAGACTATGATCTACGACCGGTTGAAAAGATCTCAAAAGAAACACCGTCTTCTTCATCACGTAAAAAAGTTCGTCGAAAGGTGTTACCGGAAGCTCAAGATTCTGAAGATGCTGAGGAGGAGGGTAGTTCTGATCAAGGTGATGGTGATGATGTTGACAATGATGATATAAATGGGACAGAAAGGGGCGAAAAAGCTCGTCATCAGAATAAACGAAAAAAGAAATTGAAACAGGTGGGTTTTTATTTATTTATATTTTATTGACTATCTATATCACGTATTGATCGAATCCTGATAAACATGATGTTCAAATTATTATTATTATTATTACTCTCTTGGGTTTCGAGTGGAACATAGAGCTTCAACAACACATCTCCACTTTGTTCTATTTGGTGCTGTCCTCTTCAGCTGGCTGTGCTCACGATCGCCCATAATCTTTCATTTCCTCTTCACCACACAATCTCCATGTCATCCTCGCAGTGATGACCTACTAGTTGCTTCCCATTGGGATTCCATTCTAGTGATGGCCTGCGTTGCTGTCCGACTGCTTGTGTTTGAAATGATGTGCTGGCTGCCTAGCCAGATAATCGAAGGAAGTAACCTCTGTCAAATTTATCCCGTTCATAATGATTGGTGCTGGTTGTTGTTGTTGTTACTGTTGCTGTTTGTTTCTTGTCTTCACCACCTCTGTCTTGTCTATGTTCACCTCGTGGAGTCAATCTTGTCTTCGCCGCCTGGCTGCTTCTTCAGCCAGTTTGTTGGTTTTCGCCTGCCTGCAAGTCTTCGTGCCTGTGCGTGTGATGTTTAGGCATAAATCATCCAATAGCGAAATCCAGATCTTCTAGAGTCTTCTTATGGGTCAGTGCAGTGTATTCCTGTCTTCTCACTCCCTGTACACAGTCTGACGCATAATCCAGTCCATCACAATTAGGAATATCATCGTTGGTGATAATAAGCAGACAGCTTCGCCAAGCTGTGGTTGTTCGTTTAACTAAGGCATCCAAAAATGGGATTTTGTTCTCGAATTTCTCTTCTCTTGTGAATTTGATGTCGTTGAAGACGTTGTTTATTAAGTGGTGAGTTTTATCCAACTCGTTTTTTTTTTTTTAATTATTACACTGTAAACTTGATCATACATCATAATTCTGATAAGCTTTTCTTTCATTATTTTCAATTTTCAGCGTACTAAGATCTTGGAAAAGAAGCGTAAAGTTCAAGCAAGAATAGAACGTGAATCTAAACTGGTATGTTTATTCTCTCTTAGATAAATCACCTATTTATGTATTTTAACATATTGGAGGTTTCCATTGCCAGGATTCGAAAGAAGACATAAGTAATCAATGTTATTATTTCCAGTTGAAATCATCCTTAGGCATTACTCTAGTAGACATGGATGCAACCATACACGGGATTCTGATGATTCGGAATAACTGTTGAGATCTTTAGGTGTCAGTGTTAGGTGTGATAAGAATAGCTATAATAGTAATGATCCCATGTTTTTTTGAATAAAGTCTATGAAGCCACATTGTTTGTGTGAGGGCTGACGGTATACTGCCCACTAGTTAAGTTGTTCAAGCTAAAGTAGGCGAAGTAGGTTTGGAACCCTAGGACCTATCGGTTGTAAGATGATTGAACCACATTTTTACAGAAAATCTTATGCAAGGATAAAGGAGGAGGTGTTATATAATCAAAGTTTAAACAAAATCAGGAATATATATTTACCGTGGAAGGACTGGACTGTTTTATAAACAGGGGACTATGTCTACTGAAGTTAGTGTCTTCGGCAAGGGATGAAGGGAGACACAAGGATCCCTTCGGAAAGATTCTATGGATAATCACGACTACAGACGTTATTCCTTTCCACAAGTAGACAACTGTCATTTAAATGCTTCAAAATGCTTTACACTACTAATAAGGTTTATAGTAGTTTGACTTGTAGGTGTAAAAAATTTAAATGTGACTGATAATGACTTGAATTATATTCATTCGTGATTTTCATTTTACACCTTTCAAGGCGGAAACTTCACCACAGTTTCTTTCGGAGACCGACATTATTCAGATAACACTCAATACGTAATCTACGTGACACCATTCAAGAAAGCAAGCGACATAACATGAGTAGTTGGACACCTCTCACACTAACTATAAGTTGCAGGATTTCATGATGACCTGACATCGGTTAGAGAACATTGTGTAAAACCTGGGAGTACTGGACAGATGTTTCGTCCTATTTTGGGACTTTTCATCAGTACGAACCTACCCTACGGGAGTTTGAACCCCAGTACCTTCCAGTTACAAGGTGAACTCGTAGACCGGAACGTCCTGGGTTCGAACCGCCGTAGTCCCAAACTAGGGTGAAACAGCTGTCCAGTACTCCGAGTTGGTTTTCCAATGGTTCTCTATCCTGGTGTTAACTCATGATGAAATCCTGTAACCAATCAATCAAATCCCTACAAACCAATACTAACCACTAGTGTGTTTGCGTATTCATATCTCCCCACTTAGTAGGATATATCATGATGCATTTGTGCTTGATTTCCTGACTGTTGTTCATGATGTCCAGCCGACCACATATTAAGATCTAAATAATTTTAGTCTCGAAAGAAACTGTCTTGAAATGGCTGACTGGTTTTAACATAGAACTTTGCAAAGATGTGCAGCAGTTCTACGTAGTTGCCACTCTCCCTCCCATGTAGCACACAAAGCAAGAAAAGTGAGTAAGGAGAGATTATAGACAGAACTGTGAGGGAAAAAGAGTAGTAATATGGAACAAGAAGAATAGAGTTTTATTGGATATGATAAATCACAAGGAGTGAATGCATCTGCACCAGCCATTGAGAACGATTTTGAGCCGCATCACCAATTGTCTCCAACCACCAGCATTGTTTGTTGTCATCCCGAAGACCAAAACCAGCCAGTCAGGAAGTTTACACCTCCATACATGGCTGGCTGGTTGGCTGGCTTAAACTCACTGTTATGGATTTATTTAATTGAATGATGAAGCTATGTTTTGGTTTGAGCACCACCACTAGCTCACTCTTCACCAACCTAATCCATCCTATGTCACTCAGTCAGCTACTATTGCCCGTTGACGAGGAAAGCAGTCGATGGCTGGGCATCGTAACACCTCTGATTGAGGAAATTTCAAGTTGCTCGAAATCGGGTATCTTGAATTGATTCACCTTTCCTCCAGGGTGAATCGCTCCGGATACGCCGCTAATGAGTTTAATCTTAAACGAGTGAGATGGTCATCCTGCGTTTAGACTTCTTTGATGATCTGGCTGGCTGGTTGGTTAGCAAGCACCACTGTCTGACGTGAGTGGTATTCAACAACTCATGTCAATCAACCAGCAGTAAATTGCGTCATCATACATTTATGATTGTCACTTGATGGTAAAGGGATGTTCAAGTATGTTGGTTTGCAGGGAATTGATTTGATTGCTTACAGAATTTCATCATGAGCTGATATCGGTTAAAGAATACTTTAAATATCACACACAAACACACCGCGATGCATCGCTATGCTGGTGAACTGTAGACTTAGATTCTGTTTGGTGGATTGTTACTAGCAATGGAATGCAGAATGGTCATTTCGTCAGGTGAATGTATCTACAGTCCTCAGTGAGTAGTGTCCCCACTAGGACTCGAACCAAGCAACTATAGTTTCAAACACCAAAGGAGAGGTAATCAATTTGTTTCTCCTAATAGTCACCACCCACCAAATAACATCCTCAGACAACTTGGAAGCGTCCGTACTACGAGCGGGCATGTCACCTCAGAGACTGACGATTTCAGTCCAATATTAATAATCTGTCAATAAGAAATACGAAATTCCACTTAGAGATAAACTGCAAGCAGTACTGAACAGCTGTTTCGTTCTAGTTTGTGACTCTTCATCAGTAAGCACCACCGCATTGGGGTTCGAACCCAGAGCCTTCTGGTTGCAAGGCGAGCTAGCTCGTAGACCATTAAGTCGCTGGAGACTTAGAGTCAAAAACTAGGCTGACGAAACAGCTGGCTGGTAGTACTCCAATGCTGGTTTTCCAATGGTTCTTCTCTAACCGATATCAGCTCATGATGAAATCCTGTAACCAATTAAATCAATACTTGAATATATTTGAGTAAATAAACTGTTTGAATTCTACTTTACTAATCATGTTTTAAGCATTGTGTTTACCGAATTCTTTTTCTATGTTTTATCTATCTCTTTTTGTCTCCACACATACAAACAAACACGCACAGTGGTTAGCCGATGACAATTCAGAAGAATTCTGTAATGATGATCGTTTTGATGAATTTCTTCGAAATCCAGCCTTTGAAATTAGTCAAACACATCCAGAGTATAAAGAGGCGAGTGCATTTCTGCATTATATGAAAATGCACAGATCGAAAGTTGTGTAACCAACGCACAAACACACACACACACAATAATGCCTTGTGTGGTATGTTTTTTTTGCTACACATTGTACAGTACAATCCTTCATTAGTTCCCTTTTGCTTTACTTCTCCTCCTACGACTACTTTTTTGTATATTATTGCTTTTTCTCCTTACACAATTGAGGTGTTGTATTAATTTTTTTCTAATTTCTTAGAAATTTAGGATATGCAGAAATAAAAATATATATATATGACCTGTTAAAGAATGGTGTGTCTTTTGCCTTGTATCCACTTATTACTGCGAAATTCCAGCCAGTCATTCTGTGATAAGTGATCGGTTTGGTTTGTAGGCATATTTGATTGATTTCAGGTGTAATCGTGAATTGAAATCAGGTAGAGAATCAGTAAAACTCAGGTTATGGTACTGGTTAGTTGTTTCGTCCTAGTGTGGGCCTCCTCTCCAGCAAGCAGCTCGTATATATGTGATCCCATCCAGTCGACTATTCAGCGAGCCATTAGGATTCCGTAAACTCGTGATATATATATATATATATATATATATATATATATATATATATAGTGAGAAATGCATAAGGAGATATGTGACTATTAGATGGTTGGAGACAATCGGAGGGAAGTCCTACCTGACCTAGGTATCATGCTAGTTGGCACTCACCAGTCATCAGGGCATATCTGCACACAGTCTCTTTCTATAGTTGCTTCTAGTTCCCCTACCTAACCGATGAGATGCAGCAAGGAGAGAGTTGTGTATATAGAGGGAGGGGATGTTCAGAGTCTGACAAGATAGTATTTGCTAATTTTTCTTGCAGGAGTCCATATGTTCACTGTCTACAATAGTAGAAGAGTTGGTTTAGCCTAGCGACACCCTACTGACGACTTTTATTGCCCTTCGCAGTCTGACAAAGTAGTCTTTCTTTAGTAGCCCGGGAAAGATTAAGCTGGGGGGGGGGGGGAGCAGTAAAACAGGATAGGCAGAATACTGGAGAAGATTTGTAGCTCAGGTGGATGATATTGAATTCATTATGTTCGCGGAGCTGGTTGATTTTTAATTCCGAGACTTTTGTAATCCCTCTAGACAACATCTTCAGCGCAGCTTTTAGTATAAAAGATCCAACAGGAAAAATAAATTGCATTCATAAACTCATATAAACATTACATCGGTCAACAAAGTGGGCGTCCTTTTCGAATCAGAATCCAAGAACACAAATTGGAGTGATATATATTCTTTCGTATCAATTCATGTAGATAATTACGGACAACAGTTTGATTGGGATAATGTCGGAACTTTTAATTGAGGAAAGACCGAAAGTGCAAGAGAATTCCTAGAGGTCTGCTTGGTACTCAAGTGAATCAGCCAGCGATGGATTAACAAACACACTAATCACTATAGACTAAATCTACCAACAAATAAAAAGCAAATCATCACGTGACAAGAAAATTCAGATTCCAAGTCAATAAAAATATGATCAATAGAGAAGTAAATTAACATCCAGTCACGACGCGATGGTTGCTAGGAGATACAACTAAACCATCATTCATCGAGAATTTAAATGACTTCATTTTATACTAAAACGTGCGCTGAAGCGATGTCGTCCAAGTGGGGGATGACGAAAGCATCGCAATTAAATTAACCAGCTCAGAGAACACAATCAATTCAGAAATACAAGAATTAACAAACGGTAACAGTAAAGACGGAATGATACCAGATAGTCTAAACTTCCTTTTCTAGAACACTGAAGGAAATATCTCTCTGAAAACTAACATGATGTGGGAAGACCAGGAAAGGTGATCGAAGGAAATTCACATTCGATTTGGTTTCAACTTGTGTGGCATCTATGATAGTGGAACCGTGCGAACTAACCATTTTCATGTAAGTCACACTTGCATGTGTGAAGGTGAAATTGACCACCTGACATTTGGGGGTAGGGGGATTAAGCTTAACACCATTTGACGAGGACCACTGACCAGTTTTTGAATAGTCTGACGGAGTAACAGTCATATCATCAGCGTACTTAACAAAATTGACTTCGTCAGAATGGGGCTAGTAAGTCATGTAAGAAGAAAGAAAACAGAAAAGGAGAAAGAACAACACCCTGATTGAGGAATACTAGCTAGATTAAGTGAAGCAGTGGAGGACTTCCCATTGTAAACAGTGTACTGCCTCCCTTGAGCATAGTAGGAATGCAGCCTGCTTGTGTCGCACCAAGCTTGTTCGACAAAACAGGCCTAGGTGCAGAGTGGAAGGCAGATGTATAATCTAGGAAGACACATCGAACATATTTAGCACCTCCGTCTAAACTGGAGGTAATATGATGCTATAAGACGACACTGGCATCTAAAATACACCTACTGTGTTTATAAGCGAATTGATTAGGGCCGTTGGAAGCCTTCAGTGAAGGTTCAAGGTTAAGTAGAAGCAGTCTTTCGATTATTTTGAAAGAGGTGAGGTAACTGCAATGTTCAATTGAACCTGATCACCAAGGCAGAGAAACAAATAGAACAGTGGACTGATCACTTTAAAGGACTATTGAATCGACCATCACCTGCAACTCGGCCACAAATACCACTACCATAAACAGCACGCACAGAACTGCTGCCCAGAGGACACCAATCCTTCAACGAAAGCAGAAATCCTTAGCGCGATCAAGCTACTGAAGTCCAGGCGGGAAGGAAATAAAACCAAATAGAATTCCCCCCGATGCAAGAACTGGTGTGGAATGATGCTCTTGTCCAGGCCAAATAAAATACTAAGTTGCATCATCCTGGAGAGAATAAAGGATGCACTGGATGCAGAACTATGTCAGGCCGCCGGAACAAGCTGGATTCAGAAAAGGCGAATCATGCGTGGATCAAATTGCAACTCTACGCATCGTCACTACAGGACAAAGCATAGATTGGTAGTCAAACCTCTTCCTCAAATTTCTTCATCGACTTCGAAAAGGTATTCGACAGAGAGCGTCGACAAAGAAGTAATTTGGCAACTGCTTTAACACTATGGCGTGCAGTGCCCAAGTCTTTATCAACATCATTCAACAGCTGCTTATATGACAATGCCACGTGTGAGGTGATCCGTAACGGGAAACTCAGTGAGGCTCAGTAAGACAAAGCTGGCTGGCTGCCTATCATCACGGACAATGATACTCCTAATTGTGGTGCACTGGATTATGCGGAAGACTGTGCGTGGGGAGCGAGGAGACAGGGATACACCAGACCATCGATGAAAAGGGTCTAGTAGATCTGAATTCCGCAAATGATATATGTCTAGTGTCACATAAACTCGAATACCTCCAGGCAGTCAGTCGAAAACCAACAAACTGGCTGAAGAAGCAGGCAGGCAGCGAAGACAGGACCGAATCCAGGTGGTGAACACTGAGAAGACGGAGGTTATGAAGATAACTAACCAGCCAACAACAAAAACAACCAGTACCAATCACCATCAACGGGAGGAGGAGATTTGAGAGTGGTGACCTCCTTCACTTATGTGTCTAAGAAGCATCATTTAAGCTACAGGTTGGGAGGAACGGATGAAGATGTCAAAGCCAGCCATCCAGTCAGCGAGAATCGGAGAGGCGAGATACGCCTTGATCAACCTGAAACCAGATTGTAAATCTTCTGCTTCACTCAGCCAGCATAAGGAACAAGGTTCGTATTTTCAACACTAATGTGAAGCCAGTCGGTTCTTCTGTACAGGTCAGAAACTTGGCCAGCGTGTCGCGAGAAGGATTTCCAACAGCCTGTTGCAGACTTTCATCAACAGCTGTCCACTTCGCTGGCTACACACTGGAGATCGAATGGCCGGCCAGGAAGAATTAGCAGCGAACAAGAGACTGGCAATGAATGAACCAACCGAGAACCCATTGTCCGACAAATACGTAGAATAAAATGGAGATGGATTGGGCACACACCACTGACGTGACTGTCGAGTGACATTGCATGAAATGCAGTCCATCGCTCGAGTGAATCGCGAATGGGAAACGGGTGACGAGGAGGTGAGAGAGTGAGATAGAAAAGATCGTGTATTGGAGAGGAGGAGATGAGAGATAATGGGCAATCATGGCGCCAGCCAGGAGAAGAGGACAGGAGAGAATAGAAGAAAGTGGAAATGTGTTGTTAAAGCCGTATGGTCCAGTCGGAAAGGAAGCGAATAATAATGCAGGACTTCAATTGTGAGCTCGAATAGCTCAGTAGTGACGTCTCTGACTGCAGTACTGGATGACGCGGGTTCGAATCTCAGAAGGGACATGAGTTCCTTGAAGGCGGTTGCAGATACGCCTGCCCTGCTGACTGGTGAGTGCCAACTAGAGCACGAAACCTAGGTGAGGTGAGGCTTCCTGTGGCCGATTGCCTCCAACCATCTAGTAACAACATCAATTCGAAGGTTTGCCATTTATGTTCAAAGTTCTACGTTGTAAACTCAATCAGCGTTAGTAACCATTTACTGTCCGTTTTCTCTACTCAGAGTTGCTTCGATCCGTTCATTTAACTAAAATATATATGTGGGTGGAAATAAGAAGAATTGATGGATATTTTAACTGAAGAATGCCTCAGTTTTATGTCGAATTCGATTATAGTTGAAATGGGTATTTTAAGTATTAATAAGATGAGTTTTCTTTTTCTGTTTCCGTGTTTCTATTTATATCCTGTCATTTTTTGTTTGTGCTTTTAACAGTTATTTTGTTTGTTTTTTTACTCATCTGTCCATCCTTTATTTTTCGATAAGATTCAAACTGCTGCCATTAATAATTCAAAATAAGTTTGTCACTAAAGTGTGTTCATTTGTTTGTTTATTCGTTTATTCCTTCTGTTTCATTTTCTTGCAATGGCTGACTTTCGCAGCTAAAATTCTGTTTGATTGGTTTGAGGATTTCATCATGAGGTGGCATTGGAACACTTAGAAACCTGGTGAGTGCGTACTGATGAAGAGTCCCAAACTAGACTGACATCTGTCCAGTACTCCCAGGTTCTTCAGTGGTTCTGGAACTGATATCAACCCATGACGAAATCCTCCAACCCATGGATATAACTGAATGATTATAAACAACACGAACTTAAGAAACCAAGAGTCATTGTCTCAGATAGAAATTCAAGTATCCCAGCGATTCGAGTAGGCCTCCAATCATAACTGTAGAGCCTAAAGAAGATCTAACTGAAAACAACAAGGGGGGATCAAGACAAAGCCCTTCAAATAACAGGCCTATCAGTCCACCAGCACTTTAATCAAGACACTGGAAAGAATCATCATGAAAAGCATCATGGCATATCTAGAAAACAGGAGCTTATTATCTAGAACACAGCATGGCTTCCTAAGGAACCTCTCATGCCTGTCAAATCTTCTCCCTGCAAGATAAAGCTGGGTCAAATCAAGGGACAACGGAAGACCCGTTGACGTCATCTTCATAGACTTCAGCAAAGCCTTTGATAAAGTACCTCACAAAAGACTACTCATGAAGCTGGAAAGTTTTGGTTTCAAAGGCAGGTTACTAAACTGGCTCAGGGAATTCCTCATAGATAGGAGGCAGAGGGTTAGGATCAACTCGAAACTCTCCTCTTGGACAGCAGTACGCAGCGGAGTGCCACAAGGCACGGTACTCGGACCTCTCCTATTTATTTTGTATATCATTGAGTTATCTCTGCTCACCGACTCCCCTATGGTCCTATACGCAGATGACTTAAAAATTTGGAGAGAGCTGAAGGGCAACAGTGACACGTCCATGTTGCAAGAGGACCTCAACAAATTGTCAGAGTGGTCCATAGAATGAATGCTCCCGATAAATGTGGCAAAATGTGCAACCATGCGCATTGGACAAGCAAGCACGAACTTCTACAAACTAGAGGGAATTACACTTCCATCAGTTCAGACTCACTTGGACTTAGGTGTCATAGTTAGCCACGACTTAAAAACTACAGCACACTGTCGCGCGGTGGCTGCACGTAGTTTCAGGTCATTATGGGCAATTTGCAGAGCCTTCACTAGAATCACCAGAGATATGTTCACCCCCTTATATACATCTCTGATGAGGTCAAGACTGGAAAACTGCATCCACGCCGCCAGCCCTTGTCTAAAAGGGGACTCACACATTCTAGAAAGGGTTCAAAGGAAGGCAACACGTATGGTTCTCGGAATGACTAATTTATCATACGAGGAAAGACTTGACCGTTTAAATCTCTTCTCCTTGTCATACCGTAGGCAGAGAGGAGATTTAATCACAATGTTTAAAATTTTAAATAATGCATGACTACGGACCTGACCTATTCTCTCTTTTCCATCCCACCATATCGGAGAACCTTCGAGGACATAGCATAAGAGCTCAAAAGCCAAGAAGAAATCATACTGCTGTTGAGTACAGGTTCGCACATCGAGTAGTAAACTCTTGGAACCGAATCGCAGAAGAGGTGGTGTCTGCAACCTCATTTGATTCATTCAAAAAGGGTTTGAAAAAGCACAGAAATTTACTAGAAAAGGATTAACATAGGCTCCAAGCCTTCTGTCCTCAACTAATAAATCTGAATGTGAAATCTGAATTGGACGACGTGCATTTACCTCTCTAACAGGAAATATCCACTTTTGTGAATAATTCGTTTGGGAAACCTGATCTTCCTGTCCGGCGAATTTTATTCAACCATTTCTTCTTCACCGAGCCTGTGTTTGGTACTTCCCACTGTCTCGAACTAACCTTCATCGTACTCGCGATTATCATTGTCCTTTTCTCAATGATCGACCTCTAAGGATTCATTTCGTTTACACAAACTTACCGAATCAGTGGTACGATATGAGAAAATTTGACAAATTGGCAGTGTAAGTGTTAATTAATCCCATGAAGTTTGTCAGCTTACAGCTTTATAATCGTCATTCAATATTTGGTGCTGACGACCAATGGTTGAAACTGAAGGTACGCAGTAAAAATTCGATGCCATATGAGGCGCGTTACTGGCTTATCGTCGGTTGTTTGTCTGCACTGCCTGGTTAGCTAAACACCGATCCCAAAAGATGCACTTCGTATTTATTTTTTTGATTATAGCTTGATTCCATACCGTATTTTTGCTACAAGTATGGAATTTTCAGCATATGATATCGGTAGCCCAAATTTGCAGGCCGACAATAGATATCAGGTGTGTGTCGGCAGGGGATCGCACCCCGGACCATGTGCTTGGTGGTCGGCGAGAGTCCTAACCGCTGTGCTACCTGATGGCTATTCGAGTCTGGCTTACTAGGCTTTCTCTAATCCACATCAGACAAGTATGTATTGAAAGAAGAGGGAATTGGAGAATAGTTTGAGAGGACTATGCCATCATCCATGCTTATCGACACCTTAAACAGATTATCCCTGGAGATATGGATGAAATCATCAATGCTTTAGGCGCCTTCTTCAATAGGTTATCACACCTTACTATCTAATTATGTACATTATCCTTATCATTACTATTGTTGTTCCCTTAAGTTCTCAGTGGAGCATAGGATTTCAACAACACATCCCCATTTGACCCTGCTTTCTACAGTCTTTTATAACTGGCTCCAATATTTCATCTCCTCCGCATACAACCTCCTCTGTGTCACTGACAGATCTAGGCCCAACTCGCTATTTCCCATTCGGCTTCCAATCGACAGCCTAGTGCACGATTTTACTCCGTGGTTTGCACAGCGTATGTCTGATTCGTCTCCCTCTTCCTCGACGTATTTGTAGGGCAATAGATTCTTGGTTTTAGTTCATTGCCTGATAGACTTCCTTCCTGATCATCCTTTCCCCTTCGCCTTCTCATTTGATCTTCAGAATGGAGTCAGCGAAGGCAGCTGTTGATGAAAATCCGTACTGACCTGTTGGCGATACCTTTAGTAACACCCCCAGTGTATGAACAGTAATAATGATATTATCGTGAAATTCAACAAATGCCAATTAAATATACTTATTAACGATAATTTATTAAGGGAACATGAAAAAGCCGAAATGATGAAATTATAGACAGTTAGGTTTAACCACAGGCTAACATCAGTTAGAGAGCTATTGGAAAAGCAGCACTTGAGTACTGGACACCTGTTTCCTCCCACCGAGGTCGGAGGCTAAGACCTTCTGGTTACAAGGTGAGCTCGTAGATCATCCAACCAGTGGTATAGGAACAACTGGCCTATGAATTCCAACTTCTGCCAGTTCGCGATATGTAGCACAACCGCCAGCTAATGTCACCGACTCTTCTCTAACCTGACTTGTCCAACCCCGGCAGTCACGGCTTCTCACTAGAACACTCAGTTTGTGAGCAACTGAATTCACAGAGTCTCAGAGGAGGAAACACCCATCACTCATTAGGGATGCAGACATATCTAACTGACAAGTCCGGAAATAGGACAAAGCATGAGTTATGGATTCTACTACTGGTCAATCTCTACCGACTAGGGAATATTTTGCTAACTAAGACGACTAAAGTCGAACTAAATATATAAATACATATAGATGCACATCAGTGAAGAGTCCCAAAATGGGACGAAATAACTGTTCAATGGTCTCTGGCTTTCTAACTGATGTATTGGTTCATGAAAAAGTCTGTATTGGAATTCCTTCCATGTTTTAACCTTTCTGTGAATTTTATTGACGCATTTTGGTTTTAGTGAACGGAAAGTTCCCATACTGAATTATAAACAAACACGGAGATGTTACAAAGAAGAAAGTTTTAGAGTGTTGGTTTTCGGGGTTGTGATTGGTTGCAGGACTTCATCATGAGCTGACACCGGTTAGAGAACCATTGAAAAACCAGCAGGGAGTACTGGACAGTCACCTGTTTCGTCAGACTAGTTTAAAACCACGTCAGCAGCACACACCCACCCCGTCATCAGGGTTCGAACCAAGGACTTTCTGGGTACAAGTAGAGCTTGTAGACCATTAAGCCCCGCATCCTGGGTTCGAACCCCAGCGGGTGGGTGTGTACTGATGAATGGTCCCAAACTAGGTTGACGAAACAGCTGTCCAGTACTCCCTGCAGGTTTTCCGATGGTTCTCTAACGGATGTCAGCTTATCATGAAATTTTCAAACCAATCAGACTAAATTCCCTACAAACATCGTTACTTGAAGATTTCTTTTATGTATATATTAATCTTTGTTATTTTAGTTAGGATTAATTTCGCTGAAGAAGTTGGGACCAGTTAACTGAATGCAGGAAACGCTGAAATTACTCATTACAATTTCACTGAGATTTTACAAATATAATTTTATAAAGCACAAAATAATTGAGCAAAGAATATTCTTTTCGATAAATTCCTCTTCCGACTCCACGATTATATATACAGGTATATTTATATACATAGAATATTCTAGAATAGTAGTCAATAATAATATTAATGTTTTTTTTAAATAATATCGATTTGTAAAGTAAGACCGCAATGGAATTACAATTCATTAAAGATGCTTAAATTATAAGGATAATAAAGATATAGTAGCAAACAGAATATCAACTAAAATTAGGAAAATTCTAGAAAAATTCATGATCATTCAAACCTAGATGGCCAAGCGGGTAATGATAATGTCTGAACTAACTTCTTTTGGAGGCAAAAATTAAGCTTCTTAATTAAGGTGGATCCCAACGGCCAGCCTCATCAATATGCAGTAGACGAACTCTTAAGGCGGAGTTGAAATTTATTTGTCTGCGGTAAATGACCCTGAAAGCAGCCTCGTTAACATCAGTCTTGTGTCCTGTATCCGCAAGATGAGGCAGAATACCGCTGCGAATAGATTTTGTTTGTCCTTTACTTAACCAACCACTATGCAGGGTGATGTTCGGAAATTCGACGAGAAACACGCCTAATTGTACGGCCTATGCAACTAACTTGCTCACTTCACAGGAGCAGTTGAATTGGTAGATACACATGCAAGAGACGAAATTAGGCAGTTTATCTTTTACTCCCAAACGATCGCAAAAGAGGAGTAGTTTCGACGACACAGCGTAATTCAGCAGCAGAGAATGCCCTTTTTACCGCATTTTTAGGCGTTGCGTTAGTATCTCGCTGATGTTGTCCCCAAGGAACTGCATTTGTAAGAATAAGGCCTTTTTAGGAACTGTTGGTACTTTGGGTTGCCTTGATTTTAGATTCCTATTCTTATCAATAAACTTTACAGGATAACCATTCTCACTCAGCAACCGTTTAATATTATTAAGTTCTTCATCAAGACAAATGGCTACTTTTCACTCAACTCACCCAATTATTTTGGGACTATTCGATCAAATCTTGATCACAGATCATATGAATACCATGACATGAGTACTGAAAATCCGATTCTTGTTCTTTGTACTCAGAATTCCTCTCCTTGGATGGTTATTATTATCACCTTATAATTTAACTAGATCTGTGTATTCACAATTATTCAAATGTTTATTGTTTACAAATCTTCTCATTAACATATATCCATGTTATCATTGTTTCTTTGAGATTCCAAAATACAAACAAATTAATACAAATATACATATATATTACTAATAAACCGCATTATTTAATTCATGTCACGGATGATAAAAGATTAAAGAAACTTGTAAAAAAGAAATCTTATTTGTGTGCGTTTCTTTTTTCGGCTGTTTATCCAAGTTTATTTTCCTGCAATTCGAGCAACTTCCCCACTCCCTTTGTCTGTCTATCTATCTATCTATCTGTCTGTCTCGTAGATCTACAACACACACGCACACACGCATAAACAAAGAGTGATCCCGTGACTGTAAAACAATCAAAACACACATTCTAAACACTTTTGTAAACATTACAAGTGATGGAAAAAGGTAAACAAAGTTTCAAAGAATATTTTAATTAGTCGCTAGTTGCCCGTAGTAGTAGTAATAGTAGTGCGGCGAGCGACTACTGACACTGAATGACTCACTGACTGACTGGTTTCAACGTAGAACTTTGCACAGATGTGCAACAGTTCCACCTAGTTGCCACACTCTCTCTCTCTGTTAAGCCACACCATAACTCTGGTGTCTCCTCATTTGCGGATAAATCTTTCGCCTTTTACTAAAGATTTCTGTGGGGAGACACAATACAATGAGTGTGTGTTGGTGGTACAGTGGTTAGGACGCTCTCCGACTTTGCACATGGTCCGGGGTTTGATCCCTGGCTGACGCACACTTGATATCATACGGTCGGTCTGCTAAATTTAGGCTACCGATACATTTCAATAGTTTTTGTCCAAATAGCTTTAAACGTCGACTAGTCAAAACTCTATACTATAAAGCTAGGAGATTATGTAATTCCATATTAGTTTGTTTATTAGATATATCACACAGTGAAACAGTATTATTATTTACTGGATGACGTTTCGAACAAAATTTATTACTGTTCATAATCATAATATCAATTATAATCACATGACTTCGAAACTTGAGTTTTATAGTTTTCTTTCTTCTCTCCTATTTGTCGTCGTTTGGGTAGTAGAATTTTCCAGATATCTGGGACAGGTGATGAATCATTCCTATTACACACGTGTTTGCAGTTGATTCGATAAACAAAGTTTCTGTTATCAATCCCTCCCTATACCCTGTGACATTAGATTTTAAAACTGTCATCCTATCCCATCCTATTGTATGGTTGTGTGTAACTGCATATAGTGCTATAGCTGAACTATTCTCTAGATTTCTTATCTTATTTGGATCAACCAATCTAGATTTTGCTAACCTTTTATGCTCGGCTAGTCTGACTGCACCCGCTCTACTAGTTTGACCTATGTATTTGACCTGACAATCATTCCAGCAGGGTATTAGATAAACTAAATTGTTTTGTTTTAAAGGCTCCACAGGATAGATCCTTTAACCGACAAAGCTTGTTTCTAATTGAGTTTGTGGGAGGTTTGAATGCGGGCCACTTTTATTCCTGCCTGTATTGTTAAGAATTCTCCGTAAGGTGGTTTCCGAGGTTCCTTCCTTGTATGGAATTACTACTGATGATTTAGATTCCTTATTGTTAGTGTCGTTATTAATATTATTATTATTATCACTATTATTTTTATTATTATAATCGTTATCATTATTATTGTTATTATCACTATCGCTACTATCATTATTTATTTTATTTTTACATTTCCTAACATATTTCCTGACTAATTTATCAGGGTAATTATTAAGTTTCAAGGCTTCTCCTATATGTATCAGTTCCTGTCTTAGATTTTCCTTGGTACTACTTAGTTTTTGTGCTCTGTCATTTAAACATTTCACCAATCCTATTTTTACTGACATAGGATGGGATGATTGGAAGTCCAAATATCTGTTTGAATGTGTGGGTTTCCTATAAACACTAGTGTTTAACTTCACATCTTCTAACATTGGGAGCTCCCCTTCCTGCTTTTCCAATTCATAAGTGAATTGAATTGCTACAACCTTCGAGTTAATGTGTTCGAAAAATCTATCTATATCTTGTGTTCTAAGTGTTTTAAAATCTAATGTCACAGGGTATAGGGAGGGATTGATAACAGAAACTTTGCTTATCGAATCAACTGCAAATACGTGTGTAATAGGAATGATTCATCACCTGTCCCAGATATCTGGAAAATTCTACTACCCAAACGACGACAAATAGGAGAGAAGAAAGAAAACTATAAAACTCAAGTTTCGAAGTCATGTGATTATAATTGATATTATGATTATGAACAGTAATAAATTTTGTTCGAAACGTCATCCAGTAAATAATAATACTGTTTCAGTGTATTACTTACTACCACAATGCCCAAGTTTTACACATATATTACTAAGAGATTATGCTCTATAGAGTAATTAAAGGAAGAATTTATGATTCTCGAAAAGATGTTGAAAAGCAATGGTTACCCTCAAAGATTCATTAACAAGTACGGAAGATCTGAAGTCTCAAATGTCAAACAAATCACAGCGGAGAGAAAGCCAATCTACATTCAACTTGATTATAAAGGTGAAAACATTGCAGCAATGGTCAACAGAAGACTGAGTACATCACTAGCCATAGACTATCCTGCAGCTAGCGAAGCTGGTTCCCGTCTATCGAACAACTTGCTCTTCTTGGTGCAATCAAAAATCGATAGATATCCTTCTCATGTGAACAACTCCAAGTGTATATACAAATTTACATGTATCTGCGGGAGCAGTTACATTGGAAGAACAGAAAGAAGAAGGGCATATCTACGATTTTCTGAACATGTAGAAAAAGGCCTATGTCTAAAGGGAACAAATGCTTTAAACAGTGCCATTGCCAGCCATCTCGTTGACACGGATCATGAGGTGGACGTCGCAAGATTGTTCAAAATTATCAGTAGGCAAAAGAGTTTAATTCTTCTCCATCAAGCGACTGAAACCTGATTTGTGCTCTCAGAAAGAAACAGTTATCAGTCTTCCTTTGCCCACCTGTTAACTGGATATTTTCACCTCTTTTCCATCTGATTACGTAATGTTGAAAGTTTTCATTTTGTATGATCATTATCGTTCGGAATAGTGTTTCTGTAGATGTATTTAATAATGACTTTGGCCTGTAAGGAGTTGATGAGGAGACAACGAAATAATCAAAGATAGTACCATTTTATTCTGCAAAAACTGTTGTTCTTGCTTTATTCAAATTCATTAAGGGGAATAAATGTATGAAAATTCCATAATTCTACCAAAATTATGCGTGGAATCAAGCTATAATTTGAAAACAAATAAAAAAAACAAAGCAAGACAAGAGAGAAAGAGATGATAGAAAGAAGTTCTAGAGAAAAACGATAGTACTATAGAAGAACAATGAAGGTAGCCCAAGGTAATAACATTTCCTAAAAAGACCTCATTCTTACAAATGCAGTTCCTTGGGGACAACATCAGCGAGATACTAACACAGCGCCTTAGAAATGCGGTAAAAAGAGCATTCCCTGCTGCTGCTGAATTACGCTGTCTCTTCAAAACCACTCCACGCTTATTTTGCGTCCGGGGGTAGAGGATAAACTGCCTAATTTCGCCTCTTCCATGTGTATCTACCAATTCAACTGCTCCTGTGGAGTGAGCCAGTTAGTTGCATAGGCCGTACAATTAGGCTTGTTTCTCTTCGAATTTCCGAACATCACCCTGCATAGTGGTTAAGTAAAGAACAAACAAAATCTATTCTTAGAGCTATTCTGTCTCATCTTGTGCATACAGAACACAAGATTGATGTTAACGAGGCTGCTTTCAAAGTTATTTACCGCATACCTACGAATCTCAATTTCGCCTTAAGAGTTCGACTGCTAAATATTTCTGAGGCTGTTGGGATCCATATTAACAAGCCTAATTTGTGCATCCGAAAGAGGTTAGTTCAGACATTATCCTTACCTTGGCCATCTAGGTTTGAATGATCCTGAATTTTTTGTGGAATTTTCCTAATTTTTGTTGATATTCTATTTCCTATTATATTATTATTATTTATGCATCTTTAATGAACTGTGGTAATTCCATTGGGATCTTACTTAATAAATCGATGTTACTTAAAATACACTAATATTGTTATGGACTACTATTCTAGAATATTCTATGTATATAAACATATATGCATATAATTGTAGAGCCAGAAGGGTAATTTATCGAAAAGGATATTCTTTGCTGACTCAATTATTTTTTGTTTTATTGGGTATGACAAATCACAAAAAAGGGTGAATGCATCAGTGCTGTCATCGACAGCGAGGATTTCCAGCCATATCACCAACTGTGTCCAGCAGTTGCCACTGGTTTTTACCGTCATCCCGAGGACCCCAATCAGCCTTAGCAATCTCATTTAGAACGAATTATTAAATAAGAAAAAGGCATTAACAACGGAGAAAATTTTCTTTTCAACGATTCATTTTTCATGAGCTGCTGTACAATCGTAATTATATATTCAACAAAGAAATCTTTAGACCAATCAGATACTGGTAAACTTTGTCCTCGGAAAATGTATTACGTAATATAAGCTACAATCTAGAAGGGATGACTAATTGGAAGTTAGAAAAGAGGCAGAAGTTGGCATGACGCAATAATAAGTGCGAGATAATGACCAATCAATAAGCTCGTGTAGAATAGACAGGAACTAGTAGGAAGGCGATAAAGTGTTTTTATATAACATTTGTATGAAAAAGTCATGTTATTAATATACAGTAATAGAGTGGTGATAAAATATGGATGATGGGAATAATAATAATAATAATAGTAAACTTACATAATAAAAAGAAGAAGCAAAATTATAGTAAGAACTTTACTCTGGCCACGGTAGGGTGAGTGAATGTATGTATCGCTTTTGAATGCAGAGGTCCGGTTTCAGATCTCCAAAAGCGAATGCTTTAGCTATGTACAGTTGGTGTATTCGAAGTTCTTTGGTACGATATTGAGGGATACTGTGTAGTAACATGTGCTCAATGTCCAGAATTGACAAGGTGTTCTAGGATGGAGCTGCTACCATTCTTCTTTTCTCCTCTGGCTATCTAGCCAAGCTAGACAGTGTTCCAGAATACGTTTGTGGACTTGACATTGCGCACGGCCGATATACTTTGCTCTTTACGAGCAAGTAAACTGATAAATACACACTGAGGTAGCGAAAAGCGGTATCTTGTCCTTAGCGTTAGACTGTATTAACTGTCTACTGGACAGTTGCAACGAAGAAATTTTCCTTTTCGATGATGTCATCAACTAGGCTCTACATCCGTGTATTCATAGTAGTAAATGTATGAGAAAGAAAGGTCCAGTTTACGTAATGACATTTCCACTCCCCCCTCCTCTCTTTGTTTTTTCTTTTCTGTCTTACCCACACTCTTACGTCATTTCCCTACTCCTTATTTATGACATGGACCTACACACAATTTAACCTGTATTATAATAATTCATACTATCTTGCCTTCTGTATAAGTGTGTATGACAAGTAGGTGTGTGTGTGTATGTATGTGTGTGATCAGAATGTCCGAAATGTGTTACACAAATTACGCACATTACACGTTTCAGATAAACTATGCCTTCTTCTTATTTTTCTTGTTGTCGATAACTTACCAGTTAAAACGGTAGGCATAAAATGGACCCTCACGAAAAATTTGGAGGATCTAAACTACGCCGATGATGATATATGTCTGATTTCCCACAAACTGGAAGATATGCAAGTGAAAAGCAACAAAGTGTCAGAAGAAGCATCAAATATAGGCCTTCAGGTGAACATAGAGAAAACAGAGGTGATGGAGATTCCTGGACAAGAACAACAACAACAGACAACGATCAGCCAGCATAAATGGGAGGAACCTGAAAGAAACAACCTCTTTTACCTACCTGGGAAGCGTTGTTTCAACTACAGGCGGAATCGGAAAAGCAAATCAAGCTTTCACTACTCTCAAGTCTGTGTGGAGGTCAAAAGCACTCAGAATCAAAAATAAGATACGGATTTTCAACTCCAATGTGAAGTCATCCAGTGCTACTATACGGGTCAGAGACTTGCACTGAGCGTCATAAAGAGCATCTCAAACAAACTACAAACCTTCATTAACAGTTGTCTTCGCTCAGTACTCAAGATCAGATGGCTAGCCAGAAAAGATCAGCAACAGGGATCTCTGGGAGCGAACCAACCAGGAACCAATTTTGAAACAAATAGGCAGGAAGAAATGGAGGTGGATTGGCCATACTCTGAGAAAACAAACCATCAAGTGACATCACTAGACAAGCCATTTCTCGAGTGGAACCCGGCAGAAAGGGAAGCGGCGAGTTGGTCGTCAGTGCAAGGGTGACTTGGAGGAGGTCATGTGAAGAGGAGATGATAACGTGTGGGCAGACTTGGAGCCAGGTGAAAAATTTAGCAGAGAACCAAACGCAATGGAGACGCACGGCTGAAGCCCCATGTTCCTCTAGGAATTAAAAGAAATAATAATAATAACGGTAGGCAGTTAAACCGATACCAAATGGTCACTTGGTGTCTAAATACTTTCCATGTTTCATTAGGTTTATTTTAACTGTGAAGAGTCTCAAAATAGGGGCATCAATTCCTTCGATTTATGCGGTATACTTTGGCAATGAATGCCAATAAGAAAGAAATCTAGATTTAGGGCTTTCTGTTGGTTGAATACCCATTGGTACGAATCCATCCTCTGAGGGATTGAGAAGACTGAACGCCTCTAAGCCTGAATCGTATCCATATTCACAGTGACTGAGGAAGCCTACATATGCCTTTTGGAGCCTAAACTGTTCGGTTAGGCCCATTAGCTCCGCGGTTATGCTAAGATGATGCTTTGAATTTCGGGGTGTAGCGATAGATAAATCGGTTGTAGACTAAGTGAGTTCTCATGCAGGTATCAGTTGCCATTTCGGTGCACTGTGAATTGTTGGTATTAGATGGTTGTAGGCAATCGGCCACAGGAAGCCTTGGACCTAGGTTTGGTGCTGGTTGGCACTCACAAGTCAGTCAGAAAGGCGTATCTGCAACCACCTTGGGGGAACTCATGTCCCTTCTGACATTCGAACCAACGTCACCCAGTGCCGCCTGCAGTCGGAGACGTTATCACTGAGCTATTCAGGCTCGCGACTGACCTCCTGTAGGACGGTATTGGATATTATTGATTAGAAACTACTCAGTAACTAGTGTAATATGTCTAGTCTTTTTTTCGGTGAGTTCCTTCGAGGTTTCAAATACGCCTTGCTGACTGATGAGTGCCAACTGCCACGAAACCTAGGTGATATGGGGCTTCGTGTGACCGATTGCCTCCAACCATCTAATACCAACAATTCACAGTGTACCGTAATGGTGAGCCACCTAGTGGCATTGTGTGGCCACATTGAAAACTTGACTGATAGAATTCAATCTGCACCAAACACATAGGAGGACTAGACAAACATTATACTAGTTACTGACTAGTGTTCAATCAAAGTATCCAGTGCAGTCTTACACCATGTCAGTCGCAAGCCCGAATAGCTTAACAGTAACATACGTCTCTGACGGCAGCACTGGGTGGTGACCTGCGTTCGAATCTCAGAAGGGATATGAGTTCCTTCAAGGTGCTTGCAAATACGCCTTGCTGACTGATGAGTGCCAGCTAGCACGAAACCTATTTCTAGGGCTTTGTGCCGATTGCCCCCAATCATCTAATATGTCTATGTATACGTGTTTATGAATAGACCGGCGCGAAAATTGAGTGGGAATTCCATTGAGGGAAATCTTGCATTCCGGTGTTAAAAATTGTCCAGGAAGCTTGACGATTGCCTGGGGGAGTTTCTGTAAGACAATGGCTTTCAGCTGTCTAACACTGTGAAGAACATTAGACAAAGTTTTTAGTTTTGACCAGATGAATTAGTTTCGTAAATAGAATACAAGCCTAGTCCTGTATTCTACAATAACACATTGCTGGCAGACTCCAACGAATCCATATCCTGTGGTCAGCAGTTCGATCTTGTACTTTAGCTGACAGAGTTGTTCGGACCAGTAACTCGGAGGCCGCTGGTTGGCATCTTACCGCCATCCAGAGTATCATTTCACCTCCAATCGTGACTGAGCACATCACTAACAGTCTCCCATCTTAAAGGCTATCTCAGGTAGCCTCATCCTTATGTAAAACCAAAAGAATTACAGTAAATTCAATAGTAACATGAATGTCTAACAACAACAACAGGCTTAGGCGAACAAAACAGTCGATTGTCTACCCTTCTTCTACTCAACTGTTCAGCATGTGCAACAGTTAGCCACACTTTTCACACACTGACCAATTCCACATAACCGGTATATAATTAGTTTTACTAATTCCATGGGTTCCAGGTAGGTCCTTCTGAATTGGACCTACGGTTCCCCACTTGCTTTCATTTCGTCCTCACACGATCTGCTTCGTGTCACCCTGGTATGCCTAGCTCGTTACTTCCCAGCCAGATTCCACTCGAGGGCCTACCTGTCGCTTAATATCACCCAGCGACACCTCAACAAGCGTCCAATCCTTCTGCGTATTTATTCTGCGAAAATTTGTTGGTTGGTTCGTTGATAGAGCTCCTAGTTACTGATCCTTTCTAGTCGTCTTATCTTCAGTATCGAGTGGAAGCACGTCTTGAGTTCCAACCCGCTAGTCGAAGCGGAGATCTGCATGGAACTCCAAGTACTAAAATGCCATAAGGTACCCGGCCCAGAAAATCTATTCCCCTGTTTTTTTTAAAGATGGTGATGAAACTCTTGTCATGGCTTTAACTGGATTATTCCGGAAAATATGGGAGACTGAGAGTGTACCATCAATGCGGAATGAAGCCATTATCGTCTCCATCTGCTGTCTTGCTTCTCAGGCTGTGCAAAACATCCAGGGGTTTGATTCGAGAAGAGTAGGCTAGGTTTCTTTCAAGTCGTGGGTGCATTGATCATGTGTTCACCCTTCGTCAATTGTCGGAACACCATCAAACGTATTGCATGCCAACAGTAGCTGTGTTTCTTGATATTAGGGCTACCTTCGATTCGTTGGATAGAACTATTCTTTGGAACTGTCTGTTAGAAAGGGGTGTATCTGAAAAATTTGTGAACTTCCTGAAAGCCCTATACAAAAACACCTCAGCTAGGGTGAGGGTGAATCATCATTGTTCCCAGCCAAAAGTGGGGTTAGACAGGGTTGCCCAATCTCTCCATTTCCCTGTAACTTTGCCATCGATGACATTCTGGAGTCAGCTCTGAAGAATGTGCGTGAAGGTGGTGTAGATCTGCTACCTGAAGATAGACGTTTCGATCTCGAGTATGCAGACGATATCGTCTTACTGTGCGATAGCATGCAGGCTGCCGAAATTGCACTTAATCAGTTGGCACCCAGTGTCTATGGGTATGAAATGTGCTTTGCGCTGTCTAAGTGCAGAGTACTGTTACAAGATTGGCAGGAGCCTGTATCTCCACTCACTCTTATTACGGGTGAACCGCCTCAAGTTGTCGATAACTTCGTGCATTTGGGTAGTCAGTTGTGTGAGTGCTGGCGGAGGTGTGATGGACAAGATTTCCAATCATATCATAAAAGCCAGGGTGACATACGTCAACTTCAGCCACCTCTGGTCTGGCATTGTCACTACGTTAGCCTAGCTGTCAAAGGTCGGGTTTACAATACTTCAGTGCACACTGTCTCGCTCTACGCCTAAGAAATCTGGCTTCTCCGAGATAAGGATGTACTGCGATTCCATGTATTCGATCATCGCTGTCACCATAGGATTACCTGCTGTCGATGATATCATCATTTGAGTAGTTCTCAGGACACAGTGGACGTCACCATCCCATTGAGCATCATCATCTGGAAACATCGGCCTCGGTGGCTTGGATATGAGCTAGCCAACCCTGAGAGGGGACGGGAAAAGTGGAGAGGTGGCGTCGTGGGATGAAGGATATTTGTGGTTGGGTTTACATCGGTTGGTGCATCACGACTCCCTCGTTGGGGCTCAAGAGATTTCCCAAATCCGTGGTGGCTCGAAACCTTATCAGATATGGCCAAGAATCGCCAGTCATCAATGGCAAACGTGCAGCAATTTCCTTCTTTCTTCCCTATCCGACAATAATTCGACGAATGTTGTTTGGTCTTGTTCAGTATGACTGTTTTCTTCCCAGATGAAGTCAATTATTCATTCTCTACCTATTTTCATTCTTTATATATTGTTTTATTATTATTGTGTGACGCATCTTCTTGGTGCCATACTGTACCGGGTCGCATGTTTCAAATAAATAATAAGAGAAAGCACGTCTTGTTAAAAGTCTACAATCCCACATCATTCACTTAATTCCTTTGCATTCCGAGTGGAACATAGGAGGGCTTCAAGCTCCAGCTATGAAGTTCAGTACGGCTTTGGTTTTTACGGAATAAGGTTGCTGGCCGCCTTGTGCCCAATCTTTTCTCTTTATTGGTCTTACCACTGGCTAAGCGAGATTTAGTAGTGTGTCAGCCGGAGGTCGAACCTGAGTTATGCGCCTGGTTGACCACCATTCTACCCCTGTACCCGTGACACACTAATTCGACATAATGTATAATCTTTTTTAAAGAAAACCAATCAATAATAACATATCCATTTATAGATGATGAAAAACCTTCAATGATGACAGGCAAAAACTATGATTCTATCAAGACATTTACAATTATTAAAAAATAAACAGTCAGATCAATAGTATTCCGTCCGTTTTGATCATGATAAAACATAGACAACACTGGACTGCCGCTCAACATCAGCTGTCAAAAACAGAAGTGATACTTGTTGTTGGACAAATACACACACACACACAAACAAACAAACGCAAAACAAGCATTAATCTAACAAAGCATTTGTCTGAGATATCATGTGATATATGATATGTATGCCATTACTGATATGCTATATACCCTTGAATTTGTACCAATCAGTTTACGAGTTTTCCGAATGACCTTGACTAAGAATACTTCTGTTTAACCAATCAGATTTGGAGAGATTTCAAGCTACAATTCTGATTGGTTGTAAGAGTTTATCGACATGTGCATACAACTATGATGATAAGTTGAAAGTTTCTCGTCTCAGTAATAAGATAGTACTGACATTCTATTTTAGTATAGTCGGGATGATGGAGACTTCAATTTTAGAAGTATTTTAGACAAAATGTCAAACTGCTTCTTCTATTTTTAAATTTTGGTTCATTCATGTGAAAGCCAGTAGTCACCAGATTCTATCAGCCTTTTCAAATAAATTACTATATATATATAGGAGAGAAAAGAAATTGACAGTTTGTAAGATCTCTAAGGCTTATTCAGCCATGAATAAATCCAGACGCCGTTCTTTTTTTAACTACTCATTGCGTTTATTGAGCGAAAAATATTTTTTTTTTAAAAGAGACAGACTGACCGAAGAAATATGCATTAACTGATTAAAAATGCCCATTAAAATCTTTAAAATAATAGGTTCTGAACAAAGAGTACTCTTTTCGATAAATTCATCGTCAGGCTCTACATTTATATATACATTATAATGAATGAATTAGTCTTATGAACGACATTAATGTTGTTTAAATAACATCGAATCAGTAATATTGATAAATTACAGCTCAATAGCATCAACATAAAATAAGCTGAATGTCAGAAGAATTAGGAAAGATAATAGTACAAATTCATGAGTTTATAGTTTCTACTGAGGGCCGGCCAGGGCAGTAGTAGGGGCTGAACTTGTTTCTTTTGAACACAGAGCACTGGTTGTTTAAGGCAAATTGCAACATCCTCTGCTGTTTGGAGCATGCGGTGCTTCGACAATTTTGGTAATTTGTTAGGCACCCGCTGGCTTTGTGACTGGTTTGCACCAGATGGTCTAATATCGAACTGTTAATGGTTTTCACTACACCTTTACTTAGCCATAGTGGGAGATGTTCTCGAGCCAGCACGGAAAATCAAGTTCCTTGAACAAAGGCCAGTATAACTCTCTCCATCATAAGCGCAGTTGAATTGGTAGATACAATTAGAAGTGACTAGCTAGTCTAGGTACTTCATCTTTCAGTCGAGGTAGCACCATCGGTTGTGTAGGGAATCATACGTGTATTTCGCCAGCATTGAAAGTTCTTTGAACTGAATTTCTTAATTTCTTCGTAATAATCTCGCTTAGTATATCGCGAGACGTTCATAAGACTAATTCATTCATTCATTCATTATAATGTATATATAATTGTAGAGCCTGATGATGAATTTATCGAAAAGAGTACTCTTTGTTCCGTGTCCATTCTTTTGAAAATATGCATTACTTTTCAATTAGTTCCTCGTCATTGATTGGCTGACTCTATACACTAATATATATGGTTTCTAACATCAAAACTTTGTTGTACCAATCAAGTGGTTATTTTAGATGATCAGTTTTACGTATACCTACTGTGGATGGGGGTGAAATTAAGACGTTCAGAGTCATCAAAACACCAATTAACTCATAGATGTTAGAAACAAGATATCTAAGTTTCGAAAGATGGAGAGTGGGGGTGAAAATTAGTTAATTACTGGTTTCAAGATCACTTAATTCTTAGACATTAGCAACAAGTTATTGCATAATCAAGAAATTTGTAAAATGGTATTGATGAATAAGGAGAATGCGATGACTCAGAAGAGTTACTTTAAATACAAACAAGTTAATAGAATTAGCTAGAATTGTAAACATAACAACGTTAAAAGATAGTTACAAGAGGAGAGGAAAAATTCGTTTTCAAAACTAAATACATATTATGTAGTTAGCCATAGAACAGAAAGGGTTTGTACAAATTTCTTTTGAGCTGACACACAGATTTGACTTGTTCAGATGAATTCCAATTGCCTCTACAGTATCTGGAAATTTGTACTCGTAGACGATGAAGCAAGAGGTTGGGTGATATATGATAAATAATTTTACAAGCGCAACACATTTCGGACATTCTGATCACACACGTACTTGTCATACACAGTTTTTATATAATGCAAGAAGACATGAATAATTACAATACAGGTCAAGGTCACAAATGATGGGTAGGGAGACACAAAAGGTGAGGGTAAGAAAGGCAAAAGGAGAGAAAACAAGGCAAAGAAGGGGTTGAAAATATTAGGAAGTAAATTAGTCCTCGGTTCTAAATTGAATTACCAAGGCAGGTTTAAGGTGATAACAAATAATTTTTGTACACATAAGACAGGTTTAAGTCTTTTTATGGCTAAGGCTTCAATGAATTTAAGTATGTGGCCCGACCTCGTTTTACATATCGGCTTAAAGGCACTGTTGAAATCAACCTTATGACCCGTCTCTATAATATGCTTGGCTATAGATGATGTTGGACATCTATTTCCGGGTTCAATTGTGTCTGGTGATTTCATTTGTTGCTGCAGCCACTTGGGAATGTGTTCTGTAGCCCTAACCTGCAGAGACCGATGGGTCCTCCCTATGTACGTGTCTCCACACATACATGTAAATTGATAAACTGAGATTTATTAGACGTTACGGAAGTGTCAACCATAGAGCTTTGCCAATCCAATCAGCTCCCAAAAAGGATGTTTACATATCCTTACCGTTCAGAGGTGATCAACAAAGTTTAGTCACCAGACAAAGACTTAAGGCCGCAATCAATAGAACCTATTACGCAGCTAAACTTATCTTCATAGAGAAAACGAGGACTATGCTGTTCTGTAAACCCTCACATCATCCGAACGATAGTGTCACATCCCATTGTGTTTATCAATTTACATGTATGTGTGGAGACACGTACATAGGGAGGACCCATCGGTCTCTGCAGGTTAGGGCTACAGAACACATTCCCAAGTGGCTGCAGCAACAAATGAAATCACCAGACACAATTGAACCCGGAAATAGATGTCCAACATCATCTATAGCCAAGCATATTATAGAGACGGGTCATAAGGTTGATTTCAACAGTGCCTTTAAGCCGATATATAAAACGAGGTCGGGCCACATACTTAAATTCATTGAAGCCTTAGCCATAAAAAGACTTAAACCTGTCTTATGTGTACAAAAATTATTTGTTATCACCTTAAACCTGCCTTGGTAATTCAATTTAGAACCGAGGACTAATTTACTTCCTAATATTTTCAACCCCTTCTTTGCCTTGTTTTCTCTCCTTTTGCCTTTCTTACCCTCACCTTTTGTGTCTCCCTACCCATCATTTGTGACCTTGACCTGTATTGTAATTATTCATGTCTTCTTGCATTATATAAAAACTGTGTATGACAAGTACGTGTGTGATCAGAATGTCCGAAATGTGTTGCGCCAATACATTACACGTTTCAGATAAACTACGTCTTCTTATTGTGTTGTCGAAATTCATAAAGGGAACTAATTGCTTTAAATTTTACAAGCTTTTAAAACAAGCAATAAAGGTTTTTAGAGGTTGCAGGTATCGACGTTCGCGAATTGTACGGATTATACTAACGCAAGATCTTATACCAACAACTTCTATAGTGTTCGCACTTCGAGTACCAACGATAAAGCAAAAGACCAGATTTAGCCGTCCAAAGTACGTAGTATATTTCGGGACCAAATCGCGGGTAGAAGTGAATGCTTAGCTAGCTAGTAATCGTGCACGCACGTGACACGACGAAGTACCAAATGGCGGGGATGCTTGACCGTAAGCCTTCAGCTAAACAAGTCGACTTAAACAGTGAGGGTCAGCATCCAATGTTGAGTGATGATTGCTGTGGTCAATAATTTTGGGGAATTATTTACCGCTACAGGTTAATAAAGCAGGATTTAATGAATTCATCAAATTTCGGTAGAACTCGTCAGCTGAATACTCTACATACACGGATATATATACTTTTGAAATTACATTGGGAGATATAGGACTGATAAGTAAACAAACTACATTGAATTAGTCACGCAGAAAGACAGGTGCGAATGCTTTTCCAGGTCATGTTCAATTAGATAAGGGGAGAGAGAGTATGGGAGATCAAAATTGAGATAAATTGCATTACGCTTCAATTACATCACTCAGATAAACAGTTAGACATTAGAGAATTTAACAAGAATTGCAACCAGAGGGATGTAAATAGTAATAGTTATAATAACAATAATAATAACAGTGTTGAAGTGAGTTGAGATAATGCTACTGATAAAGGATAGTTTTAAATGAATCAAGAATAATAATAATGAGAATAATAACAATAATAATAAATAATAATAATAAGAGGTAGAATTATAAGTAAAACGTATTACCATGGTAGATTCAGAGTCACGACCATCTCCTTTTGTACACAGAGACCTGGTTTGTAAACTCGAATTGCACAAGCCTCTGCAATTGCAAGCAGCTGACGAGTTCTACCGAAATTTGATGAATTCATTAAATCCTGCTTTATTAACCTTTATTGCTTGTTTTAAATTCGTATCGGGAAATAAATGTTTACAAGCTTTGCTGGAGTCGACTTAAAATCCAGTTGGCACCGACGAGATGAATTAGTATTGAGCTGTGAATAGCTTTATTCGGATTCTTGCCAAACCAAGATGGGAGGTGTTCAGAAATTCGACGATAAACTTGCGTGATCGTGAGATTGCATCGGAAACCTACTTCAATTGGGCAATATACTAACTTTCTGAACTTCGTACCTCTACAATACAAATGTAATCTGGTTAGATGTCTGGTTCATAAGGCTAGAGTTATCTGTGCATCAAATGAGACACTGAACGAAGAACTCGGTAATAATGGTGATCTACTAGGTAGAAACGGATATCCGACTAAATTCTTGAACAAACACATGAACTCAAAAAGTAAAATGTCTAAGATGCCGACTGTTCCTAAAAAATCAGCCTTCTACAGATTACAATTCACGGGTGATGTCAATAACCAGATCTAATGGCAACGTTTGATAAGGGATTTCAGAAGGACTTCCAACGCAGCTAAGCTATACTATATATTCACTATCCAACCAATAAGGACAAACTGTCCTATTTCCCCTTTACCATATGTATTTACCAGTTCAGCTGTCCGTACGGAGATAGTCACTCTGGTCATACGATAAGTCAAGTTAATCGTATAATTTCTGAACACCTACCATCTTGGTTTGGCAAAGGTCCGAATAAAGCCGCTATACGCAGCTCAATACTAGTTCATCTCGTCGATGCCAACTGGACTTCAAGTCGACCCTAACAAAACTTGTAAAATTATTTGTCATATATCACCCAACCTCTCGCTTCACGGTCTACGAGTACGATTTTCCAGATACTGCAGAGGCGATCGGAATTCATCTGAACAAGCCAAATCTATGTGTGTTCAAAAGAAATTTATACAGTCCATACACGTGCAATCGGGCAGACGCAACGTCTACGATACAGGAAATATGGCGTGTGACTAAAATTGATATGATTTTGAGTGAGCAATAATTTATGCTCGAAACCTTGTCATCCAGTTGTTAATAATACTGCATCATCATCACTGTGTGTGATACCTAAAATAAACTTATCTATCTAATATGCAATTACATTCCACCCTAGTGCCCAAGTTTTACACTGACAGTAATGACTTCCGTAGTCACATCTCTGGCTGATACTACAATCAGAAAACTGAATTAAGAATCGGTTACAGGAATTTCATCATGAGCTGATATTGGTTAGAGAACCATTGAGAAACCAAATGGGAGTACTGGGCAGCTGTTTCGTCCCAGTTTGAGACTCTTCAGTAGTACGTACCCACCGGGGTTCGAACCCAGGACCTTCTGGTTACTGGGACCCGATCCAGTAGGGTGCAGCAGGTCGGGTGTGAGGACAAACACTCGCCGAAGACATGGCTAGCGGTTGTGCTATATCGTGAATTGGCAGAAGTTAGAATTCATGGGCCATTGGATCGGGTCCCAGTGGCTTAATGGTCTACGAGCTAGCTCGCCTTGTAGCCAGAAGGTCCTGGGTTCGAACCCCGGTGGGTGCGTACTGATGAAGAGTCTCAAACTAGGACGAAACAGCAGTCCAGTACTCCCATTTGGTTTTCCAATGGTTCTCTAACCAATGTCAGCTCATGATGAAATCTTGTAACCAATCAACCAAATCCCTACAAACCAATACTTGAATTAAGAATCTTAAAACCCTTATAGCGAATTCATGACAAAGAGTGATTACTTCAATATTTGGCGATTCTATTAATTTATTATTTTTTTTAACCTTCCACCTTTTATAACCAAAATGAATAGAGAATATAAATGAAAAGGCGTCCAGCGAAGAGTTACCCTCTTCGGTGATATCAGTCTCAAGTTGTACGATCTCAACAAGCAGCAAAAAGAAATATTTCTAAAGATGTCTCATTAGAATTGTAAATTCCACATAACGAATTACGTAATATAGAAGGCGTTAATGAGGCAGAAAATTAAATTCAATAAGTTGAGTGACGTAATATAATTGGCGGGATTGAGTAAAATTTAACTAAAATTTGAGCGACAGTCAATCTGACCACATCGGTAATAAGGGGTAGAGATTTAATAAGGGGTGGAGTTGGGTGGGGGGGGTGAAAATAACACAATCAAGAAACAAACAAGCAAAGAAAAGACGAAACAAAAATTACGTATTTGCTGTTAAGATGAGTCAGGTCCACTGTAGATTTAATGACTGAACAAACTTCTTTTGAACAAAGCGAAAACTACAGTTTTTGCAGAATAAAATGGTACCATCTTTGATGATTTCGTTGCCTTCTCATCAGCTGCTTACAGCCCAAAGTCATTATTAAGTATATCTACAGAAACAATTTTAACATACTTGCACAGAGTTCATTTTAAACAAAAATCAATCAGTCAATATTTGCATACAGTAATAATATATAATATGTAATATTAAACACTATTCCTAACAATAATGATCATACACAATGGAAACTTTCGGCATTACGTATTCAGATGCGCAAAGAAAGACTGATAACCGCTTCTTTCTGAACGCACAAATCAGGTTTCAGTCGCTTGATGGAGATGGCTTCAGCAAACTTGAGGAGAATTGAGCTCTTTCGCCTATTGATAATTTTGAACGATTTTGCGACGTCCACCACATGAGAAGGCAACGAAATAAATGGTGGTACCACTTTATTCTGCAAAAACTGTAGTTCTCGCTTTATTCAAATTCATTAAGGGGAAAAAATGTATGAAACTTCCTTTCTATTTAGAGTCAGCATTTAAAATGTGAATTGCCGCCATTACTTCTTCTGCTCTGTTCGAAGAAGTTTGTCTCGTACTGTTTTAGCGAGATTCCCACGTATTCTGTAGATAACAACTTTGAATTTGGATTTTGGGTTTCCTTGGTGTCCTGATTCGATCGATCAGGTGTTCCAGGACACGGCTTTGACGGTGGGAGGGGATCTTTTCTCTCCTTTATGAAACCAAGAATGTGGGTAAGTGTTCGATGATACGTTTGGATAACAGACGCTAGGTACAGCCGACATACCTAGTTCCACAAGTGGAGCAGGTGAATTGGTAAATCTGAACAGAACTGTAGGAGACGGTCACCGTTGTCGGTTCGCTGGCACGGAATTCCGTATGTGCCACCGACATTCTTCTCAGATTGACACAATTTCCCCACTTGAGCATTAAAGTCACCAGCTAAAACGACTATATCTGAGCGTTTAGCCTTTCGCAGCAAACTAGACAGCTTTTGGTAGAACTCATCCTTCGTTTCATCCGAACTGCAGTCAGTGGGGGCGTAGGCGGAGATTACGAAAAGGCATCGGCGAGTAGTGCAGTCCTTTCTCCTTTTCACTGATCCGTTCAGACGGACAGCACACATTCGGCTATCTACCGGGATCCAGTCAAGTAATGTCTTTTCTGGCCTAGTACTCAGAGCTATCCCAACACCAGCTAGTCCTCGTGAGCTAGCCGTCGCATCTCCTGACACCCTCAAGGTGAATTTTGCAGATTCATCCTGTTGGCCAGGTGGGGTTAGGTGAATAACCACACATGGGTCTTGTATGCGTGTTTCTGAAACACAACATACATCAATGGCTCGGGATGCAGTCTTGGCTAGTGATGCTTGTTGTCCTATTCGACAAAGTGTCCTAACATTAAATGCTCCAATATGAAATAGGTGGCGTGGTTTTAGGAGACTATCGGTGGTGGTTTTTTGGCTTCCATCGTTATCAGTGCACACAGAGTGAAGAGGAAGTGAAGAGCCAACAAGTAGAGGAGTTGCATTGGTAGAAGGAAGGCAAGATAATAGAGGTGAAGATGAAGACAAAGGTGAGTGAGGATTAGAGAGGTTTCGCGTGCACTTCGGATTGTGAAGGCGATTGTTACTTCCCGGCTGCCCACACCGTGGAAGTTGGTTGCGTGACCGCAGAGCCCAGGGGACAACTGCTTGAGGCCGGTCACACACGGCCTGTTTTTGTTTGTTGTTTTTGATTTGGTGTGTCTCAGTAGCGTATTTATCACTTTTGCCCTGTGACACGGCAGCAGAAAGCGTGGTCGTTGTTAATCCGGGCCCCGACCGATCTGGCATGATATTTTGTGATTTATTTGAAGTCATAGGATTGGATTGGGTAACTGCTTTTAGTCTAACTGCTATCCAGACAACCTTTCTGGCATGGTAAGACCTGCAGGAACATAAGTTCCAGCCAGCATAGCTTGTTGGGTCATTGCGGTGTTCAAGCCCGACCACCACGTCAAGGTAGCAGCTTTCGGTCGGGGAATTGGTAAATGTAAGTTGATGAAGCATCCAGCAGTGGTAGCCTATCCTTAACGTTCATGGGAATCATTGGTTTCGCAGAGAAAGTTATTCGAGGAGGTTCAGCCACGAAGAAGGCTTTCTGCAGTGATCGGGACAGGTGGTTTCTCAATATTTCTCCTGATAAGTCTCCGTTGAATTGTAGATTCAAGTAGAGACGCTTTTTGTGAGCTGAAAGTGTAGGTAGTTTAAGTCGTCTAGGTTTCATTGATTTCATGACGAAATGTTCTGGGTAGCCATTTTCTCCTACATAGTGGCTGAACAATCAGCTCTCCGTTGGTTCCTTCAATCGTCATAGTTTATTGTGGCTAATTCCTTCTGGTCGGCCAGCCCACCATTTGATATTCAGTATGGAGCCAGTGAAGGGGGCAGCTGTTGATAAAAGTCTGCACTCGCCTGGTGGAAATCTTATTCGTAACTCACGCGCAGTGCAAGTTTCTCACTCATATAGAAGAAGTGCCTGACTGACGAAATTCACATTTGTGTTGAACAGAATCCGAATCTTGTTCTTCATGCTGGCTAGCTGGCTGGCTGAGTGAGTGAAGCAGAAGATTTCCAAACTGATTTCAGGTTGATGAAGGTATATCTCGCCTTTCCCATTCTCGCTTACTGGCTGACTTTAACATCTCCATCCGTGCTGTCCGACTGCCTGCCTGCCCGCCTGCTTGTGGCATAAACGATGCTGGCTGCCTGGCCAGATAATTGAAAGCAGGAAGTAGCCTCTGACATATCTCTTTCTCCCGCTGATGGTGATTGGCACTGGTTGTTTTTGCTGTTGCTGTTGGTGACGGTGGTTGGTTATCTTCATCGCCTCCTTTTTCTCGATGTTCACCAGCTGGAGTCAGTCCTGTCTTCATTGTACTGTGTCTTCAGCCAGTTTGTTTGTTTGTGCCTGTAAATCTTCGAGTTTGTGTGACATTGGACATAAATCATCTACGCGCGAAATCCAGATCTTCTAGAGTTTTCTTGTCGGACAGTGCAGCGTATTCCTGTATTCTAACTCTCCCTGTGCACAGTCTGACGCATAATCCAGCCAACTACAGTTAAGAATATCATCGTTGGTGATGACAGGCAGCCTTACTCCTGTATTCACTTCAAAGCCAGGCTTCACTGAGTGAGTTATCCTCTGTGGATCACCTGACACATGGCAGGCATTGTCAAATAGCCAGCTGTTGAATAAGGCTGACAAAGATTTGGGCCACTACACGCCATAGTGTTGAAGCAGTGTCCAAATTACTTAAGGTTTAACTCAGTATATATTTTCAACCGCATTAAAATTCGCCTAAGACAGTGGAGATCACCATCCTATTGAGTGTCTTCACCTGGAAACACCAACTCTGGTGGCTTGAACATGTGCTACGAATGTCATCCCAGTGGCTTCCGTACTAGTGGTCTCTATTCCCTAGCCAGCCCTGGAACGAGATGGAAAGAGCAGAGAGATGGTTATCCCATGACGTGGCATCGTGGGATGAAGGATATTTGTGGTTGGGTTAGCACCGGTTGGTGCATCACGACTCCCTGGTTGGGGTTCGAGAGATATCTCAGATCCGTGGTGGCTCGAAACGTCATCGGATATGGCTAAGAATCACCAGTCACCAATGGCGAAGGTGCTACAATTTCCTTCTTTCTTCTCTTTCTGACAATAATTCAATGAATACTGTTTAGTCTTGATCAATATAACTGCTTTCTCCCCAGATGAAGTTCTTTATCCGTTCTCTATCTATATTTTTACTTGTTATCTCATATGTTGTTTTATTATTTTTGTGTGGCACATCTTCTTGGTGCCATATTATAAATAAATCAATATCAAGTCAGCGTGAAGTCGATACTCATCGAAGGTATTGGTAAGGGTGTAACGCCAGAAGACAACGGCCAGACGACTGATCATTTATTAAGAAAATCAACAGATATTCATAGATTTTCATGCACATTATTGTTAGCAAAGAAGCAACCTCTTCTGATTGGTTGTTTTCTCGCTCAAGGTTATTCTGTACTGCTTGCGACCTACCGTTTCTTAGAAAGTCAAGCCATATATCTGCAAATCGTATTTGCACAGGTTAAGTCTGCTGTGATTGGTTGGTTACTGTTTTTTCTCATGACCCTGATTTGGGACATGAACACTGACGTAAATTGTTGTCTACAATTTTGCCTTGCAGACAGCTCTCGCCACAAGGGTAGTACCAGTAACAAAGTTGAAATTCACGGGTCATTGTATTCCATCCCAAATGGCTAAATGGTGAAAGAGATCGATGTCGTAACTTGGAGGTCCTGGGTTCGACCTTGGACGGGGTCGTGTGTGCGCAGTGTTGAAGAGTACCAAGCTAGGACGAAACAGTTGTCCAGTACTTCCCTAGTTTTCAGTAATCTCTCTAACTAACACTGGTTTGTGACAACAATCTCATAAATGAAAATAATCTATTTATTATAACAAATAAACTTTTTTATATATCAAACTGTAAATTTAAGAAAACTTTGAACAAATAAAAATGCCTCATTGAACACCTCGGAAAATGGCTACCGACGAAAAAATTCACCTTTAATGTACATATTTCAATCGAAAATGAAGTAAGACCGAAAAAGTCGATCAATAATACTTTGTAGAAACCAGCCAGCCAGCCACAGAGAAAAAGAATTCGACTAGCTTAATGTCATTATGTAAAATTCAATACTTCGGCGTAGTTCTTTTAGATCTCTCTCTCTCTGACACGCAATCCCCTCTTTTCTCTCCCTACTGCTTTCATTACGCCTTTATGCATACTGACGACTGCTTACCTTAAGATTCGATATTCATATATACATAATGTCATGCCAAGAGGAAATTATTACGTCAATCCTGATATATATACATATGGAAAAAGAAATGTAGGCAAGTTCCCACAAAAAAAACACCTGTAACTGTCTTCTTTGTCTAGAGTGATGAAGTGGTCTACTGTTGTCTGTCTGTTTATTCTGACTAAGGTTTGCTTGTCTGGCGATAAAATCAATATTTTTTTCAGTAATGAATATATTTCATTCTATGAAATTAGAAATTAGTAATCAAAAATGCCCACTACTGAACAAAGAATATTCATATTTTCGATAACCTGGTCTTCATCATCAGGTTCTACAGTTATATATTGATCCATCCATACTAATAATGAAAGAGTTAGGGTTATACTAACAACATTAAGGTTAAAAATAACAGTTCGATATTAGACCACCTGGTCCAAAGCTACAGGCCACAAAGCGGGGTTGCATTGAAGCATTAAAAACGGAACATATCTCTCTCTAGCTTCTTGACACACATAAACTCACTAGTAGAGGGAATAAAATTCACATTTGAATCGGAAAATGAACTAGGAGAATTAGCTTTGAAGTTAGATTGTAAAATAAAACGAATAGAAGAAGGCAAACTAAACACTAGTGTTTATAGAAAACCAACGCATATTAATAGATATTTAGACTTCAATTCATCTCATCCGTTAACTGTTAAGGCAGCCTTAGTTAAGTGTCTAACAAACCGAGCAATAGTACTAAGTAGCACAAGAAAAGACCTAAATGATGTAATAAAACAGATTGAAGAGGCGTTGCTGTAAAATAACTATCCTTTAAAATTCATTAGGAAGATTGGAAAAGGCCAAAAGAAAAAGAATTGTGAAACTAGTAATAATAATATAAATAAGAGAGAATATAAGCCATCTACAGTTATAACATATAAAGAGGTGACATCTGAGACCCTCGCTGCGTAGGATTCTTAATAAAGCAGGAATTAGGGTGGCATTCAAACCTACAAACTCACTCAGGTACAAGCTGTGTAGGTTAAAGGACACTGTCGGTTGATCCAATTAGACAAAATAATATAATTAACAAAATACCCTGCATTGACTGTCAGTGAGGTCAACTATATAGATCAGACTAGTAGGTCAGGGGTAGTCAGATTGTCAGAACATAAGAATTTAGTGGCTAAGGTAAGAATGGTTGACCCAGAAAAGATAAGTAATTTAGAAAAAAGCTCAGCAATTGCAATGCATGCATTAACACACAACCACACAATAGGGTGGGAGAGGGTTAAAATTCTAAAAAGTAATCTAGGTAGGTGGAGAGGGAGGTTGATTACTGAAGCCTTGTTCATCGAATCTACACCCAACACATGCAATAGGAATGCTTGATCACTCATACCCGAAATATGGAAAATACTACTACCAATCAAATCAAGTGAAAAACAACGGAACTATATAAATGAATTTAGGAAGTCATGTGATTACCTTGATATGATTATGAGCAATAAATTGTGCTCGAAACGTCATCAGTAAACATTACTGTATAACACTGTGAGACTCTATCAAAATAAAAAATTTACACATAGTGGAATTACACTCTACCACAGAGCACAAGTTTTATTCGTATATCAATTGAAGAATCCTTCCCCATCATCATCTATTAAGTACCAAATAAATAAATTGCCAAAAGTATCCAGGTATCGAATACCATAAACAGTAGAGGCTATTGAGATTCGCCTAAAGTAACCGTTGCTCTGTGTGTGTGTGTGCGTGTGTGTGCAGAAGAAACAGGTTTAGCCAGCTAGCCAGCCACTATTACTGACCTGGCCGGCCTTTTGTCGAGCCTATAAATTCATGAATTTTGTATTGTTATTATTATTATTCCTAATTTCTCTGTCTGATATTCAGTGTTTCGTGTTATGTTGATTCATATTATTACACTTACAGATGCCACTGAACTGTAATGGAGGTGGATTGGCCATACTCTGAGAAGGCCATCAAGTGGTGCCAAACGCCAAGCCATTGTTCGAGTGGAACCCAAATGAGAGGAGGCGAGTTAGTCGGTCGTTTTATTTATTTATTCATTTATTTAAACGCAGAAAAAAACTTGGTACAATATGGCACCAAAAAAGATGCGCCACACAATAATAATAAAACAACATAAATTAAAAGTTAAAAAAATATATGTGGAGAACGGGTAAAGAACTTCATCTGGAAGGAAAACATTCATACTTAACAAGTTCAAACAGTATTCGTCAAATATCATCGGGAAGGGAAGAAAGAACGAAATTGCAACACGTTCGCCATTGATTACGATTCTTGGCCATATCCGACAACGTTTCGAGCCATCGATTCGAGCTATCTCGCGGACCCCAACCAGGGAGTCGTGACGCACCAACCGATGCTAATCTAGCACAAACATGCTTCATCCCAAGACGCCACGTCATGGACTGACCACCCCTCCACCTTTTCCACCGCGTCCCAGGGCTAGCGAACAGAGACCTGTACGGAAGCCTCTGGGATGACACTCGTAGCACATGTCCAAGCCACCGGAGCCGGTGTTTCCAGATGACGACACTCAGTGAATGGTGATCTCCACTGTGTTCAAACACACGCCGCCGAACCTCAGAATTACTCACGCGATGATGCCATCGAACGCAAGCAATCCTGCGGAGACAGCGATGATCGAACACGCAGGGTCGCCGCACATCATCAGCTCGGAGAGGCCAGGTTTCACAGGCGTAGAGCAAGACAGTCCGCACCGAAGCATTGTATACCTGACCTTTGACAGCCAGGCTAACGTCGCGACGGCGCCAGAGGTGGCTCAAGTTGATGTATGCCACCCTAGCCTTCATTATATGGTTGGAAATCTCATCTGTCACCCCTCCACCAGCACTCACACAACTACCCAGATACACAAACTTGTCAACAACCTCGAGCCGTTCACCAGCAGCAAGAGTGAGTGCAGGTACAGGCTCCTTCCTGTCAATCTTGTAACGGTACTTTACACTTAGACGGCACAAAGCACATACCAGACTTAAAGACACTGATCGCCAACTGATTAAGTGCGATTTAGGCAGCCTGTTTGCTGTCGCATAGTAAGACGATATCGTCTGCATACTCGAGGTCGAAAAGTGCTTCTCCAGGGAGCAGATCTACACCCCCTTCACATGCATCCTTCTCAGAGATGACTCTAGAATGTCATCGACAGCAAAGCCAAAGGGAAATTGAGAGACTAGGCAACCCTGTATAGCCCATTTATGGCTGGGAACAATTATTATGGTTGGTTGCATGCCCTCACTCTACCTGAGGTGTTTCTGTATAGGGCTTTCAAGATGTTAACAAATTTCTCAGGTACACCTCTCTCTAACAGACAGTTCCAGAGCACAGTTCTGTCCAACAAATCGAAGGCTGCCCTAATATCAAGAAACACAATGATCGTTGGCCTGCAATACGTGTGGCGGTGTTGGTCATTAGTGCGAGGGTGATATAGTGGAGGTCATGTGAAGAGGAGATGAAAGCATGTGGGCAGACGTGGAGCCAGGTGATGAAAACGTTTGCAGAGAACCGAACGCAATGGAGACATGCGGTTGAAGCCCTATGTTCCTCTAGGGACTATGGGAAACAAGAATAATAATTACAACAAATATGGTAGTTATAATTAATGAATTAACATCACAACTTTCTTTTAGAGGAATGATTGTCGACCATAAATGAACGCTTATTTTATATCCACTTGCACTGAGTCTTTTCTCTGAATATTGTGTTATAAGTGTTTGAATACATTATTATTACTTATTATTATTTCCTATAATTCCTAGAGGAACATAGGGCTTCAGCCGTGTGTCTCCATTGAGTTCGGTTCCCTGTTACAGTCTTCACCTGGCTCCATGTCTGCCCACATGTTTTCATCTCTTATTCACATGACCTCCTCCAAGTCACCTTAGTACTGACGACCAACTCGCCGCTTCCCTTTCGGGTTCCACTCGAGCACTGGCTTGTTTAGTGATGTCACTTGATGGTTTCCTCAGAGTATGGCCTCGAATCCATCTCCATTTCTTCCTGCTTATTTGCTGCACAATCGGTTCCTGGTTGGTTCGCTCTCAGAGATCCCTGTTGCTGATCTTTTCTGGCCAGCCATCTGATCTTGAGTATTGAGCGAAGACAGCTGTTATGAAGGTCTGTAGTTTGCTCGAAGTGTCTTTCGTGATGCAGCGCCAAGTCTCTGATCCGTATAGTGAGTATCACTGACATCGCATTGGAGTTGAAAATCCTGATCTTATTCTTCATGCTGAGTAGTGCTGTTGACCTCCACACAGACTTGAGAGTAATGAAAGCTTGTCTTGCTTTTCCGACCCTTGCTTTGATATCCTCGTCAGTTCCGTCCGCCTGTAGTTGAAACGGTGCTTCCCAAGGTAGGTAGACAAAAGGAGGTTGTTTCTTTCAGGTTCCTCCCATAGACTCACTGATTATGATTGTTTGAATACATGTAGTGCAAAAAGGTTTACTTACTTACTGAATTTATTCCTTTGCATTCCCATTGAAACATAGGGCTTCAAGCTAGAGGCTTGAAGTTTCAGTGGGAGTGGTGTTTATTTTTACGGGTTAGGGTTGCTAGCCGCCTCACGCCCAACATTCCCCATTTGTCGAGATTATAACCGGTTCAGGAAGGTAAAGGTGTGCTGCGGCCAAGACTCGAACCTCGGAAAACGCGCACATTTGACCAGTACTCTACCGCTGAACCAACACAGAAATGCCTTAGGAAAAAAGTAGTAACACTCCGCTGTGCCAGTTTGTAAGGAAAGTAGATAAACCAAGTTTTAAGGAAAATCGTTTGTTTTTCATTCATTGGGAAATACAAAAAACCTTTGTTTAATTATAATGAGAGTGGAATAATAGACAGTGACTCCTTCTCTCTACCATACACTCTCTCTTTCTTTCTTGCTAAAAACCGTGAATCGACGTAAGTTAGAATTCCCCGGCCTGACGTTGGATTCCGTCCCAGTGACTGAGTGGTCAACTAACTGGCCTCTTGTAACCTAAAGGTCCTGCGATTGGTTGATCATCCTCGGTGAGGTGATGGGTGGTGCGTACTACTGATGAAGAAAAAGAAACAACTGTCCAGGACTCTCAGTGGTTCTGTAACTGATGTTAATCTGTCATCCATCTTGGAATTTCAAAAGACTGATTCCTACTGAATAAAGAATATTCTTTTCGATTACCTGCTCCTCATCTTCAGGTTCTACGGTTATATATCCATCCATCCATATTAATAATAAAAGAATTCAGGTTATATTAACAACATTAATGTGTTGTTTAAATAACATCGAATCAATCAATAAAATCAATTTTCTGCAAGACCAGTTAGGATTCCTCAATTGAAAGATAAATTACCTAGACTAGACTACCCATCCTTAATTGTATCCACCAATTCACCTGCACTTGTGGTAGAGAGAGTTATATTGGCCGTTACTCTAGGAACTTGTTTCTTCGTGCTCGCTCACGAACACCTACCAGTGTGGTGTGGTTAAATAAAGGTGTAGTGAGAAGCATCATCAGCAGCTCGATATTAGACCGTCTTGTCCACCCCGGCAATAATGCTATCTAGCATTGAAGAGCAGGTTGTCGAAAAGAATATTCTTTGTTCAGTGTTGAGTTTTCTGAAAATCGAAATAATTAATTATTCTTTGTAAAACTTAAAAAAGTGTGTTTCTCCTCCCCTGATCAACTTTGTCAAAGCATTGAAGAATAAGATTTACAGTATGAAATGTGTGCATATCTTGTTTCTAGACTTCTGTTCGAAAGCAGAGAGCCTAAAATAAACATTTTTGCCTTCCTTGCGTTCCACCTGAAATACAGTGCTTCAGACTTGATGCTCTGAAGATTCAGCAACGGTGTTGTTACTTTTAAGCGGTAGGGTTGCTAGTCTCACCCCCAGCCTTTTCCAGGTTTGCGACTGCCTATGTCAGATTTCGGAGTGTGTCGGCCGGAAGTCGAACCGAACACTTACGCGGTTGACGAATATTTCACCACTGAACCACCAACCAGTGAGGTAGATGTAGAATTGATTAATGGAATGAGGACATACATGCTTTTCATTCTATTGAGAACATGTCAGACATGAAAACTAGTGGCATACACAATTGAGATTGCGTAGTAACGCAAAAGAAAGCCTCTGAAAGTGATCTGAAATCACTTAAATAATATTCATATCACTAGGTTACATTAATGTGTACCTTTTTCTGAACCAGTTTAATTTGTGGTTTTTTTTATTCCTTTACGTTCCAAGTGATGGAACATAGAGCTTCAAGATAGAAGCTTGAATTTTCGGTAGCAGTGGTGATTATTTGTACAGGATGCGGTCGCTAGCCTCATGCCTAACCAACCTTTTCTACTAACCAGCTTTATTTCTGGCATAGCGAGGTAAAGGAGTGCGTCCAGTGGCCGAGGCTCGAACCGTGGACCACGTTAGGCGTGGTCGACGAGCATTCTACCGCTGTGCTGTCAACGCACGATTTGTGCGTGAATTATTAATAGTTACTTCAATACACGCATAACAATACAATATACTCAGGAGTTTCAGGTTACTAGGCGAGCTCTTTGACCATTCCGCCACTTTGGACTTCAATGATCGACCCATGAATTTTAAGTTCTGTCACTTGATGAATCACCATCAGTCGTGTAGAAAACATGACCTGTATTTTATCAGCATTAAAAGTTCTTTTTTCGAAAATTAACTCGATGCCTCAAGAAGTTGTTCTAACTAGTTTTAATTTTTATTAAAGTTCAACTAAAGTGAGTGTCTAATTCAAATGAATCATCAACATGACTTATATTTGTTGGAATTATTCAAAGTACTATAACTGAGAAGGTCATGATGGTTCGTCTTATCGAAAAAATATATCAGGCATGAAAGTACCTGCTAATACTTTTACTTGCTTGGTTGTGGATACCTAGTCCAGGACAAGCACTTTGTCCTATTTGGAACTCATCAGTTAGACGTATCCTAGTGAGTGACAGTTTTCCCACTGACACTTGAAACTAGTACACTCTAAAGCGTTATCACCTAAACCATTGAACCATGAGAACTAACACTTGTGCAATGGGTACCCTAAAGCTATACTGAACTGAATAAATTAAACTGAACATGTTGGCTCCTAGTTCAGAGGTCCCGATGATACCTAGAGGTAAACATGGTATTGCTTGGTTGGTTGGAGATAGAATCGAAATCCTGGGAATGTGTTTCATCCCGTTTGGATCTCCTCACCTCAACATGCTTGCTCCCCAGTGAATGTTATGTGTTCCCACCGACATTTTAACCCAGTACCCATTGTTACAAGTGTTAAATGAGTCATCACTCTATAAGAGTAGAACTTGTGCACTGTGGTAGAGTATTAGAAGACACAGTCAAACTTAGGGAAATCGGAAAGATTACCTCTAATTTATCTTAAAAAAGGAGAAAAACATTGTCATCACAAACGGAAACTCTACACTAGTTCTGGCAATCTGAAGAAAGCCGGTGAACACACTGAAACGGATGCATATGAGGAAATTAAAAAGCTTGTAGATACAATAGTGAATAAGATTAAGAAATCTACAGCGGATTTAATATGCAGTAAGTCTAAATGGTTTAATTTATTGCCTAAAACTAATAACGCCAGCAGAATTTATTGTACTATAAAAATACATAAGCCAGGTTATCCCATACGACCAATAGTAGATTTCAGAAATACCCCTACTTATGAATTATCAAAACACTTAGCTCTAATATTATGCCCTATTAGAGATCGTTCAAACTCTAAACTAACTAATTCATATGAGATGAAAAATAAAATAAATGACATTCAACTAGAGAACAATAAAACAATGGTTATTTTTGATACAACCAGTCTTTATACTAATATTCCAATCAATATGGTCTTAGAAACAGTTAAAAGAGAACTAACTGCAGATCCTGAACTTACTCTTAAGACGAAGCTACTTATTGAGGAAATTATTTTAGGAATTCAGTTGTGCCTCACACCTACTATCTTTAAAGTCCCAGGCAAAATATACAGACAAACAGAAGGTGTAGCAAAAGGATGGACCACCAATATCCCCTATCGTAGCGGATATATTTATGGACAGCTGGGAAAATATTGCTCTTAATACATATAATTCTACTCCAAAAGTATGGTGGAGATAGATATGTGGGTGACACTTTCACTCACAGTGTTAGAAACAGAACATATCTCTCTCTAGCTTCTTGACACATATAAACTCACTAGTAAAGGGAATAAAATTCACATTTGAATCAGAAAATGAACAACGAGAATTAGATACGCTAGATTGTAAAATAAAACGAACGGAAGGAAATAAACTGTACATTAGCTTTTATAAAAAAGCAACGCATTCTGCCGATAGATATTCAGACTTTAATTCATCTCATCCGTTGTCTGTCTGTAAAGACAGGCTCAGTTAAGTGTCTAACAAACCGAGCAATAGCACTAAGTAGTACAACAAAAAGACCTAAATGATGAAATGAAACAGACAGAACAAGAAGAAGCTTTGGTGTTAAATTACTACCCTATGAAATTCATTAGAAAGATCAGTAAAGACCAAAAGCAAAATAAAGATAATGGTGAAACTAATAATGATAATATAAATAAGAGAGAATATAAGGCATCTACTGTTATACTATATAAGGAGGGGACATCTGAGGCCCTACATAGGATTCTTAATAAAGCAGGAATTAGGGCGACATTCGAACCTACAAACTCACTCAGAGACAAGCTCTGTAGTTTAAAGGCCCCTTTAGGTTGACTCAATTAGACAAAACAATATAATTTAAAAAATACCTTGCAATGACTGTGAATGAGGTCAACTACATAGGTCAAACTAGTAGATCAGGAGTAGTGAGATTATCAGAACATAAGAATTTAGCTAGGATTAGAATGACTGATCCCACGAAGATAAGTAATTTAGAAAAACACTGCAATAGCACTGCATGCATTAACACACAATCACACAGTAGGCTGGTGGAGGGTTAAAATTCCAATAAGTAATATAGGTAGTTGGAGAGAGAGAGAGAGGTTGACTACTGAATCTTTGTTCATCGAATAATCTACACCCAACACGTGCAATAGGAATGACTCATCACTCTTACCAGAAATATAGAAAATATTACTACCAATCAAATCAAGTGATGAAAAATAATAATGGAATTATATAAACGAAGTTATAAAGCTGTATGCGTAGTGACTTGATCTGATTATGAGAGGCAGTAATAAATTGGAGTGCTCGAAACGTAGTCATCAGTAAATATACCACTGTATAACACTCTGTGAGACTTTATCGAAATAGAATTTTATGCAACACAATGAAGTTGTCACTCTATGCAAAAAGTGGATAAGATTAGAAATTATTAATTATAGGAGAATTTCTTTCCCGCATTCCTTCCCCCTTTTGAATGGAACATTAGGGCTTCAAACTTTGTTCTTTGAAGTTTCACAACCAACGATATTGTTTTAATTTTTACGTGGTGGAGTTGTTAGAGTCACATTCAACTTGCCCTCTTTCTCTGAGCTCAATAGCAACTAGAAAAACCTAGGTGAGGTTATATATAGTCAGAGTGAAACGGTAGAAGTTAGTATTCATGTCACCCTCACACTGATGATCCACTCGTCGCTCGCTTCCCATTCGGATTCCACTCAAGCGATGGCCTGTATTGCTCACGATGTCATTCAGCGACCTCCACAGCTAGCGTGTGCCCAATTCACCTCCATTTTCTCCTGCATATTTTTTGAGCAATCGTCGGAGTTTCTTGTAGCTAATTCCTTCTGGATGGCCAGCGATTTGATCTTCAGTATAGAGCCAAGACAGCCGTTGATTAAAGTCTGCACTGATCTGTTGGAAATGCTTTTTGTGACTGACTCACGCGCAGCGCACGTTTCTCATTCATGTAGAAGGACCGGCTTAACATTCGTGTTGAACAGAATCCGAATCTTGTTCTTCATGCTGACTGGCTCGCTAAGTGAAGCATAAGATTTCCAAACTGGTTTCAGATTGATGACTGGCTTTGAAACCTTCATCCATTCTGCCTGTAATTGAAACGGTGCTTCCTAGATAAGTGAAGAAGGTAACCTCTGTTAAATTTCTCCCTTCCATTGATGATGATTGGTACTCGATGTTTTCGCTGTTGCTGTTGGTGGCGGTTGGTTATCTTCATCACCTCCGTCTTCTCTATACTCACCCGGAGTCCTGCCTTCGTTGCTTCTTCAGTCAGTTTTCGCCTGCCTGAAAGTCTTCAAGTTTGTGTAATATTATACATATATCATCTGCGTAATCCAAATCTTCTAGAGTCTTCTTATCGGTCGTTCAGCATATTCCTGACTCCTTGCTCCCCACCAGCAGTCTGACGCATAATCCAGTCCACCACAATTAAGAATATCAGCTGACTGGCTTTCACCAACCCGCGACGTCACTTTGCCTATCCAATTCGAGCAAAGAATAAGATTGTAGTTATTTGAATTTTTTGTATTTTTAATATATTTTTGCTGTGCGTTGAAGTTTCTCTAACGTTTATACAGGTTTAGTGGGGTTGGTAACTCGGGCTTGGGACCGGCCAGTGGGTGCGTACTGCCTATGATTCCCCAACTAGGATGAAACACCAGCTGTCCAGTACTCCTTGGTTTTCACTGGTTCTCTCACTGATATCAATCCGTGATGAACTCTTTAAAACATTACTAATTCTTACAAACCAAACTATAGCAAATTATGTATACCTTATCTTCAAAGCACCATTTGCACAGACCTTCGTGTTGCAGTACCTCTGGCCTTCATATTGTATTCGTTTTACGTCTCCCATGTATCTTCACAGCACTGTATCATTCACCTTCTCTGAAATCAAATCTATCTCCTTGGAATTTGATGTTTTTATGCCGATGAACATCTCTTTACACATATATACATACATATACTACTGATAAATCTTATCAGTAGCACTCACCACAAGAGTCCGTCTGTTAACGCGGGCGTAATTGGTGGACATTCTACCCCCGAATCACCAAACAAACGATCCTACTAGATGGAGGATTTCATCATGAGCTGACATCAGTTAGAGGACTACTGTAAAACCTTGGAGTACTGAACAGCTGTTCCGTCCTAGTTTGAGACTCTTCAGCATTACGCACCCACCGGGGTTCGTACCCACGACCTTCTGGCTACAAGGCGAGCCCGTAGACCATTGAGCCAATCCACGACATAGGTTGAAGATGAGGCAGTAACTCATCGAAGAAGACATTCCGAAATGGTTGCGCTACGTCGTGGATTGGCAGAAGTTAGAATTCATGGGCTGGTCATTGGATCGGGTCCCAGTGGCTCAATGGTCTACGAGCTCGCCTTGTAGCCAGAAGGTCCTGGTTACGAACCCCGGTGGGTGCGTAATGCTGAAGAGTCCCAAACTAGGACGAAACAGCTGTCCAGTACTCCCGGGTTTTCCAGCAGTTCTCTAACTGATGTCAGCTCATGATGAAATCCTTTATCCAATTAAAACTAAGTCCCTACAAAGCCAATACTAGAATAAAGAGAAAACCAAATATTTTGGTGTTTTCTTTCTTTCTTTCTAGAAATCTATTCTGTTTTAAACACGAGAGTCTTGGATGTCCACCTATGTAGTTTAATAATAATAATATTGTTTGCGTCTACAATTTTTTCCTTCAAGTCGGACAGAATACAGAAATAGGAAAAAATACTCCGGGTAATAGTTTTACAACAAACAATTTTATGTTGCCTCGTTAATATCCTACTGACGGATGGATGGATAGATAGACAGTCAGACAGACAGACAGGTGGATAGATAGATAGACAGACAGGCAGGCACATAAGGCAGTTGTTATATTGTAAAAAAACACGATATATATTAGTTAACCATGTGATCCTACTTAATTTTTTTTTCATCACTTTTTCAAACGGCATGAAAAAACAATTCACTCGTTTTAAATGTCATTTAATCAATAAATAATATTTGCTTGCTACTCTTTTAACTTCTTTAGTGTTAAATTGTACAGAAAGAGAGAGTGAGAGAAAGGATAATAAGAATTTCCACAGGTTTTAATATATCGTAGCAATATTAATGTAGTAGGTGAATAGAGGAGAAAGACAAGGCTGGTTAGCTGTCTGGATGCCTATTATTACCAACGATGGTATTCTTAATTGTGGTGGGGTGACCGGATTGTGCAAAAGACTGTGCTTGGGGAGTGAGTGAGAAGACAGGAATACTCTATACTGACCGATGAGAAGACTCTAGAAGATCTGGATTTTGCGTGTGGATGACTTATGTTTAATGTCACTCACACAGACTCGAAGACTTACAGACAGGTGAAAACCAACAGACTGGCAGGGCAGCGAAGACAGGACTGACTCCAGGTGCTGAAAATAGAAAAGACATGGGTGGTGAAGATAACAAACTAACCAGGAGAACACCACCAACAGCAACAACAACAACAACAACCAGCACCAATCACCATCAAAGAGAGAGGGAAAGATTTGACACAGGTTACTTCCCTCCTTCAACAACAACAGACAACAATCAACATATATGGAAGGAACCTGAAAGAAACAACCTATTTCACCTACCAACCTGGAAGCATTGTTTCAACTACAAGCCAACGGAACTGACGAGGATATCAAAGCAAGGATCGGAAAAGCAAGACAAGCTTTCACTACTCACGTCAAGTCTGTGTGGAGGTCAACAGCACTCAGTATCAAAAATAAGATCCGGATTTTCAACTCCAATGTGAAGTCAGTCAGTGCTACTATGCAGATGAGAGACTTGGCCAGCGCGTCATAAAGAGCATCTCAAACAAACTACAGACCTTCATCAACAGTTGTCTTCGCTCAATACTGAAGATCAGATGGCTGGCCAGAAAAGATCTGCAACCGAGATCTCCGGGAGTGAACCAACGCAGAAGGAACCGATTATGAAACAAATAGGCAGGAAGAAATGGAGATGGATTGGCCATACTCTGAGGAAACAAGCCATCAAATGACATCACTAGACAAGCCATTATTCGAGTGGAACCCGAAAGGGAAGCGGCGAGTTGGTCGTCAGTGCGATGGTGGGTGACTTGGAGGAGGTCATGTGAAGAGGAGATGAAAGTGTGTCGGCAGACTTGGAGCCAGGTGAAGACTCTAGCAGAGAACAAAACGCAATGGAGACGCACGGCTGAAACCCTATGTTCCTCTAGGAACTAAAGGAAACAATAATAATATTATTATAATAATATTACTTCCCTCCGTCTAGGTACCCAGCATCGTTTCAACCACACGCAGGCAGGCGGGCAGATAGGCAGTTGGACGACACAAACGAAGATGTCAAAGTCACCCAGCTACCCAGCCATCGAGAGTCGGAAAGGTAAGATACGCCTTCATCAACCTGAAACCAATTTGGAAATTTCTGCTTCACTCACTAGGCCAGCCAGTCAGCCAGAACAAGATTCGGATTCTGTTCAACACAAAAGTGAAGTCAATTAGTCAGTCACTTAGTCAATATGGGTGAGAAAAGTCTACTGCGCGTGAGTCAGTCACGAAAAACATTTTCAACAGTTTGTTTCAAGCTTGAATGAACAGCCGCCCCCTTCACTGTCTCCATAATGAAGACCAAATGGCTGGCCGGCGGGCTAGAAAGCATTAGCCACAAAAAACTGCGGCGATGAACGAACCAGCGAAGAGTTGATTGCTCAGCAAATATGTAGGAGAAAGTGGAGATGGATTGGGTATACACGCCACTGAGGAGATCGTCGAATGGCAACGTGCGCAATACAGGCCACCGTCCAAGTGGAATCACAGTGAAAAGCAACGGGTTGATCATCACTTCGAGTGTGACATTGAGGAGATCGTGTGGTGATGAGGAGGGGAGAAGGAGGAGGGAGATGAGAGATTGTGAAGTGACTGGACTGTGAGTTAGACTGTGTACAGGGAATGAGTGAGAAGACAGAAATATAAATAATTCCCATTGTAGCATTAAGAACACAATATTCAGCGAACAGACTCTTTTTTCAACAACGAATTTATTATCAAGCTGTACAATCGTATATATATGGTTTTCCTTAAGAAATTATATCCGGTGAGGGTATGGAATCAAAGGTGTGAATACATGAAATAATAATAGTAGTAGTATGAAATGCAATTAAAATTAAAATGTTTGTGATTATAATCATAGTTAAGTGTCAAGTAGCAAAACAATTAATGTCATATATAGAATAATTCACAAGATATATAGATGTTGGAAAGGGGTCCATAATTATAGGATTAGTAGCCTAATATAAAATGTTACATAACATGGTGTGAAATTTGATAAGATAGAATTCAATATTGTAAAAAAAATTATTATTTTGGATTTAGAATAACAAGTGGGACAAGTGGAAACAATTAAAAGTGAGAATAGTAATAATAATAATCTCATTAATAAGGGAAAGGTACATAGATTAAATAAATAAACAAAATAAATAAACGTCTATCCCTCTACAGCCAAGGCAGAAGTAGGGATTATGCACACTTCTTCTGTATACAAAGGTCCGGCTTGAATTCATGAATGCCCGAGGCCTCCGCTGTCTTTAGAAGTCTATAACGAAGAAAACGCAGCCGGCAAGTTACCAAAGATTCGGTAGATGATCTTAAAAATCATGGTTAGGGTTGGTAGGGTGACAAGAGTTGACCAGGTGTTCTAGAATAGAGCTTCGTACACACTTCGTTTCTCCCTTGTAAAACCACACACACACACACACACAAACTCGACTACTTGGGGGAACTCGGAAACCAACAAACTGGCAGAAGAGGCAGTGTAGTGAAGACAGGACTAACTCCAGGTGATGAAAATAGAGAAGACGCAGGTGATGAAGATAACCAAACACCACCAACAAACAGCAACAGAAGCAAAAACAACCAGCACCAGTCACCACCAATGAGAGGGAGAGATTTGACAGAGGTCACCTCCCGCCTTCATTTATCTGTCTAGGCAGCCATCATCCTTTCAACCACACTCAGGCAGGCAGTCAGAAAGCACAGACGAAGATGTCAAAGCCAGCCAGCTAGCCAAAATCAGAAAGGCAAGGTACGCCTTTATCACCCTCAAACCAGTTCGGAAATCTTCTGCTTCACTCAGCGAGCCAGTCAGCCAGCATGAAGAACACGATTCGGATTCTGTTCAACACAAAAGTGAAGTCAGTCAGTCAGTCGCTTCTCCTATATGGGTGAGAAACTTGCACTGCACGTGAGTCGGTCACGAAAAGCATTTCCAACAGGCCAGTGCAGACTTTTATCAACAAATGGCGCTGACTCCATTCTGCAGATCAAATGGCAGGCTGGCCGGCCAGAAGGAATTAGCAACAAGAAGCTGTGGCGATGAACAAACCAACGAAGAGCCGATTGCTCAACAAATATGTGAGAGAAAATGGGGATAGATAGGACACACGCCACTTAGGAGACTATCGAATGAAATCGCGAATAAGGTAGGCCATCACTCCAGTGGAGTCCCAATGGGAAGCGAGCGACAAGTGGGTTGTTACTGCGATGGTGACATGGAGGAGGTGGTGTATTTTGGAGGGGGAGGAGATGAGAGATAATGGGTAATTATCACCCCAGTCAGCTGAAGAGTACAGCAGAGAGTGGAAGAAAATGGAGCTGTGTTGTTGAATCCTTCTGCTGCACTCCGAATCCAAGGGAATAATAATAATTAATGTGGAAGATTTTATCACGAAAAAAAAACATCAATTGGAAATCACTCAAAACTAAGGAGCACTCTAGTTCGGGAGTATGTAACAGTTTGCACCTGTGATCACACGAGGAACCTTCAGGTTTTAAGTCACGAAATAGGGTGAAACAGTTGTCCACTGCACCCTAATTTTCAATGATTTTCTAAATAGTGTTGACTGGTGACGAAATCTGCATAGAAATCAGCTGGAACCTTTAGAGGACTCATTATCTAAGTTAGGCAACGTATATGAACTCTGTCTAGAATGGTTGAAGTAACCGATCAGTGTTTAGATCACTCCGTTCCCTGCATCAAGCACCTGATAAGCTAACTGAGCAGAATTCAAGTGGTTTCGATTGATTAAGCTCTTTGGGGTTAGGTAAACTATGTAGACTGTTGATGAGTTCGGCTACAAGTAAAGGAAATGGTGGTCTAGTAGTTGGATCGCTTATATCTGTCCAGTGCACACTACTGTCGGTCGTAAGTGTCTTGCAACTACTTATAGAGATCAGTAGTATATATATTAATGTAACAATCCCCTTCTCATTCGTGAGGCTAGCAACCCCACCATGTAAACAAAGTTGCTACAGAAACTTCAGCAAGATGAATCTCCTTGTGACGAAAGAAAAAGTGTGTGGGGGATATGGAACGTCCGCACCGTGTATGAGACTGGTAAAGCTGCCCAGATTGCAAATGAGATGAAAAGATATGGTATTGAAGTACTGGGAATATGTGAAAGCAGATGGAAAGGGAGTGGACTCACAAAATTTTCAACGGGAGAGTCAGTGATCTACTCCGGTCACCCAGAAAACAACCACGGGCACACCGAAGGTGTGGCTATCATGATGTCACCAACGGTAACAAAGGCACTGATGCAATGGGAGGCGATCTCACCCAGGATAATTATCGCCAGATTCAACTCTAAAGGAAGGAAAGTGTCAGTTATACAATGCTATGCACCCACGAACAACGTAGGCCTCGAAAAGAAAGAAGAATTCTACAGACAACTACAGTCAACAATGAACAATACTCCATGCGGCGACATTAATATACTAATGAAAGAAATGAACGCCAAACTGGGACCGGAAAACACAGGAAGAGAACTCATCATGGGTAGAGGAGCACTCAGAGAAATGAATGAAAATGGAGGACTCTTCGCCGACTTCCGCGCCTTCAGTGAACTAGTGATTGGTGGCAGCGTATATAAGCACAAGGATATCCATAAGGCTACATGGGTGTCACCAAACGGGTGAAGAAAAAACAAAATTTTCAAGTATTGGTATTTTGGGGATTTAGTTTGATTGGATGGAGGATTTCTTCATGAGCTGACATCAGTTAGAGAACTGCAGGCAAACCTGGGAGTACTGGACAGGTGTTTCGTCCTAGTTTGGGACTCTTCATCAGTACGTACTCACTGGGGTTGGAACCCGGGATCTTCTGGTTACAAGGCAAGCTAGCTCGTAGACCATTGAGCCACTGGGACCCGATCCAATGGCGAGCCCATGAATGCGAAGGTGACATGGAGGAGGAGGTCATGTGAAGAGGAGATGAAAGCATGTGGGCAAACATGGAACCAGGTGAAAAAGTTGGCAGAGAACCGAACGCAATGGAGATGTGCAGCTGAAGCCCTATGTTTCTCTAGGAACTAAAGGAAGCAATAATAACAATTATGGTATATCTCACCCTTCTAAAAATATCTGATGCTAATCGATAGGAGGATTCATCGATCTCTGCAAAGCATACTCCAAAGAAGTGGCTGCAACAATAAATGAAATCACAGGATACAAATGATCCAGGAAATAGATGTCCAACATGTAGCTATAGCGAAGTACATCGTAGAGATGGGTTATAAGGTTGATTTCAATAATGCCTTTAAACCCATATTTTATAAAACAAGGTTGTGTCACATCACAAACTTAAATTCGTTGAAGCCTTGCCCATAAAATCGCCTGGACCTGTCTTATGTGTCATGAGCTGAGAAGGATTAGAGAACCATTTAAAAACCAGCACTCAAGTACTGGACAGCTATATCGTCAGCTTAGTTTGACGCTCGTCATCAGTACTCACCAACCGGGGTTCGAACTCAGGACCTTCTGGTTACAAGGCGAGCTAGCTCGCAGGCCATTAAGGCACTGGGACCCAACCGATCCAATGGCCCATAAATTCTTACTTCTGCCAATTCATGCACGACATAGCGCGACCACTTAGCAAGAACTATTTGTTACCACATTGCACCTGCCTTCGTAGTCTAATCTAGAAACAGTGTTTCATTTACTTAATGATATTTCCACCCCTTCCTCTCTTTGTCTTTCTTTTTTACCCGCACTCTTAAGTCATCTCCCTACCCACTGTTTGTGACCTTGACCTGTACTTTAATAATTCATGCTCTCTTACCTTCTATATATAAATGTACATGACAAGTAGGTGTGTGCGTGTGTATATGTGATCAGAATGTCAGAAATGTGTTGCACAAATTACGCACATTACACGTTTCAGATAAACGACGTTTTCTATGTGTTTCGTCGAAATGCAAAAAAGAGGAGCTAATTCTAACTGATTAAAAATGCCCATTAAAATTTTTCAAAAGAATGGATACTGAACAAAGAGTACTGTTTTCGATAACACCTTCATCATCAGGCTCTACAGTTGTATATACATTATATTGAATGAATGGATTAGTGTTATGAACAACAATATTAATGTTGTTCAAGTAACATCGAATCAATAATATTGATAGATTACAGCTCAACAGCATCAACATAACAATAAGCTGAATGTCAGAAGAATTAGGAAAGATAATAATACAAATTCATGAATTTATAGTCTCTACTGAAGGCCGACCAGGGCAGTAGTAAGGGCTGGACTTGCTTCTTTTGAACACAGAGCACTGGTTGTTTGAGGCGGATTGCAGTAGCCTCTGGTGTTTGGAGCATGTGGTGCTACAATGTTTTTGGCAATTTATTAGGCACCCGGTAGATGATAGAGAAGGATTTTTCCACTCTGGCTTTGTGGCCGGTTTGCACCAGCTGGTCCAATATTGAACTGTTAGTGGTTTTCACTACACCTTTACTTAGCCATAGTGGGAGACGTTCTCGAGTGAGCTAGCACGAAAAATCAAGTTCCTAGAGCAACGGCCAACATAACTCGCTCCACAATTGCAGTTGAGTTGGTAGATACAATTGGAAGTGGCTAGTGTAGTCTAGATACTTCATCTTTCAGTCGAGGAATCACCATCGGTCGTGTAGAGAATAATACGTGAAGTTCACCAGCATTAAACGTACTTTGAACTGATTTTCTTAATTTCTTCGTAATTTTCTATAGTTTGGTTTGTAGGGGTTAGTTTTGTTTTTACGAGTTGATCACGGATTGATATCAGTTAGAGAAACATTGAAAACCAGGAAGTACTGGACAGCTGTTTCATCCTAGTTTGTGAATCATCGGCAGTACGCACCCACCCAGGACCTTCTGCTTACAAGGCAAGCTAGCTCGTATACCATTCAGCCAGCCACTGGGACCCGATTCAATGGCTCATGAATTCTAACTTCTAACTTCATAATTATTCCACCTGGTATATCGCCCTTAAATTGCAGTCGTATATATAAAGAGGCTTCTTGTTTACGGATAGTGAGTAGCCGTTTTCCACTTTCTTTGTCATGTGTTTCTTGATAAATTTGTCGGGATAGCTATTTTCAATCAAGGTATCATATACAATGCTTAGCTCATCTTGAGTTACTTCTTCTGAGCATATAGCTCTAACTCTGTGGCTCAGGGAACTAATTCTTTTAAATTATCAATTTTTTATCAATCTTTACTCAGTGTTACTGTATCCTCATCAAAACTTAGTTTATCTACTTTCCTTACAAACTGACACAATGCAATCTTACTATTTTGTTTCATGAATAATCCCCTTCCAGACATGAATGGAAAACAAAACACATTGTTGTTCTATATCATAATATAGTCTCTAGTTTAGATAGAGGAGCTAAATACGTTAGGTGTGCCTTCCTCGATTACACATCTGCATTTGACTCTGTACCTAGGTCTCTCTTGTTAAGTAAGCTTGCTGCAACACAGAGTGAGAGCTGGACAAATAAGTGGTTGTATTCCTGCTTTTCTGATAGGAAGCAGTACACCCTCTACAATGGAAAGTCCTCCACTATCTCACTTACTTTAGCTGGTGTTCCTCAAGGTGCTATTCTTTCTCCTTTTCTGTTTTCTTTTTTCTTACATGACTTGCCCCATTCTGGTGTAGCCACTTTTGTTAAGTATGCTGATGACCTCTGTGTCTCTGTGCCTGTCAACTCTCAGTCAGATTGTTCCAAATTAAATAACTTTCTGTCGGAAATTGGTCAGTGGTCCTCTTCAAACGGTCTTAAGCTGAATCCGTCTAAATGTCAGGTAGTAAATTTCACTTTCAGACGAAAAAGTGACCTACAACAACTAGCTAGCTCACATGGTCCCACTATGATTGACGGCATAGAGGTTGAAACTACATCTAATGTCAAGTACCTTGGACTGAGTATTTCCTGCGATCTTTCCTGGTCCTCTCACATCTTGCTAGTGACTAGAAAGATGTTTTGCTAACGTTCTACGTTAGGAAGTTAAGGCAGTCTGGTATAAAGCAGTCTTTGCTTTCTCAGTTTGTCAACTCTTTTATTCCAACCATCCCTCTTTACTGCTCCCCATTAATCTTTCCTGGACTACTTAAGAAAGACTTTGCTTTGCTGCGTAGGGCACTAAAAGCTGTTAGTAGGACAAGTGGGATTTCGTTAAACCAACTGGTTAACACCATTGTGGATAGACATATAATGTCATGTAAGAAACTAGCGAATTCTTTACGCAGCTCTCTCCTTGCATTTCATCTGGTAGAACTAGAAGCAACTATAGGAGGCTATATGCCAGGACTACCAAGTATAAAAACTCCACAATACCTTATCTGGCACAGCAGTTATGTGATGAAAAATCCGTTAGGTATGACACGATCAACTTACTGCGGCACTCTAACAACTAGTTCCCATTAGCTTTTGTTCTCCTTTCTTTGTTACTATTATATTGTTGCTCACATATTCTATTACACACTAATTTTATATTTCATATCCTGTGGTGCATTGTTTAAATATGTGAATGCAATACTGTTCTTTTTTATTTCTTTTATTTTTCTTTTTTTCTTTTTGTAGTTGTTGCTTTTTATTTTTAAAATCTTATAAAATTTATGAGGTAATTAGATGCAATATTGTAATGCACGCTGAAAATTCTATACCTGTACCACAAATACTGTTTGGAATAAAGCTATTATTATTATTATTAGTTCAGTGAAGAGTAGTGTCTTTTCGACGGCAAATTCACTCACTTCACTGTACAATCACAATTATATGTACACATTTTTGATTATATATGTGTGTGTACATTAGCTCTGTCAGACAAGACTTAAAAATAAGTTAGAGTTATTGTTGTCAAGACATTTCAAAAATGTGATGAATAATCGAACTGTACTTAGGTAAGGGGTGGATAAAGATTGGTAAGAGGGCAGTAGGGATGTGTTGTCAAAAGCAACATAGTTATTAATGTTAATCAACACATAAAAGAATTTGAATAAGCGTATTGCAGTTACGTAATAAGATGAATAGTTTAATGAGTGAGTGAGTTGTGACTAGGATGCACATAGAAGTGAAGGCAAATATGGAATTACGTAAGAGTTCTAAAAATTTAAAATGCTATAAAGAGTTAGAAAAAGAAAAAAACAATCACACAAACATCAAGTCACTAGAAGTCAACACAGTTGTCGCCATGATGGTAGAAGAGGTCGAATGATTTTCTTTTGTATACATAACTCTGGTTTTCCCAAGTGAATGGCTAAGGCTTCAGTAATACAAAGGAGACGAAAGCATATGGCCTTTGGTGGGTCATTCTTGACTTTGTAGAATACTTTGAAGCAGGAGGTATTTGTTGAAATGGAATGACCAGTGTTGACGAGAAGCTCGATGATCGTCACTATTACCCATTTTTAGCTATGCGGCATAGTGCTGTTGAACGCTGTGGGACAGGATACGCGTCAAACAAGCAATGTACCTGGCTGGCTTAACAACAACAGGTGAACGGATATGTGCACATAGAAGTGGCTAGATGCGAGATCCTGTCCTCAAGGCTTCCTCAGATCAATGGACGACTGGAGAACACTACCCTTAGCGATGCTGATAAGAATATTCTTCTCAAATATACTGAAATTGCTGAAATTCTTCTCTCAAGGATATCGCTAGCTAAGTTTCCCTTGAAATCCAGATTCGTGTCAAGTATCCTTCTAGCAACAAGTAATGTTTCCTCACTTTGGACCTTCGGTCTGATATTCTTGTCAATGAATCTTAGCGAGAATCCATACTGGATGAAGGTTTCTTTCAGGAGATCCACTGCAGCTTCCAGGGTGTCAAGACCTCATTTGCATCGGATCCGCCTGGAAAAGGATTTACTGAGATTTGTTTCCTCTTAATAGATACCCCACCGTTCCAAGTAGGTTTTCTATGGACTGACCTTCTTAAGGTTCTGTCAAGTCATCTTGTTAGTTTCACATCATAAAAGGGAATTTCGGATTCTCACTTTTGTAGAGTTAATTTTATTGTTGGATGGCAGTTGTTGATTATTTGTAGAAACTGATTTTTGGTCGTAACTGTCGTCGCAAACTATGAAAATATCATCTACGTATCGTTTGTACAGTTGCAAATTGTCAGTAAATGACTTGAGTGGGTAGTTCTCAAGGTTAGCCATGAAGCACATTGCTAGTAATGGATCCAAGGGAGATCCCACTGCAGTATCTTCCTTTTGTCTATAGATAGTGTCATTAAAAGTAAGTTATACATAGGAAGTACATCTCAGTAGCATTTCTTTCAGACATATTTTAGGTATTCCAATGTCCAACTGCTTGTCATCTATGTATTTACATATAAAACAGACAGTTTCTATTTTGTTGCCTGAGTTTCCCCGTGGTGATTCAGCGGTAGATTGCTGGCCGACCATGCACGTGGCCCGGGGCTTGAGTCCCAGTCATCGCACACCTTTGTCTTCCTTAGCCGGTTGTAATCCAGACAAAGAGAGAAGGTTGGACGTGAGGCTAGTAACCCCGCCCCGTAAAAATAAACACCACTTCGACTGAAACTCCAAAGCTTAACCTTAAAGCGCTATGTTCTGCAGTTCTGTGTTCAAAGATGCAGAACACAGTATTCAGATAAAAGACTCAATGCAAGTGGGTATAAAATAACCGCTCATATATGATCGACAACCATTCCTCTATAAAAATGTTATGATATTAATTCATTCATTATAACAATCAAGGTTGTTGTAAAGAGGTTCTTAATTGTAGTAGATCGGGTCATGAGATAGATCCTGTGAGAGTGAGAAGAAGAACTTAATCTGCAGTTACAACATGACTCTAGAACATCTGGATTTGAGTGGATGATTCCTGTCTTGTGTCTCACAAGCCTCAAAACTTACGGTTGAAAACGGACAAGTTAGAAGAAGAGACGGTGAAGATAAGATTTCAGGTAAAGACTCACCTGACTGGATAAGAACGTCTCAACTACAAGCTACACAACAGTGAGGATATCAAAGCTGGTCAGGATCGAACTGGGATGGCAACACCAACATTCGTTACTCTAATTAAATTTTAGATTTTCCTGTCGACTGATTGAACCGAAGTGCTCGGTTTCAGGTTGACATGTCGGTTTCTTGAGCAGATACTTCAACGATGTCTGGGCATTTAATTGGTATTTAATTGGTGTATGGTGACTAGCAGTGGAATCCAGGATGCGCATTTCGTCCTATTTGGTTTTTTTCGACGAAGTCATCATCTAGGCTGTACATTCGTGTATTTATATCAAATGGATGGGAAAGTTCCAGAACAATTTCTGGTTAGGGGTTGAATAAAAATTACAATTAGGAATTAGAATGCCATAATAAACAGGGGGATGGGTAAAACTAAAACTAAGAAAATTGACATTGTGCAATTGGGGTTAGAAATGTAAAAAATAACAAAATATACAGGATGTTTGGATAAGAAACTAGTGTGATGAATAATTGTTTTGATAAAAATTACAATTAGGAATTAGAATGCCATAATAAACATGGGGGATGGGTAAAACTAAAACAAAGTAGCATAATAACTAAGAAAATTGACATTGTGCAATTGGGGTTAGAAATGTAAAAATAACAAAATATACAGGATGTTTGGATAAGAAACTAGTGTGATGAATAATTGTTTATGCAATCAGGGATTTGGTTTTCGTCATCCTGCATTTCTCAGTGAGTGATGATGTTCCCACCGAGGCTAGAACCCAGTACCCATAGTTTTAAACGCCAGAGCGTTATCCACTAGACCACTTAGGCCACGAGAGCCACCACCTCTTGTGCAACGGGTCATATTGATTTAATTGAATTTTAGATTTTCCCGTCGATTAAATTAAATTCGTTACTCTAGTTCTATATGGTTCAGAGACTTTACTCTTCACATCGCCAAAAGCGTTTCGATTAGGCAGGTAACAAATCAGCCAAAAACTTGTCAACTGACAAATAAGCTGAAGGGAATGAAAGAGTCGGATTGTGTTATGACCGGAAACACGACCTAGTATACTCCAATCGAATACTAACTTTAATGCGCTGGCTAACCTGTCCTAGTCTCACGTCAACAATAATAATAATACCACTGGGCTGAGTAAGAGAGCTTTAAATGCCTCGAAACAACAGTTAAAAAGATTGACAGAGCTTGCGTACATATATATGTTTAAAATGACCTTGGGAAGCACTAATATCATTGATAAATTAAGACGGTGAACAACCAATAGGATTTCAAAGGTCATAATTAGCGTGACAGAAAATGAGAGGTCACAAATCAATAAGTAGGGTGAGAGAAATACAAATAGACAGGTTGAAGTGAAATGTAGATAATCAGGTATATATATTAAATCGGAAATAAAATAAGGCGACTACTGAATGACATTACCACATCATGTCTTCAACTAGAGCCCCGACAGTCATTCAAGAACCCCGTGGAGAAAATTATGTGAAGAGGAAATGAAAGCTTGCGGGAAGCATGGAAACCAGCTGTGAGTGATAACAGAGAGATGAGTCATTGCAGCTCAGTGTTCCGTTCGGTAATGCAAAGGACGAATACATCTCATTTTTGTGCGATGGAGTGATTCTCATCATTTGCCTTTTCACTAATTCTGAATAAGTGATTGTGTTTTTATCGGTCTTGCATATTGGTTGATTTATTGCCTTACTGTTTGAGCTCCTTTTCTTACGCCTATTTTACGTTTGCCAAAGTGATTGAAAACAGTTGCATGTAAAGTGCCAAAAACCTCAATAACAAAACATCTTGCGGACTGCGGACATGATATCGACGCCGTCAGGTCATTCATTCACTGTCGTCGGTAGACAAAGAAACAGGGAGATGCTTCCAACTGAGGAGGAGGAGATTGGTGCAATTCGAGTTTACAAACCTGGTCTCTGTGTACGACCAAGGGAAATGGTCGTCACTCTGAATCTACCATGGTAATAATTTTTACTTATTACCTGTAATTATTATTAACACTTTATTCTACCTCTTATTATTATTATTATTCCTGATCCATCAGCTCACTAACTTCCATAGTTGGCTACCTCTATATACTAAACGAAACCTAATCCGTTCATTAAGCCACAGAATACGTAGAATTTGCAGCCTGGACCCCATAAAAGATGAAATGAACACTCTTAAGAAAATCCTCCTTGAAAATGGCTATCCAGAAAGATTTATCACAAAATCAATGAAACCCAGACCAGAAAAGCAGCCCACACCTAGTGCTCCAAAAAGACTTCTATATATGAACCTACAGTTCAATGGAGACCAATCTACAGAAATACTGAGAAATCGGCTCTCCCGCTCATTGAAGAAAACCTTCTTTGCAGCTGAATTACGACTGACGTTCTCCATGAGACCAATGATTCGCATGAACGTGAGGGATAAGCTACCGCTGTTGGCTTCATCTATGTGCATCTACCAATTCACCTGCTCGTGTGGAGCCAGGTATATCGGCCGTACTCAGCGTTCGCTATCCAAACGCGTCAACGAACATTTACCTTCATGGTTTTATAAAGGAGAAAACTGATGCCCCCCCCAGCTCGATCCTTGAACATTTGATCGACTCTGGACACCAAGTCAAACCACAAATAAACTTCAAAGTTATCTACAGAATACAAGGCAATCTTGTTAAAAGTGTACGGATCAAACTTCTCCACATCACAGAAGCAATGGCAATTCATCTGTTAAATCCCGAACTCTGCATACAAAAGAAATTCGTTCATTCATTAAATCTACAATGGACGTAATCTTTCTTAATTTCAGTCTTACTTATTGTATTATTTTGTCTTTTGCATTTTATTATTTCACATCTTCATTTGTATTATTCTCTACCCCACCCTTTTGTAATCTCTACCCTCATTAACAATGTTGCTAACTCGACCCACGTCCAATTTCTAGTCAACTATGTTACGTCATCCGATTAACTTACTTAATTTTCAACTGTATTATTCTCTACCCCCACCCTGATTTAATTTTAACCACCACTCATTAACACTGTTGCCAACCTGACCTACTCTGAATTCTACTCAATTGTATTACGTCATCTAATTCACTTGATTAATTTTATTTTCTATCTAACTAACGTTTGTTTCCAAGCCAAATAATACTTATATTACGTAATTATCTCAACTTTATAAATCTAAGGTACACACACAAAAAATAATTGTATTTAAATGCGATTGTACAGCTCACTGAATGAATTCGCCGAAAAGAGTCTCTTCGCTGAACTCCTTCTTTTCTTTTATATTCCTGATTCATTTAAAACTATCTTTCATGAGTAGCATTATCTTAAATCGTTTCAGCATTTTTATCATTTTGTGCAGGAGTTGATTTGTAAGGATTAGGTTTGTTTTCCGAGTTTGACCACGGACTGACATCAGTTAGAGAACCTTTGAAAACCATCACTGAAATACTGGACAGCTGTCTCGCCAGCCTAGTTTGGGAATCATCAGCAGTACGCACCCACCACAAGGGTTTGAACCCAGGACGGAGTTTCCTGGAGTTTTAGTGAGTAGTTGCGACCAGTGAGGACCATCCAGTCGCGAATGAGGATGGAGTTCCCGCCGATGATACTGGTTGGTGTTCACGCTAAGATCAGCAATTGTTAGAAGTTATAATTCATGGGGTGGCCATTGAAGAGTCGGGTCCCAGTGGCTGGCTGAATGATATACGAGCCAGCTTGCCTTGTAACCGGAACGTCCTGGCTGCGTACTGCCAATGATTCCCAAACTAGACTGACGAAACAGCAGTTCAGTGCTCCCTGGTTTTCTATGGTTCTCTAACTGATATCAATTACTATTATTGTTGTTGTTACTATTATTATTATTATTAACATTACTCAGTTCGCAATCCTTGATATATATTCAAGTCCTTTCACTCACTGACGACTATTTGTTTCTTTTCGGCGAATTCATTTTCATAGCTGTACAATCGAAAATATTGTATATGGTTGTTTTGTATGTGTGTGTGTGTACATTAAATTTGTCAGACGAAAATACAATTAGTAAGTTCAGATGAATTGGATGTTGATATAAGAGGGTAGTAACAAAAGTGACGAGTTGTCACAAACGATTGCTAAAGAAGAGTTACGTAATAACATGAATAGTTTAATGAAAGAGTTGTACTCAGTGTGTACATGTGAACAAAATATGCGGAATTACACAAGGGTTTTAAGTAGAAAAATAAGCATACAAACAAAAGTTAAGTCAAATCAAACAAACAAAGAAAAGTTAAGTCAAATGAACACAGTTGTTACCATGGGAGTAGAAGTAGTTGAATAATTTTCTTTTATATCCACAGTTCTGGTTCCGCTAACTTAATGGCTAGGGCTTCTGCGATGCAAAAAAGACGGAATCGTACTGTCTTTGGAAGGTTGTTCTTCACTTTGTAGATTACTTTGAAGGAGACGTTTGTAGAGATAGAATGACCAGTATTGACGAGGTGTTCTATTATTGCACTCCTTATGCAGCCATTACTTCCTTTCTGCAGCCACTCTGGATAGTGTTCTTTGACCCTTTTTGACAGGATAAGCGTTGAACGACCGATGTACCTGGCTCCACAGCAACAGCTGAACTGATATATACACAAAGAAGTGGTCAGGTGCGGGATCTTGTCTTTTGGGCTTCTGCAGATTAGCGGGCGACCAGAGAACACTACTCTCAATGTTGCCGCAAAGAAAGTTCTTAAAGAGGTGGAGATTCTCCTTCTGAGGACGTCACTGAGTAGGTCTCCTTTGAAGTCGAGGTTCATATAAAGTATTTTTTTGGCACAGATGCTGTTTCTTGCTTTTGGATTTTTTGTTTGATGTTTTTGTCTACGAATCTTGATGGGTAACCGTTTTGTATGAAGGTCTCTATCAGGAAGTTTAGTTCTTCTTCCATGGTGTCAGAGCTGCAGATGCGTCGGACAAGAGATCTAATTAAGTTTCTTTTCCGACTGATTGGTACCAAGCTGCAGAAGCTTGTCAGTTGGCCGTTCCATGTGGGTTTCCTATGGATGGACCTTCTTCCGTCAGCTCTCCACCACTTCTACTCCCATGGTAACAACTGTGTTCATTTGACTTAACTTTTCTTTGTTTGTTTGATTTGACTTAACTTTTCTTTGTATGCTTATTTTTCTACTTAAAACCCTTGTGTAATTCCGTATATTTTGTTTCCATGTACACACTGAGTACAACTCTTTCATTAAACTATTCATGTTATTATGTAACTCTTCTTTAACAATCGTTTGTGACAACTCATCACTTTTGTTACTACCCTCTTATATCAACATCCAATTCATCTGAACTTACTAATTGTATTTTCGTTTGACAAATTTAATGTACACACACACACATACAAAACAACCATATACAATATTTGCGATTGTATAGCTATGAAAATGAATTCGCCTCCGAAAAGAGACTCTTCGCTGAACTACTTGTCTTCTGTCTATTAATGTTCGACTAGTTGTTTATCTAAGCGATATAATTTTAATCTTTCATAATCCTTTCCCCTTATCTATTTGAACCATCCATGACTTGAAAAAACATTCTCACTTGTGGTTTTGCGTGATTAATTCAATGTAGTTTATTTACTTATCAGTCATAGTTCTCACAATGTGTTCGTGATAGTATATATATATATATATCCCTGTATGTAGAGTATTCAGCTGGGGAAGAATTCTACCGAAATTTGATGAATTCATTAAATCCTGCTTTATTAACAACACCTTTTGTTAATATATGTGTATGTGTAATATATATATGTGTTTTATATATATGTCGGTGACACAGTGGTTAGGACTCTCGCCGACCACGCACATGGTCCGGGGTTCGATCCCCTGCCGGCGCACACCCGATATCTATGGTCGGCCTGAATTTGGGCTACTGATATCCATGCTGAAAATTCCATACTTGTACTGAAAATACGGTGTGGAATCAAGCTGTAAATCAAAAAAGTAAATAAATAAAAAATATTAATATGACTTATGGTCTTACTGTACAAGGAGTAATCAATAAACTCACTCGATTTTCACAAACTGAAGCAAGATATGAAAATCATCGTATTTTCAAAGCATTCGATGCCTAAAAAATGAAATCATTCCTAAATATCTACGTCTACGAGTTCCAGTTCCAACGGACAGAGTTAGAAGCAGAATAGAAGGCTTACAAAAATTATGCCTGAAAGAAGAAATCCACAGAATCGTAAAAAAGTTGCAACATATCAGATCTGAAATTGAGCAATTAAAACAAAAGATAAAAGGAATAGATTATGCTCTTATAACACAATCCTCCAGCAATGCAAAATCAGCAATTTTCAAAAAAGTCAAAAAATTAGTCAAATCAAAAAGTTCAACAAATTATTAGAAGAGAAATCTTCATCTCAGATTGATGAAGTCAACAAACCAAAGTCAACGGCGATCAATAAATCAAAGTGGGTTATCAATCTCTCAACACATGCATTAAGTCCTACGGAAATAAGTGTATTAGAAAAGGGACTAAATTTCAGTGCTGAAACCTGAGGATGTCATCCCTAAAAATACAAATAGCATTAAGTGGGATAGACAAAACAACGGCTGACGAAGTAGGGACAAAATGTGCACTTACATTAAGACGACAAAAACGAGGAAAGCGTAATCTGACAAAACCTGAAACACCTTAAGAATAACAAGGATATAGTGATCACAAAGTCAGACAAAGGAAATGCAACAGCAGTATTAGACAAATCAGACTATTTGGACAAGGTAAATACTCACATACAAACAGGACCATATGAGAAAATTAATAAACCAATAGATACAGTTATGAATAAAGTTAAGAAATCCACAGTGGACCTTATACGCCGAATGAAGCCGTTTCTAGGTGAGGAGTCTAAGTGGTTTAATTTAATGCCCAAAACTAATAACTCCAGTAGGATGTATGATGTTGTTAAAGTTCATAAGTCAGGATACCCTATTAGGCCTATAGTTGATTTTAGAAATTCACCTACTTATGAATTTGAACAAAGCAAGAACAACTATTGTACCAGGATAATGTGAGCTCATCTTTTATTATTTCGAGGATTCTTCTCAACTGGTTACAACCTGAACGATGAAAAATATAAATTACATTACATTGAAGATTTGAACGTAATTTTCCACGATCACATGGAGTAATTGGTAGGAAGTAAAAGTAACATTAGTCCGGAATGATTTAACTAGTTACAAACAACTGACTATTTATAGAATAATTCAAATGAATTGTGATCAATATTTGACAGTTTATAAATATTTATAGAATAATTAGGCAATTAGGCTTGGAAACAAAAACAAACAAGCTGTTGTATATATTTTCTCACCAAGGCAGTGCAAGATTCACCACCGTCTCTTTCTGAGTACATAGATTTGGTTTAAGTCGTCTGATAGCAATTGCTTCAGCAAAGCGTAGCAAGTTAGGTTTCTTTTGCTTGTTGATTATTTTGAATGACTTCAAGTTGTCTACATTATGACCAGTGTCTAATAGATGACGCGTAATTGCACTGTTTAATACTTGTGGACCTTTCAGTCTCAGGTTCTTTGGTATGTGTTCAGAAATGCGGACAATAACACTTCTCTCTGTTCTTCCGATGTAGGTGCTTTGGCACGTACATGTAAATTGGTAAACACAGTTGGAGGTAACATGAGGTGGGTATTTGTCCACTTTTGATTGTCTCAAACAACTAGTTGTTTGATAAACACATACAAGCTTGGCGGCTGGATATGTTCTTTTCATAGCAGCGTTCAGTCTGCATCTTATTCTACTGGCAGTATCATCACCTTTGAATGCCAGCTGCAGAAAGATAGGCTTTTTCTCTACTGTGCTGATTTTCACTTTTTCAACATGACGTCTCCCATACTTATGAATTATTTAAATATTTAAAACCTTTTGTTGTTGCTTGCTTGTTTTAAATTCGTATCGGGGAAATAAGTGTTTCCCAGTGCTTTCCTTTTCTTTCCTACCTGTAGACAGACAAAGGAAGTGTCTTTGTTAGTTAATCAGCGAATCAGAATATGCCTTCTATTGATTATATTCCATAGATACGCATAAACATATACAATATTGAAGAATATTGACAATTAAACACAAACCTTATCAATTTCCCCTAACACCACGTGGTTAATCGTGTGATGTATGCAGTAAATGCTGAAGACGCTGAAGTGTCAACAATCAACAATCTTTATTGTAAGAACAACAAATTTCAGCGAAGAGTCCATATTCGACGGGGAATTCATTCACTCAGCTGTACAATCGCATTTGTATATATAATTATTTTCTGAGTGTGTGTGTGTATATATTAGGGTTGTCAAACAAAAATTACTTAGATATAAGAATATAATATATAAATTATATGCTGTATAATTCCATTATGGGTAAAATTTGTTTTGATAAAGTCTCACAGTGTTATACAGTAATGTTTACTGATGACGTTTCGAGCACAATTTATTGCCACTCATAATCATATCAAGGTAATCACACGATTTCCTAAATTCATTTATACAGTTCCATTGTTTTTCACTTGATTTTCACTTGATTTGATTGGTAGTATTATTTTCCATATTTCGGGTATTAGTGATGAATGATGCCTATTGCATGTGATGGGTGTAGACTCGATGAACCAGGCAGGATTCAGTAATCAATCTCTCTCTCTCCACCTACCTAGATTACTTTTTAGAATTTTAACCCTCTCTCGCTCACCCTATTGTGTGGTTGTGTTAATGCATGCAGTGCTATTCCTGCGGAGTTTTTTTCTAAATTACTTATCTTCTCGGGGTCAACCAATCTTACCTTAGCTAAATTCTTATGTTCTGACAATCTGACTACCCCTGACCTACTAGTCTGATCTATATAGTTGACCTCACAGTCATTGCAGGGTATTTTGTAAATTATATTATTTTGTTTAATTGGGTCAACCTGCAGGGTCTTTTAGCCTACAGAGCTTGTCCTACCTGAGTAAGTTTGTAGGTTTAAATGCCACCCTAATTCCTGCTTTATTGAGAATCCTACGTAGGGTCTCAGATGTCCCCTCTTTATATGGTATAACTGTGGAGAGAGAGGTTGATTACTGAATCCTTATTCATCGAGTCTACATCCAACACATGCAATAGGAATGATTCATTACTCATACCCGAAATATGGAAAATACTACTACCAATCAAATCAAGTGAAAAACAATGGAACTATATAAATGAATTTAGAAAGTCGTGTGATTACCTTGATATGATTATGAGCAATAAATTGTGCTCGAAACGTTGTCATCAGTAAACATTACTGTATAACACTGTGAGACTTTATCAAAACAAAATTTACCCATAATGGAATGGGTAAAATTTGTTTTGATATCATCTCACACAGTGTTGTACAGTAAGTAATGCTTACTGATGACCACGTTTCGAGCACCCGAATTTATTACTGCTCATAATCATATCAAGACACTACTCACACAACTTTCTAGCTTCGTTCATACATGTGAACTCACTAATGGAGGGCATAAAATTCGCATTTGAATCAGAAAATGAACAACGAGAGTTCGCTATGGAGTTAGAATGTAAAATAATACGAATAGAAGGAGGTAAACTGAACACTGGCGTTAATAAAAAGCCAACGCATTCTGCCAATAGATATTTAGACTTTAATTCATCACATCCGTTCGTTGTCTGTCTGTAAAGGCAGGCTTAGTTGAATGTCTAACAAACCGAGCAGTAAGTAGCACTAAGTAGTACAACAAAAAACCTAAATGATGAAATGGAACAGATAGAAGAAGAAGCGTTGGTGTTAAATAACTAACTATCCTATGAAATTCACTAGGAAGATCAGATCACGAAGGACAAGATCTGTAGGTTAAAGGCCCCTGAAGGTTGACCCAAATAGACAAAATAATATAATTTTTTATTGGAAACTGGTAACTAGTGTGACGTGTCCAGTCCTCCTGTATTTGGTGCAGACTGAATTCTATCAAAATAACAGTTAGTGTGGGTTGTTGATTATATCATCAAGATAATGAAGAAGTTAAAATGTGTGATTAATACTCAAGTTTGTAACTAAGTGGGGTGAAGATTGGTAAGATGTGAGTAGAGTTACATCATCAAAATAATGAAGAAGTTAAAATGTGTGATTAATACTCAAAGTATATTTCGCGAATTAAAAATAAGCAAGGACCCTCTGACAGTGAAGGAACTGAATGGGTTTCTGCGATATTCTGTCAAGCTTGCTGAAGTTAATGCGAAGATTAGTTTTCTCAGAGACTGTATGAATAATCATGAATATCCTAAGTGGTTTTGGAAAGCTCTACGTCGCAATCACATTTATCCGAACTCTAAATCCCTCAAGCGTCATACTCTGAACCATATCGATTCCATTATATCACGTGTGCCAGAACTCGAGAGGAACATAGCGAAACGATCCTCTGCGTTACACGAATTGTCTTGTGATGAACGACAAGCATTTACCGACTATGTCACTGTGGTTACGGAGAAGCGTACACAATCCATCCATTCTAACTTATTGAAAAGTCTCAAACCTGCAGAAACAAGACGCAAGTTTCCAGAAGATCCTACCAAATTTGTATTCAATTATTCGTCAGTAACGTTATCTCCCATACAATTGGAGGCCTTGTCTCTCGGGCCAAGATTCTGCGACATGAACTCCAACATAAGCAAGCTCAATACTTATGTCGAGTTTGAAAATTTGATCAATCAGACTACTGATCTTGTCCCAGCTTCCGAAGAAGAATTCAAACATTTCAAGTCCACTATTCTAGACTCTTGTCAACAGTATCTGAATACAAAGTCCAAGTTCAACAGCCTTTTGACCAAAGAACATAGAGAACAACTCAACCAACTAAGGCAGAACAAAGAATTGCTTATCACACGTCCTGACAAAGGTACAGGCATAGTCTTAATGGATAGAAAAGATTATATTAATAAAATGATGGCGATTCTCTCAGACAACCATAAGTTCTCAGTATTCGAAAAAGAGAAAGACAAAACCGAAGCGACGGAAAAACAACTAACTGAGATCTTGAGAAAGCTTAAGACTGATCAAGTTATCTCTGAAAATGTCTTCGAGAGCATTCGACCCACAGGTTCAATAATACCCCGACTATACGGATTGCCAAAAACTCATAAACAGGGTCTTCCGCTGCGCCCTATTTTGGACATGTCGGGATCTCCATATCATCCAATAGCGAAATGGCTAGCAGAACTCCTACAACCTGTCAGAGAACGAATTTCAAAACATTCCCTCCGGGATACCTTCGAATTCATCGATTGCATCAAAGATGTTAAAGTGGGAGACAAACATATGATTTCACTCGACGTCGAGTCTCTCTTTACAAACGTCCCTATCACTGAGACGATTTGTTTTCTATGCAAATACTTGGAAGAAAACAACCTGGATATTGGAATACCTACCACCAAGCTAAAAGAACTCCTACTCAGATGTACCCTAAATGTCCAGTTCACATTCAATGGGAACTTCTATAGACAAAAAGATGGCGTGGCGATGGGATCACCTTTGGGTCCGGTGCTGGCTGATATTTTCATGGCAAGTTTGGAAAACGGTCCGCTGAAAGCAACCATCGACAAATTCTTCTTATACAAAAGGTATGTCGATGATACTTTCGTCATCTGCGATCACAATTGTGATCAAAATATTGTTCTTCAAGTTTTCAATAGTTGCCACCCTGCCATCAAATTTACAATCGAAGAAGAAACCAATGAGACAATCTCCTTTCTGGACGTTCGTCTAAGTAAGAAGACCGATGGTACCTTGAACAGATCAGTACACAGAAAACCTACATGGAACGGTCAATTGACAAACTTCTACAGTTGGGTACCAATAAGTCGCAAGCGAAATTTGATAATATCTCTGGCGACTAGAATCCGAAAAATCTGTAGTCCAGAATCAATAGAGGAAGAGATCGCCCTCTTAAGGAAGACACTGCTCGAGAATGGCTACCCACCCCCTTTTATAGACAAGCACATTAAGCCTAAGACGTACAAAGAACAACCTATTACAGTGCAGAAGAAGATGGTCTACATGAATGTACCCTTCAAAGGTGACCTTCTGGCTGACACCTTGAAGAAGAGGATATCTACTGCTCTCAGAAGGACATTCTTCGCTGCCACACTACGACTGACATTTTCCTCCCGGCCATTGTTCTTCAACTACTCTAAAGATAAACTATCGCATTTGACCACTTCCATGTGTATCTACCAATTCACCTGCTCTTGTGGAGCGAGGTATATAGGTCGTTCGATGCGTGTTTTATCTAAAAGAGTTCAAGAACACTATCCCGCCTGGCTACGGAAAGGTAACAACGGAGCAATAAGGAGCGCCATTATTGAGCATATACTCAACACTGGTCATTCGATTTGCAAGGAGAAGTCGTTCAAAGTCATCTATAAAGTCAAAAGAAGCCTTCCAAAATCGACAAGCTTCCGTATACTTTGTATTGCTGAAGCCTTAGCGATTTGGATGGAAAAGCCTGAGTTATGCATACAGAAGAAACTTCTCCACCCCCTCCTACTACCGTGGGTTTAATTCCAAGTTTATTTGTCATCAACATTTTGTTATCAAATTTTTTTTGCAATTTTCGTATAACAATTTTTAGTAACTAACCCATTCAATCTTTTCACCTATTATCTAGTTTATCTTCATAATTGTCTCCAAACTCCTTCACTAGCATCTAATCTTTCTAAACATGTCCATATTACGTAACCCTACTCACATCTTACCAATCTTCACCCCACTTAGTTACAACTTTGAGTATTAATCACACATTTTAACTTCTTCATTATTTTGATGATGTAACTCTACTCACATCTTACCAATCTTCACCCCACTTAGTTACAAATTTGAGTATTAATCACACATTTTAACTTCTTCATTATCTTGATGAATTCTATCAGTCAAGTTTGTAATGTAGCCACCATTCTAGGTAACTCGCCATCACAGCGCACATTGATTTGATGACATTAGATAGACACGTAACACTAGTTACTAACGTCCAATCAAAGAACCCACTACAGTCCTACAGGAGGTCAATTGCGAACCCGAATAGCTCAGTGGTAACGTCTGTCTCTAACTGCAGACGACAGTGGGTGACACAGCTTCGAATCTCAGAAGGGACATGAGTTCCTTCAAGGAGGTTGCAGATACGCCTTACTGACTGATGAGTGCCAACTAGCGCGAAACCAAGGCTTCCTGCCAATTGCCTCCAACTATCTAATAAAAGAATTTACAAAATACATTGCAATGTCTGCGAGTGAGGTTAACTACATAGGTCAAACTAGTAGGTCGGGGGTAGTCAGATTCTCGGAACATAAGAAATTAGATAAGGTAAGAATGGTTGACCCCGAGAAGACAGATGAGTAATTTAGAAAAAAGCTCAGCAACTGCAATGCATGCATTAACACACAACCACACAATAGGCTGGTGAGGGTTAAAATTCCAAAAGGTAATATACGTAGGTGGAGAGAGAGATTGATTACTGAATTCTGGTTGATCGCATCTACACCCGACACGTTCAGTAAGAATGACTCACCACTCATACCAGAAATATAGAAAATATTACTACCAATCAAATCAAGTGATGAAAAATAATGGAATTATATAAACGATGTTAGAAAGTTGTGTGAGTAGTGACTTGATCTGATTATGAGCAGTAATAAATTGTGCTCGTAACTAGTCGGGGGGGATGAAGACTGATAAGTATTGACAAGGGTTGCGTAATATGCGATAGAATGAACCCATAGCCACACCATCTTGCTGTCCATAAATAGTATCACACTGAATGTGAATTGAACGCTCAAAGTGCATCTAAGCAGAAGTTCTTTAAACTTTGCTGTACGTATTCCAAAATTCAAGTCGTTGTCTCCCAAGTACTTGCATAAAAAACAAATCGTTTCCGTAATCGGGATATTTGTGAAGATAGTTCCGACATCGAGTGATATCATGCAGTTGTCGCCCGTTTTCACATCCTTGATATAGTCGACGACTTCAAACGTGTCTCAAAGAGAGTATTTTGAAATTTGTTCTCTAACAGGCTGTAAGAGTTCTGCCAGCCATTTTGCAATTGGATGGTATGGAGATCCAGACATGTCCAAAATAGAGCACAACGGAAGTCCCTGTTTGTGGGCCTTGGGTAATCCATATAGTCGGGATATTATTGAACCGGTTGGTCAAATGCCCTTGTAGACCTTTCTAGAGATAAGTCGATCACTTTTAATCCTTATCAATATCCCAGTGAGTTACATTTCTGTTATTTCTGTTTTGTCTTTTGCTTTGTCAGGTGCAGCGAACTTGTTGTTGTCTGAAAGAATTGCTAACATTTTATCAAAATAGTCCTTTCTATCCACTAGAACTATGCCAGTAGCTTTATCGGCCAAGTTAAACTTTAAGCACCATTAACTACCAATCAGCGAATGACCTCGAATAGTCCAATGAGGTTCATGAACGTTAGTTCAAGGTTGTATAGCGCTTGATTCGTATCAAATGGCTGCTCTTACGAACTTACACTTGCAGTTCGATGAGGATAGTGTTTTCCAGTATTGCCTGGATTTAGCGTTGCTTCGGAAGGAAAGAACTAGTTCGTTTGGTGGTGTCATGACTTTAAAAAGCTTTAGCAGGTTAACTGATGGATTTATCCTTCGTTGTGCAATATGTTTGAAGTGAGTTAGCATTAGAGAGGGTAAGCTGATAATTTTAATATTTCGTGGGAACTTTTTTTGCAAGGTCACATCTCTCCTTAACGCAAATTTTTTATATCTGCAACTACTGGGTCTTGAAACAGCCAGTGCGAGCCGCAGCTGCTGAAACGGAGAATAGCCTCGTCCCAACAGTTCAATGGTATCATCATTGCAGAGATACTGCTTCATAGAAAGTGGAGAAAATCACTTCTTTGTTGGGTGGAGAAGACGTTGTTGTGAACGTCGATGAAACTGTGTTGGTGAAAAAGAAATACAACCGTGGTTGGCAGCGAGCGAACAATATTTGGGTAATAGGTTTGTATGACACCTCCCCCCGAAAGGGATTCGTCGAAAGGATAGCAGACAGAAAAGCAACTACTTTAATACCTATTATTATCAGACTTGTAAAACGGGGATCTATAATACATACGGACGAATGGAACGGTTACAATTCCCTGTCATCTCTGGGATATATTCATCATAGAGTCAACCATTCAAGTGATTTTGTCGATCCCATTACGAGGACACATACAAATTCTATTGAAGGATTTTGGGGCAGGTTGAAAAATAGGATAAGGGCTATAAAATGGATCTCAATAGGATCTCATTTGTAGTCATTTGGATGAATATATGTAGAGAATGTGGTGTAACCTTTCTATTGACAGTCCGATGCTTAACTGGGGGATGTTTCTCTCACACTTCCTTGTTATGTCTCAGTTGGTTGAGCTGTTCTCTGTGTTAATAGTAACATCCTCTTCTAAGCCAACCCTTTATTTACTCTTTCTGCTTATAACATAATTTATTTTTTGGAGACGTGTTTCCATTCACATCCTAGTTCATATTACGCAACTCTTGTCAATATTTACTAACCTTCACTGCCACCTCCACCCCTCCCGACCAGTTACAATTTTGACTATTTATCACGTTTTAGAAACATTTTGATGATGTAAACAGTAGCCCCAAGTAATTTTTCTATTTTATTTTTATTTGAAAGTCCTAGTGTACACACACGCAGAAAATAATTATATATAAATGCGATTGTACAGTTAAGTGAATGAATTCACGGTCGAGAAGAGACTCTTCACTGAACTTTGTTCTTCTTATATTCATGTCTGGATGGTTATTTGTCGTGAAAATCTTTATTGTGATTACTATTATTATTAGTAGTAGCGCTAAAGTGAAAAATAAATTTGAGCCCATTACTAGCAGACTGTTTCATGACTAACCTTGATAACGGCTCCACTCAAGTCATCCACTGACGATTTTCAATTGTACAAATGATACGTAGACGGCATTTTCATTGCTTGCGACAACAGTTACAACCAAAATCAGTTTCTACAAATATTCAACAATTGCCATCCAGCAATAAAATTCGCTGTAAGAAGTGGAATTCGAATCCAGAATTCAATTTCTTGATGTGCAACTAACAAGATGATCTGACGGAACCTTAAGAAGGTTAGTCCATAGAAAACCTACTTGGAACGGTCAGCTAACAAGTTTCTACAATAGGGTATCTAGTGAGAGGAAACGAAATCTGAATGAATCCCTTGCCAGTCGGATCCAATGCATCTGCAATCCTGAAAGCTGAATTGGATCTTCTGAAAGAAACGTTCATCCCAAATGGATACCCACCGATATTCGTTGACAAGAATATCAAACCAAAGGTCCAGAGGAACGAAACATTACTTGTTCCACAACAGAAACTTTCCATGAACCTGGATTTCGAGGGAAACATAGCTTGCGAAATCCTCAAGACAATTTCAATAATTTCAGCAAATTTGAGAAGACAAAAGACAAGTAGTTCAGCAAAGAGTCTCTTTTGAGCGGCGAATTCATTTTCAAAGCTGTACAATCGCAAATATATGTGGTTATTTTGTGTGTGTGTGTGTGTGTGTACACATTAAATTTGTCAAACGAAAATACGGTGAGTAAGTTCAAATGAATTGGATGTTGATAAGAGGATAGCAACAAAAGTGATGAGTTGTCAAAAATGATTGTTAGAGAGGAATAAGTTCAGGTGAATTGGATGTTCATATAAGAGGATAGTAACAAAAGTGATGAGTTGTCATAAATGATTGTTAAATAAGAGTTACGCAATGGCATGAATAGTTTGATGAATGAGGTGTACTCAAAGGGTGCACATGGAAACAAAATAATATACAGAATTACACAAGGGTTTTAAGTAGTTAGAAAAATAAGCATACAAACAGAAGTAAGGTCAAATCAAACAAACAACAACTCCGTTGATTTGACCGAACTCTTCTTTGTTTGTTTGATTTGACCTTACTTCTGTTTGTATGCTTATTTTTCTAACTTAAAACCCTTGTGTAATTCTGCATATTATTTTGTTTCCATGTACACCCTTTGAGTACACCTCATTCATCAAACTATTCATGCCATTGCGTAACTCTTATTTAACAATCATTTTTGACAACTCATCACTTTTGTTGCTATCCTCTTATCAACATCCAGTTCATTTGAACTTACCGTATTTTCGTTTGACAAATTTAATGTGTACACACACACACAAAATAACCATATATATTTGCGATTGTACAGCTTTGAAAATGAATTCGCCGCTCAAAAGAGACTCTTTGCTGAACTACTTGTCTTTTGTCTACTAATGTCCGAATGGGAATTATTCAGAAATTTGCGAAGAATTATTCTTCTCAGCAACGCTAAGGGTAGTATTCTCCAGTCGTCCATTGGTTTTTACAAGTCTTAAGGATAAGATTTTGCATCAGTCCACTTACTGACGTTGAGCCAGCTCGGTACATTGGTCACTCGACGCGTATCCTGTCCAACAGGGTTCAACAGCACTATCCCACATGGCTGCAAATAGGTAACAGTGGCTGTATAAAGAGTGCGATCATCGAACACCTCGTCAACACTGTTCATTCCATCTCAACAAATGCCTCCTGCTTCAAAGTATTCTACAAAGTCAAGAATGACCCACCAAAGGCCATATGCACTCGTCTCCTTTGTAGTGCTGAAGCTTTAGTCATTCAGTTTGGAAAACCAGAGTTCTGCTTACAAAAGAAAGTCATTCGACCTCTTCTACCATCATGGCAAGATGTTTCTTTTTCTTCTTTTCTAAATCCTTCTAACTCTTGTATTTCATCAGAACTCTTACATACTTCAATATTTTCTTTCGTTTCCATTTGCATCCTAATCATAACTCACTCACTCACTCACTCATTAAACTATTCATCTTATTACATAACTGTATTACGCCTATTGAACTCCTCTTACGTGTTAATAATGGCGGTTTTTTGACAAGACATCACCACTACCGTATTCCCAATCTTCATCCACTCCCTTGTTACAATTTAATTAATCATCACATTTTAGAAATATTTTGATGATGAAGACAGTAACCCTGATTAATTTTTTTATTTTATTTTTGTTTGACAGTCCTAATGTACACACGCACGCGGAAAATAATTGTATACAAATGCGATTGTACAGGTAAGTGAATGAGTTCACCGTCGTAAACAGACTCTTAGCTGAACTTTGTTATTCTTATATTCATATCTGGATGGTTATTTTCCGTGAAAATCTTGATCGGGATTACTATAAGTAGTAGTAGTAGCGCTAAAGTGAAAAATAAATTTGAGTCCATTACTAGCAGAGTGCTTCATGGTTTGCCTTGAGAACGGCCCCACTGACAGTTTGCAATTGTACAAAAGATACGTAGATGATATTTTCATTGTTTGCGACAGCAGTTACGACCAAAATCAGTTGCTACAAATATTCAACAATTGCCATCCGGCAATAAAATTTGCTGTAAGAAGTCGAATTCGAATCCAGAATTCAATTTCTTGACGCACAACTAACAAGATGACATGACGGAACTCATGTCCATAGAAAACCCACTTGGAACAGCTAACTAAAACGTTTCTACAACTGGGTACCTATTGAGTAGAAACGAAATCTGGTGAATTCGCTTGCCAGTCTCATCCGATGCATATGAGCCTTGACACTCTGGAAGGTAAATTGGATCCTCTGAAAGAAACGTTCATCCCAAATGGATACCCACCGAGATTCGTTGACAAGAATATCAGACCGAAGGTCTAGAGTAACGAAACATTACTTGTTACAAAACAAAAAACTCTCCGTGAACCTGGATTTCATGGGAGATTAAGGGGTGCAATATCCATAAGAGGAGAATTTCAGCATCTTCAGGAAAAACTTTCTTCGCAGCAACGCTAAGAGTAGTGTTCTCTAGTCAGTCGTCCATTGATCTGCAGAAGCCTTAAGGACAATATATCGCATCTAGCCACTTCTATGTGCACATATCAGTTCACCTGTTTCTGTGGAGCTAATGTAGTTTTTTTTCGCAATTTTTGTTACTTATTTTGTAGATGATGTTGGCTTAATCTCCTTTCGCTGTTGAGTATTATGGTTGATGACACAGAGGCAGTTGAGTGAAGTGATTTTGTTGGTTTGTGTGCGACGTCAATTCCTAAAGGTTTGAAGAGTCTTGCAGTGATTTCTGAGATGTTTTTCATGTATGATAGGGCGATTTTCTTTGTGCTTTCCTTGGGGCCTTTGATTTGGTAGGTTGGTGGCTTGGGGGTGTATGTCTTCTGATGAAGTTCCGTGAATATCCATTCTTTTGGAAAACGTTCATGAGATATCTTTTTTTCAATTTTCTTTAAGGTGGGAGTGATGCAATGAGTCCTGGCTGGTCCTCTTGAATAGTGTTTGCATGCAATTCCTTTTGTGCGTTATTGGGTTGTTGCTGTTGTAATTCAGTATTTGGTCTGTGTGTGTGAGTTGATTTTCTAAAAACTTGAGTTTCCCAATTCCCCTGTGGTTGTTTGCTTGACTGAAAACCGCCTTGAACTCAATACAGGTATCTCAAAGGGAGAGAGATTACTTTCGTTGGGGAATTATTTCAGAAACTTACTTGATAAATTCCCATTGATATGGAAGCAGGATTAAGTCTTCTAATGAAATTCTTGATCGAGAATGCTTATCCATTGAAACAAAATTGTGATGTTCCGTTAAATTTCCAAGAAAATGCCAAATATGAACCGTGAATTCAAAAATAACATCTAATAAAGAAGGATCTCACACACCTTGAAAAGGCTATTCAAATGCAACATCGTTAGGATTAGAGTTTTCTAGCCTGAAGAATAAGATCTCACGGTTAACCGACTGCAGGTGAGTTTACCAGTTTACTTGCTTCTCTGGAGCTAGGTATATCTGTGGTTAGATGAGAGTTTTGTCCGAAAGCGTTTAAGATCACTCTCCTGCGTTGTTATGAAGAGATGTGAGAGGAGTTATAAGAAACGCAATATCTGAACGCCTCTCCAACTTCTTCCTTCAGAAATGTACAACCGAAATTATTATGTATACGCCTCATTTGTAAAGCCAGAGTTTTGTATACAAAAGAAACTTGTTCAAAGACTCCCTCCTTCTTTCATTGCCTTAACCCGTTTATTTAAAATTATTAAAAAGTAAAGTAGATTAAAATAGTATATTACTTTCGTACTTATTACGTAATACTGCCACGTCTTTTCCTTATTTCTATACACTCTTTTGATAATGATAATAATTCGTGCCTTAAACACAACATTTTGTCTTATTACGTAATTCTTTGTTTTCAGCCACACATCTTTCCTATGACTAAGAACTTTGTATTTATTCTATTAGTGGCTGTATATTTCATGTGTAAAAGTATCATTGAGATAGTATATTAGATTCCGAGGGGAACATGGAGATAACTCAATCTGCAGTCTACTTAAGCTGACTCTTCCATGTCAGCGTCGGATGCCCAACTCCTCGTTTCCCACAGAGGTTCAACTCGAAGCTCTGCATGGCGTTTGATGTCACTGAACGGTCTTCTCATGGTGTGACCTATCCATCTTCATTTCCTTCGGCATATTCACCGGGCGATGGATTCTTGATTGTTTCGTTCCCTGAGTTCCTTCCTGGCCATCTGATCTTCATTATGGAGCAAGGGGTGGCTGTTGATGAAAGCCTGTTGAAGATGCATTTTGGCGAAACACACGCCAAATCTCTTAAGCATATCGAAGCATTGACTGACTTGTTATTCGTGTTGAAAATCCTAGTCTTAGACATTATGCTGATCGAAGCATATTTCCACACTAATTTCAGAGAACTGATTCGATTATCCGCCTTGCTTTTGCCATTCTGCCTTCGACATCTTCATCTGTGTACCTCTCTTTCAAATTTCTTCTGCTGATAATGACTGGCGCGTCTTTTTGCTGTTGGTTGGTTGTTTTCTGTATACTCACTTGAAACCCTGTCTTTGCTGCTTCTTCTGCTAACTTTCTGGTAGAGGTGAAGTAACTGAAACTGAGAAGAAGCGTCACTTCATATGCTTCTCTTTGTACATCTTCTCATGTGGATTTCCCAGTGAATTCAAAGGTTTCTCCTCCCACTTGCAGCTATTCCTGTGGAACTGTAGAGCACAGTGGTGTAATTAGGACGGACATACATCTTTGTTAGTAGAGAAGTCATGATCTATGCATGTATTGACAAGAAAACGTCATTGGACAGTTTTGACTCGTTTTTTATAGCTGGGATTAAACGGCCAATCTGATTGATTCACTTGTGGTTTGAATTCCTAAGGTGTTGTAAATATGATATAGGGTGTTTTTTGCCTAACGAAAATAGTCGCGGTTGTTCTTGTCGTTCCAGTCGTCGTTTTACCCAGTCTGACTTTTGTATCAATCTCAGTGTGGCTTAATGATCCACGAGCTAGCTTGACTCTTAACCGGAAGGTCCTGTGTTCAGCCTGTGGCCGTACTACCGATTAGTCCAAAAATAGGCTGGCTAAACAGCGATCCAGTACTCCAGTACTGGTTTTCAAAAGTTCTCTAACTGATATCAATTCATGGGGTCCATCCTGTCAGGAGTGAAGACAAATACTCGCCAGCGACGACACTGGCTAGTGTAGTGATCGCGCTAAAATCACGAATTCGTGGAAGTTAGAATTCATGGGCTGGTCACTGAGTCAAGTCCCATTGGCTGAATTGTATACGAGCTTGCCTTGTTTTAATGTGACGGTCCTGGGTTCGAACCCTGGCAGTGAGTTTGTTGCGTACTGATTAGAAGTCCCAGACTAGGCCGATGAAACAGCTTCCACTACTCCCAGCTTGTTATTAACCTCACCTAGTGTACTAGCCCTCTAGTTTTCTAGCCGGTCCCAAGCCCAAGGAAAGAAGGATGGTTGGGCTTGGGGGCTAGCGATTCTACAGCGGAAAATCAATCATACTGTTACAGAAACTTTGATGCACAAGAAAAATATTGAAAATATGATCTCATTGGGGGAGATATATTTTCAAGTAATAAGCCGATTTTAGCATCGAGTGTTCTGAAGCTATGGAAATCAATTCGAGAGAACACTCCTCGTCTCTTTGCATACAACAAAAGAAGTTTGTCCCACCTTTGTCTCTCCCTTGCTTGGCCTAGGTAAATTCTAATTAAGGAAACCTCCCACCCTTTCTTATATTCCATTTCCCTCATACTTTTATGATATTTATTTAAACTCTGATTATCTGTCCACTTCACTTACCTTTAGTATTACATAACTTTTAAGATTTCACCTAATTTATTTATTTATTGAATTGTCTACATAAACACATATTACTTGCTACCTTCGTTATTCTTCTTAACGCCACCTGCATAAACCTTATTGTCATTATTTTTCTCACCGTTACAATCATCACCGTTATTACTGACTTTCGAAACACTTAACAGTGATTGTTTGTGCGTCGGTGGCACAGTGGTTAGGACTCTCGCCGACCATGCACATGGTCCGGGGTTCGATCCCCTGCCGACGCACACCTGATATCTATGGTCGGCCTGCAAAATTTGGGCTACCGATATCCATGCTGAAAATTCCACACTTGTACTGAAAATACGGTGTGGAATCAAGCTGTAATCAAAATAAAAGAAATAAAAAGAAATCTGAATGTGAAATCCGAATTGGACACTAGACAAGTGACTTTGAAACATATTTCGTTTTGTACGTTACCTCGTGGTGTTGAAGGTTGGTTTCATTCCTTCCTCTTGTCATTTTCTTCTTGAAACACACTGATAGTAAAAACACTGTGATCCGTGATGGCCTTAGTTGTATGTTCGTCAGTGTCATTTTATCATGATGTCTTATTTCTCTATCTGACAGCGTTAGAAATGTTAGCAAAAATTTCAGTGCCAATCGGCTACCCGCTATAGGGTAATTATCTGGAGTAGCACATTTTATATGATTTCTTTTTCACTTTGACCCGAAGTCAGCTCATCAGTGACCCGGACATTTATCTTTCGTCAGTCTTGGTTGTTCATGATGGCAGCCAGGAAACACCTGAAATCACAATTCGGCGAAGTTAAACTATCATAGCCAAGCCCATCTTGACCTTGAACAACCAGCCAGGATCCAGATGCAGAAACGTTGCATAACGATTACCACATTACTGCGCTAAACCATGATATTATACCGTATAATTGTCCCATACGTGTCATAAGAATGTTTCTTAGTTACTCCAAGGATGATCCATTGAGAAATGATATCGTGTGCGATAGATGTATTCATCGAGGTGACTGTAGATAATGATCCTTCGGTATCCATTGATATCCATGCTGAAAATTCCATACTTGTACTGAAAATACGGTGTGGTATCAAGCTGTAATCAAAATAAAATAAATAAAATATAATCATTTGATCCATGAACTCACCATCATTGGTTACATTTTTTAAATATACAAATAAATCTATGTAAATTAGAGTAAAGCCTGAAGAAGATCTAACTGAAAACAACCATATTGTTCGCGTATGTGATTATGAGTCACAAATTGATTAGATATACGAATGAATAACTAAATAAATAAATAAATAAATAGAGGTCAACCTAAAGTTCAATAGACAAGCGTGAAATAGATGATAGACGGTAAACTTAAAATAAACATAATAAAGGTTTGTGAAAAAAATTATATTTGTAAAATCTCAGCGAGATTGAAATGAGTAATTCCAACGTTTCCTGTGTTCGCCAATCTGGTCCGAACTTCTTCAGGGAAATTAATCGAAATTAACATAACAACAGAGGTTTATATATAAAAAAGGAGACATCTCGTGTTTTTAAAAACTTTGTCCAATCATATGAGTCATGAAACAGGTATCAACAAGTATAATAAACAAAATTGTATTAGCTGTGATCAAAATTTGACCTCGGACTTACAAATATTGGCCTACCTTTGTTAAACACTTTAAACAGAGTGTGTATGTGTGTGTGGGTAAACAGTTGTAAAACATTTGTTAACGTCTCCATAAGAAGATATAGACAATCGGGAATTTTGACCAAGCATTATTAATAGATTAGTGTACATATCCATTTTTATTTATCAATAAGGATTTCCTATGCATCAGCTAACGAGATCACACCTTCATGTCCGTTCAAACTGCTAGTATCTAGAATTTTATGATTAGATGTATTTTCAAAATTATGGTGTTTAGGATTAGAGTTTAGTTGAAGCACCCTGTCGAACTTATTGCTTTGTTTTCTCTCTGAAGATTGAGCTGCTTTATTCGACCTACTGGAGTTGTCAGGTGATTCGACAGCTACGGATTTAGGTATATGCATTCTGTTGCAGACAGTTTGAACAGACATGAAGGTGTGATCTTGTTAGCTGATGCATAGCAAATCCTGATTAATAAATAAATAAAAAATGGATATGTATCACTAATTAATTAATAATACTTGGTCAAAATTCCCGATTGTCTATCTATGTCTTCTTATGGAGACGTTAACAAATGTTTTACAACTGTTTACCCACACACACATACACACTCTGTTTGAAGTGTTTAACAAAGGTAGACCAATATTTGTAAGTCCGAGGTCAAATTTTGATCACAGCTCATACAGTTTTGTTTATTATTATACATGTTGATGCCTGTTTCATGACTCATATGATTGGACAAAGTTTTTAAAAACATGAGATGTCCCCTTTTTTATATATAAAACTCTGCTGTGATGTTAATTTCGATTAATTTCCCTGAAGAAGTTCGAACCAGATTGGCGAACACAGGAAACGTTGGAATTACTCATTTCAATTTCGCTGAGATTTTACAAATATAATTTTTTTTGCAAATGTCTACTTCTCACTCGGTGCCCAATTATATTTTAGAACTATTCTGTCAAATCTTGACGACAGTTCATTTGAATAATAAAGGCTTTCTTGTATTTCCCAATGAATGTAAAACAAAACGATATTGTTGTTTTTACTGACGTTTCGCTATTCATTATTGCTAATAGCTTTATCAAAGTAGTATTATTAAACCAGAATTTACAAAATCCACTCAGCTTATATATAACAACTTAATCATCGTTCCTCAGCATGGGGTCATTTTTATGGTGTTGTCAAATTGGCCAATTGGTAAAGATAACAAAACCAGGTGTAGATTGTTGGATTTGATAAGTGTGTAAAATTATAAAAACAGCGAGTGTTTACGTGATGAAGAAAAAGAAGAAGAAATATCACACATTACTGAAACTCTCAAGCTAAACAGCTAACTACGCAAAGAACTTCATCAACAAAATCAACACTGATATTAAGTATGGTCGAAAAAGTATTCCGAAAACATGAACCTCAACAGTTGTCATTCCATATAGAGTGGAGACGTCAGACGATATCAGAAGAGTACTCAATCAGCTCAACATCAGAGTTTTCTTCAAAACATCAGACACACTACGAAACAACCTTGTCCATATAAAAGACAAAATCCCTAAAGATTCTCTATCTGATTGTGTCTATAAAATAAAATGCTTGGAATGTGATGCGCTTTACATCGGACAAACATCTGGAGAAATCAAGGTAATCAGAAGAAGAGTAGTTCAGCGAAGAGTCTCTTCTCGGAGGCGAATTCATTTTCAGAGCTGTACAATCGCAAATGTTGTATATGGTTGTTTCGTATGTGTGTACATTAAATTTGTCAAACGAAAATACAATTAGTAAGTTCAGATGAATTGGATGTTGATATAAGAGAGTAGTAACAAAAGTGATGAGTTGTCACAAACGATTGTTAAAGAAGAGTTACGTAATAACATGAATAGTTTAATGAAAGAGTTGTACTCAGGGTGTACATGGAAACGAAATAACATTCGGAATTACATAAGGGTATTAAGTAGAAAAATAAGCATACAAACAAAAGTTAAGTCAAATCAAACATATAAACAAAGAAAAGTTTAGTCAAATTAACACAGTTGTTACCATGGGAGTAGAAGTGATTGAATAATTTTCTTTTGTATGCATAGTTCTGGTTCTTCCAACTGTGAATGGCTAGGGCTTCTGCAATGCAAAGAAGACGAAAACGTATTGTCTTTGGAAGGTTGTTCTTCACTTTGTAGATTACTTTGAAGCAGGAGGCGTTTTGTTGAGATGGAAATGAGACGGAAGAAATGAACACCGTAGAGCATCTGTTCGACCACCGAGAAATCCAGTGAATAAACTAGAAAGGCTTGAAAAGTCATCAACCATAAATCTACACACTATAGAATCAGGCCACAAAATTGATTTGACAATATTGAAATAATCCAGAAAAAGCATTTCAGAAATCACAAAGAATGTCTAATATCAGAAGCACTTCATATCAAATGGAATCCAAATTGTCTGAACTGAATGTAAATGATGGACTAAAACAGAATTTGACCTGGTTACAACACCTCCCTCCCCAATGATGTGACAAAATCAACACTAATGTGATAAACAAGTTCACTATGTAAGCACACACTGGCTTTTATAATTTTATACACTTATCAAATCCAACAATCTACACTTGGTTTTGTTATCTTTACCAATTGGCAAATTTGACAACAACGTAAAAATGCCCCCATGCTGAGGAACGATGATTAAGTTGTTATATATATGCTGAGATTTTGTAAATTCTTCTGGTTTAATAAAAATACTACTTTAATAAAGCTATTAGCACTAATGAATAGCGAAACGTCAGTAAAAGCAACAATATCGTTTTGTTATTCATTCATTGGGAAACACAAAATACTTTTATTATAATGAATATCATATATTCAATGCCCAAATTTTTTCAAACTGTTAAAAGTGAACTTGTTTTGGACATATATATAACTTAAAATAAACATCTTCAGAATACCGACACATTCAGACAGATACCTAGATTACAATTCAGGGCATACCTCCACCAAACAGAGTAACTGTGACCAAGAATCCGATTCACAGAGCCCAACGTTTAGTTACTAAGGTACATAGGGCTTTCGTCAAGAAACATATCGCGCCACCGCCGAGTTCGAGAGTACCTTGCAGCTTGGCTAATCAAAAGAAAACGTAGAGGTGTTAATTCGTCGATATTGCAACATATTGTAGATACTAACTGACCACGCAGCATCTGACACATCGTCGGTGGCACAGCGGTTAGGACTCTCGCCGATCATGCACATGGTACGAGGTTCGATACCCCGACGACGCACTCCTGATATCTATGGTGGGCCTGGTAAATTTGGGCTACCGATATCGCACGCTGAAAATTTCATACTTGTGCCATAATACCGTGTGGAATGAAGCTATAATAAAATATAAAAATTTAATATAGTCTACAAAGTTTGTCGGAAAGGACACGAGTGCATTTGTTTTGTATAGCGGAAGCTTTGGCAATACATAACATAAAGCCAGAAGTTTGTGTACAAAAACAGTTTGTACGATCTCTTTCGTTACCATGGTCTCAAGTTTACTATGTAATTCACATAAAAACTTTGTTATTCTTCTTTATTCCATGTTCTATTTTTGATTGATTTGATTTGATTTCACTTTATGTTGTCGCATATTCTAACATTGTTTTGTCTAGTCTACTATTTTGACAACATTTCACTCATCCTATGCCGTCTTCATCGTATTATATTCTCACGTATTCACATTTTCGAATGTACAAACCAAGCAGTAAGTAGCACTAAGTAGTACAACAAAAAACCTAAATGATGAAATGAAACAGATAGAAGAATAGCTGGTTGGTGTCAAATAACTAAGTATCCTATAAAATACATTAGGAAGATCAGTATAAGTCAAAAGCAAAATAAAAATAATGGTGAAGCTATTAATGATAACATAAATAAGAGAGAATATAAGGCATCTACTGTTATACCATATAAAGAGGGGACATCTGAGACAAGACCCTGTGTAGGATTCTCAACAAAACACGAATTAGGGTGGTATTTAAACCTACAAACTCACTCACGAAGGACAAGAACTGTTGGGTAAAGGACACGGTGGATCCAATTAAACAAAATAATATAATTTACAAAATACCTTTAAATGACTGTGAGTTAAGTGAACTACATATGTGAAACCAGTAGTAGATTGGGGTTAGTCAGATTGTCAGAACATAAGAATTTAGTGGCTAAGTTTAGAATGATTGACCCCGCGAAGACAGATGAGTACTTTAAAAAAAAGCTCAGCAGCAACTGCACTGCACGCATAAACACACAACCACACAATAGGGTGGGACAGAGTCAAAATTCTAAAAAGTATTACAGGTAGGTGGAGAGCGAGAGAGACTGATTTCTGAATCCTGGTTCATCCAGTCTACCTATACCCAACACATGCAACAGAAATGACTCATTGCAAATACCAGAGATATGCATGGAAGATATTATTACCACCAGTCAGTCATATCAGAAGAGGATAATAAATAATCTTAAAATTCTATTTCAATTCAAGCACATCACAGCATTCTAGCAAGTTACTTATTATGGCTATAAAAACACTCGTCTTATTTCCCATCTGATTGCATTTGATTGATAACACTCATATTATTATTTCTGAATGTACATTATCTTATATTACTGATTTTATTCAAATGTCTAATCATCGATTCCACTCATGTATATAAACGAAGTAAGAAGATGTGTGAGTGACCTGATAAGATTATGAGCTGCAGTAATAAATTGGGTTGCTCGAAACGTGGTCATCAGTGAATATCCCTGTATAACACTACACTGTGTGTGACACTTTATCAAAATAAATTTTACCCACAGTTGAACTGTACTTTGAATTCCAAGGTCATGTACAGTATTTCCTTGGGTGCGAATGATAAGTCACATTTCATGGGATTTGAATGTGTATACTGGTCTATAAAATGTGGTGGAAATCCATTTTCTATTATTATTATTATCATTATAATTATTATTGATATCACAATAAACATATAATCTTCACAAAATGTTTTCATTTCAACGTTTTATTATGACGTAACTTGATGTTTACAATTATCAACACTTCCGTATGAGTCAATAATTCTGATTGATATGTATATGTATGTTATCATTAACCTGTCTGAAATTTTCTTTTATGTGTATATTACGTAACCATGTCTGAATGTATTGAGAACAATTGCTTTGTTTACATATAAGTAAGTAAGCCTCCTGCCTGTTTTGATCGTAATTCTGTTATTCCAAAATATTCCCTGTATCCCTTTGAGACATTGCAATCAATGTTTGTTTAATTCTACTCCTGGAGAATGAAGAAAACCCTGTTAGATAAGGAATGAAGGGTCTAGTTCCAGTGGATTCATTTTTCTCCAGTGATAAAGATAGACGATGTTCGCGGGATGAAGTGAATTGATTCCCTTTATGATTTTCCTGATTGCGGTAGATTGGGTAATGTGACAGACAGAGGCGGGCTGCGAGGGAACAGGCATAAAATGGACCCACACAAAAACAATTTGGAGGATCTGGACTTCGCCGATGATATATGACTGATTTCTCACAAACTGGAGGATATGCAAGTGATGAAAAGCAACAAGTTGGCGATAGAAGAAGCATCAAAGATAGGACTTCAGGTGAACAATGAGAAAACAGAGGTAGGTGATGAAGATTCCTGACCAACAGCAACAACAGCAGACAACAATCAGCATAAATGGGAGAAATCTGAAAAAAGTAACCTCCTTTACCTACCCACCTACCTACCTGGGAAGCATCGTTTCAACCACAAGCGGACGGGACTGATGAGGATATCAAAGCGAGCATCGGGGAAACAATGCAAGCTTTCTTTACTCTCAAGTCTATGTGGAGGTCAACAGCACTCAGTATGAAAAATAAGATCCGGATTTTCAACTCCAATGTGAAGTCAATGATACTTACTTTACGGGTCAGAGACTTGGCACCACGTCACGAAGGCCAATTCGAATAAACTACACACCTTCATCAACAGATGTCTTTACTCCCTACTACTCAAGATGAGATGGCCGGTCAGAAAAGATTAGCAACAGGAATCTCTGGCAATGAACGAACCAACCAGGAACCGATTGTGAAACAAATAGGCAGGAAGAAATGGAGGTGGATTGGCTATACTCTGGAAGAGCCATCAAGTGACATCACAAGACAGGCCATTGCTTGAATAGAATCCGAACGGGAAGCGGCAAGTTGGTCGTCCAAGGGTGACTTGGAGGAGGTGATGTGAAGAGGAGATGAAAGGATGTGGGCAGACTTGGAGCCAGGTGAAAACATTGGTGGAGAACTGAATGCAATGGAGACGTGCGGCTGAAGCCCTATGTTCCTCTAGGAATTAAAGGAAACAATAATAGTAATAATAATAATGAATTTAGATAAAGTAGTAATAAGAAGACGTAATTTGTCTGAATTGTGTATTGTGCATTTGCACACACAACACATTTCGAACAATCTGACCCCACGCAGACTTGTCATAGGAATACATATATATATATATATCACTGAATTATTTCATCTCATAGAATCCCTATTACCCATTAATGGTGAGGACAGACGACCTAGCTCCTCTATTGCGAAACATATTACAGAGGAGACAGGACAAAAAATTGGTGTTTACACACGTCTTCTAAACCTATCTATAAAATGTGTTTGGAGGAGGGAGTATCCTATCGGTGCCACAGTGGTTAGGACTCTCGCCGACCATGCACATGGTCCGGGGTTCGATCCCCTGCCGGCGCACACCCGATATCTATGGTCGGCCTGCAAAATTTGGGCTACCGATATCCATGCTGAAAATTCCATACTTGTACTGAAAATACGGTGTGGAATCAAGCTGTAAATCAAAATAAATAAAATAAATAATAAATAATGTTTGTGGAATCCCTAGCTGGCAATTAAAAAGTTTAAACCACCTTGATGCTATCAAAGCAACAATTAGTTATCACAATTAAACCGCCTTCCTTCGTAAAATTTGTTTTGATACCAGCCAGGGTAGATGTACTATTACCTCTGTTATTTGGCCTAGGGATTGATCTTCATTGTTATTTTGACCTTCAGTATGTCCTTTTAGCTTGACCTAAATTTATTTTCTCACCTCTTTCATATATACATATTCCTATGACAAGTCCATGTGTGTGTTCGAAATGTGTTGTGCGCAAATACACAATACAAGATTCAAACAAATTACATCTTCTTATTGCTTTATCTCATTTCATTCTATTTCGTCTGTTCGATTTAAATCTTCGTGCAAATGTGCATTCGATTGAAACATCTGTGTACAATTTAAGTAATTTAAGATGTTACTGCTAAAAAGATTGTCTTCGATGATTGGTTTGTAAGGATTAGATTTGTTTTCACCTGTTGATCCCGGATTGATATCACCGACGACACTAGTTGCGGTCGCGCAAAATCACAAACTGGTAGAAGCTAGAATTCATGGACTGTGGCCATTGAGCGATTGGGTCCCAGTGGCTGAATGGTATACGAGCCAGCTTGCCTTGTAACCGGAAGGTCCTGGGTTTGAACTCTGGCGATGGGAGCGTACTGCCGATGATTCCCAAACTAGACGGACGAAATAGCTGTCCAGTACTCCCTGACTGGTTTTCAATGGTTCTCTAACTGATATCAATCCATGGTCAACTCATAAAAAGATTGTCACTCGCCTGAAGACCACCAAAGCAGTAATACTGTAAGACATATCCTTGATAGACCACATCTCGCATCATCAATTCCAATACACCTTTCCACGTGGTAAACAGAAAGAGAGTAATAGTAGATTACTACAATACACACGAACATCAGCAGCGGCAGAAGCAGCAGTCCATGGTATGCGAGCTCGCCTTGTAACCAGAAGGTCCTGGGTTCGAATCCCGGTGGATGCGTACTGTGAAGAGTCCCAAACTAGGACGAAACAGCTGTCCACTACTCCCAGTTGGTTTTCCAATGGTTCTCTAACTATTGTCAGCTCATGATGAAATCCTGTAAGTAATCTTGTTGTTACTCCCATCCTTCACTGTTTTGCCATAATTTTATCCCCCATCATAATATATCCACTACATCTGAATTGTCCTCACACAACCAACCACGTTAAATTCTCAACACATCACAAGACTATGTTGAATTATTATGCCTCTGTCTTGATCGAATTGACAGACTTATCTATCGTCTTAATAACTATTTGTACTTTTGATTGTAATGAGTTGATAGTGTGAGGGCTGAGTTAGTGCTCGGGCACCCAGACCGAAGCAGGTCGTCGTTGTCTAATGAGACCACCCCCTACCCGCGAGCGTTTGACTTGGAGTTTAATCCGCAAGGCAGCGGAGGAGTGTGAGAAGCTACGTTCCCATGGTTGCCGGTGACCGATACACGTTCACACGCCGTTTGATCCGGCTGGATTCTGGAGCCCATTTATGTCATAATAACTGCTTATAATCCAATCGCTATCTAAACAACCTTCCTGACATGGTACGACCTGCGGGAACATGAGTCCCAGGTAGTTTAGCTTGTTGGGTCACTGTGGTATACAAGCCCGTCCACCACGACAAGGTAGCAGTTGTCTGCCGGGGTTTGTAATGAGTAATCAGAACATATACGATGTCATTTTTCCCCCCATATATCTTTCTGATATAGGTGTGGAAATACACGCTTACTTACTTAATGTACTGACTGTACCACAGAAGCCAACAAGACTTCATACAAGAATTCGCTTTAATAAGTTTGAGCAGAGAAGAGACAAACACTGGTACAGAATAACATGAATCTTTTTATCTCATTGGTGGTTCTCATCAGTTGCGTGCAACCTATAACTTTCGTCTATCAACAAGTATATTGTAAGAGCATCATAGCGAGATGAAACATCAGGATAACAAGGTAGCTGAAGGATTACAGGGAAACTATATGTCCATCTTGTTGGAGAGAGTTTCTCAAAAATTAATTGATAAATTTGTTTTTAACGTGACAACTAAAAATTAGTAACGATTACATAGTTAGATAACAGAAGATGAAAATTTGATATGCATGAGGTCGAAAGAAAAGACGATGATGACGTAATGACACAACGTCAAGAAGAATTTTCTCTTATGGAAGCCAAACGGTAAAAAAATGGGGTTGGGGAGGGATTGAAAAGATAAGTCTCCCATGTATCTTAGCATTGCTGAGTCATTTGCTTTCTCTGACATCAAGTCTATCTTCCTGCTACTTGGTATTTGTATGTCCGTGGACGTCTCTTTCTACACACTACTGATAAGTCCTATCAGTAGCACGTGCTACAATATGACATACTTCAGGTTATAATATTAATATTTCAGTTTTGTATGAAGAGGAAGTACTTGGGAACTAAATACGCTGAAAATTTCCGTACCCATGTGTTCACATACTGTCTGAAATAAAGCTTTATCATTATAGTTACTGTTAAGAGTGAATAGTGATCAATATTAACATTAAAAAAAGATGATATAATCAATTAGAGATGAAAAGCCGAGTTACCTACATACAGCAAGACTTAGAAAAGCTCCCGTTTAGGGATGCATAACGTTGGATAATGATGGCTTCCACAAACTTCATGGGACTTGAGTTTACTTAATTATTTATCCATTATTTTGAAGGAATTCAAGATGTCTAGTTGATATCCATTGTCATTCAGGTGTCATATGACTAAAGTGACCACGTATTAAACTCCTATTACTCGAAAACTTTTCGGTATGAGATGTCATGAGCATCGTTTCTGATATTAGTCGCTAAATAAGAAAGGTTGGATAAGAGTGATGAGGTCAAGTAATGAGATAGATTATTATCTCATGACTGAGTTGTATTCAATCATTTCAAGTATGTCAATAGCTATGTCGGAATGATTACTTATGCACTTTCACAATAGTAGCTTAAAAATTCCCATTGAGTCCCATATACAAAGAGGCGTTCAGAAAAAACCTACTCTCTCCAGCGATGTCGCTATCCAGTCAGCCATCTTATGAATCATATTCTCCAAAAGATAGTTAATCTAATACTGCGTTCTGGACAAGATACCGCTTTGGCCATCTCATTATCTATTTATCTATTTAGGTAATCCTGTGTAGCAGAGTACATCGACCGTACACAGCGTTAATTCCGTAAACGTATGTTGACGCAAAATCCAGAGTGGCTAGCCGGAGAAGAAAATGAGCATACCAATAGTCCTGTAAATTGATTACTCCTCTATGACTGCTTCTCAGTGATACCCACAGTTCCCCAATTTCAACTGAAAAGGCTTGACTTTCACCACTTATATATAGCTGCTCAATCATGGGTTATTCGGGACCTTAAACAGCACATCTGCATTCAGAAGTTTTACGTAAATTCACAGGTTCCATGACAGCCAGAGTAATATGCTTGCCATAGTGTTGTCTCGTTTTATTGTTTGATGTTATTGTGTAGTATTTTTTATTACTGTTAATATTATTTGTTAATCACATCCCACACCTCTAACAGACCAGGACATTGTTAGATGTTTGAAGGCAATAGGCATGAAGCCTTGTTTGACCTAGGTTTCGTGATTGTTGGCACTCACCAGTCAGCAAGGCTTATCTGCATTTCATGAACCAACACATCAATTAGAAAACCAGAGACCATTGAACAGTTATTTCGTCCCATCTTGGGACTCCCCACCTGTATTTACCTGTATGTATCAATATTCTGTGCAACTTTAGTCATCTTAGTAAGGGGAATGTTCCCTTCTTGATAGTCACTACTATCCAACAGTTCGACAAGTCAGGTTAGAGAAGAGGTGGTAACACTGGCTGGCTGTTGTGCTACATATCGTGAATTGGTAGAAGTTGGCATTCATAGGCCAGCGGTTCATATACCACTGGTTGAATGGTTTACGTGCTCACCTTGTAACCGGAAGGTCCTAGGTCGTGAGTCCAGTGGGTGAGTACTGAAGAAGAGTCTCAAACTAGGAGGAAACAGACGTTCAATGCTCCCGTGCTGAAACAAACAGAATCCCTACAAACGAATTCTTGAAACATTAATCTGATGCTTGCTAGTGACTGGCTACGCGTCGAATTCGACTGTAAATCCAGTGAGAAGTCGTGGCCAGTGGGGTTCATCCAATAGGGAGTGAGGACAAATGCTCGCTAGCGATGATATTGGCTAGTGCCAGTCGCTCTAATTTCAAGAATTGGTAAAAATTAGAATTCATAGGCTGATCAATGAGTCGAATCCCAGTGACTAAATGGTATACAAGCTTGCCTTGTAACTAGAATGTCCTGGGTTCGAACTGTGGTGGTGGGTGCGTACTGCTGAGCAGTCCCAAACTAGGACGAAACAGCTGTCCAGTACTCCCAGGTTTTCCAATGGTTCTCTAACTGTTTTCAATCCCTGGTCTAACCTGGAACAAATAACCGTTAATAAATATATTTTTACGAGTTGATCATGGATTGATATCAGTTAGAGAATTATTGAAAACCAGCGATGGAGTACTGGACAGCTGTTTCATCCTAGTTTGGGAGTCATCAGCTGTGCGCACCTACTGGAATTCGAACCAAGAACCTTCCGGTTACAAGGCAAGCTTGTATACCATTCAGCCACGGCTCATGAATTCTAACTTCTACAAATTGGTGATTTAGCGCTACCCAACCACCAGTGAGGTCCATCCAGATGTCACGTGTGAGGATGGATATCCCACCGACGACACTGGTTGGGTTCGCGCTACATCACGAATTCGTAGAAGTTACAATTCATGCATTGGCCACTGAATCGGGTCCCAGTGGCTGAGTGCTTTACGAGCTAGCTTGCCGTGTAACCTGGATTCGAACCCTGGCAGTGGGGTGGGTGCGTACTGCCGATGATTCCCAAACTAGGCTGACGAAACAGCTGTCTGGCAGTACTCCATTTCTGGTTTTCAATGGTTCTCTAACTGATGATATCAATCCGTGATCAACTCGTAAAAACATAACTAATCCTTACAAAACCAAAACTATAGATAATAAATATATATAATTTGCATTTATTGAATTTCACGATATCTTCTTAACTAATTACAATCAATAAACCCACACATACACACACACCAAAGCCTTTTTTCCATAGTCTAATCGATTTAACAGGGAAATAAAAAATATCGATCGAAAAAGCAGTGTTCACATAGAAATGAGGAATCAGTAGAGTTGAAATCTCGTTTTTAGAAAAAAAATTGGGGTAGAGATATGAAGGGAAGCAAATGAATAAACAAGGTTTTTCGTGTGATTTTCTGATGGAAAGATTTTTTCCTCAAAAAAAGAAATATTCTAGAAGAATGAAAAACAAATATGAGAAAAATTCGAATGTCAAATTAAGACTGGAGATTCTTTTAGATGAAAAAAAAGAGAAATTAATCAATTCAGAAGGTAGAGAGCAAGCAAAAGATTTCATTTGCCTACCAGTTTACTAGTGCTATTGTGGATTACTTCTCACTCAGAAGTTGCAAGTCTGATTACAGCTTGGTGTTAGTTAGAAAAGTATTAAAAAAACCACTAGGGAGTACTGGACAACTGCCTGGTCTCACTCTGGGACTCCTTAGCTGTACACACCCATGGCCTTACCAGAAATTGTACCCGGGACTTCGAGAATACGATGGTTAGCTCAATAATCAATGAGTTACTTGGTCAGGAATCCAATGGCCTATGAGTTCTAACTTCTCTCAATTTGTTCAGAAGTGCTTCTATAAACTGACCTAATGACGTTGAAAACGATTTCCTTGACATCGCCATGCAACGCCTAGAAGATGGTAATCTTCAGAGGTCAATTTACCGAAAGCCTACATGGAATGGACAATACTTATATTTTAATAGATTTTGTCCAAATAGCTATTAAAGGGCGCTAGTCAAGACTCTGTACTATAGAGCAAGGAGAATATGCTCTGCAGAGAAACTAGAGGAAGAATTTATGATTCTCGAAAAGGTGCTGAAAAACAACGGTTACCCTCAAAGATTCATTAACAAATATGGAAGATGTGAAGGCTAAAATACCAAACAAATTACAATCGGAAAAAAGCCTGTCTTCATTCAACTAGATTTTAAAGGTGAAAACATTGCAGAAATGGTCAACAGAAGACTGAGTAAGTCACCAGCCAGAGCCTATCCTGCAGCTAAGTTGGTTCCCGTCCATCGAACAACATGTTCTTTGGTGCAGTCAAAAGTCGATAGATACCCTTCTCATGTTAGCTCCAACTGTGTATACAAATTTACGTGTATCTGAGAGAGCAGTTACATTGGGAGAACAGAAAGAAGGGCACACCACCGATTTTCTGAACATGTGCCAAAAGGCTTACGTCTCAAGGGAACAAACTCTTATAGTAGCGCTATTACTAGACATCTTCTCGACACGGGTCATGAGGTAGAAATCGAGAAATCCTCTAAAATTATCAATAGACAAAGGAGTTCCATTCTCCTCAAGTTTGCCAAAGCATTCTCTATCAAACTCTTGAAACCAGATTTATGTGTTCAGAAAGAAGCAGTTATTAATCTTTCCTTGCCCTGGTAACTGAATGTCTTTATTCTCTCATCTGATTACGTAATCTTTGTCTTTAACCTCACCCCCTTTTATGATCTGTAACTTTGCTTGACTCTTGTTTCTATGATTTGAGTTGAATTCAGTACATTGTTACCTAATTTATTTGTCACTCTGTATCTAACGCATAATTCGTCTTTATTACGTAAGTCTTTTACCATCGTATGCATACATCTATTTTGTTTAAACTTGAACTGCCTGTGTAAAAACTATATAAGCGCAATTTTCTGAGCACTGTTCACTTATTGTGGAACTTTTTGTCAACTGACATCATGTGACATTTGCAAGTATGTTAAAACTTTTCTGTACGCAAACCTCATTATGTATTCAGGCTGTAAGCAGCTGATGAGAAGCCAACGAAATAAATGATGGTACCATATTATTCTGCACAAACCACTGTTGTTGTTCTTGCTTTATTCAAAAACGATAAATGGCTGAGTTGGAGTCAACGCAATCAATCACTGAGAATAGGGGTACATTCGGATGACCATTCCCAAATACGACTGAACGTCCATAATGGACTCCACTGATAGCTAGACACCAGCAGTCAAGAAGTGTCTTTCTTAGTTGTTTATGGCACTTCACGTTTACCACTGTAGACACTTATGTGCTCGACCACCTTCATATAAAAGTTATTTAGATTATCGGTCGAATTTGTGGGGATTCAGGGTTCATTTCGGTTGTCAGATCTTAGTCAGAGGCCAACATCAGTTAGAGAGAAAACTGAAAACGATGAAACACTGGACAGCTGTGTCATCCTATTCAGAGTCTCTTCAGTAGTATACATCTAAGACCAAACCTAGGATCGAAATCAGGACTTCAGCTGACAAAAACCATCCTAACTGACCATTTAACTACTTGGGCTGGAATTCGATGACCTGTGAATTCTAAACTCCGTCAATTCGCGACACAACAGTACCAGCAATAAAAAAACATCTTGTGGACTATGGACATGATATCGACGCTGTCAAGTCATTCATTCACTGTTGTCAGAGAGCAGACAAAGAAACAGGAAGATGCTTGCAATTGTGGAGGAGACTTGTGCAATTCGAGTTTATAAACCAGATCTCTGTGTACAAAAAGAGATGGTCGTCACTCTGAACCTACCATGGTAATACGTTTTACTTATTATTCTACCTATTATTATTATTATTCTTGATTCATTTAAAACTATCCTTTATCAGTAGCATTATATTTTACTCACTTCAGCATTATTATTATTATAATTATAACTATTACTATTGATATTACTCTGTTTGCAATTCTTGTTATATTCTCTAATGACTAATTGTTTATCTAAGTGATGTAATTGAAGCGTAATGCATTTTATCTTAATTTTAATCTCTCATACTCTCTCTACCCTTATCTATTTGAACATGACCTGGAAAACATTCGCACCTGTCTTTCTGTATGACTAATTCAATGTAGTTTATTTGCTCACTTATCAGTCTTATATCTCCCAATGTAATTTCAAAAGTATATTTATCTGTGTATGTAGAGTATTCAGCTGATGAGTTCTACCGAAATTTGGTGAATTCATTAAATCATCCTGCTTTATTAACCCCTGTGCTGCTTGTTTTAAATTCGTGTCGGGAAATAAATGTTTTCAGTGCCTTCACCAGTGTCTTCGATGAGCACCCAGTTGGCCTTAGCATGGTGGCTACCACAAATCCTATAATCTGAATATGAACTGTCAGCTCACTGATGGCTACTGTATATGATTTCATGAAGTTACAGCGGGTAGTCATCACCAGTAACGTCCGTCATGTCAAGGTGATGTGGAGGTGCATCGAGGGGTTGGAGTAACTACGACTCTCTTAAGGTAGCCAAATGCCTCGCCATCTAATGAGAGGCTTTGCAGAGAGGCCCTGCATGCGGCGCGAGGACCGACATCCTTAGACCATCGTGTGCTTTCCAATATTGGCTTCTCCCGTTAAGTTTACATTTGGTTACGCAGTTCCGTCCAGTGCTCTGAGTGTCAACGTGAAGAAACTCAACCGGGCATGGGAAATGGCGTGACGAGGGTTATGGTTATATGTGGCAGGCGCCTCTGAGTGGCGACCGCTGGGTGGGGCTTATCGGCATGCAAACCGAGCTCCAACAAAGACCAGTCACTTGCATGAGACAACATTCACGTCTGGTTACTCAGTCTTGATGAAGCAGTGGTGTCGTCCTTTGGCCTGTATGGTGGTGTCGTCCTTTGGCCTGTATGGTGGTGTGCGAGGCATCGGTGGGGCCATTTGATCTGCGGGATTCTTGATGAGACGACTGAGGCCAATAACAACTGGCTAGTGGATGGCTGTTAGAGCTCGTAACCCAAACCGCCAGGCGCAGCTTGGTGTAGTTGTTAGCTGAGGCCAGTCTCGAGCAGTGTCTTATGCTATGGGGTGTGGATTGGAGGTCGGGATCCCATCCCATGAGTCAAGGTTTGGTTGGCTCCAATGCGCATGTGTCCCTGAGAGGATGTTCCTGTACATACCAGCCGGAGGGGTGGCACCAAGGGTGTCCTGAGATGTAAATATTTGAAAATTGATGAAGACACATCTTGGGGAGTTCACTCTGGGACTGTATCAGTCACTGGGGTGACTCGCGACGGCGCACTCTTACTCCTTTCCCGGATGGCGTTTGGCGGTTGGCATGGTTCGAAAAGGGTAAATACACAGTGATGTGGAGGTTCATTGAGAGGAGTTGTGAAGATATGACGACATCACGAATTGAAGGAAAATAGAATTCATAGGTAAGTGGATTTCAGTCTACGTGGCTGAATGATCGAGGAGCTTCATTTCATAATCTTAAGACCTCAGTTTCGAACTCTGATCGTTTCATGGGTGTGCACCACTGAAGAGTCCTGAAATAGAATGAAACAGCCTTTCGGTGTGCCTTGTCTTTCAATGATCTTTCTAACTGATGTTAGTTCATGACTGGAAGAGGTCAACCAATTGAAACCTTATTTAGAAAACTTATGAATTTTGTATTCTGCAAACTTTGTCTTTTAGTTTTCCTAGAAAAATAGTATTTTCTGTTTGATTTCACTCTTAAAGCAAAAACCCAAAAGAACCCGAAAAAACTGCTATTCATGAACATTTAATTTAAAGGTGATACCGTGGCTGAGATTATGAAGAACCGCTGCTTTTCCAGATCACTTAGAAAAGCCTTCTTTACGGCTGAGCTACGGATCAATTTCTACAGCCGACAAATGATCAGTGGATGCGTGAAGGATTAACTGCTGCCAATTCGGGCCAATTCACTGTGTGTTTATAAATTCATTTGTTCATGTGGAGCTACTTATATTAACCTCAAAAAGCGAACACCTTCCAAACGCACATCTGAACAGTTAATAGCTCAGTTCTTGAGCACTTGGTGAACTCAAGCCACGTAGCTCCACTACAGTCGTCTTTCAAGACTGTCTACAAGGTGAGACCAAATGGTACAAAAGGCATCAGGTTTCGGCATGTGTGCATGGCGGAGGCGTTGGCAATTCGTCAATACAGCCCCGAACTCTGTATACAGAAAAAGTGTGTCCAGTCTCTTATTCTACCATGGTCTTCACCACTTCACTAGTCGTTCTCTGTAAATTTCTTATTTCTATTTTTAATGATTATCACCGAAAATACCCATTGAGTCATGAAGAAAATAAAAGACAGATTCAGCGAAGAAAATTTTCTTTATCGACGAAATCATCTTCAGAGGCTGTACAATCGTATTTATACTTACAAAAATATATAGTGGTCTATTATTGAGTAATAGGGGGTGACATAATTGATATAATTACTCAGAAGTGGCTTTAGAAGTGAAAATTAGAAGTTGAAAATTACGTGGTACTCAAGGGCAGAAAGATAGAAATTTGATAAGGTTAAAATTGCTATTAAGTGAGAATAAAGGTATTTGAGTGTCAATTTAACAAGTGTGAAGAGGGTGTGAAAATATACAAAAGGAGCATATGAGAGTGATAATAGTGAATTAATTATTAAAGCAAAAGCTAACTAAAAGTGAAATTAGAATGAAAAGAAAAAATCAAAAAATATTTTATCTACAAGGAACGATTAGTGAAGAGGTTAAGACCAAGGTAGAATAAGAGACTGGACGAACTTTTTCTGTATACAGAGTTCAGGGTTGTATTGATGAATTGCTAGAGCCTCCGCCATACACAAAAGCCGAAACCTGACGCCCTTTGTACCATTTGGCTTCACTTTGTAGATGATCTTGAAAGACGATTCTGGTGGAGCTACGTGGCCTGAGTTCACCAAATGCTCGAGAATTGAGCTAGTAATTGTCTTGCATTGTCCCTTTGCTAACCATGCCGGATAATGCTCAGAGATGCGTTTGGAAAGCGTGCGCTTTGTGCGGCCAATATAACTAGCTCCACACGAGCAAGTGAATTTATAAACACACATTGAGGTGGCCCAAAGCGGCAGTTTATCCTTCACACATCCATTGATCATTTGTCGGCTGTAGAAGTTGATACGTAGCTCAGCCATAAAGAAGGCTTTCCTCAGTGATCTGCATAAGCGATTCTTCAGGATCTCAGCTGCGGTATCACCTTTAAATTCAACACTCATAAACAATAGTTTCTTCGGCACCGTCTGTATTCTTTCAGGTTTTTCCCTTGGCTTCATGTTTTTCTCGATAAATCTTGGAGGATATCCATTCTCTATGAGGACTTGTCTAAGTTGCTCCAATTCCCCAACGATTGTATCACTTGAACATATCCTCCTTATTCTTGAGGATAAGGAATGGATCAGATTTCTCTTTCTTCTCAAAGGAACCCAGCTATGGAAATTTGTGTACTGACCATTCCATGTTGGTTTCTTGTAGATCGATCTTTGAAGAGAACCATCCGATCTCCTCTTTAGAAAAACATCCAAAAAGTGGAATTCCGAGTTATTCTCTGATTCCGACGTGAACTTGATGGCATGATGGCAGCTGTTGAACTCTTTGGTTATCAGTTCGATGTCGGTATTGTCGTCACATATGATGAAAGTATCATCCATGTATCTTTGGTACAGATGGAAGCTGTCGATAGTAGGCCGTAAAATATTATTCTCCAAACTGACCAAGAAGCAGTCTGCAAGTAAAGGACCCAATGGTGACCCCATTGCCACTCCATCTCTTTGTCTATAAATCGTATTGTTGAACTTGAACTGAACATTTAGAGTGATTAGTTTGCTTTTACTGCGATAATTAATTCACTTTTATCACTCTCATATGTTCCTTTTTTACATTTTCTCACCCTCTTCACACTGGTTAAATGGACACTCGACTATACTGCCTTTCTTCTCACGCAATAACAATTTTAACGTTATCAAATTTCTAACTCCTTCTTCATTCGTGCCGTTGAGTACTACATAATTTATGACTTTTATTTTTTTTACTTTTGAAACCACTTCTGAGTAATTGTATGAGTTATGTCACTCCCACTCCCTCCAATTAATCAATAATAGACTACTAGACATTACTGGTAAGTATAAATACGATTGTACAGCCTCTGAAGATGATTTCATCGACAAAAACAAAATTTTCTTCACTGAATCGTCTTTTATTTTCTTCATGACTCAATGGGTATTTTCGGTGATTAGCAGTTCATTATTAATTTCAAAGTATATTTCGTCTCAAATCGATGGTAGTTAGGCAAGCACTGAAAGCCAGAAAGCGCTTGACTAGTGTTCGTTTCTAGTTTGAGATATGCTCACAATACACACCTAAAACTCAAACATTAGATTCAATGCGGAACTATCGAACTGTCAGCTTAACATATTTGGATTGGACACTAGTAACCAGTGTGACGTGTCTAGTCCTTTCTTTGGTGCAGACTGAATTCTATCAGTCAGGTATTTGCAATGTGGCCACCATTCCAGGTAGCTCGCCATTACGGTGCACATTGATTTGATAATATTAGATAGCTGGAGTCAATCGGCAGGAAGCCTTTGACCTAGGCTTCGTGCTAGTTGTCACTCATCAGCAAGGCGTATCTGCAACCTTGAAAGAACTCATGTCCCCTCTGAGATTCGGACCCACGTCACCCATTTAACATGTTACCACTAAGACAGTAAATCAGCTGACATCCAGGAAGGGATCCTGAATGCTGAATATGTTCAGTGCAGTCATTATCAGATGATATTATAGTCGAGGTTATGTCTACTAGAAATGTTCTCACATTCATGTAGAATTCAATCACCCAAATGAGCAATATTACTGGATTTGGAGATATTTGATGAATACCGGTGGAGATTTGAACAGTCCTTCTAACTAATATAGCCAAGTTTAGTAGATTAAATCTGGTACAACAATCTTAAAGAAATGAATAACTGGAAAAAAATCAGTACTAATTGATTGTTGATTATAAAGTAGACAACTAACAAGTGGGAACCTGCCCAAAACGCTGAGACACTCCGCCAGAGTGAGGCAGTGGAACCAGCCAAATAACACCAAAATCATGAAAAAATGTTTCGAATCAACTGTAAGTACATTAAGCATGTCATCTGGTTAGTCTTAGTTTAGGTTAGATCATGCTAAGGGTTATGTTTAGTTAATTAGAGCAAAGGTTAGGGGTGGGGTTAGAGACCTGAAAGCTTCCTTTTCCAAAGTACCTGGTGAGTTCCTTCTTATTGGATGCCTCTTTTAACCTTGCCGGCTATTGATTATTTCGTAAGAAATCAAAGTAATCAGGAGAAATCAACACCGTAGAGCCGATTCTGTTTGACCATCGAGAAATCCAGTTAGTGAAGTAGAAAAGCTTACAAAATCGTTAACCATAGATCATCTACGCGCGACGTTATACAATCAGGTCACAAAACTGATTTGACAATATTGAAATCATAATCCAGAAAAAGCATTTCAGAAATCATAAAGAACGTCTCACATCATCAGAAGCACTTCATATTAAATGGAATCAAAAATTGTCTGAAATGAATAGGAATGATGGACTACAACAGAATTTAACCTGGTTACAACACCCCCCTGCCCCATGAAATGACAAAATCAACACGAATGTCATAAGCAATTTCATTATGTAAACACATGCTGCTTTTGTAATTTTATATACGCTTATAAAATCTAATAACCTACACATGGTTTCGTTATCTTTACCAATTGGCCAACTTGACAACAGCATAAAAATTACCTCATTCTGAAGAACGATAATTAAGTTGTTACATATATGGGTGAGTGGATTTTGTTAATTCTGGTTTAATAATACTACTACTTTGATAAAGCTATTAGCAGCAGCATTAACTAGCGAAACGTCAATAAAACACAACAACGATATCGTTTTGCTTTTCATTCATTGGGAAATACAAGGAAACCTTTATTATAGTGAATATCATCTACCCAATGCCCAAATTTTCTCAAACTGTTAGAAGTCAACTTGCTTTGGACAAATATAACAAACTCATAGCCTTAGAAATGTGCTGCCTGCTCTCCTCTTCTGCCAGTTTGTTGGTTTTCGCCTGCCTGCCTGTCTATCATCAGTAATGAAGAGACACTGATTTCATCTTTGTTCCTAACGCATACAGACAATTACAGTTACAACTTTAACTGAGGAGACATTTCTACTTTACACAGTGCAAACTCAGAGGCGGGGGATGGGGGTGAAAATTCGTAGGTGACTTGTATTCGAAGACATGTGACTCACTGGTTTAACGATTTGTCTTACAGCCAGTTGACTGCATATTCGATTCCTGCGTTAACCTAGGCAACTGGGCAGTATCACCAGACACACACACACACTCAGTAAGTGTTTCTCATTAACCTTGTAATCGAAAGATCAATTCTGGACAACCAAATTCAAAATAAACAAGCATTCGAATACAACGTAAATCAACAGATACGTGAATATCGATCAGATCTATAATCTACTTCGAATATCTGATAATTATTCTTTTGTCAAGTGATAAATCAGCCAAGTTTTGGTCAACAATAATAAAAACATAAAAAATATGACTACGAAAGCTAAAAGAATCTTTTCATTTTCCACACTACAAACAGGCATTATCCTCATATGACCTAATTGAAAATTATGTATATAAGGTCAAAATGACCGCGTAGTAAACAATCTCTTCGCTCATTGACAATTGAATAGTTGAGAATAAAAAGTGATAAGTAAGTAGTCATGTACTTAGCAAATACACGTATAACTTTCTTGGGGTGGAATATGCTGTCAAGCGTGATGATGGAACGTCGTCAGTCAAATATCAAACCATAATTTTTCCCTATGTATGTAACTAACCCACTGACCATTGGTGAAATAAATGTGTTCTTGTGTGGGCAATAGGTGAAATTTTTTATAATTTTCAGGATATACTTTCAAAGGAAATGTAAAAATAAAATAAATAATGATAGTAGTGATAGTGATAATAATAATAATAGTAATATTAATGACGATATGCATGTGAAATATGCGCAAAACAACACCAGCAATAAGGAATCTAAATTATCAGTAGTGATTCCATACAAGGAAAAAACCTCGGAAACCACCTCACGCAGAATTCTTAACAAGGCAGGAATAAAAGTGATATTCAAACCCACAAACTCAACTAGAAACAAGCTTTGTCGGTTAAAGGATCAATCCAATGGAGCCTTTAAAACAAAACAATTTAGTTTATCTAATACTTCCCTGTTGGAATGATTGTCAGGTCAAATACATAGGTCAAAATAGTAGAAGAGGGGCAGTCATTCAGACTAGCCAAACTTAAAAACTAGCAAAATCTAGACTGGTTGACCCGAATAAGATAAGAAATCTAGGAAAAAGTAGTAAGTTCAGCTATACCACTCACTACATGCGATTACACACAACCTGGATGGATGGGATAAGATGACAGTTTTAAAATCGAATGTAACAGGGTGGAGGGAGAGATTGATAACTGAGGTTTTATTTATCGAATCAACTAGGGAGATTACGTGTATTAGGAATGATTCAACGGCTGTCACAGAAATCTGGAAAATTCGAATGCCCCTACGCCGACGAATAAGAAAGAATAAAGAAGACTATAAAACTCAAGTCTCGAAATCGTGTGATTATAATTGATATGATTATAAACAATACATTTTGTTCGAAACCTTGTCATCTAGTAAATAATACTGTTTCACTGTGTGATACATCTAATAAACAAACTAATATGGAATTTGATAGTGTGGAATATTCCCATATTATGAATTAAAAGTCAATCTGGACGAAGAATATTCTTTTCAATAATTTCTCCTCTTTAGGTTCTTACAATTATAAAATATAATATTTGTTGTCGTTACAATAAAGACCAGTTATGCGGCGGATACATTTTTAACGTAGAATAACAGATTAGTAGTTATGGGGTGTCAAAATAAATAGTCGTATTTGTGTGACAAATATCGTGCTAGGCTGAAATCGATTACAAAATATTTCGGTGAAATGGGAGACAATGGTGGTGATTAGTCATAATAGATTTGTTGAGTGTGGAGTAGGAATATTTCCAAGTCAGTTCAAGGTTATAAAAGGTGTCAGGTGAGTCAGTGGCTAGTACAAAGTGGTCTGTGTTAAACAGGAGATAGTAAGACTGCAATGAGAGGTTCATAATGAAATAACGAATATGTGAAATGAAACAGGTGGAGGCATATATTGAGAAAAGAGATAATATCACTAATAATAATAAGTCCGAATAGGATAAATGGAAAATTCGATAGTATTGAGAGAATGTTTGCATGAAGGGCATAAATTATGACGAATAATAATATTTGTAATAATAAGCAAAGGAAAAAAAACCCAAAAGGGTTAAGGGGAAGGAGCACTCTTGGTGAGAAGAAGAATCATCTATCCAATATGGAATTGCTTACTACCACAGTGCCCAAGTTTCAAACATATACTGGGCTACGAAGAAGTTCCATCTCTCTCTCTCTCTCTCTCTCTGTTGCATATATTTTCTCCCCCGTTCACATTGTTTTAATCGATTAAGATATGACCCCTCTTATAATGGTATTATCTACTCTTGTGTGTCTGTGTATTTAAAATGTTTACAAGCTTCTGATTCTCAAGTTCCTATTAAACTTGAGGAATGTCCTGTGATTGTGGGTGGCAACGTGTTCCAATACATGAGAGATAAGTGTTCTTCAGTTAAGTCCTTGGGTCTCAAAATGTACTACTGGACATCTTACAATTGGCTTTCAAGAAGATATTGTGGATTTCTTAAGGGAGACAGAGCAGATGTATCATCGTAATGGAATGGTTTATGCTTCAGCTACTCAAAGACCATTGTGTGTCACAGAATATACTGTCGATTTTAATATTTCACCTGAAGATGATGATTGTACGAAGGGAGAGAATATCATGCAATAAACTCCTCTGGAAATTCTGCGCATTTTATAAATACTGTCCAGAATAAAGATGTTATTATTATTATTATTATTATTATTAGAATAAGAATTTTTCTGTGCGCAGAAATTGGGCTTCAATCACTGGACTGCTACTTATGAGTCTTCGGTTGCCGCTGGTGTTGCTTCTGTGTATTGTAATAATCTACTATTACTCTGCATATTTACCACTTGGATAGGTGTATGGGAATTGATGATGCAAGGTGTGGTGTATCAGTGATATATCTGTGGAGTATGTAACAATATGACTGTACACTTTTTTGTTAAATGTTGAAATTAGAAATATTGCAGATGACTTTTGTTTAAAACGATTCATGTTAGAATATAGATAACTTCCGAGTACAATCTAAAATACAGTGTGTACTGCTCACCGTTTCGTCTTCTCGCTGGTCTATACTGTCTACTTGCTTCACCCATAACCGTGTTGTACGTTCCTTGATTATACATTTGCTTTCGACTCTGTACCTAGAGGCCTTTTATTAAGCAAGCTTAGCCTTACACAAACTGAGCCCTGGGCTATCAACTGGTTACACTCTTACTTCTCTAATAGGATGCAGTACACGGTACATAATGGTGTATCTTCCTCTCCTTTGCTTACTGAAGCTGGAGTTCCTCAGGGTGCTGTTCTTTCTCCGTTTCTCTTTTCATTCTTCTTACATGATTTACCTCTTTCAGACGAAATCAACTTCATCAAATATGCAGATGACCTGGCTGTTTCACTTCCCGTTAAGTCTCAGTCAGACTGTATCAAATTCAATAGCTTCCTGTCGGACATCAGTCAGTGGTCTAAACTAAATGTCCTCATACTGAATCCCTCAAAATGTCAGACTATTGACTTCTCCTTTAGGCATAAACAAGATCTACAGACACTAGTAAGTTCTCATGAAGACTGTTGCATTGAGGGGACTAAAACTGAAACTAAGTCTAATGCTAAATACCTCGGTCTAGTTCTATCTTCCGACCTTACTTGGACATCTCATATCCTAACGATTTCTAAGAAAGTGTTCTGTCTAACCTACTACATTAAGAAACTTAGACAATCTGGAATCTCCCAACCTCTACTTTCACAATTTGTCAACTCTTGTATCTTACCCATTCTACTTTACTGCTCCCCGTTAGTCTTTCCTGGTCTGCTGAAGAAGGACTATGGCGTCCTGAGAAGGATGTTGAAGGCAGTCAGTAGGACTAGTGGTGTAAAGCTCAGTCAGTTCGTCACTACTTTAGTTGATAGACAAAACAAGAACCAATCGCTCAACAAATATGCAAGAGAAAGTGGAGATGGATTGAACACTCGCTGAGGAGGCCACTGGGTGACATTGCGCGTCAGGCCAACGCTCCAGTGGAACCCGAAAGGGAAGCGACGAGTGAGACGTCCAAGGGTGACATGGAGGAGATCGTGTGAAGAGGAGCTGAAACAGTATGGACTAACATGGATGCAGGTGGAAAGTACAGCAGAAGACAGAAGCATGTGGAGACGTGTAATTGAAGCCCTATGTTCCACTAGGAACCCAAGGGAACAATAATAATAATATAAATACGATTGTACAGCCTCTGAAGATGATTTAATCGACAAAAACAGAATTTTCTTCAATGAATGGTCTTTTATTTTCTTTATGACTCAATGGGGATTTTCGGTGATTTGCTGTTCATTATTAATTGTCAAAGTATATCCCGTCTCAAATCAACGGTAGTTAGACAAGCATTGAAAACCAGAAAGCGCTTGACTGGTGTTCGTTTCTAGTTTGAGATATCCTCACAGTACATACCTACAACTCAAACATTAGATCTAGTGCAGGACCAGCTAATATTCAAGTTAACACATTACCACTAGGACAGTAAATCAGCTGACATCCAGGAGGGGATCGCGGATTCTAACTTTGATCAATGCAGTCAACATCAGATGATATATTGTAGTCGAGGATTTGTCGACTGGAAATGTTTCCACAATCATCTTGAAGTCACTCACCCCAATGAGCAGTATTACTGGGTTTGGAGATATTTGATGAATATCGCTGGAGACTACAACAGTTCTTCCAACTAATGCAGCCAAGTTCAGTAGATTAAATCTGGTACAACAATCTTAAGGAAATGAATAATTGGGGAAAAAAATCAATACTAATTGATTGTTGATCACAAAGTCAAGGTTATTGGGCAAAGTTAAAGAGTAGACAGTCAACAGACGCAAAGGCGCCAAAACATTGGGACACTCCATCAGAGCGAGTCAGTGGAACCAGGCAAATTCATAAAAATAAATTGTGGTGAATCAACTGTAAGGATATTAAGCATGTCATCTGGCTAGTCTGAGTTTAGGTTAGAGAAAAATTAGGATTAGGATCATGCTAAGGGTTATGTTAAGTTAATTAGAGCAAAGGTTGTGGGGAGGAGGGTTAGGGACCTTAAAGCTTCCCTTTCCAAGGTCCCTGGTGAGTTCTCTCTTATTGGATGCCTTTTTTAACCTTGACGGCTATTGATTATTTCGTAAGAAATCAAGGTAATCAGAAGAAATGAACACTGGAGAGCCGCCTCTGTTTGACCACCGAGAAATCCAGTTAGTGAACTAGAAAAGCTTGCAAAATCATCAACCATAACTCATCTACACGCGGCGCTATAGAATCAGGTCACAAAATTGATTTTGACAATATTGAAATAATCATCCAGAAAAAGCATTTCAGAAATCACAAAGAACGTCTCACATCATCAGAAGCACTTCATATCAAATGGAATCATAAATTGTCTGAAATGAATGGGAATGATGGACTAAAACAGAATTTGACCCGGTTACAGCACCCCGTCCTCCATGAAATGACAATATCAACACGAATAAGATAAGCAATTTCATTATGTAAACACACATGCTGCTTTTATAATTTTATACGCTTATCAAATCCAACAATCTACACATGGTTTTGTTATCTTTACCAATTGGCCAACTTGAGAACAACGTAAAAATGACCTCATTCTGAAGAACGATGATTAAGTTGTTATATATAAGCTGAAATTTTGTAAATTGTGGTTTAATAATACTTTGATAAAGCTGTTAGCAGCAGCATTAACTAGCGAAACGTCAATAAAACACAACAACGATATCGTTTTGTTTTTCATTCATTGGGAAATACAAAAAGAACTTTATTATAATGAATATCATATACCCAATGCCCAAATTTCTTCAAACTGTTTAAAGTGAACTTGGTTTGGACAAATACAACAAACTCATAGCCTTAGAAATGCGGTAAAAAGAGCATTCCGTGATGCTGCTGAATTACGCTATCTCTTCAAAATCACCCCTCCTTTTGCCTTCAGGAGTAAAAGACAAACTGCCTAATTTCGCCTTTTCCATATATATCTACCAATTCAACTGCTCCTGTAGAGTAAGCCATTTACATAGGCCACAAAATTAGGCGTAATGGTCATCGGATTTCCGAAAATCATCCTGCATAGTGGTTAAGTAAAGGACAAACAAAATCTATTCGCAGCGCTATTCTGTCTCATCTTGTGGATACAGAACACAAGATTGATGTAAACAACAAGGCGGCTTTCAAAGTCATTTACCGCATACCAACAAATCTTAACTTCGCATTAAGAGTTCGTTTACTACACATATTGCTGAGGCTGGCCGTCGGGATCCACCTTAATTAAGAAGCCTAATTTATGCGTCCAAAAGAAGCTAGTTCAGACATTTTCCTTACCACTCTGGCCATCTAGGTTCGAATGATCCTCAATTTTTCGTGGAAATTTCCCTAATTTTAGTTGATATTCTATTTGCTACTATATTTTTATGCTTATTATTATAATTTAAGCATCTTAAGTGAATTCTAATTCCATTGGGATCTTACTTTACAAATCGATATCATTTGAAAAACCTTAATATTGTCATTGACTACTATTCTAGAATATTCTACGTATGTAAACATATGCATAATTGTAGACCCAGAAGAGGAAATTATCGAAAAGGATATTCTTTGCTCAATTATTTTGTGTTTTATATGTATAATAAAGTCACAGCAGTTAATTGAAATCTTTTTTAGGAAATGTTCATGAGAGTAGGTTAAGACTCAAGAAGGTCGTTGTATGCTTGAAACAATATGAAATGGATTAAATAGGAGGCATTCTGGAGGGCGGAAAAAAATGTTGTCGATAGGAGATATATATATAGTTTGCCTAATGATATATAACATTAATCCTGGTTGTCTGTATATTTTACTGGGTGACATGACTGAATGGAACGGACTCGAAACATAATTCATATATGAATACTGTATAATTCTTTGTGTATCTGACACTTGAAATTAACTCGAAATCTCCCAGAAAACCTGTAGTTTGGTCGTTATTATTATTATTACTCCTGTCACACGTGTTGATTGTTGATTGTCTGAACTAAGAAAGGTTCACCCAATGACATCTTCTTCCATCTGACTATACTCACTTTTCAAAGTGTCAATTCTCATCCATCTCAGGATGTACTACTGATTCATATGAATAGGTGGAAACCACGGAATAGAGAAAAACTCTGTGTTGCTGACCGAAATCGAAAGGATCTATCGCACTTTATTGTGTGACTATCGACAATGTCTCAGCCTTTATTTCTAGATTTCTGAATGATGAATTCTTTTGAGTAGTTATTTCAGTAGTAATGCGTACCCTGTCCATTTTGTTTCTTAATGGTACGAAGTTTGAGTGCCTATTAGAGTGGGACTGTTCTTTATGGATACTAGTATCTATCTTTCCCCCACCCCCCCCAAGTCCCACTGTGATTGTATCTGCTAATTCTAGGTATATAGTGATGGTCTGGTGCCCAATCCCCACCCTATTCGTTTTTCGGTCGATTTATTTGGTGTGAATTAGTTAGCTTCAGGCTGTTCTGAAGTTTCAGAAGAGGTGTTGTGGTTGCTGGCCTAACAGCTATTCTCCCACCTTTTCTGGGCTTACTATTAGCTAGACGAGGTCTAGTAGTATATTGGTTGGTGGGGAACTGGGCTCACAGAAACTCATAGTGGTACTTAGTACTGATCCTGAATATCTACAACACATCTCAAACTCTGTGGTGTTCAGCTACTACTGAACTAATAGGGTATCGTGTTTTATGAATTTTTAGTAGTGTCATGCATCCCTTGGGTTAAGAGTGGAACATGGGGCTTCAACAACACATCAAAACTGTATTCTATTATCTGCTGTCCTCTTCAGCTGACTGGGCTCACGATTGCCTATAATCTGTCATCGCCGCCTCCTCCTCTCCAACACACCATCTCCTCCATGTCACCCTCGCACTCACGACCCAGTTATCGCTTCCCATTCTGGATCCACTTGAACGACGGCCTGCATTGTGCGCGATGTCATTCGACGGCCTCCTCAGTGGCATGTAAGCCCAATCCATCTCCATTTCTCCTACATATTCGTTGAGCAGTTGGCTATTGGTTAGTTTCTTCATCGCCAGAGTTTCTTGTAGCTAATTCTTTCTGCCCAGCTAGCCGGCCATTCGATCTTCAATGTAGAGTCAGCGAAGTGGGGAGCTGTTGATCAAAAGTCTGCACTCGCCTGTTGGAAATGCTTTTCGTGACTGACTCACACGCAGTGCAAGTTTCTCACCCATATAGAAGTGACTGACTGACTGAATGACTTCACATTTGTGTTGAACAGAATCCGAATTTACCTTGTTCTTCATGCTGGCTGGCTGGCTGAGTTTGACATCTTCATCCGTGCTGTCCGACTGCCTGTGGTTGAAAGGATGCTGGCTGCCTAGACGGATAATTGAAGGCAGGAAGTAACCTCTGTCAAATCTCTCCCACCCATTGGTGGAGACTGGTGCTGGTTGTTGATGCTCTGTTGCTGTTGGTGTTGATGGTAGTGTTTGGTTATCTTCATCACCTGCGTCTTCTCTGTGTTCACCAGCTGGAGTCAGTCCTGTCTTCGCTCCCTGCTCTCCTCTTCAGCCAGTTTGTTGGTTTTCGCCTGCCTGCCTGTCTATCATCAGTAATGAAGAGACACTGATTTCATCTTTGTTTCTAACGCATACAGACAATTACAGTTACAACTTGAACTGAGGAGACATTTCTACTTTACACAGTGCAAACTCAGAGGCGCGGATGGAGGTGAGAATTCGTAGGTGACTTGTATTCGAAGATGTGTGACTCACTGGTTTCACGACAGCCAGTTGGCTGCATATTCGATTCCTGCGTTAACCTAGGCAACTGGGCAGTATCACCACACACACACACGCAGTAAGTGTTTCTCATTAACCTGGTAAGTGAAAGATCAATTCTGGACAACCGACTTCAAAATAAACAAGCATTCGAATAGAACGTAAATCAGCAGATACGTGAACATCGATCCGATCTATAATCTACTTCGAATATCGGATAATTATTCTTTTGTCAACTGATAAATCAGGCAAGTTTTGGTCAATATTAGATAACAATAATAAAAACTATGACTACAAAAGCTAAAAGAATCTTTTCATTTTCCACACTACAAACAGGCATTATCCTCATATGACCTAATTGAAAATTATGTATATAAGGTCAAAATGACCGCGTAGCAAACAATCTCTTCCCTCATTTGACAATTGAATAGTTGAGAATAAAAGGTGATAAGTAAAGTGTCATGTACTTCGTAAATACACATATAACTTTCTTGGGGGTGAATGTGCTGTCACGTGTGATGATGGAACGTCGTCAGTCAAATATCAAACCATATTTTTTCACCATGTATGTAACTAACCCGCTGACCATTGTTGAAATAAATGTGTTCTTGTGTGGACAATAGGTGAAATCTTCATAATTTTCAGGAAATACTTTCAAAGGAATGTGATTTTAAAACAAAAAAATTAATATTGCAAAAATGTTCATTCAGACATCTATAAAAACAAAATAATCGAACAAAGAATATTCTTTTCGATAAATTCCTCTTCCAGGCTCTACAATTATATATATGTTTTTATACACAAAATATTTTAAAATAGTAGTCAATAACAATATTAGCGTTTTTTTAAATAATATCGATTTGTAAAGTATGATCAATGGAATTACAGTTCATTAAAGATGCTTAAATTATAATAATAATAAAGATATAACAGCGAATAGAATATCAACTAGAATTAGGGAAATTTCACAAAAATTCTGGATTATTCAAACCTGGATGGCCAAGGTAATGATACTGACTGAACTAACTTCTTTTGAGTGCATAAATTAGGCTTATTAATATGGATCCCCACAGCCTCAGCAATATTTAGAAGTCGAACTCTTAAAGCGAAATTGAGATTCGTAGGTATGCGGTAAATGATCCTGAAAGCATGATTAACGTCAATCTTGTGTTCTGTCTCCACAAGATGTGCCAGAATAGCACTGCGAATAGATTTTGTTTGACCTTTTGCTTAACCAGGCAGGGTGATGTTCGGAAATTCGACGAGAAACACGCCTAATTGTACGGCCTATGTAACTGGCTCACTGCACAGGAGCAGTTAAATTGGGTAGATACATATGGAAGAGGCGAAATTAGGCAGTTTGTCTTTTATTCCCGAACGCAGAAGAGGAGTGGTTTTGAAGATACAGCGCAATTGAGCAGCAGGGAATGCTCTTTTTACCGCATTTCTGAGGCGATGTGTTAGTATTTCACTTGTGTTGTCTCCTAGGAACTGCATCTGTAAGAACAAGGATTTCTTTGGAACTGTTGGTACCTTGGATTGTTTTGGTTTTAGATTCATATTCTTATCAATAAACTTTTCGGGATAACCATTCTCACTTAGCAACCGTTTAATATTGTTAAGCTCCCTCGTCAAGACATTCATCCGAGCAAATCTCTCTTGTTCTGTGGACCAAGCACTTTATTAGATTGCGTTTGTATTAAGTCGAATCGAATATAGTGACCTGCTTAAAACTTGGGCTACCAAATTCATATAGGGGAAATGTAAAAATTAAATAAATAATGATAGTAGTGATAGTGATAATAATAATAATATTAATGACGACATGCATGTCAAATATGCGCAAGATAATGACGACACCAACAATAAGGAATCTAAATTATCAGTAGTGATTCCATACAAGGAAGGAACCTCACAAACAAACTTACGGTGAATTCTTAACAATACAGGCAGGAATAAAAGTGGAATTCAAGGTGCCCACAAACTCAATTAGAAACAAGCTTTGTCGGTTAAATGGTGGATCTTGTGAAGCCTTAAAAAACAAAATAATTTAGTTTATCTAATACCCTGCTGGAATGATTGTCAGGTCAAATATATAGGGAAAAGTAGTAGAACGACGTCAGGAGACTAGCTGAACATAAAAACTTAGCAAAATCTAGATTGGTTTGACCCGAATAAGATAAGAAATCTGGAGAATAGTTCAGCTTTAACACTACATGCAATTACACACAACCATACAATAGGATGGGATGAGATAAGATGACAGTTCTAAAATCTAATCTTATATAACAGGGTAGAGGGAGAGATTGATAACAGAAACTTTGTTTATCGAATCAACTGGGGAGATTACGTGTAGTAGGAATGATTCAACATCTGTCCCAGATATCTGGAAAATTCTACTACCCCTTCGACGATAAATAGGAGAGAACAAAAAAAACTATAAAACTCAAGTTTTGGCGTCGTGTGATTATAATTGAAGATATGATTATGAACAGTAATAAATTTTGTTCGAAAACTTGTCATCCAGTAAATAATACTGTTTCACCGACTGTGTGATACATCTAATAAACCAACTAATATGGAATTACAGGATTTTCATCACGAGCTGACATTAGTTCGAGAACCATTGGAAAACCTCCAGGGAGTACTGGACAGCTGTTTCGTCCGCGCAGTTTGCGACTCTTCATCAGTACGCACTTACCGGGATTCGAACCCAGGACCTTCTGGTTACAAGGCGAGCTCGTAGACCATTGAGCCACTGGGACCCAACCGATCCAATGGCCCATGAATTCTAACTTCTGCCAATTCACGACATAGCGCGACCCCTAGCCAATGTCTTCGGCGGGTATTTGTCCTCTAACTAATGTCAGCTCATGATGAAAATCCTGTAACCAATCAAATCCCTACAAACCAACAATTGAATACCAATGAGATGTTCACTAGCGACTTGCCCTATTCAGGTAGGTAGTTACCTGGGGTTCTAGTGAGAAGCCGTGACCGGTAGGGTTCACCAGGTCGGATGTGAAGACAAATACTCGCCGAAGATATTGGCTAGTGGTCGCGCTATGTTGTGAATTGGCAGAAATTAGAATTTATGGGCTATTGGATCGGCTCCCAGTGGCTTAATGGTATATGAGCTCGCCTTGTAACCAGAAGGTCCTGGGTTCGAATCCCAACGGTGGGTACGTACTGTTGAAGAATCCCAAACTAGGATGAAACAGTTGTCCAGTACTCCCTGCAGGTTTTCCAATGGTTCTCTAATCAATGTCAGCTCATGATGAAAATCCTGTAACCAATCAAATCCCTATAAACCAACACTTTAATATGAAATTACCTACTACCACAGTGCCCAAGTTTTACACATGTATTGGACTACGAAAAACTTCGATCTCTCTCTGTTGCGTATATATATATTCTCCCTCGTTCACATTGTTTCGATCGATTAAGATATGACGATCCCTCTAATGGTATTACCTACTCTTGTGTGTGTGTGTGTGTGTGTATTTAAAATGTTTACAAGCGGCTTCTGATTCTCAAGTTCCTATTAATTTTGAGGAATGTCCTGTGATTGTGGGTGGCAACCTGTTCCAATACATGAGAGATAACTGTTCTTCGGTTATGTCCTTGGGTCTCAAAATGTACTACTGGACATCTTACAGTTGGCTTTCAAGAAGATATTGTGGATTTCTTGAGGCAGACAAAGCAGATGTATCATCGTAATGGAATGGTTTATGCTTCAGCTACTCAGAGACCATTGTGTGTCACAGGAAGGATATACTGTCAGTTAATATTTTACTTGAAGATATTGTAGGAACGGAGAGAACATCATGCAATAAACTTCTCTGAAAATTCTGTACACTTTATAAATACTGTCCAGAATAAAGACGTTATTGGTTACAGGATTTCATCATGAGCTGACATTGGTTAGAGAACCATTGGAAAACCTGCAGGGAGTACTGAACAGCTGTCTCGTCCTAGTTTGGGTCTCTTCATCAGTACGCACCCCCCGCGATTCGAACCCAGGACCTTCAGATTACAAGGCGAGCTCGTAGACCATTGAGCCACTGGGACCCAACCGATCCAATGGCCCATGAATTCTAACTTCTGCCAAATCACGACATAGCGTGACCCCTAGCCAATGTCTTCGGCGAGTATTTGTCCTCACACCCGACCTGCTGCACCCTACTGGTCACGACTTCCGACTGGAACCCCAGGTAACTACCTACCTGAATAGGGCCAGTCGCCAGTGAGCATCTCATTGATATTCAAGTATTGGTTTGTAGGGATTCGGTCGATTGGTATTCGAGCTCGCCTTGTAACCAGAAGGTCCTGGGTTCGAACCCCGGTGGGTGCTACTGCTGAAGAGTCCAAACTAGGACGAAATAGCTGTCCAGTACTCCCAGGTTTTCCAATGGTTCTCTAACCAATGTCAGCTCATGATGATATCCTGTAACCAATCAACCAAATCCCTACAAACCAATACTTTAAGACGTTATTATTATTAGAATTCTTCTGTACGCAGAAACTGGGCTTCAATCACTGGACTGCTGCTTATGCTGCTGCGGTTGCCACTCCTGTTATTTCTGTGTATTGTAGTAATCTACTATTACTCTGCGTATTTACCACATGGATAGGTGTATTGGAATTGATGATGCAAGGTGTGGTGTATCAGGGATATATCTGTGGAGTACGTAATAGTATGTCTGTACACTTTTTTGTTAAATGTTGAAATTAGAGACATTCATTGTACATGACTTTTGTTTAAAACGATTCATGTTAGAATATAGATAACTTCCGAGTACAATCTAAAAATACACTGTGTACTGCTGACCGTTTCGTCTTCTCGCTGGTCTATACTGTCTACTTGCTTCACCCATAACCGTGTTGTAAGTTCCTTGATTATACATCTGCTTTCGACTCTGTACCTAGAGGCCTATTGTTAAACAAGCTTAGCCTTACACAAACTGAGCCCTGGGCTATCAACTGGCTACACTCTTACTTCTCTAATAGGATGCAGTACACGGTATATAATGGTGTATCTTCCTCTCCTTTGCTTACTGAAGCTGGAGTTCCTCAGGGTGCTGTTCTCTCTCCGTTTCTCTTTTCATTCTTCTTACATGATTTACCTCTTTCAGACGAAATCAACTTAGTCAAATATGCAGATGACCTGGCTGTTTCGCTTCCCGTTAAGTCTCAGTCAGACTGTTTCAAATTAAATAACTTCCTGTCGGACATCAGTCAGTGGTCTAAACTAAATGGCCTCATGCTGAATCCCTCAAAATGTCAGACTATTGACTTCTCCTTTAGGCATAAACGAGATCTAAAAACACTAGTAAGTACTCATGAAGACTGTTGCATTGAGGGGACTAAAATTGAAACTAAGTCTATTGCAAAATACCTCGGTCTAGTTCTATCTTCCGACCTTAATTGGACATCTCATATCCTAACGATTTATAAGAAAGTGTTCCGTCTCAAATACTACATTAAGAAACTTAGACAATCTGGAATCACCCAACCTCTACTTTCACAATTTGTCAACTCTCGTATCTTACCTATTCTACTTTACTGCTCCACGTTAGTCTTTCCAGGGCTACTGTAAAAGGACTATACCATCCTGAGAAGGATGTTGAAGGTAGTTAGTAGGACTAGTGGTGTAAAACTCAGTCAGCTCGTCACTACATTAGTTGAAAGGCATCTGAATACATGCGAAAAATGGTCTAAAACCATACTCTCCGACCCCCAACACCCCTTCTATTCCCAACTCTCGCCTTGTATCTCATCAAGTGAAACCAGAAATCAGTATAAAATAATCTATGCTCGTACAACCAAGTACAAGAACTCAACGATACCATACTTGGCCCGTGTTCTAAGTGACAGAGACAATGTTAAGTGCAAAACCTATGACTTGCTTTGTTGTTAATAACATAGTTTTAGGCTCTTTCATTTCTCTCTTATTTTGTATTCTATAGTGAACTCCTTCTTAAACATACCGAGCTACCTAAATTATTAACATTGGCTTACTTTTTTGCACTTTACTCTATTTCTTATTTTGTGTATCTACTGGTTCCGACTATATTAGCACTATGAGTATTACAAAATTGTCCTGTCATTAACCATCACGTAATTATTAGTTTTGTGGTTGTTCTTTTTTTGTTCGGCAATATTAACTGACAATCATTGGTTGTGAACGCCATTATCACTATCTTAAAATTTTGTATTATGCAGGATTACTCACACTACCACTACAAACACTGCATTACACCTGACAATAAAAAATACAACCCTGAAATGTTATTTTATGATTGTTTAGTGTTGTTTCAACCAAATTAACTGATCACCTTGACGATAAACATTCTTAAATATCATTTCATAACTTCTTGTATGACTACAGCTTTACTGTCACCATGCATAATCATATCATAGCTTCCCCTACCCAATACTGAGATATTATTATATGTTGTTTATTTTCCTTTCTACTTCTTGGTATTTTTTCGCATTTTTGTGTTTTTTGTGTTTTTTTGTTGTTGGTGTCTTTATATTTATTTTTTTTTGAAATACTCCTTTTAAACGTTGGATAAAATTAGATGCAAGTATTGTAGATATGTGCTGAAAATTCCACACTGTACCACTAGTACTGTTTCTGGAATAAAGCAAATTATTATTATTACTTTGGATTTTTTGCAGGAACCTCTCATCCTCATCCGAAGACTATTCTGCAACCGGCACACAGCTTCTACCAGTAGACACGACTCCAGCAGTGAACGCTTCTGGGGATTATATTGATAATTTGTAGCCGTGGACTTTAACTGTATATCCAAGTAACCGTTTTGATTAATATAACCCATTACTGTCTTTTTTACAAATATTACTGTTACACTATCATCTCATTAGCTTGGATTTTTATTCACATGCTTGTTATGTTAGTGAGCTCGATAGACAGCACCCCCCACATATCTCCTAATATTACTGCTTTGTTGGTTTTCAACCGAATGACAATCTTTTTAGCAATGACATTTTAAATTACTTAATTATTATTATCATTATTGTTCCTTTGGGTTCCTAGTGGAACATAGGACTTCAACTACACGTCTCCACTTGCTTCTGTCTTCTGCTGTACTTTTCACCTGCATCCATGTTAATCCATACTGTTTCAACTCTTCTTCACACGATCTCCTCCATGTCACCCTCGGACGTCCCACTCGCCGCTTCCCTTTCGGGTTCCACTCGAGCAATGGCCTGACACGCGATGTCACCCAGCGGCCTCCTCAGCGAGTGTTCAATCCATCTCCACTTCCTCCTGCATATTTGTAAGGCGGCGATTGGTTCTTGTTTTGTTTGTTCCCATAGTTTCTTGTTGGTTCTTGTTCTTTCCGGCCATCTGATCTTGAGTATAGAGCGAAGACAGCTGTTGATGAAGGTCTGCAACAGGCTGTTGGAAATATTCTTTGTGACCCGCCAAGTTTCTGATCCGTATAGAAGAAGTGACTGACTTGACGTTTGTATTGAAAATCCGAATCATTTTGTTGTTGATGCTGATGAGTGACGAAGATTTCCAGATTGGTTTCAGGTTGATGAATGTATGTGTCTATCTAATATGGAATTACATTCTACCCCAGTGCCCAAGTTCTACACTTACATCTCCATAGGAATGTTTGTTTGGCGCAAAGTTATAGCGTTACATAGACTTAGTTTCCTCACGTACGCATGTTTTATTCCCTCCTATTAAAATCTATTATTCACATAATAATCTAACCCCACATCTTTGTAGAATTCTTATTGTAAATCGAGAACAATAAACATAGTTTGATTTAAATTAACCACTTGTAACGCTGCTTCATTTTGATTGGCTTGTAAGAGTTTGAACAGGTTGGCAAAGGACTGGAGAACATCAGCATAAGGGCCGTTAGAAGCAGGGGTTGAATATACTGGGCTTAATGCAGGTGTGTGCGTCGCAACACCGGAGATCGAAAGGTTTGTAGCTGAATCAATCAATTTGTGTTTGCCAGTATCTACCAGTAGCTGATAGTGTTGCATGAGATCCATGCCAATAACACCGGTAGTTACATCTGCCACAAGGAAAACCCAGTGAAATGACCTACGTAAGCCTATGTTGAGATCTAGGAACCTTTTACCGTACGTTGTGATTGGCGAACCGTTTGCGGCGCGAAGCTGTAAGGAAAGTGGCTTCTGACGCTCTTCAGATGTTGGTGGAATCACGCTAACTTCTGCCCCAGTGTCAACCAGGAAGCGTATCCCAGTGTTACGGTCAGTAACATAGAAGAGGCGACATGGAAGTGGTTCGCCAGCGACGTTAGTCGCCAATACGTGCTGGCTTACTGGTTTCCCGATTGCTGGACATCGAAGGTGCACGGGCGAGTATACTTTTGGGCCTTGTCACCATAACGCCAGTGATACCAGCACACTCCAGGTTGGGAATTTTGAGACCTACAACGCCTGCTGCCAGCTCGTGAAAAAGATCTACCACGAGTCGAGCTGGTGCGGCTATTTGAGCTACCTCTAGGTCTCATATCGAGTCTTAACTTACATATCTCCTCATATAGCTTAGTTATGTGGGCCACCACATCTACGTTTGATGACCCCTTGGCAGAGTTCTTAGTCTGCGTGGGACTAGCGGTAACGGCAGCCGAAATGTTCGTGTTGGATGTAGTAGTCTCTACTACTCTATCGGCTGCTTCAGCTAGTTCAGATAAGGGGGAATGGTTGATTGGAGCTAAAATGGTCTGAATCGCCTGTGGCAATCGTTGTAACCACAGCTGTTTTAAGAAGGCGTCGTCTATTTTGAAGTCAGCCACCAACTGTCTCATCTGACGTAACAGTTGAGTGGGCTTTCTATCACCCAGCTGAACATCTCTGAATAGTTCCTGCACTTTCTGTTGGTCGGTAAGTGCAACGCGCTTAATTAGCGCCTGCTTGAGACGCTCGTACAAGCCCGGGGATCGGTCCGCGAGGACATCAGATACTTCTTCCATGACGTTCTCAGGAAGACTTACGATAACCAGGTTCACCTTAGTCTCTTGTGAGTGTATATGTCGTAGGGCGAACATAGCTTCGATGTGGTCGAACCATGCAACAGGATGATGAGTCCAGAAGGTAGGGAGTTGCAAGGTGATAGCCATTTCTGAGGCGGAACTGTTGTCAGCCATTCTGCACATGGGACGATATATTAATAAAATGATAACAAATATGATAACAAAAATTATGAGTAAAAACAAGGCAAGTAAAATTTTATAACTCTGTGTGAAAAACCAATTGCCAGTATGAAAAAGGACTATTTACACGTTAGGCTACTAAGTAGGCAAATGGTGATCACGTCGGTCAAATGTTTGTTGACTTAGTTACTTGGATGGCGGCCATGATTCAGGCAAGATGTGAGAGATAGCGATTCGAGGATTGGTGTGTATGATAGAATAATTTGATAAACACTAATCAACTCATGTCAAAAACGAGGTTATCCTTATCGGAAATTAGGCTAAGATGTTGCTAAATGCATGTTATGACCAACTAACTGAAGTGATTACAACTCATCACCTTTCTTTGCTTTGTTAGTTTTGTTTATTTTTTCATAGTTAAAAGTATGTCCATTTGATTTTGTTTTTCGCGCGCGTTTTGTTTACTCAATTTCAGGTTATTTCATGCCCTAAGGAGATGTTTATCCGCTTATACAATGTGAAGTTGTTTTTTTTTTTAAAATATTTTCAATATTCTATCTCACTTGTTCAAGGTGTGTTTACAATTTCATGTTTTTCACTTCAACAAAACTCCAAGGGATAAGAAAATATGTCAAAATCAGTGTTACCTGTCTCACTGAAGAGGCTACTTAAGATGAATACCCATTTTAGTAAGGCAAGAACAATAAAAATTCAATTCAACTTCATTCCCATACATCGTTTAAATTGACAATTTTGTGTACACTCGATCGGACGAAGATGTCAAATCGAGAATCGGGGAGGCGAGAAACACATTCATCAACCTGAAACCAATCTGGAAATCTTCGTCACTCATCAGCATCAACAACAAAATGATTCGGATTTTCAATACAAACGTCAAGTCAGTCACTTCTTCTATACGGATCAGAAACTTGGCGGGTCACAAAGAATATTTCCAACAGCCTGTTGCAGACCTTCATCAACAGCTGTCTTCGCTCTATACTCAAGATCAGATGGCCGGAAAGAACAAGAACCAACAAGAAACTATGGGAACAAACAAAACAAGAACCAATCGCCGCCTTACAAATATGCAGGAGGAAGTGGAGATGGATTGAACACTCGCTGAGGAGGCCGCTGGGTGACATCGCGTGTCAGGCCATTGCTCGAGTGGAACCCGAAAGGGAAGCGGCGAGTGGGACGTCCGAGGGTGACATGGAGGAGATCGTGTGAAGAAGAGTTGAAACAGTATGGATTAACATGGATGCAGGTGAAAAGTACAGCAGAAGACAGAAGCAAGTGGAGACGTGTAGTTGAAGTCCTATGTTCCACTAGGAACCCAAAGGAACAATAATAATAATAATAAGTTTGTTTCAAATGTCACACAGTGATGATGATGCAGTATTATTAACAACTGGATGACAGACAAGGTTTCCAGCATAAATTATTGCTCACTCATAACCATATCAATTTTAGTCACTCGCCCTCTCCCTGTCTCTCCAATTTCCCTCTGTTGTTTGTTACCACTTTCCATATCACCGGTATAGGCGATACATTGCGTCATTCCAGTTGCATGTGTGCGATGTTAAATCGATAAGTAAAGACTCAGTGGTTAACGGCAGTATAAAGAAGGAACGTCAGAGACCTTACATAGGATTCTAAATGAGTCTGGAATTAGTCAGAGTGGCATTTAAACCAGTCACCAACCAACCAACCAAGTCTTTCAGAGATAAACTTTGTCGGCTTAAGGACCCACCTGATAGATCCAAATAAGAAATATAATAAAATTTACCAAATATCATGCATGTAATGACTGTTAGTGGGGTCAGTTACATAGGCCAGTCAAACAAGTAGATCACTGGAAAATAAGAAAATTACCTTGACCTATAATAATTAACCCTGCTAAATTTATGGAGAGAGCCGGCTGCTAGCCAAAATTGTCGACAACAATTTACGTTAATGTTACGTCCCGAATCGGGGTCATGAGAAAAAACAATAACAAAGCTTAACCTTGAGGAATTCAATAACCAATCACAGCAGACTTAATGCGTGCAAATACGATTCGCAGATATGTAGCTTAACTTTCTTAGAAGCGGTCACAAGTAGTACAGAATAACCTTCAGCAAGAAAACAACCAATCAGAAGGCGTTACTTCTCCGCTGACAATAATGTATTTAAACTATCTGTTGCCTGGCTCTTGTCTTCTGTCGTTACAAGTTAAATAACCTAGAAAGTACAGAGCTCAGCCATTGCAATGAATTGCATTCACTTGTATGTAATCACACACCATCACACACTGTAGGGTGAACAGGACAGGATGAGAGTATTCAAAAGTAATACGATTAGATGGGAGGAGAGAGGTCAGTCACCGCACGCGTGCAATCGGAATGGAGCAAAGTAACGCTTATACCGGAAATATGGAAAGTGGCAATAAGCAACAAGGCGAAAATGGTGAGCGAGAGAGAAAGAGCGGGAAAATATTCTGGCTAGCTGGCGGAGTTCTGTATCCAGTGCATCTTTTATTCTCTCCAGGATGATACGACTTAGAGTTTTACTTGGCGTGGACAAGAGAATTATTCTAAGCCAGTTTTAGAACAGGCCTAAGTTATCCTTCTTTGGCAGTTTGACGAGGTAGTCCTTCTTCCAATCAGTAGGCACCTTTCCTTCCTTCCCTTTTGCAATAATGGCGTGAGCACATCTGCCGCAGTCTCTGGGTCCGTTTCCAGTGGTTCGGGGGAATTCCTCCTGGTCCTGCTGCCTTCCTGGATAGACTTCAGTTGCTTTATTGCATTCAAGATTTCTGCTTTCGTTGGATATTATTATTAATAATAACAGTTAATAAGTTAAAAAAATTTCCATATTAATTTCTAGGTCATTGCCGCACGCTGGATAAATGTTCTGAAGGTAAACTGAAACGTTTTGACCAGTAGGGTCTATGTCAAGATGGAGTGGGCGCTTACCGAAGACATTGGGTGAGAGTAGCACAATAACACCAACCGACAAAGTTAGACTTCACGAGTCACTGAATTCCTTCTCAAGTGTTTGATTGATTAACAAGCTTACTTTCTACCTGAAGGTCCCAGGGTTCAATCCTTTGTGGAGATGTGTTTGCGAACTGCTGAAGATTTCCAAACGAGGACTCAACAGCTGTCCAGTACTCGCTCATTTTCAATGATTCTCTCTCCTTTTGATGCTAATGTGTGACGAAATTTACGTTGAAATTATTATAGTACTTTATGAATTTTGCTTTTACGAGTTGATCACGGATTGATATGAGTTAGAGAACCACTGGTAACCAGCACTGAAGTATTGGCCAGCAACCTGTTTTGTCAGCCTAGTTTGGGAATCGTCAGTAGTACGCATCCACCACCAGGGTTCGAATCCAGCACCTTCCGGTTACAAGGCAAGCTAACTCATGTACCATTCAGCCACTAGGACCCATTTACTCAATGACCGCAGCCCATGAATTCTAACTTATACCAATTCACGATATTTAGCTCGTCTGGCACCAACCCGTGTCGTCAGCAGGAAATCCATCCTCACTTCCGACTGGATGGACCTCACTGGTCACGACTTCTCACTAAAACTAACTTCAGGCAACTACATCCTGTAGCAAGTCAGTCACTAGCGAGCATCAGATTAATTTTCTATAGTTGCTTTATTCAATTCACTTTAGATTTTTCCGTCCATTGATAGATTGGACCGAAGTGATTGGTCTCTGGTTAACATGTTGGTCCCTAGTACGGATGCTTCGACGATGACTGGTCATGTAACTTGAAGTCAATTGGTGGATGGTGACTAGAGCATCCTCAATTCCAATGCTAGTCACCACTCACTAATTGTACTTTATTATTACTATTATTATTATTATTATTACTTATTCGTATGTCTCAATACCTCGTTCAGTTTTCTCAATATCTATTCAGAATAACTGTCGTATTGACAGTGCACTTATCAAATGAATAATAACTATATTAATAATAAAATCTATCCATAACTCATTGTATACTTATCACATGAATAATTTAAAAGCTTAATTATATGAGCTTATGTGGAAAAAATCAATATCATTTCTAGGTTATATATATATATTGATTTAATAATTATATACTTCAGTAATTTATAGTTGACATTTGTATTGATCACAAATTTGAAGTTAATAAATAATTTAGTGATGATATTTTGACGTGTGCTACTGATAAGATTTATCAGTAGTATATAAACAGACGTTATTCAAAGAGGCGTAGATTTGACATCAGAGAGACATGAGGGACACGAAAGGAAGACAAACAAAAACATATGCAATACGAAGGAACGTCAGAAGTAGAACAACAAGGAAGATCTGTGCAAATGAATATGTCCATCTGTAAGGGGTAAATAACTTCGCTATAGGGAGATACCGAATTAAACTTCTTCAAACTGCAGAAGCAATGGCAATTCACATATTGAATCCTGAACTCTGCATACAAAAGAAGTTTGTTCAGTCACTAAATCTACAATGGTCCTGATCTATCTCAACACCAAATACGTAATTTTGTCTTTCCTCTTTCTTCTTTGTTTGTCTGTTTCTTAATTGCATTATTTTCTACCCCCACCCTCTATTAAATCTCTACCCTCATGACGACTGTTGCTAACTCCATTTTCGTTTATTTTTAAGTGAATTCTACTCAGATTATTAACTTGACTCTCATTCATTTTTCAATGAACCCTAGCAGTTAGATTACGTCCCCCAACCTACTTTTGTAACTTTATTTTAGTTTCTAACCGATTAACGCCTTCTAAATTACGTAATTTGTTGTCAAAAATTAACAATTGAATTAACACATCTTTGGAAATATTCCTTTTGTTGCCAAGAAAAAATTACTATAAATTTGCGGTTTGTACAGCTTGAGAATGATATCGCCGAAAAGAGTAACTCTTTGCTGAACGCCTTTTCTTTTCTACGAATTCAATTAGTTGTTTTTTGTCTGAGCTGGTTGATTTAATTGTGAAGCTTTCGTCGTTCCACTTTTAGACAACATCGCTTCAGCGCAGGTTTTAATATAGAATGAAATTTAAATTCTCCATAAATCGTGATATAATTGCATCTCCTGGCAACCACTGTCATGATTGGTTGTTAATTTACGTCTCTATTGATCATTTTTATTATTGACTTGGAATTTGAACTGTCTTCTCATGTGATTTACTTTTCATTAGCTGGTAAATTTGGTCTATAGAGGTAATGTGTTTGTCAATCGCTGGTTGATTCACCTGAGCACTAACCAGGCTTCTAGGAATTCCCTGACTGCATTTTCGGTGCTTTCTCTGTTTAAAATTTCTGCATTATCCCAATCAAATTTTTGTCCCTAATTATCTACATGCATTGATATGAAAGAATATATATATATCCTGCCTTTTTATAGCTAATCTGTGTTCTTCGATTCTGACTCCAAGGGAACGTCCACTTTGACCGATGTAATTTCTCTTACAGTTCATACATACTGTCAAGGAACTTAACCCTAAGTTCCTATTATTTGCGAAGATTCTCCGAATCGACAATTACTAGGAACGATTATCGACTTTAACTCCAAAACACAAGGACCAATAAGAAATTATATTCTTCGGCAGTTAAATTCGATATCATTACAAGTCCATAAACAAATGTTTTACGAGGAATATATTGCACTTTTATTCGTATTCTTTCGTCTTCTTCCAACTTGTATACGATTGAATCGTTCGCGCCTTTGAGTTGCCTGCCAATGGCTACCTAGGTCAATGAACCAACGTTCAATGCTCACATTCATTTATATATGCAATTTATTTTGCAAATAGTATTAATTTTATCTTCTTTTTCTGTCGGATGGGTGTTTTGGTTTGCACAATATCAATTGAAGTGATTGTGCTGGCTGGCTAGCTGGCTTGTGTGCTATATCTATTTCAAACGGTCTCAATATTCAAGCTGTTATTTCAGAGATATTTTTTGTACATATGGTAGAATGCATTTTCTTGTAGTCTTTGATGGTGGTTTCTTGTTTGTGTTGTGACTCGATTTTAAACACTTTTCGATGAAACTGTGAGGGGAATATCCATTCTTTTTGAAGACGGTTAGTAGGCATTTCTCCTCCATTCTCTTCAACACCGGAGTAGTGCTACAGTGTTGTATTTGTAACTCTTTTAAACAATGTCTGCACACAGTTTCTTTTGTGGGTAATTGGATTATTGCCATTATAGTTGAGTATTTGATGTGTATGCTTTGATTTTCTACATACTTGTGTTTCTAAATTTCCTGTGTTAGTTCTCTTGATTAAGACATTTAAAAAGAATGGAATTTTGTTGTCTAATTCTTCTTCTCTGATGGTGAATTGAATGTCTTCAAAAATGTTGTTTATTAATTTGTGGGTATATTTTAAATCATTTCTTTTAATTATTAGGAATGTACCATCAACGTAACATGCTCAGATTTTCGGTTTGATTATAGTTTGGGCAGGTTTTATACTAAAACCTGATGAGAGGATGTTGTCTAGAGGGTAAGGGAGGGGACGACGACGAAAGCTTCGCAATTAATTTAACCAGCTCAGAGAACCGAACTCATTCAATATCATCCACCTGAGCTACAAATCTTCTCCATTATGTCAAGATACCAGATTGCAAGAAAACATTTCTATACCGTCTCTCTTGTCTTCTCCCGTTACAGTGAAGCTAACAGTGGATACTAGAAGGTGTGTTTCGTTTCGTCTGAGACTCGTCGTCTGGATATACCTACAGTGTCAACTGAGTGATTTGTTTTCCCCACTGAGTCTCGAATCCAGTACACCCATTGTTTCCAAAGTCAAAATGTTATTCATCAGACCACTTGGGTCACGACCTAGTATATACACGAAAACCGAACTTTCCTGCATAGAGCTAGTCGCCAGTGAGCATCAGGATGATTTTTAAGTGTTTGTTTTGCAGGGATCTGATCAGTTCTAGGTTTGATCACAAGCTGGCATTAGTTAGAGAACTATTGGAAATTCAGGGGTATTTTGATTTATTTTTGTTCACTGAGCTGGTTGGTTTAACTGCAAAGCTTTCATTGTCTTTCTAGACAGTATCGTCGTGATTGGTTGTTAGTTTACATCTTTATTGATCATTTTTGTTATTGACATAGAATTTGAACTTTCCTTTCAAGTTACTTACTTTTTTATTAGTTGGTAAATTTGACCTATAGTAATGTGCTGTTTTAATTGCTGATTTATCTAACTATCAGGCTTCTAGGAATTTTCAGTGATGGATAGCTGTTTCATCCTATTTTGGGGATCATCGGCAATACGCACTTACCCCATTGCCAAGGTTCAAAACCAGGACCTTCCGGTTACAAGGCGAACTAGCTCGTATAAGATTCAGCCACTTGGACCCGACTCCTCAATGGCCACAGCCCATGAGTTCTAACTTCTATCAATTCGTGATTTTTAGCGCGACTGGCATCAACCAATGTCGTCGGTGGGAAATCCATCCCTACTACTGACTGGATGCACCTCATTGGTCACAACTTCTCACTAGAACTAACTCCAGGCAACTCCGTACTGTAGCAAGTCACTAGCGGGCATCAGTAGGTGCTCACTGCCGATGATTCCCAAACTAGGCTGATGAAACAGCTGTCTGGCAGTACTCGAGAGCTGGTTTTCCAAAATTCTCTAACCGATATCAATCCGTGGTTAAACTCGTAAAAACAAATCTAATCGTTAAAAACCAACTCTTGAAAAACTAGAGATATTATCAGGTTTCCTTTGGTGGCCGTCCCACGTAGGCTTTCTATATGCTGATTTGTTCAATGTCCCATTAGTCTTCTTTGTTAGTCAAATGTCCAGAAAGGAGATTATTTGTTCAATTTCTGTTACAATTGTAAATTTGATAGCTGGGTGGCAACTATTTGAAAACTTGTAGAACACTATGTAGGTCACATTGATTTATTACAAATGATAAAAGTATCGTCAATATATTTTTGTATTTTTAATATTTTTGTACGTTGAATTTCCTGTAGCAGTTTGATTGGTTTTGTGGGGTAGGTTCGCTAGCCTCATGCCCAACAGTCCCTATTTACCCGGACTTTGAACCGACTGGAAAACTAGCTTGATAGTTAACTAGGCGAGGTTAGAGGTTAATGTCATGCAAACTCGAAGAATTGCAGGCAGGCGAAAACCAACAAACTGGCTGAAGAAGCAATGCAGAAAAGAAGCGCAGGACTCCAGGTGGTGAACATAGAGAAGACGGAGGTGATGAAGATAACCAAATCAGTGGGAGGGAGAGATTTCACAGAGGTTACTTCCCGCCTTCACTTATCCGTCCAGGCAGAGTCGTTTCGAGCACAGGTGGACGGAACGGATGAAGACGTCAGAGCCACTATTATTATTATTATTATTCCCTTGGGTTCCTAGTGGAACATAGGGCTTCAACTACACGTCTCCACTTGCTGCTGTCTTGTGCTGTTCTTTTCACTTGCGTCCATGTTATTCCATACTGTTTCATCTCCTCCTCACACGATCTCCTCTGTGTCACTCTTGGACGTCCCACTCGCCGCTTCCCTTTCGGGTTCCACTAGAGCACTGGCCTGACGTGCGATGTCATCCAGCGGCCTCCTCAGCGAGTGTCCAATCCATCTCCACTTTCTCCTGCATATTTGTTGGGTGGCGATTGGTTCCTGTTTCGTTTGTTCCCATAGCTTCTTGTTTGTGATTCTTTCCGGCCATCTAATCTTCAGTATAGAGCGAAGACAGTTGTTGATAAAGGTCTGCAACAGGCTGTTGGAAATATTCTTTGTGACCCGCCAAGTTTCTGATCCGTATAAAAAAACTGACTGACTTGACGTTTGTATTGAAAATCCGAATTTTGTTGTGGATGCAGGCTGAGTGACGAAGATTTCCAAGTTGGTTTCAGGTTGATGAATGTGTTTCTCGCCTTCCCGATTCTCGATTTGACATCCTCGTCAGTTCCGTGTGACTGTAGTTGAGACAATGCTCCCTAGATAAGTGAAAGAAGTAACCTCTTTCAAATCCCTTCCGTTGATGGTGATTGGCGCTGGATGTTGCTGCTGTTGTTGTTGTTGTTGGTTGGTTGGTTATTTTCATAACCTTCGTCTTGTCTATGTTCACATGGAGTCCTGTCTTTACTATTTCTTCGACCAGTTTGTCGGTTTTCGCTTGTAAGTCTTCGATTTTGTGTGACATCAAACATAAATCATCCACGCGCGAAATCCAGGTCTTCTAGATTCTTCACGTCGGTCCAGGATATCCCTGTCTTCTCGTTTCCCACTGTCTGACGCATAATCCAGTCCACCACAATTAGGAATATCATTGGTGATAATAAGCACCCTTGTCTGACTCCTGTGTTTACTCTAAACGCCTCACTGAGTTTTCCGTTGTGGATCACTTGACATGTGCCGTTGTCGTACAGTTGTTGAATAAGGTTGATGAATATTTGGGGTACGCCGTAGTACTTGAGTAGTTTCCAAATTACTTCGCGGTCAACGCTGTCGAAGGCCTTCTCAAAGTCTATGAAGTTGAGGTAGAGATTTGATTGCTATTCCATGCTTTGTTCGATGATAATGCGTAGAGTTGCAATTTGGTCAGAACATGATTTGCCTTTCCTGAATCCAGCTTGTTCTGGTCGGAGTTCTGTATCCAGCGCGTTGTTGATTCTCTCCAGGATGATGCGACTCAGGATTTTACTTGGCGTCGACAGGAGCATGATTCCTCGCCAGTTCTTGCAGAGTCCCAGGTCGCCCTTCTTTGGTAGTTTCACCAGGTAACCTTTCCTCCAGTCAGTAGGCACCTTTCCCTCTTTCCAGATCTTTTGCAATAATGGAGTCAGCATATCTGCCGTCGTTTCTGGGTCCGCTTTCAGTGCTTCAGGGGGTATTCCATCTGGTCCAGCTGCTTTTCCTGCTTTCAGAAGCTTGATTGCATTCATGACTTCAGTTTTCGTTGGAGGATTGGTGTCAACTTGCAGTTGTGTACGTGCTGTTGTTGGTATTACTGGACGGGTTGTAGGTGGTGGTCGATTCAAGAGTCCTTTGAAGTGGTCCGCCCATTGTTTAATCTGTCTTTCTTCTTTGGTAATTGGGTTCCCTTGGCTGTCTTTTATAGGTTTCACTTGTGTTGATCTCTTCCCGGATAGAGACTTGGTTATCTGATATAGTGTCCTCAGGTCCCTTGTGCCTGCTGCCTTCTCAGCTTCAGTAGCCAGGTTGTCGTAGAATTGTCTTTTGTCCTTCCTGGCACTCTTCTTCACTTCTTTGTCCAGTGCTGTGCAAGTTGAGATCAGCGTCTCTTTCTCTTGTCCATCTTTGCATTGAATCATTTTTTCTTTCACCTTCCTCCTCTCCTTTATTCGTTTCCAAGTGTCTGTTGAGAGCCATTCCTTGTCTTGTTTCTTCTTTCTTCCTAAAACCGTTGAGCACGTTTCGTTGAAAATTACCTTCAGAGAGTTCCAATGGTCTTCCATGGATGATTCCTCAGTGGTGCCACGTAGTGTTTCCTGCTTTGCTCTGACAGTTGCAGTGAAAGTGTCCTTTGTGGTTGTGTCCTTCAGTTTTTGCGTGTTGAACTTGCATTGTGGCCTATCCCCAGGTATCCTCGAGGCTTTTAGCTTCACCTTGAAAGTCCCTTGTACTAGATAGTGGTCTGAACCCACATCTGCTCCTCTCCTCGACCTTGTGTCCAGTAGGCTCCGTCTCCACTTCCTTGAGATTGAAATGAAGTCTATCTGGTTTTTGGTGTGTCCATCTGGTGAAATCCATGTTGCCTTGTGTATATCCCTGTGTTTGAACACACTGCCACCAATCGCCAAATCATTGAAGGCGCAGAAGTCTGAGAAGAGTTCGCCATTTTCGTTCATTTCACCGAGGGCCTCACGACCCATGGTGAGTTCTCTTCCTGTATTGTCTCCTCCCAGTTTCGCATTCATGTCGCCCATCAGGATTCTGAAATCGCCATTTGGGACGCTGTCCATTACTGTTTGTAGTTGTCTATAGACATTCTCCTTCTTCTCATGTTCTGAGGCGTTTGTAGGCGCGTAGCACTGAATGATTGTAACCTTCTTTCCTTTTGAGTTGAACCTGGCTGTCATTATCCTGGAGGAGATTGGTTCCCACTGCATGAGAGCTTTAGCCGCTGTTGGTGACATCATGATGGCTACTCCCTCGGTGTGCTCGTGATTGTCCTCTGGGTGACCAGAGTAGATTATTGTCTCTCCAGTTGATAGTTAGCTCCTTCCACATCCGTTCCATCTGCTCTCGCAGATTCCCAACACTTCTATTTTATATCTCCTCATTTCTGCGGCTACCTGGGCAGCCTTTCCAGTTTCGTACATTGTACGAATATTCCACGTCCCCATCCTTATTTTTGCTTTCATCGAAAGAAGGCATATCGGCTGACTGGATTCCCGAAGGCTTTCACCAGCCTGCGTCATTTCACTTCCCCGATTCCAGCGAAAAGTAAGGTTATTGTTTGTATTTTTAGAATTTTGAATATATTTGTGCGTTGAAGTTTTAGTAGCAATTTGGTTAAGTTTTGGGGGTGGAGTTGCTAGCACCACGCCCCAACCCTCCCTCTTTATCCGGGCTTGGGACCGGCTAGAATACTAGTGACCTAGTAATCTAGGCGAGGTTCCACTATTATTAGCAATAATAATAATAATGACGACACCAACAATAAGGAATCTAAATCATCATTATTACTTCCTTACGAAGAAGGAACCTCGGAAACCTTATGCATAATTCTTAACAAGGCAGGAATGAAAAAGGCATTCAAACAAACAAACTCAATTAGAAACAAGCTTTGTCGGTTAGAGGATCAATCTTATGCAGCCAATTAAACAAAACAATTTAGTTTATCTAATACCCTACTGGAATGATTGTCAGGTCAAATAGATAGGTCAAACTAGTAGAATAGGAGCAGTCAGACTAGCCGAGCATAAAAACCTAGCAGCAAAATCTAGATTAGTTGACCAGAATAAGATGAGAAAACTGGAGAACAGTTAGTTCACCTATAACACTCACTACATGCAATTACACACAACGACACAATAGGATGGGATAAGATGACAGTTTTAAAATCTAATGTCACAGGGTGAATGGAGGGAGAGATTGATAACGGAAGCTTTGTTTATCGAATCAACTGAAGAGAGTACGTGTAATAGGAATGATTCAACACCTGTCCACACGGATATCTGGAAAATTCTACTACCCCTACGACAAATAGGAGAAAACAAAGAAAACTATAAAACTGAAGTTTCGAAGTCGTGTGATTACAATTGATATGATTATGAACAGTAATAAATTTTGTTCGAAACTTTGTCATCCAGTAAATAATACTGTTTCACAGACTGTGTGACATATCTAATAAACAAATGAATATGGAATTACTTATTACCACAGTGCCCAAGTTTTACACATATACTGACATTCGGATTCTGTTGAACACAAATGTGAAGTCAGTCAGTCGGTCGGTCATTTCCTCTATACGGGGAAGAAACTTGTACTGCGCGTGAGTCACGAATAGGATTCCCAACAGGCCAATGCAAACTTTTATCAACAACTGCCCCCTTCACTGGCTCCATATTGAAGATCAAATGGCCGACTGATTAGAAAGAATTAGCAACAAGAAACTCTGACGATGAAGGAACCAACGAAGAGCCGATCGCTCAACCAATAGGATATGTAGGAGAAAATAGAGATGGATTGGGCAAATGCTCCTGAGGAAACCATCGAATGACATTTCGCTCAATGCAGGCAATCTCACGAGTGGAACCCGAATGGGAAACGAGAGACGAGTGGGTCGTCAGTGCAAGGGTGACATGGAGGAGATGAGAGATTATGGGGAATCGTGGACCCATCCAGGCGAAGAGGACAGCAGAGAATAGAAGAAAGTGGAGATGCATTGTTGAATCCCTATGTCCCACTTGGAACCCAAGGGAAATATTCACTTTATATTTTAATACACTGTTACGTAATCCATGGGAAATATTTCATTCGCTTACTCAAAATACTACAGGATATAAGATGAAAAATTTAAGATAAGCTAAGCTCAGATAGGATAGAAGAATTAAATTGATTCATTTAATCAGCATTTTGGGTAAAAATCGATTTTTTTTCCTTGCTCACGTGATACATTCACCAAACCGAATAGCTTATATATGTATATACTAAAAATAAATGCTTTGAGCTAGAAAAAGTAGAAAAAGAAGAGGAGATTAAGGCAGAATTTTTGAAACACCCAATTTATATTTTGTTATCTCGTCATTTCGTGACAACTTTTTCTGAAAAATCCAACTTGATTTGTAAACGGATTTATTTTTTTAATTCAAACGTTAATTTGTACAAGTTTCATTTATTTCAAAGTGTGTTAACGGATTGATGTCAATTAGAGAAAAAGAGAGAGTGGTGTTTCGTACCAATTTGGGACTCTTCAACAGTACTGATCCCTGACTACATGGTGAATTGAACCTTGGCTACCTTCAGGTTATTAGTTCAGGTTCATTGACTATCATTCAGTCACTTGGGCTAGATTCTAATGGCTCACGAATTCGTCCACTCAAGAAGGTAATTAAAGAACTCTCGTTCTACTGTAGATATATGGACGATACTTTTATCTTGCATAATAATAAAATCGATGCAGAGGTCCTTCTGCAAAAGTTCAGCCACAAATTGAGTTCACTTCGCCAATGATATAAGTCTGATTTCCCACAAACTGGAAGATATGCAAGTGATAAAAAGCAGCAGGTTGGCAGAAGAAGCATCAAAGATAGGACTTCCCTACAGGTGAACATAGAGAAGACAGATGTGGTGATGAAGATTCCTGGCCAACAGCAACAGCAACTACAACAATGGACAACAATCAGCATAAATGGGAGGAACCTGAAAGAAACAACCTCCTTTACATATCTGGGGAGCATCGTTTCAACTACAGGCGGATGGAACTGACGAGGATGTCAAAGGGAGGATAGGGAAAGCAAGGCAAGCTTCAATTTCTCTCAATTCTGTGTGGAGGTCAACAGCCCTACTCAGTATAAAAAATAGGATCCAGATTTTCAACTCCAATGTGAAGTCAGTGTGTGTGGGAGTGAACCAACCCAGCAGGAATCAATTGTGCAACAAATAAGCAGGAAGAAATGGAGGTAGATTGGCCATACTCAGAGAAAACAAATCATCAAGTGAGTGATATCACACGATAGGCTCTCGAGTGGAACCCGAATTGGAAGCGGCGAGTTAGCTGGTCGTCAGTGCGAGGGTGACATGGAGGAGGAGGTGATGTGAAGAGGAGATGAAAGCATGTGGACAGACGTGGAGCCAGGTGAAAACGTTGGCGGAGAACCGAACGTAATGAAGACGTGAGGCTGAAGCCCTATGTTCCTCTAGGAACTAAAGGAAACAATAATAATAATAATAATAATAATAATAATAATGAAAAGGAGAAAGACAACACCTTATCATTTCTTGATGTCCTGCTAACAAGAAGGCAAGATGGTGGCAGTATTCAGAAGGGTATTTCCTGAAAGAAGTCATGGGATGTGGCCAATACATCCATTTCAAGACCTTTGTTCCGCTTGCATACAAACGAAATCTTATCAGTACCTTGAGGTTACATGCTAGAGAAATCTGCACAACCGACACTCTAGACGATGAAATAAGGAAAATAAGAGACCTGTATACCAGAACAGATACCCCGAAACATTTGTTAAACTCTCGATGAGGAGAAGAGATAGAAATAAATGACTGCAAACTGTGCAGAAGAAACGCATATATAATGAATTCACCATTTAAAGGAGACGCACTAACTGAATAGCTGGCAACGAAACTTCCAGAAATAATAGCTAAAACATTCTTTGCCACAAGATTGTGTTTAAAATTCACCACTCATTGTATAATTCCAATGCAAGTGAAGGATAAGCTACCGAGTCTGGCCACTTCAGTGTGCATTTATAAATTTAACTGTTCATGTGGAGACAGTTACATAGGTAGAACGACTCGGCAAGCTGACCGTCGCCTACTGGAGCATCATCCAAAGTGGTTAGTTAAAGGAGTCGTCAAGTCATTTCCATACTGGCATATCTAGTGGATACGAAGCACAAGATTGACAAACAAATTCAGCTTCTACAATCCTATACACCTCAACTCCGTAAATTGGTACGTCTTCATATTAGTTTGTTTATTAGATATATAACACGGTGAAACAGTATTATTATTTACTGGATAACAAGCTTTTGAACAAAATTTATTGGTCATAATCATTTCATTTATAATCACACGACTTCGCAATCTGAGTTTTATAGTTTTCTTTGTTCTCTCCTTTTTATCGTAGGGGTGGTGGAATTTTCCAGATATCGGGCACAGGTGTTGAATCATTCCTATTACACGTACTCTCCTCATTTGATTCGCTAAATGAAACCTCCGTTATTAATCTCTCCCCTCCACCCTATGACATTAGATTTTAGAACTGTCATCTTATCTCATCCCGTCCTATTCTATGGTTGTGTGTGACTGCATGTAGTGCTATAGCTGAACTATTCTCTAGGTTTCTTATCTTATTAGGATCAACCAATCTAGATTTTGCTAGCTAGTCTGACTGCCCCTAATTTACTAGTTTGACCTATATATTTGGCATGACAATCATTCTAGCAGGGTACTAGATAAACTAAATTGTTTGGTTTTAAAGGCTCCACAGGGTCCTTTAACCGACAAAGCTTGTTTCTAATTGAGTTTATGGGTTTGAATGTCGTTTTTATTCCTGCCTTGTTAAGAATTCTCCTTAAGTTGGTTTCCGAGGTTCCTTCCTTGTATGGAATTACTACTGATGATTCAGACTCCTTATTGTTGGTGTTGTCTTTAATATTATTATTATTATAATCACTATTATTATCATCATTATTATTGTTATTATCACTATCGCTACTATCATTATTTATTTTATTTTTACATTTCCCTACATATTTCCTGACTAATTTATCTGGGTAATTATTAAGTTTCAAGGCTTCTTTTATTTGTATCAGTTCCTGTTTTAGATTTTCCTTGTTACTACTTAGTTTTTGTGCTCTGTCATTTGAACATTTCACCAATCCTATTTTTACTGACATAGGGTGGGATGTTCGAAACGTCATCCAGTAAATAAAACTGTTTCGCTGTGTGATATGTCTAATAAACAAACTAATATGTAATTACTTACTACCACAGTGCCCAAGTTGTACACATATATTAATTGGTACGTCTTCAGTTGATAAGCATAGCTGAAGCAGTTGCCATAATGATTTTTCAACCTAATCTCTGTGTTCAGAAACACTCTGTTCAATCTCTCTCTCTCCCTTGGCCTTCGCCCACAACCCAAAATAGTTATCTCTCCTGGTGACACCGGATAACTGTAAATAGTATCTTATTATATTTTTATTTATAATGCTAATTGTATTATCAATATCATGCTGTGCTGTAGTTGTACATCTGATTCTCGGTTTAACAGCTTTTCTTTGTTATTATTATTATTATTATATTATGTAATCGCTGTGACAATAGTTATTTTCCCCTCTGACCCTACTAGGATACACATCCTACCTATACACTCACCGTTGCCTAGATTACATAAACACTTGAATGAATTTATCCTTGTTACTATTATTATTATTATTATGATCACCTCGATTGTTATTCATTAATTCACACCTCTGGTGCCATATTTTACAAACCACATTAATTCGAATGCCTATGACTAATGTTCATTACGTAACTGCAAATTCCAAACAAGGAAAGAACCTCGGAAACCACCTTACGCAGAATTCTTAACAATACAGGAATAAAAGTGGCTGGAATTCAAACTGCCCACAAACTCAAGTAGAAACAAGCTTTCTCGGCTAGAGGATCAATCTTATGCAGCCAATTAAACAAAACAATTTAGTTTATCTAATACCCCGCTGGAATGAATGATTGTCAGGTCAAATACATAGGTCAAAGTAGTAGAATGGTATCAGTCAGACTAGCTAAACATAAAAACCTAGCAGCAAAATCTAAATTGGTTGACCCGAATAAGATAAGAAATCTGGAGAATAGTCAGTTCGGCTATAGCACGCAATACATGCAGTTAAACACAACCATACAATAGGATGGATGGGATAAGATGACAGTTTTAAAATCTAATGTCACAGGGTGAATGGAGGGAGAGATTGATAACAGAAGCTTTGTTTATCGAATCAACTGCGAACCAACACGTGTAATAGGAATGATTCAACACCTGTCCACTTGGACATCTGGAAAATTCTACTACCCATACGACGACAAATAGGAGAGAACAAACAAAACTATAAAACTCAAATTTCGAAGTCGTGTGATTATAAATTTTGTTCGAAACTTTGTCATCCAGTAAACAATACTGTTTCACTGTGATACATGCAATAAACAAATTAATATGGAATGTAAATGCAAAGCCTAGTGAAAATTTACCTAAAATACGTATCCGCTTGTTTAGTGGTGTGATGCAGACAGTATGTTCCAAGTGAATATTATTCTCACAGTTCTGTTCTTCAATTGCTTTTTTTCAGTGTCTGAAGCATATTGTTGCTTTTCTGAATTCCTTTCCTGATATACTACTTATATCTGATTATAAGTAGCACTCACCACACTTACTTTAATCGTCGTGTTCTAGAATTCTAACTTTTATCGATTCGCGATATATATATATATATATATATATAGCACAACTGCCAGCCAGTATGACCTAGTGGAACCCACTGATCATGACTTTTCACAAGAATTTCAGGCAATTTTTTTGTAGATATGATAGAGAAGATTTGTAGCTTAGGTGGTTGAGTTCTCTGGGCAGGACAGTTAATTTGCGAAGCTCCCATTACCCCACCACTAGGCAACATCTTCCTTCAGCGCATACTTCAATTTACTGAAGTGAGCTTTTAGATTTCTCCGCGAGTTTATTAGTCATCGCTCCTGGTGGGTGACCTTGAACGTGACTGTTTAGTTGTTTTTATGTGTTCTCACACCCTCTAGGCTACTTGTATTAGAACTGATTGTTTCTTTGACTTGAACTTTGACCCTTTGTGTGTGTATGAGATTTCCTTCTTATTGATTGGTAAATTTTGCCTATCTCGATGTGTCTATTGATTGACGATTCACTGGAATACCAGGCAGGCTTCTAAAAATTCTCTAGCATTCTTGGTGTTTCCTCTGTCTAACATTTAAACGCTGGTTGTCCCAGTGGAATTGATGTCCGTGGTTGTCTGTATGTAGTGAGGCGATATGATGGAGTGGATATCATGTCTTTTGACGGCTAGCTTATGATCGTGGATATGAAGACGAAGGGGGCGTCCACATTGGCCAATGTAGTGTTTGTTCGCAGTTGTTACAATTTATTTTATAGAAAAGAAAAGGCGTTCAGCAAAGAGTTACTCTTTTCGGCGATATCATTCTCAAGCTGTACAAACCGCAAATTTATAGTAATTTTTCTTGGCAACAAAAGGAATATTTCCAAAGATGTGTCAATGCAATTGTTAATTTTTGACAACAAATTACGTAATTTAGAAGGCGTTAATCGGTTAGAAACTAAAATAAAGTTACAAAAGTAGGTTGGGTGACGTAATCTAATTGATAGGGTTCAATGAAAAATGAATGAGAGTCAAGTTAATAATCTGAGTAGAATTCACTTGAAAATGAATGAGAGTTAAGTTGATAAGCTGAGTAGAATTCACTTAAAAATAAACGCAAATGGAGTTAGCAACAGTCTTCATGAGGGTAGAGATTTAATAGAGGGTGGGGGTAGAAAATAATGCAATTAAGAAACAGACAAACAAAGAAGAAAGAGGTAAGACAAAATTACGTATTTGGTGTTGAGATAGATCAGGACCATTGTAGATTTAGTGACTGAACAAACTTCTTTTGTATGCAGAGTTCAGGATTCAATATGTGAATTGCCATTGCTTCTGCAGTTTGAAGAAGTTTAACTCGTACTCTTTTGGCAAGATTCCCACGTATTGTGTAGATAACTGAGAAGTTGTTTTGTGGGTTTGCTTGGTGTCCGGATTCGATCAAGTGTTCTAGGATAGAGCTGTGGCGGGGGGATCTTCTTTCTCCTTTATAAAACTATTAAGCCTAAACTATGCTCATTCAAAAGAAGTTAGCAAAGGCATTAATCCCCCCCTTGGCCTATTAAGAGCTAACAAACTGATGACTTCTCCAACACTGCTTACTGATATTTTCAACCTCTCTCTTATCATCCCTTAATCTTATCACATCTTCGTTACACACATAATTTATGAAAACAAAACACGTAGTTCAGTGAACAGTCTCTTTTCGGCGGTGAATTCATTTTCTTAGCTGTACAATCACAAATATATATATATATGTTATTTTGTATGTATGTGTATCTTTTTTTGACAACAGCTTGATTCCACACCGTATTTTTTGGTACAGGTGTGGAATTTTCAGCATATGATATCGGTAGCCCAAATTTTGCAGGCCGACCATAGATATCAGGTGTGTGTCGGCAGAGGATCGAACCCCGGACCATGTGCATGGTCGGCGAGAGTCCTAACCACTGTGCCACCGACGCACATTAAGTGTGTCAAACAAAACTACAATTGGTTATGGTTATTTTAACTAAACAGGTGAAGATTGGTTATTGGAGTTACGTAATACAAAATCAGTCAGATGCGCACCTTGTCCAAGAGGATTCAAGAACACTATCCAGCATGGTTGCGAAAAGGCAATAGGGGTGCAATAAGGAGTGCGATAATTGAACACCTGGTTGACACTGATCATTCCATCTCAACAAACGCCTCCTGCTTCAAAGTAATCTACAGAGTCATGAATAACCTATCAAAGGCAATACGGTTTTGTCTTCTTTGTATCGCTGAAGCTCTGGCCATTCACATAGAAAAACCGGAGCTGTGCATACAAAAGAGAATTACTCAACCACTTCTACTGTCTTGGTAACAACTTTGTTGATTTTGATGACTTAATTTTCTTTGTTTGCCTGTTCTTCAATTGCTTATAATTCTTCTATTCATTTAGAACTCTTACGTAATTTCGTATTCTCTTCTTTGTTCCTATGTGTATCCTGAGTAAAACTCACTCATCAAACTATTCATATTATTACATAACTTCTTTTTTAACAACTAGTTATGACAACTCATCACCTTTTTTACTACCCTAATTTGATTAACACTCAATTTTCTTGACTGATTTTGTATTACGTAACTCCAATTACCAATCTTCACCTGTTTAGTTAAAATAACCATAACCAATTGTATTTTTGTTTGACAAACTTAATGTACACATACATACAAAATAACCCATGTATATATATTTGCGATTGTACAGCTAAGAAAATGAATTCGCCGCCGAAAAGAGACTCTTCACTGAACTACGTGTTTTGTTTTCATTAATGCCTGGATGGGGATTATCCATGAATTGAAACACATAATTTATTTACTTCCCTTACAATTTAGCATTACTTAATCGGTTCATTTATTTTTCTTAGCCTTTATCGACTACGACGTCTACCTGAACATTTGTTGTTGTTTAATCATGCTGTTTTTCGTTAGTATTGTTATCACAGATCACCTCACTTTTTCACCCTTGTTACTGATAGAACCATTATTATTATCATTACTATTACTATGACTAATTGAATAATCTATATGCACAGAATAATGACAACACCAGCAATAAGCAATTCAAATCATCACCAGTAGTGCTTCCATACAAGGAAAGAACCTCGGAAAACCTTACGAGGAACTCTTGACAGCGCAGGAATATAAGTGGCATTCAGTCACGCACAAACTCAATTAAAAACAAGCTTTGTCGGTTAAATGGTGGGTCCTGTGAAGCCGATTAAACAAAACAATTTAGTCTATTTGATACCCTGTTTGAATGACTGTCAGGTCAAATACATAGGTCAAAGAGGTAAAACAGAGTCAGTCAGTCAGACTAGCGGAGCACAAAAACCTAGCAGCAAAATCTAGATTAGTTGACCGTAATAGTTAGTTCAACTACAGCACTCACTATATGGAATTACACACAACCATACAATAGGATGATGGGATAAGATGACAGTTCTAAAATTTGACATAACAGCGTGGAGGGGTGAGATTGATAATAACAGAAGCTTTATTCAACACCTGTCCACCCGGACATCTGGAAAATTCTACTACCCCTACAACGACTAGCAGGTGCGTGGTTATAATTGACGATATGGTTATGAACAGTAAATAGTGTTCTCAGCTGTGTCATTGAGTAAATAATAATACTGTTCCTTTGTGTGATATATCCATCTAATACACACTACCACAGTGCCCATGTTTTACACATATCCTCATATTAGGTAGTTGCGGGCAAAATGGAAAAAGATATCGTACCTAAGTTGCGTATTTACTGGCGGCCACAAGCAAGGTGCATCTTTAATCGCCAAGGGATTGGTGTCTGCTTAGAAATTCAAACCCATATCATCTATTGCTGAGATCAGAAACGTCACCACCGAGCTACTCAACTTACTATTGACCTCTTGTGGGGCTTAATTCAGATTTGTAACTATGGATTAACCATAATCGTGTGTCTAGTCCTTAGTGGAGATTTATTCCAATGGACTTCAGCTCCTCTGGCGGTGCAGATAGACCTTGCTGAAGAATACGAAACAAGACGAAATCTGGGACGATGGCTTCTTGTCTGTTACTTTAATACAACGAATAAATGTGGTGTAAAATACGAAGCCAATTCACTTAAAGATTTAATACGTATTGCTACACTTCTCTACAGTCTTGATTCTGACACTATTTAATTATTTACATTGACCTTTTATTTGACTAATTTAAACGTCAGTCTGTCACTTCTAAGGTCAACATGCTAAATACAGGTATTGTTGTCCAGTGATTAAGAAAATACCTTTTACTTTTCATTACCATGTAAACGTACTTAAGTCGAATGCTTTTATACGATTTTATTATTATTATTATTATGATTATTAATATTATTGTTTCCTTTAATTCCTAGAGGAACATAAGGCTTCAGCCGTGCGTCTCCATTGCGTTTGGTTCTCTGCTAGAGTCTTCACCTGGCTCCATGTCTGCCCACATGCTTTCATCTCCTCTTCACATGACTTCCTCCAAGTCACCCACCCTTGCACTGACGACCAACTCGTCGCTTCCCATACAGCCGGGTTACACTCGAGGGCTAGTCTAGTGATGTCACCTGATGGTTTCCTCAGAGTATGGCCAATCCATCTCCATTTCTTCCTGCATATTTGTTTCACAATCGGTTCCTGTTGGGTTGGTTCGCTCATCGCCAGAGATCTTTGTTGTTGATCTTTTCTAGCCATCTGATATTGAGTATTGAGCGAAGACAGTTAACTGTTGATGAAGGTTTGTAGTTTGTTTGAGATGCTCTTTATGACGCGCAGTGCAAGTCTCTGATCCGTATAGTAGCACTGACTTCACATTGGAGTTGAAAATCCGGATCTTATTTTCATTTTCATGCTGAGTGCTGTTGACATCCACACAGACTTGGGAGTAATGAAAGCTTGCCTTCGATTGTATTAACTTCCATTTATGCCAATTGTTGTCTGTTGGTGGTGTTGCCCAGGAATCTTCATCACCTCTGTTTCTCTTTTGTACGATATCTATACGTACTCTGTTCCTCCAATGTCAAGTTATTCTTTTTTTAAATTTACTAACCAAGTAATCAAGTTACATGCCTATAGAAACCAGTCATCAGTCAACACATCAGCACACTGTAGAAGGGATATTTTTTCATCAAGGACCTTCAGGTTATATGTCTTTCCAGCAGATTTAATAAGAACTCGTGACTGGTAGGGTCTACGATGTTTTGTTGGACGATAGATACTCACCGATGCCAGTGGATGGTGTTGGCTCTATATCATCAGTTGACAGAAGTTAGATTTCACGAGTCTTCAGGGATTCATCCTAGTTACTGGACAGTCACCAGGCTCGCTACATAAGCTGGAAGTGATGAGTCTGATCCCTAGTAGTGTCGAGAAAGCGTGCTGTGAAGAGTCCCGAACTAGGACGAAACAGAACTCAGAGTACTTCCCCAGATTTCAGTCTTTCTTTACCAATTGGTGACGAGATCTACCCCGTAATATCGATTATTATGTAAGTATTATTCAATACAGGCTAGAAACTTTCACTGAGCGTCACGCAAAAGGATTTCCAAAAGGCCATTGCAGAATTTAAATAATAATTCCCTTCTCTGGCTCCATACTGAAGATCAAATGGCCAGAAAGAACTAGCAACAAGAAGCTATAGTGACAGACCAACCAAGAGCCGATTGCTCAACAAATATGCAGAAGAAAATGGAGATGGATTGGGCTTACGTTGGCTGAGGAGGCCATCGAAGGACATCTCGCGCAATGCAGACCATCGGTCGATTGGAATGCCAATAGGAAGCAACGAGTGGATCATCCTACATTGGAATGAAGGAGATCGTGTATTGGGGAGGAGGAGATGAGAGGTTATAGACAGTCGTGGGCCCAACGGAAGAGGGCAGCAGGAAATAGAACAAAGAGGAGATGTGTTGTTGAAGCCCTATGTTCCACTCAGAACCCAAGGGAACAATATTAATAATATTGTGGTGAGAGCTGTCTGCAAGACAAAATTGTAGACAACAAGTGACGTTAATGTTGACGTCCCGAATCAGGGTCATGAGAAAAAAACAATAACAAAGCTTAACCTTGAGGAACTCAACAAACAATCACAGCAGACTTAACGTGTGCAAATACGATTTGCAGATATATGGTCTGACTTTCTAAGAAACGGTCACAAGCAGTAGAGAATAATCTTGAGCAAGAAAACAACCAATCAGAAGAGGTTGCTTCTCCGCTGACAATCATGTACATAAAAATCTATAAATATCTGTTGATTTTCTCAATAAACGATCTGTTGCCTGGCACTTGTCTTCTGTAGTAACAATATAAGCATTATGATCCAATTCTATTCAAGCGAGTACCAGGATCTATTAAACAGATTACACGACAATGTTTCATCGACTTTAGTGAAGTGGACTGATGAAATGAGTAGAATGTGGAAGACTTAAAAATCTACTGTGAGATGGGCATACCTAGAGAAAACGAAAGTACCAAATGATATGAAATTAGGATAGAACATCCTTTTTTATTCCTGGAACCACCGACACATGATAGGATATTCTAATATCTTTGAGTTATTTTTAAACCCTGTATGTTTTCATTGTGTGCTCTACAAACAAACATTAGTTTGATAGGTAGGCTGTTGAGAAGTGACTACGGGTAATCCAATGAAATGTTCCTAGGTGACTGGAATCGAACGTCAGGAAGTCTTAGACCTAGGTTTCTTGCCAGTTAGCACTCACCAGTCAGCAAGGCGTATTTGCAATCTCTAAAGAACTGATGTCCCTGCTGAGATCCGAACTCAGATCATCCAGTGCTGCAGTTCGTCAGAGACGTTCTCACTCAGCTATTTGAGTTCGCGACTGACCTTCATTAGGGGTTAATGGATACTTTGACTGGAAACTAGGTAGTAACTAGTGTAATGTGTCTAGTCCTTTGTTTGGTGCAAACTGAAGTCTATCCATCAAGTTGGCAATGTGGCCACCATGCTACTAGGTGGCTCTCCATCACGGTGCATTCTGAATTGATGTCAGATGGTTGGAGGAGGTGATCGGCAGGAAGCCTTATCCCTAGGTGTTTTGTGCTTGTTGAAACTCGTCAGTAAGGTGTATCTACATTCTTGAAAGCACTCATATCCCTTCTGACGGCATCGCTATGGCAGGCTACCTAGCATGGTGGCCACATTATGAACATGACTGATGGACTTCAGTCTGCATCAAATGAAGGAGTAGTATCCAGTCAAAGAATCTAAGAAATGACTCAGCGCTGTGATGATGATGATGATGATGATGATGATGATGATGATGATGATGATGATGATGATGATGATGATGATGATGATGATGATGATGATGATGATGATGATGATGATGATGATGATGATGATGATGATGATGATGATGAAAGTCAACACGACGAGATACAGGTGAATCCACATGCAGTGTGTATCTAGAATTGGTAGAAGTTAGAATTCTTAGGTCATTGGATTCCATCCCAGCGGCTAAATGGTCAACAAGCCCACCTTGTAACCTGAGCCTCCTCTGTTCAACCCCTGGTGGGGTCACGAGCACTTGCTACTGAAGAGTCCCAGACTGGGACAAAACGGCTGGGTTTTATTTTTCAGTGGTTCTCTAACTGGAGTTAGTTCATGATCAGACATTGAAATCAATCGAAACCCTGCAAACGAGCATCTGGAAATTGAAAATTTTGATTCACTTGTGTTCTCTGAGCTAACTGGATGGTGGTTTATTTGCGAAGCTTTCATTGCCTCACCACTAGGAAACATCTTCAGCGCATTCTTCAATTTTTTGAAATGAGCTTTTATATTTCTCCACGAGTTTATTAGTCACCTTGAACGTGACTCCTTGGTTTTGTGTGTGTTTTCACATCCTCTAGGCTACTTTTATTGGTACTGATTGTTTCCGTGGTCTGAAGTTTAACCCGTTTTGTGCAAAATTTCCTTCTTATCTATCGGTAAATTTCCTCTATGTCAGTATGTCTATTGATTGACGATTCACTGGAATACCAGACAGGCTTCTAAAATTTCTCTGACGGTCATGGTATATCCTCTTCCTAATATTTGAACGTTGTCCCAGTCGAACTGGCGTCCGTGGTTGTCTGTATGCAGTGAGGTGATATATGGGGGTGGATGTCATGTCTTTTGACGGTTAGTTAGTTTATGATCATGGATACGAAGACGAAGAGGACGTCCACTTTGGCCAATGTAGTGTTTTTCGCAGTTGTTATAATTTATTTTGTAGATGATGTTGGTTTTATCTTCTTTCACTATTGAGTCTGTCTTTTGGTTAACATAGAGCCAGTTGAGTGAAGTGATTTTGTTGGTTTGTGTGCAACATCAATTCCTAAAAGTTTGAAGAGTCTCGCAGTGATTTCTGAGACGTCTTTTATACAAGGTAGGGAGATTTTCTTTGTGTTTTCTTTGAAGGGCCTTTGATTTGTTTGATTGGTTGGCTCGCGGGTAGATGTATTTTGATGAAGTTCCTTGAATATCCATTCTTCTGGAAGATATCCATGAGGTATATTTCTTCAATTTTATTTAAAGTAGGAGTGCTCCAAAGAGTCCTGGCTCTCTTGTCTATCATTTATTGGGATGTTGCTGTTGTAATTGAGTATTTGGTCTGTGTGAGTTAAATTACTGTAAAGTGGAGTTTCTAATTTTCCTGTAGTTACAGGATTTCATCACACCGGTTCGAACCCCGCTGGGTGCGTACTGTTGAAGGGTCCCAAACTAGACTGACGAAACAGGTGTCCAGTACTTCCAGGTTTTCAAATGGCTCTCTCACCGATGTCAGCTCATGATGAAATCCTGCAACCAATCAATCAAATCCCTACAAAACCAATACTTGAATTTAATTCAATTTTAGATTTTCCCGTCCATTGATTGATTGGACCGAAGTGCTCTGTCTCAGGTTGACATTTCGGCTGCTCCTTGTGCAGATGCTTTGACGATCTCTGGGCATGTAATCAGAAGTTAATTGCTGGATGGTGACTATAGGCACTGGGTTCGAGCCTCGGTGGGAACATCATCACTCACTGGGAAATGCAGGTACATCCAGTGGCTGACGAGTCCCAAATAGGACGAAATGCACTTTATCCTGGATTCCACTACTGCTAGTCACCATTCACCAATTAACTTCCAATACTTGAATTTCCTGTGGTTGTTAGCGAATAAAATACCTATATGAGAAAAAGTATCCGAGATATTTATATATTGCTGAGAAGAAAATGTCAGTCTGTAATCGATAAAAAATATTGATTCTTTTTCTTTTGAATTATCACAATAATCATTATGACGAAATTGGTAATCATGGTAAGAACAACTTTTTAGCTCATTATTATTATTATATTATTACTATTACTACTGATACCTCTAGTTACCGTTTTCTAATGATTGATGTCGGTTGGAGTGTAAACCTCCCTCCTTCTTTTCACAAATAGAAAACAGAATTTTGTGATTTTTTTGTTCTTTGAATGGCAATGCACAATGTTTTCTTCTTTCTCTGTTATTTTTATCTTCCTTTGTGATATATTACTTACAAAAAATATTTTGTGGAGGCTGTGACAATACATTTACTTAATTTAAGATAGTTGGACTAATGAACCTTCTTTTACGTCTGTGGCTTCAGTTCTGTAGGTGTATTTGCATGTGTATATGTGCGTGTGCGTGTGTGTGTTTTAATGGTTACTTTGTGCTTATCGACTTTTGTATAATACACATGAAATCATATTTTTACTATATTACTGATAAGAATTTTTAAGTAGTATGTTTTATGTATGTGAGTATGATGTCTTCAGGAATGTTTAATGTCACACAAACTCGAAGACTTACAGGCAGGCAGGCAAGCGAAAACCAACAAAATGGCTGAAGAGGAAGCAGGCAACTAAAACAGGACTGACTCCAACTGGTCCACATAGAGAAGACGGAGGTGATGAAGATAACCAAACACCACCAACACCAACAGCAACAACCAGTCCCCATCAACGGGAGGGAGAGATTTGACACAGGTTACTTCTCACCTTCACTTATCTGTCTAGGCAGCCAACATCCTTTCAACCACAGGAAGGGAGACAGGCAGTCAGACAGCACGGATGAAGATGTCAAAGTCAGCCAGCTGGCCAGCCAACGAGAATCGGAAAGGCAAGATACACCTTCATCAACCTGAAACCAGTTTGGAAATCTTCCGATTCACCTACTCATTCAGCCAGCGTGAAGAGCAAGATTCGGATTCTGTTGAACACGAATGTGAAGTCAATCAGGCGGTCACTTTCTCTATATGGTTGAGAAACTTGTACTGCACATCAGTCACGAGAAGCATTTCCAACAGGCCACTGCTGACTTTTATCAACAGTTGCCCCATTCGCTGGCTCCATACTGAAGATCAAATGGCCGACTGACCATAAAAAATTAGTAACAAGAAACTCTGCCGATGAACAAACCAACAAAGCAAGAGTCAGTTGCTCGACAAATATTTGGGAGAAAATGAAGATGAATTGCACATATACGTCACTGTGGAGACCGTCAAATGACATCGTGCGCAATACAGGCCATCACTCGAGTGGAATCCCAGTGGGAAACGATGAGTGGGTCGTCAGTGCAATGGTAACATGGAGGAGATCGTGTGTTGTGGAGGAGGAGGAGATGAGAAACCACGGGCACTCGTGGACCCAGCTGAAGAGGACAGCATGGAAGTGAAGAAAATGGAGATGTGTTGTTGAGTCCCTATGTTTCACTTGGCACCCAAGGGAATAATGATAGTAATGTCTTCTGTAGGCATCTTGAATAGCGGAGTGGTAGATTAAATTGCGTAGAGGAGGATAAAAAATGAATGGATCCTTGTGATGAAAGAATATAGAAAGCGTGAGAGGAAGACAAACAAAGACGAAAAAGAATATGAGCAATAACTTGCACAAAATTGAAATTTCAATGTAAAGTTTTTCTTTTTGGCGATGATTATACCTCATTTTGCCTAATTCAGCAATTCTCCTATCAAATAGTACTTTGTTCTGCCGTTATATCTTGTGTCAGTGCCTTCAACCAAATCAAGATCCCGTGGCCTGTAACTTCTAGAATGAGAGATATCCGGAGCCGTTTTTACCTTGGTGGGCGTCCAGAATCCACTGGCAAAGACGGTAAGAGTGGGGAGGCTGATGATAGGTAGAGTAAAAGCTGCCTACCATAGCCTATGTGAAACTGATGAAGAGACTCCATGAAAGGTCGTTGGGTAGCTGATTTCAGAGCTTAACACCCTCGCAGATACACAGGAGGCATAGCAGAAATTTCTTTCACGTCTCCCATGTATCTCCACAAAGCTGTATCATTTACCTTCTCTGAAATTAAATCTGTCTCCCTTGTCCTTGATGTTTTTATGTAGATGAACGTCTCTTTACATTGTTATTATTATATTATTGTTTCCTTTAATTCCTAGAGGAACATAGGGCTTCAGCCGTGCATCTCTATTGCGCTCGCTTCTCTGCTAGAGTCTTCACCTGGCTCCATGTCTGCCCACACGTTTTCATCTCCTCTTCACATGACCTCCTCCAAGTCACCCTTGCACTGACGAACAACTCACCGCTTCCCTTTCGGGTGCCGCTCGAGGACTTGTCTGGTGATATCACTTGATGGTTTCCTCAGAGTATGGCCAGCCAATCCATCTCCATTTCTTCCTGCATATTTGTTTCACAATCGGTTCCTGGTTGGTTCGCTCATTGCCAGAGATCTCTGTTGCTGATCTTTTCTGGTCAGTCATTTGATCTTGAGTATTGAGTGAAGACAACTGTTAATGAAGGTTTTTAGTTTGTTTGAGATACTCTTTATGACGCGCCAGGTATCTGATTCGTATAGTAGCACTGACTGACTTCACATTGGAGTTGAAAATGCGGATCTTATTTTTGATGCTTAGTGTTGTTGACCTCCACACAGACTTGAGAGTAATGAAAGCTTGCCTTGCTTTCGCGATCCTTGCTGCTTTGATATCCTCGTCAGTTCCGCCTGTAGTTGAAACGATGCTTCCAGGTAGGTAGGTAAAGTAGGTTGTTTCTTTCAGGTTCCTCCCATTTATGCTGAATGTTGTCTGTTGTTGTTGTTACTGTTGGTGGTGTTGCCCGTCTCTTTACATACTACTGATAAATCTTATCAGTAACACTCTCCACAGAATAAGTTAGCCAAAATTTTAGGCCTAAACACGTTAGCACAAAACATGTGTTCTAATTTTCTGACATGCTTTCACTAATATTTTTAGTGAAATTTTCAAATATTTACAGTTAAATTTCAAGTATTGGTTTTTGCTGGGATTTTGATTGATTGGTTTGATTAGAGAAGCTACTCTAACTGATGTCAGCTCATGATGAAATCCTTCATCCAATCAAAAAAATCCCTACAAAAACCAATACTTGAAGGTATTGATATGATGATCACTAGCGACTGGCCCTATTCAGGCAGTTACCTGGCTTCTAGTGGGAAGCCGTGACCAGTAGGGCACAGCAGGTTGAAGGTGAGGCAGTAACTCATCGAAGAAGACATCGCAAAGTGGTCGCGCTATGTCGTGAATTGGCAGAAGTTCGAATTCATGGACTGACTGGCCATTGGATTGGGTCCCAGTGGCTGGCTGAATGGTCTACGAGCTAGTTCACCTTGTATCCAGATGGTCCTGAGTTCGAACTCTGTCGGTGGGTGCGTACTGCTTAAGATTTAGTCTGACGAGAGAGCTGGCTGTCCATTACTCCAGTCGTGGCTTTCCAATGGTTCTCTTACTGATGTCAGCTCATGATGAAATCCTCCAACCAATCAAATTAAATTTCAATCTGTTGATGTATGAAATTAGGGAGTGAGGACAGAACTAATCGCTAGGTGTTTTCCGTGTATAGTATGGCTCGACAGGAAATCCAGGCGTTTCTGTGAAGAATCGATAAAACACCTTTAAGACACCAAAAAGGTAAAATTTCATATGACTATGTTTCATTTTTAAACACGTAATAAAAAATCACATGAGACTGTACACAATGCCAACTACTTGAGGGAATCTAAATCGTAACTGACCACTTGTCTTCTATCTTACTAAATTTGCTTTGGTGATTACTGTTGTAACGACAGGAGACAAGGGCCAGGCAATAGATCGTTTATTGAGAAAATCAAAAGATATTTATAGATTTTTATGTACATTATTATTAGCGTTATTGTTAGCAGAGAAGCAACATCTTCTGATTGGTTGTTTTCTTGCTCAAGGTTATTCTCTACTGCTTGTGACCGTTTCTTAGAAAGTTAGGCCATATATCTGCAAATCGTATTTGCACAGGTTAAGTTTACTGTGATTGTTTGTTGAGTTCCTCGAGGTTAAGCTTTGTTATTGTTTTTTCTCATGACCCCTATTCGGGACGTGAACATTGACGTAAATTACTGTCGACAATTTTTAGCTTGCAGACAGCTCTCACCACACTGTGGGATTGTCTTCTAATATGATGGCCAATTCAAAACCTAACGGACAGTTTATGAGTGTCTTGCGCTAATGATCTTCAGCAGTACGCACCCACCCCACCACCAGGGTTCGAACCCCCGACTTTTTGCTTACAAGGCGGGCTAGCTCGTAGACCACTAAGCCACTGGGACCCGCAGATTCAATGACCAGTCCATGAATTCCAAATTCTCCAATTCACGAAATAGCGCGATCACTAGCCAATGTCATCCGTTTTGCTGTACCCTACTGGGGTTCTAGTGGGAAGTCGTGACCAGTAGGGTACAGCAGGTTAAGTGTGAGGACAAATACTCGCCAACGATGACATTAGCTAATGGTCACGCTATGGCATGAATTGCCAGAAGTTAGAATTCATAGGCTGGCCACTGGATCAGGTCCCAGTGACTGCAGCAATCTCTGAAAAGGTTGTCTAGGATGACAGTGAAACTTTCGCAGTTAAGGCATTCAACTTAGAGATCACAACCACACCACCATCATCCATCGGAACTATAAATCTAAAGTGTAAGAGGTAAAAGTAATGACGAAAAACACATGACACTCGGGGAGTCGAATGTTAGAAATTTGTTGGGATGTATTTGATATTGTTTTGTTCTCCAAGCTCGATGAGTTAATTCCTGGCCATACGTTATCCTTCAAGACAAGTTAGAAAGTCTTTAGCATGGAATTCAGTGTGAAATGAGTTGTCAGAATTCTCTATGAATTAAATCTGTCCAGGGGTTTAATTAATTAATTTAATTACTTAAATTGTAAAGCCATGAGTTTGGGGGTTCGGGTGTGAAGATGAAATAAAAGCCTCTGGGCAATCGCAGAGTCAGCTGAAAATGACAGTAGAGGACCTAGTGGGCTGGAGATGTACTGCGGAAGGCCTATGTTCCACATGGAACTCTGTGAAGGAATAGTAATAATCATGACGTAATATTTGACTTTTAGATGTATCGCAGCTTAAGTTTCAAATAATTCAATACTATATGTGATCCAGTCAGTCAAAACACATTAGTTTCAATTACATAAATTATAAAGAGTAAATCATTCTACGTAATTCAAGTGTTGGTTCTCAAGAATTTGAGTGGTTTCAAGATTTCATCATGAATTGACATCGGTTAGAGGACCATTGGGACACCTAGGAGTACTGGACAACTGTTTAGTCAGCCTAATTTGGGGCTCTTCATCAGTACACACCCACTGACAGGGTTCAAACCCAGCACCTTCCGGTTGAAAGACTAGTTCTGATGCTCACTGGCGACTAGACCTATTCAGGTAGTTAGTTACCTGGGTTCTAGTGGGAATTCGTGAACAACCAGTGGATACTGAAGGTCGAGTCTGAGGACAAATACTCGCCACGGATGACATTGGCTAGAGGTCGCTCCATATCGTGAATTGTCAGAAGTTGGAATCCAAGGTCTGGCCACTGGATCCGGTCCCAGTGGCTGGTTGAATGCTCTACGAGCTGGCTCGCCTTGTAACGAGAAAGTCGTGGGTTCCAACTCCACTGGGTGGGTGCGTACTGCTGGAGAGTCCCAAACTAGACTGCAAAAACAGCTGTTCAATACTCCCAGTTGATTGTCCAGTGGTTCTCTAACCGATGTCAGCTCATGATGAAATCCAGATAACCGTTTCATTTGAAAAGGCATCCAAATGAAGCATATTCGAGGAAATTTATATATGCTAAAGGCGGTTAACAGTGGTGTCTGTACAGATGTGGACTACATCTGATTTGGTAGCTTGTCTACATTCCAGTAAGAGTGCAGATTCTTTCCCTATCACCTAGAATTGTATGATAAATAACATAGTTCTCTGTTTTCCTGGAACTACGATGACACACTGTGACAACACAAGGCAAGACGCGGAAGTCAAGGTATATTTTCAAGTGGTCAAACTGCTGTATATATATATATAGTTTATATTCGTTAACCAATCACTGAGCGTGTGATTTTGGTTTACATTAAACGACATGAAATAGAATGTTCAAATATACATAGGATTCTGTTGCTAATGCAGTAATGAACTGTACATAATACATTAGAAAACAGAATGTTCAAAAGATATATCGTATTGTGTTGCTAATGGAGTATTGAACTGTGGGAATATGTGAGAATTATATTCCGTTGGCGCACATTTATTGTCTGTATCACGCCACCACAATACGAGTCTATCAAACAGATAATTCGGTACTCTAGTACACTCTGTACATGACTGATTACTTTAGGGTATAAAGCGAAGGGTTTCGCGTCCACGTCTTGGTGTGACATAGTTATATCCAACCAGTGGCTTTCCTGTCTAAGTCAATATCCAGTATCTAATAGGTATGTAAGAATTAAAACTGTAATTAACCATTGATATCAGCATAAAACTTGGGCATTGTGGTAGAGTATAACTCCAATATGGATAAGAAAAGATAAGTAACTTAGAAAAAAGTTCAGCAGTGATTGCACTGCACGCATTAACACACAACCACACAATAGGGTGAGAGAGGGTTAAAATTCTAAAAAGTAATATAAGTAGGTGGAGAGCGAGAGAGATTGATCACTGAATCCTACCTGGTTCATTGAATAATCTACACCCAATACATGCAATAGAAATGACTCAACGCAAATACCAGAGATATGCATCGGTCAGTCGGTTTTCGACACAGAACTTTGCACTGATGTGTGGCAGTTCAAGTCGCCACACTCCATGTAGCACACAAAGCAAGAGAAGAAAGTAGGAGAAATGCATATTAGAGACAGTAAACAGAGGTGTGAGACAAAAGAATAGTAATAACGAAGAACAAAACAGTTTAATTGGAAATCATAAGTCACAAGGAGTGGATGCATCTGCTACAGCCATTGAGAACGATTTTGAGCCATGTCACCAATTGTTTCCAACCATTGGTTTTTACCATCCCGAGGACCCCAACCAGTCAACCAGGAAGTCTACACCTTCCTACGTGGCTTAGACTAACTGTTGTAGATTTCATTGACTGGTGACATGTTTTCGTTTGACCGCCGCTAGCTCTTTTCCAGCCTGACCCTATTTCAGCTAACATTGCCCGTTGTCGAGGAAGGCGATGATTAGGCATACTTAACACGTGTCCTAATCATCTCAGTCGATGTAATTTCACAGTCTCGTCGACTGATTTTCCCTCCTTACCTAGCAATCGACCAACGCCTAACCTCAATATTGCTCACCTTATTATACCACTTCACGCGTGAGATAGAATGCAGACACCTATGATTGAAGACAGCTAATCTTTTCATGTCTTCTGCTCCCAATGGCCAGGTCTCACAGCCATAAAGGAGGACGGAGAGGACTGTTGAGCAGTACACACGCCCTTTGGTCGATAGTCGGATATCGCGTCTACGCCAGAGACGGCGTAAACTGGCATGCATATGCGAAACTAGCCCTCTGCATCTGTGCTGAGATTTCGTTGGAGATCAACCCGTTGGGGCTGATGGTACTTCCCAAATAAGTGAAGCGGTCAACGTGCTCTATCACTTCACGTCCTATTTCTAATCTAGGGGTTGGTGAAGTCCAATCCTGCAGCATCCTCTTACATTTTACAGGGGCGAATCGCGTGCCAAACATACGAAGATTGTTGCTCAAGGTGTTCAGTAGACTCTGCATTTTGTCAGCGTCCTCGCCTAGATATGCATGGAAGATATTATTACCACCAGTCAGTCGGTCAAATCAGAGGATGATAATAAATAATCTCAAAATTCTATTTCAATTCACATCCATTATAACATTATAACAAGTTACTTATTTTGACTATAAAAACACTCGTCTTATTTTTCCCATCTGATTGTATTTGATTGATAACACTCATACTATTACTTCCCAATGTACATTATCTTATATTGAAATTCATTCAAATGTCTAATCATCACTTTTTACTGATGTATATAAATGAAGCAAGAGAGTTGTGTCAGTGACTTGATATGATTATGAGTGGCACTAATAATTTGTGCTCGAAATGAGGTGATCAGGTAATATTACTTACTGTATAACCACACTGTGTGATTTAATTAACCATCTCTTCATGAAATCCGTAACACCTAGATTAATCCAATGAAATAAACAACTGAGAATTTTAAATATAAACAAATAGATTCGAATAAACAAATTATATATATATATATATATATATATACAAAGAACTAATACGATATTGTACAAAAAGTAGTTAACGGTTAAATTCATTTCAGTGTCACCTTCATGACAGACCGATTTCAGTTAGAAAATCAATTATTATTTAAAACCATGATGAACTAGCCAGGTGTTTTGTCCAAGTTTATGGACTCTCCAAGATCACATACTCAGGTCACCATCTAGGATGGAACTCAGAACCTTCGAATTACCAGGAGATCTTATTGATCATTATTCAGTCAGTAGATAGGAGGACTTGACGATTCGTGATTTTGAGATAGGGGGTTCACTACCATTCAATGCTATCGATGGGGATACTCTTAACAGCTTTCCAAGAGGCGATTGGTTTCAATTATTTTATAAAGGATTTCAGTTTTTAACAGCTGGTTTGCACGAGTTTGACCACTGATTGATATCAGTTAGAGAACCATTGAAAACCAGCACTGGAGTACTGCCAGACAGCTGTTTCGTCAGTCTAGTTTGGGACTCTTCAGCAGCACACACCCACCCCACTGTCTGGGTTCGAACCCATGGAGTCCTCAAAAATAAACTTATCTAACTTTTACTACTATTTGAGAAATGAACATATGGTACATTACTTTGTTTTAACCAGAATCTCTGTACTTTGAACTTAACCTCGTGGTTTGAATGAAAATATAGTTCTGTCTACAACTGTCCGTCTTCTCCACCATCTCAACTGCCATCGACCAATTCTAATTACTTATCTTCTATTGCAAAATTTCTCAGGGACGCCGTAATTCCTCCCTACGTTACCCTGGTCGACCTCTGGCAATATCGACATTGGAGAATTAAGATTGAAGCAGTCTCTTCTTACAATACTTCTGGAGTCTGTTAAGTTAATTATGGATTTTGGACCTTGTAATAACCCAAGTAACAAATTTTAATATATTCTTCCAGTAACTGTGCGGATTTTGCATTTTTTTATTTCTATTCGAATCCGGGATATTAAGCTAGCTAAGTCTAAGGTCCGCCACAAACCCAGTACCTTTCGGTTACAAGGCAAGCTACCTCGTATACCATTCACCCACCGGGACCGGACTCGTCAATAGCCAGTCCATAAAATCTAACTTCTAACAATTCATGATTTAGCGCTAGTGACTTGCTAAAGGACTAGGTTTCTTGGAGTTCTAGTGAGAAATCGTGACCAGTGAGATTCAACGAGTCAAGTGTGAGGATGGATGTCTCATCGATGACAGTAGTTGGTGGTCGCGCTAAATGCATCACGAACTGATAGAAGTTAGAATTCATGGGCTGTGGCCATTGAGAAATCGGGTCCCGATGGCTGAATGGTATACGAGCTAGCTTTATTTTTACCGTATGGGCTTGCTAACCTCACACCCATCCTTCGCCCTTTACTGGGTTTGCTGTCGGCTAAGTTAGGTTAAGGCGTGTGTCAGTCAACGATCGAAACCCAGACCACATGAGGCGTGGTTAGAGAGCAATTTACCTCTGAACCACTGACTCACACAATATATCACGTCCTGTCTATAATTCGATCCCGAGTCACTCGATGTTACACTCAGAGACATTACGACTGTTCCGGAGGTGAGATTCAAACCTGTGCCCACATCGTGAAACAGAACACCTAGAGGAGTATACCTTGAGTCTAGCGCCTTAGACTGCTAGGTCCTGCTGATCTCAAAACCAGTGAATACTGGACAGCTGTCTCGTTTAAACCCAGGACCTTCTGGATGTAAGCCGAGATTTTAGATTATTCAACTACTGGAATCACTGACGAAAATTACAGTGGAAAAGGTGTAAAAGTATTCAACGTGATTCATTGCATCAAATCGAACCTTTCCAATAGTCCATGTGTTGGTTTTCTGTGTATGTAACTGAGGCAATAGGAATTAACATTTTCAAGCCTAAATTATATATTTAGAAGTTCTTACAACTATTATCCTCCGTTTAGCCAGTTAAGATGTCACCATCTGATTATACCACCACCATCAACCCTCATGTATATTTTCAAACTCTGTCTTATAAATTAAAAGTCAATCTGAACGAAGAATATTCTTTTCAATAATTCCTCCTCTTCAGGTTCTTACAATTATAAAATATTTAATATTTGTTGTCGTTACAATAATGAGAGCCAGTTGTGCGGTGGACACATTTTATTAACGTAGAATAACAGATTAGTTATGGGGTGTCAAAATGAATAGTCGTATTTGTGTGACAAACGTCGTGCTGGGCTGAAATCGATTACAAAATATTTCGGTGAAATGGGAGACAATGGTGGTGATTAGTCATAATAGATTTGTAGAGTGTGGAGTAGGAAAAGCTAACAAGTCAGTTCAAGGTTATAGAAAGGTGTCAGATGAGTGGCTAGTACAAAGTGGTATGTATTAAAGAGGTGGAGATAGTAAGACTGCAATGAGAAGTTCATAATGAAATAACGAATGTGTGAAATGAAACAGGTGGAGGCATATATTGAGAAAAGAGATAATATCACTAATAATAATAAGTCCGGATAGTATAAATGGAAAATTCGATAGTATTGAGAGAATGTTTGCATGAAGGGCGTAAATTATGACGAATAATAATAATTGTAATAATAAGCAAAGGAAAAAACCAAGAAGGTTAAGGGGAAGGAGCACTCTTGGTGAGAAGAAGAATCATCAATCCAAGTTTGGCCACGGTAGGAACAGTGCCTGAACGTGTTCTTTTTGGATACAAAGTTCCGGTTTAGTCGATCTTATTACGACAGCTTCTGCTATGTGTGGGGGATGTAAGCGAACTGTACGTAATAACGACTTCGGAATGCGGTATGTAACCCTGAAAGCTGTGTTGACTTGGATGCTATATCCAGTATCGACCAAGTGTGACAGGATTGAGCTTTTTATGCATTTAATGTTCTCGAACCCACAGACGAAGCTGCCTAATCCCAAGCCCTATATAACTGTAACCACAGGAACAGTTGAAATGGTATGTGCATGAAGAAGAACTAAGGTTAGGTAAGATACCTTTGAGTTGCTGGGTGAACATTGGACGGCTGCTGAAGGATAAACACAGACGTCCAGAGTAGAAAGTTTTCTTGATCGCCCTGGTTAAACGTTGCGATAAAATCTCCGCAGGAGTATCTCCCTTGAATTGGAGACGAAAAAACAGAGGATTTTTCTCCACCGTTACCAGTTCATGTTTACAACTATCGTAACCTATGTTGGCTTTGATGAACTTCTCTGGTTATCCGTTCTCGCTTAGAATGTCTCGGATGACCTAGAGTTCTTTCTCTACACAGTCTTCGGAACAAATGGACCTCACTCTAAATGCTAAGCACCTGATCAGATTACGTTTGTATTTCATCGGTACAAAGCTAAGGAAGTGTGTATACTGAGCTTTGGTCTCTAGCTTTCTAAATATGATTCTTTTGACGGAACCATCCTCTCTTCTCGTTAGTAGGATGTCGAGGAAGTGTAGAGAGTCGTTGTATTCTTCTTCTTCGTAGGTGAAATGGACCGCTGGGTAAGCATTATTGAAGTTGTTCAAAATCAAATCACTACTTAACTCTTCCTCGTACACTACAAAAGTGTTATCCATGTAACGACAATACATTTCCATTTTTGCTATTTCATCTTTTAACGGAACCTGAAGAGAAATTACTGAAAAGAATATTGGATGGAGGAGTTCATCATCAGCTGACATCAGTTAGAGAACCATTGCAAAACCACCAGTGGAGTACTGCACAGCTGTTTCGTCAACCTAGTTTTGTACTCTTCATCAGTACGCACCCACCCCACCACCACCAGGGTTCGAACCCACGACCTTCCAGTTACAAGGCGAACTAGCTCGTAGACCACGAAGCCACTGGGACCCGATACAGTGGCCATCCCATAAATTCTAACTTCTGCCAATTCACGACATAGCGCAACCATTTCGCAATGTCTTCTTCGATGAGCTACTGCCTCATCGTCAACCTGATGTACCCTACTGGTCACGACTTCCCACTAGAACCCCAGGTAACTACCTTCCTGAATAAGACCAGTCGCTAGTGAGCATCTGATCAATTTGCAAGTATTGGTTTTGTAGGGATTTTGTTTGATTGGATGGAAGAGCTCACCATGGGCTGACATTATGGGGAATTAGATCGAGTCCCAGTGGCTGAATGGTCTACGAGCTAGTTCGCCTTGTAACTGGAAGGTCGTGGGTTCGAACCCCTATGGGGTGGGTGCGTGTTGCCGATGATTCCCAAACTAGACTGACGAAACAGCTGTCCAGTACTCCCTGGTTTTCTAGTAGTTCTCCAAATGATGTCAGCTCATATGAACTCCTCCATCCAATCAAACAAAATCCCCACAAAACCAATACTTGAAAAGAATATTCTTCATTCAGATTGACTTTTAATTCAAGATATATGGAAATATTTCACACTATTAAATCTATCTTATAAACTCTTTAGTCATATTTCACCTTATATCTATGCAGTGTCCTTACACTCTAGCACTCACTACCTAGCCTTAGTCTTCATCTAACACATTTACCTGAATGTTTGTTTATGTTACCATGTCATTTTTCACTATCCTTATTATCAACAACCGCTTCAATTTTTCATCCTTGTTACTAGTACAGTTATTATTATTATTATTACTATGAATAATTTCACAGTTTATAGGTACAATCTTTTCATTGTATTGACAAATCACCATGATTCGATTATATTTAATTTTTATTTATAAAGAAGTTATTTATGTTAAAGAGTAAAGCCTGGTGAAAACTGATTGAAAACAATATTCAAGTGTATTGGTTTCTAGGGATTTCATTGATTGGTTACAGGATTTCATCATGAGCTGACACATCGGTTAGAGAAGCATTGGACATCGTAGTTCGGGGGATACATCAGGTAAGGTGTAAGGATAAATACTCGCCACGAATGATACTGGCTAGTGCCAGTCGTGCTATGTCAAGCCTGAATTGGCAGAAGTTGTAATTCATGCACTGACTGGCCTTCGGATTGGCGGGTCTCAGTGGCTGGCTCAATGGTCTACGAGCTAGCTCGCCTTGTAACCAGAAGGTCGTGGGTACATACTGCCGAAAAGTCTCAAACTAGGCTGACGAAACAGCTGGCTGTCCAGTACTCCCAGTTGATTGTCCAGTGGTTCTCTAACTGAGGTCAGCAAATGATGAAATCCTGGAAACAATATTGTTATACATGCAGCCGCTTTCCTTTATTAGTTTGAATAAAGAAAGGAAGAACGAACAATATTTTCAGGATAATACGAGCTCGTCTGGTTTGATGGATTCTCTTCATCTGCATACAACCTAAACAACAAAATCAATTATAAGCTACAAAATGATGTTTAAACATACTTTTTACAAGAATTTCAAGTTATAGATAGAAAGTAGTATAAGCAACATAATTTCAAAGATGATGTAAGTAGACAATTAATTGGTGGATGATGACTAGCAGTAATGGAATCCAGGATAAAAAGTATTTCGTCCCATTTGGGACTCGTCAGCCACTGGATGTACCTGCATTCCCCAGTCAGTGAGTGAGTGATGATGTTCCCACTGCGGCTTGAACCCAGTAATCTAGTGGATAACGCCTTGACGTTTGAAACTATGGGCTCGGGCCTCAGTGGGAGGTGGGAAACCATCACTCACTGACTGGGGAATGAAGGCACATCCAGTGGCTGACGAGTCCCAAATAGGACGAAATGCGGTTTATCCTGGATTCCACTACTGCTAGTCACCATCCACCATTTAACTTCTCATTACATACCCAGACACATCGTCGAAGCATCCGCACAAGAAGCCGTCGACATGTCAACCTGAGACCGAGCACTTCGGGAAAATCTAAAATTCAATTAAATAAGTAGACAATTATTTAGTGTTAAAAGACAGTAACTATTTATATAGTAATTAGACAAGGGGGTGGAGTGGAGTTCTGATTTCGCTTGGAAACAAGGATGGACTAGAGACAAGTAGAAAAATAGAACAATAGAGTTAATTTATACATATTATGGTGGAGACTTCAGGAGGGTGATGGTGGGGTGAATAGTCAAGTAAAATTATAAGATAGACAAAATAATTTAATTCAGTAGATTTGGAAACTTAATAGTGAGTTCAACTCAATCAGCAAGTGAACGATGTGGATCCTGCAATAAATTTTACCATTGAGAAAGAAAGAAAGAAAGTGACTCTAGTATTTCATTCCTAGACGTCCTTATGACTAGAAAAGAGGAGGGTACAATAATAGGAAGAAGTGTACGCTAGAAAACCCACATCAACTGACTGTCAGTATACTCAGCTATTTAGCTTCGTGCCTTAGAAATACAAACGCGATCTAATAAAGTGCTTGGTCCGCCACAGAGCAAGAGAGCAATCTGCTCTGATGAATGTCTTAATGAAGAGCTTAATATTATTATTAAACAGTTGCTGAGTGAGAACGGTTACCCAGAAAAATTCATCGATAAGAACATGAATCAAAAGTCAAGGCAGGCCAAAGTACCAACCAACAGTTCCGAAAAAAGAAGGCCTTGTTCTTACAACTTCAATTCCACGGTGATGATAACATCAGTGAGATAGTTACACAACGCCTGAAGAATACGGCAGTAAAAAGAGCATTCAAGGCTACTGAATTATGCTGTGTCTTCAAAATCACCCACCCCTTATTTCGCGTTCGGGAGTTAGAGATAAACTGCCTAATTTCGCCTCTTCTTTCTATGTGTATCTATCACAATTTGACTGATCCTGTGAAGTGAGCCAGTTAGTTGCATAGGCTGTACAATTAAGCGTGTTTATCGTCGGATTTCCGAACACCATCCTGCATAGCTGTTAAATAAGGGAGAAATAGAAGTTCATCCCATAGTTCTATACTGTTAACAAGGCGGCTTTCAAAGTCATCTACCGTATACCAACTAAGCTACTAAACTTTACCTCAAGAGCTCGTCTATTACATATTGCTGAGGCTAACTGTTGGAATCTACATTAAGAAGCTTATCTTATGTATCCAAAAGAAGTTGGTTCACACGCTTTTCTTACCCCGAGGCCATCAAGGTTTTAATGATCCTTAATTTGTTGTAGAGATTTCTTTAATTTTATTTGATATTCTATTTACTATTACATTTTTATGCTAATTATACCTTATGTAGCTTTCTTGAACTGTGGTGATTCCACTGTGATCTTAACAGATCGATGGTACTTAGAAAACTCGAATGATGGCCACATTGCAAACCTGACTGATAGAATTCACTCTACAGCAAAGAAAGGATCAGACATATCACACTAGTTACTAGTGTCTAATCAAAGTACCGACTACAGTCCTACAGAAGGTCAATTGCGAACCCGAATAGCTCCTCAGTGGTAACGTGTCTCTCTCTCTGACTGCAGGAAACACTGGGTGACGCGGGTTCGAATTTCATAAGGGACCTGAGTTCCTTCAAGGCAGTTGCAGATACGCCTTGCTGACTTGTGGTAGTGATTGCCAACTAGCACCAAACCTAGATGGTGTCCAAGGCTTCCTGTGATCGATTGCCTCCAACCATCTAATATCATCAAGTCAATGTGCACCGTGATGGCGAGCTACCTAGAATGGTGACCACATTACAAAAACAAACCTGACTGATAGAATTCAGTCTGCACCAAAGATAGGAGGACTAGACACATCATATTAGTTACTAGTGTCCAATCAAAACACAAATATTGTTAATGACGATTATTGTAGAATATTCTGCCTACATAAATATACGTATGTATATATAAATGAGGAGCCGGGAGAGGAAATTATCGAAAAGAATATTCTTTGCTCAGTGTTTTTTTTGTAAAACAATATTGTTTGCTTACATGTGCTGTTATAAATTTTACTATGGCAATCATAAATATTTTGTAAAACAATATAGATTCCATTTAGGAATAACAGAACTTTGCAATAATGCGAAAATATCTTTCCTAAAAGTTATGCTTGCTAAAAAAAATAAGAGGTTACCCAAATCGATTTATTGGTAAAGTCACGAAAGATAAACATTCTGAACTGGTCAGTAACTCAATTTCTAAACAAATAATCTTCGTGCATGTGGAATTCACAGGCTATCATGCTTTAGATATACACAAAAATCGTCTTTTTCAGTCACTGTGTAAGATGTTCTTTACAGGAAAACTCTGATAGACCTCCGCTTACTGGAACATAGCAAGAACAACAGTGGTTTGTGCAGAATAAGAATATGGTACCGTCATTGTTTATTTCGTTGGCTTCTCATCAGCTGAGCTGCTTACAGCCCAAATAAATTATTATTAAGTTTATGTACAAAAAAATTTTAAGTTGCCAGAGACCTCAGGAGATATCTTCACGCCACTGCTTTAGACAGTTCGGAAGGAAGAAAGGCACCTATTGATTGGAAGAAAGATTACCTGGTCAAACTATCAAAGAAGGGTGACTTATACCTTTCCAATAATCGGCGTGGAATCATGATCCTGTCCACATCAAGTAAAATATTAAGACGTTTCATCCTGTACAGACAAAAAGATGCTGTGTTAGAAAATCTCCCCCCGCCGGAACAAGCTGGATTCAGGGAAAGCGAATCTTCATGCATTTATTCCCCTTGATGAATTTGAATAAAGCAAGAACAACAGCAGTGATTTCTGCAGAGTATTATGGTACCATCATCGCCTATTTCGTTGGCTTCTCATCAACTCAGCTGCTGCTTACAGCCTGAATAAATTATTATGAGGTTTATGTACAGAAAAGTTTTAACATACTTGCAAATTTTTTTTTCCTCATGATGTCAGTTGACAGAAAGTTCCACAATTAGTGAACAGTACTCAGAAAATTCCGCTTATATAGATTTTACACAGACAGTTCGAGTTAAAACAATGTATGTAAATGTATGCATACAATGGGAAAGGAGTTACGTATTGAAGACGAGAGAGGCGTAGGATTCTGAGTGACTAATAAATTAGATGACAATGTGTTCAGTTCAACTCAAATCATAGAAACAAGAGACAAGAAAAAATTACACTATGTCAAAGGTGCGGGGTGAGGTTGAAGCCAAAGATTACGTAATCAAATGAAAGAGAGATAGGATGAAAACATCCAGTTACCAGACAGGGCAAGGAAAGACTAATAACTGCTTCTTTCTGAACACACACATAAATCTGGTTTGGTTCAAGCATTTGATAGAAATTGCTTCCGTAAACATGAGAAGAATTGGGCTCCTTTGTCTATTGATAATTTTAAAGGATTTCGTGATTTCCACCTACCTCATGACCTGTATCGAGAAGATGTTCATTTGTGTTAAAGCTAATCTCCCAAGTCTGGCCATCTCCATGTGTATCTCCATAGTTTACCTGCTTTTGTGGAGTGAGATACATCAGCCGTAGTCAGAGAATACTTTCCACACATATATGAGAGCACATTTCATGATGGTTTTACAAGAGAGAAAGTAAGGATGTGAAACTCTGTATTTTAGAACACTTCTGTTGACCATGATTTAAAGACCACCTATGAAATTCATGCCTACTGGTGTCGTTTTCTTCATTCCAAACTTCCAAAATCAATGGAAGTCTTGGCTATTCATTGTAGATATATATATTTCGTTTGATGTTCTATGTAAGGAAGTTAAGACGATCTGATATCAATTCATGTATAATCCCCATTCAGCATTAATGAAAACACAACACGTAGATCAGCGAAGAGTCTCTTTTCAGCGGCGAATTCATTTTCTTAGCTGTACAATCGCAAACATATATATGGGTTATTTTGTATGTATGTGTACATTAAGTTTGTCAAACAAAAATACAATTGGTTATAGTTATTTTAACTAAACAGGTGAAGATTGGTTAATTGGAGTTACGTAATACAAAATCAGTCAAGAAAATTGGGTGTTAATGAAATTAGGGTAGTAAAAAAGGTGATGAGTTGTCATAAGTAGTTGTTAAAAAAGAAGTTATGTAATAATATGAATAGTTTGATGAGTGAGTTTTACTCAGGATACACATAGGAACAAAGTAGAGAATACGAAATTACGTAAGAGTTCTAAATGAAAATAGAAGAATTATAAGGAATTAAAGAACAGGTAAAGAAACAAAATTAAGTCATCAAAAAAATCAAACAGAATTAGATATTCTAAGAGAAATCTTCATCCAAAATGGATACCCAATAAGATTCATTGACAAAAATATCAAACCAAGAATTCGGAGAAACGAAACTTTAATTGCGCCTAAAAAGAAACTCTACATTAACTTGGATTTCAAGGGAGATTTAACAAGCGATATTCTCAAGAGAAGGATCACATCACATCATCTCTGAGAAGAACATTCTTTGCAGCAACACTAAGAATAGTGTTCTCCAGTCGCTGTGCATACAAAAAAGGATTACTCAACCACTTCTACTGTCTTGGTAACAACTTTTTTGATTTGATTTAATTTTTTGATTTTGATTACTTAATTTTGTTTCTTTACCTGTTCTTTAATTCCTTATAATTCTTCTATTTATTTGGAACTCTTACGTAATTTCGTATTCTCTACTTTGTTCCTATGTGTATCCTGAGTAAAACTCACTCATCAAACTATTCATATTATTACATAACTTCTTTTTTAACAACTACTTATGACAACTCATCACCTTTTTTACTACCCTAATTTGATTAACACTCAATTTTCTTGACTGATTTTGTATTACGTAACTCCAATTACCAATCTTCACCTGTTTAGTTAAAATAACCATAACCAATTGTATTTTTGTTTGACAAACTTAATGTACACATACATACAAAATAACCCGTTTATATATTTGCGATTGTACAGCTAAGAAAATGAATTCACCTCTGAAAAGAGACTCTTAGCTGATCTACGTGTTTTGATCTGGTATCACTCCATCTCTACTGTTACGCTTTGTTAATTCTTGTATTCTACCTATCCTCCTTTACTTCCCTCCCCCCAGCTTAATCTTTCCCGGGCTACTTAGGAAAGGCTACTTTGTTAGACTGCGAAGGACACTAAAAGGCGTCAGAAGGGCGAGTGGTGTGTTGCTAAGCTAAACCAACTCGTTAATACTGTTGTAGACAATGGACATATGGACTCCTGCAAGAAATTAGCAAACATCATCCTATCAGACTCTGAACATCCTCCCCATACACAACTCTCTCCTTGATGCATCTCATCGGTTGGATAGAACTAGAAGCAACTATAGAAGACTGTGTGCTTGGACAACTAAGCACAAAAACTCTACAAAACCTTATTTGGCCGGGGTACATCTTATGTGATGAGAAGAGTGTGTGATATTTTGATTGGACACTAATAACTAGTGTGATGTATCTAGTCCTTTCTTTCCTGCAGACTGAATTCTATCAAGGCTTCCTTTGGCCGATTGCCCCCAACCATCTAATATCATCAAATCAGTGTGCACCGTGATCCCGAGCTACCTAGAATGGTGGCCACATTACAAAAACAAACCTGACTGATAGAATTCAGTCTACACCAAAGAAAGGAGGGGACTAGATACATCATACTAGTTACTAGTGTTCAATCAAAATATCCACTACAGTCCTACAGGAGGTCAGTCGCAAGACCGAATAGCTCAGTGGTAACGTCTCTGACTGACTGCAGGAGGCACTGGGTGACGCGGGTTCGAATCTCACAAGGGACATGAGTTACTCCTTCAAGGTAGTTGCAGATACTCCTTCCTGACTGGTGAGTGCCAACTAGCACGAAACCTAGATGGTGTCCAAGGCTTCCTGTGATCGATTGCCTCCAACCATCCAATATCATCAGAAGAGTGTGTGAGGCAGGAAATTACCAACTTACTGAGCAACTCTAAGTAAAGAGGCCCCATTTTTCCCTTTCATTGTTACATTTTGGTTGATGTTTTCACTTAATTTAGTTTTATATTCATTTCTTATTGAACAGTATTAGCCAAGAAAATTTTCTTTATCGACGAAATCATCTTCAGAGGCTGTACAATCGTATTTATACTTACAAAAATATATAGTGGTCTATTATTGAGTAATAGGGGGTGACATAATTGATATAATTACTCAGAAGTGTGTTCCGATCCACTACTTAAAGGAACTACTTTTGAGGTGCACTCTAAATGTCTAGTTTTCACTTCTGAGTAATTAAATCAATTATGTCACCCCCTATTACTCAATAATAGACCACTATATATTTTTGTAAGTATAATTACGATTGTACAGCCTCTGAAGATGATTTCGTCGACAAAGAAAATTTTCTTCGCTGAATCTGTCTTTTATTTTCTTCATGACTCAATGGGTATTTTCGGTGAACAGTATTATTAACGTTAATCACGCTGTTTCAATTATCGCCCCCGTAATGATAAACTTAGATGCAGTATTGTCTTACATTCTTGGAATTCCATATTTGTACTAAAAGTACTGTCTGTAATAGAGCTATTGTATAGATATATAATAGCAAAGAGCACTCAGGATCCCACCAGAGATCCTTCAGATTACGAAGTAAGCTCACTGACTATTGAGCGACTTAGCTCCGGGTAGGGTGCTAGAATTCGATTACCTAAGAATTCTAACTTTTGTCAGTTCGTAATATATTGATACCGTGAGCTAATGGCCAGGACAAGCGTACACTTCGCCTTCACATAATGGACCTTGTTGACCACTAGTACTCATTTCAATTTCGAGACATCCATCTAGTAACGTTAAGTTCAACAAACTTGGCCTCATGACCCGAAGGTACCGGTACGATCCTTGGTGTGGTCACAAGTACGCACAAATGAAGGGTTCTGAACAATGACGAGACAGCTGTCTATTACTCCCTGTTTCTGAATAACTGTCTAAACGATATCGATTTTTCCTGAAATATACTATTACAATATTATTATTGTTCCCTTGGATTCCGAGTGGAAAATAGAGCATATCTCAGCGGCATATTTTTATTTTTTTTTCCTATTCTCTGAAGTCTTTTCTAGCTGACTTGACGATTGTTCATAAGCTCTCATCTCCTCATAACATGATATATCCCATGTCATCCTCAGATGCCCGACTTGTCGTCCCTATTGCAAGTTCTCTTCGAAGGCCTGCCTGGCATGTGATGTTACTCAACGGTCTACTCAGCGTGTATTCGAATCATCTCTATTCCCTCCAACATATTTGATAGGCTGTGAGTTCTTGTTTGGTTTCTTTGCCTGACAGAGTCCCTTTTTTCCTTGTCCCTTCCGGCCATCTGATCTTCAGAATCGAGGTAGCGAAGGCAGCTGTTGAAGAATGTGTGCAATAGGCTGTTGAAAATGCTGATAGTGACTCTCATGACAAGTCTATAAAGAAAACAAAACACGTAGTGTTCAGCGAAGAGTCTCTTTTCAGAGGCGAATTCATTTTCTTAGCTGTACAATCGCAAATATATGTGTGTTATTTTGTATGTATGTGTACATTAAGTTTGTCAAACAAAATACAATTGGTTATGGTTATTTTAACTAAACAGGTGAAGATTGGTAATTGGAGTTACGTAATACAAAATCAGTCAAGAAAATTGAGTGTTAATCAAATTAGGGTAGTAAAAAAGGTGATGAGTTGTCACAAGTAGTTGTTAAAAAAGAAGTTATGTAATAATATGAATAGTTTGATGAGTGAGTTTTACTCAGGATACACATAGGAACAAAGTAGATAATACGAAATTACGTAAGAGTTCTAAATGAATAGAAGAATTATAAGCAATTAAAGAAACAGGCAAACAAACAAAATTAAGTCATCAAAATCAACAAAGTTGTTACCATGACAGTAGAAATGGTTGAGTAATCCTCTTTTGTATGCACAGCTCCGGTTTTTCTATGTGAATGGCCAGAGCTTCAGCGACACAAAGAAGACGAAACCGTATTGCCTTTGGTAGGTTATTCGTGACTCTGTAGATTACTTTGAAGCAGGAGGCGTTTGTTGAGATGGAATGATCAATGTTAACCAGGTGTTCAATTATCGCACTCCTTATTGCACCACTATTGCCTTTTCGCAACCATGCTGGATAGTGTTCTTGAATCCTCTTGGACAGGGTGCGCGTCGAACGACCGATGTACCTGGCTCCACAGCAGCAGGTGAACTGATATATGCACATAGAAGTGGGATCTTGTCCTTGAGGCTTCTGCAGATCAGTGGGCGACTGGAGAATACTGTTCTTAGTGTTGCTGCAAAGAATGCTCTTCTCAGAGATGATGTGATCCTTCTCTTGAGAATATCGCTTGTTAAGTCTCCCTTGAAATCCAAGTTCATGTAGAGTTTCTTTTTAGGCGCAATTAAAGTTTCGTTTCTCCGAATTCTTGGTTTGATATTTTTCTCAATGAGTCTTATTGCATATCCATTTTGGATGAAGATTTCTCTTAGAATATCTAACTCTCTTTCCAGAATGTTGAGACTACAGATGCGTTGGATGCGGGTTGCAAGTGATTTAATTAAATTCCGCTTTTGTTGAATGGGTACCCAGCTATAGAAGCTTGTTAGTTGACCATTCCAAGTAGCTTTTCTGTGGATCGATCTTCTAAGGCTCCCATCAGTTCTTCTATAAAGCACATATAAGCACTGACTTGACGTTAAATGTCGAAAATTTGAACCTCATTCCTTCTGCTGAGTGCAACAGATTTCCACACTGATTTCAGAGTGATGAATGTCTGTCTTGCTTCTCCGATCCTAGTTTTGACATCTTCCTCCATGACACTACCTGTACTTGAAATGATACTGCCTAGAATAGTGGAAGGACTGTCAGTAATTGGTGCTTTTTATATTTGGTTAGATATTATCTTCATCACTTGTATCTTTTCTATGTTCACTTCAAGTCCTATTTTCTCTGCCTGTCACTTCTGACAACTTATTGGTTTTCGCCTGAAGATATTATAGTTCCAGTGACGTTAGACATAAATTGATCTCAGAGTCTAAATCTTTTAGAGTTTTCTTGTCAGTCCAACGTATTCCTATCTTCTTGCTCCCCATGGCCTTCCACATGATCCACTCCACCACAATCAGGAATATCATTAGTGATAGAAGTCATTTTTGTCTTATTCATGTCTTGATTTCAAAGGCATCGCTGAGTTTTCCGTTGTGAGTCCCTTGACATGTGGCGTCATCATATCGCTGTTGGATGAGATTGATGGATGAGATAAATACCCTGCTGATGTCACCTCCAACTGCGTTTATGAATTTACGTGCACTTGCGGGAGCAAGTACATTGGAAGGACGGAAAGAAGGCCTTCTATCCGGTTTTCTGAACATATTCCAAAAAAACCTGTGCCTGAAAGGAAGCAAATATTCTCAGAGTGCAATTACCAGATATATTGTTGATACCGGACATCTCGTAGAGATTTCTAAGTCCTTCAAAATATTAAATAGACAAAGGACAGCAAATTTACTACGATTTGCGGAAGCGATTGCAATCAAACGACTTATGCATACAGAAAGAGAGTGTGATTAACCTCTCACTCCCTTGGTAACTGAATTTTGATTTTGATTACAATAATTAGTCATCTAATTCAGTGATCTCAACTCACTGAACAAATCTTAATCTTATAAACTGTAACCGCTTTTGTTTTTTGAGTTGCTATGTGAACCTACAAGCTAACACTGTTCTGTTAATCAATTTTTCTGTTTTCTGTCTTACCCCTCCCTCCTCTTTTCAACTTTGAAAGTGTATAAATTGATGATGATAACTTAAACTATTTGTATTACAACTAAAATTGTAATGCTTTCATTCTTTTTCGGATGCGTCAATTTTATCTCTTCTCTACTACTAGCACTCAAACATTAAAGTATGTTATTATCATTTATATAACCATTGTAATTTCAGGTAGTCTGCAGTTACTGATGAGAACCTGTGAAATAGAATGATGACATCATTTTATACTGCAAATTTCGTCTTCCTTTCTTTATCGAGATTGATTTTTGTTTGAGGCACTCTGCAGAATTAAGTCAAGGTAACCTATTTTATGATAAGTAATTATCTAACCACCAAAAAATAAACTGGTCATTTCAAAATTTTCCCTTGACCTCTTCTCCGTTTTCTATTTTGCAAAATGCAAGCCGTAGTGGTGAAGCAGCTTCTAATTCGCTTCGTAGTCGACTCTGTCGAAGGCATTTTCAAAGTCGATGAACTTGAGGTAGACTGCTATTCTTTGCTTTCTTTGATGATGATGATGCGTAGTGTTGCAAATGAACATTTGCGGAAAAGCCTACGTCTCAAGGGAACAAACTTTTATAATAGTGCTATTTACCAAACATCTCCTCGATACGGGACATGACGACGTAGGTGGAAATCGAGAAATACTTTAAAATTATCGATAGACAAAGGAGCTCAATTCTCCTCAAGTTTGCCGAAGCAATTTCTATCAAACGCTTGAACCAAACCAGATTTATGTTTTCGGAAAGAAGCAGTTATTTGTCTTTTCTTGTCCTGCATGGTAACTGGAGTCTTTATCCTTTCTCTCTTTCATTTGATTACGTAATCTTTGGCTTTAACCTCACTCACTCCTCACCTTTGATATAGTGTAATTTTGCTTGTCTCTTGTTTCTATGATTTGAGTTGAACTCAGTACATTGTTACCTAATTTATTAGTCACTCAGCATCTTACGCATCTCTCGTCTTTATTACGTAACTAACTCCTTTACCATTGTATGCATATATTTATTTTTGTTTAAACTTGAAGTGCCTGTGTAAAAACTATATAAGCGTAATTTTCTGAGCACTGTTCACTAATTGTGGAACTTTCTGTCAACTGACATCATGAGGAAAGGAAAATTTGCATTATGTTAAAACTTTTCTGTACATAAACTTAATAATAATTTATTTAGGCTGTAAGCAGCAGCTCAGCTGATGAGAGGCCAACGAAATAAACAATGATGGTACCATAATACTCTGCAGAAACCACTGCTGTTGTTCTTGCTTTATTCAAATTCATCAAGGGGAATAAATGCATGAAAATTAGCTTTCCCTGAATCCAGCTTGTTCCAGCGGGGGGAGATTTTCATCCAGAGCATCTTTTAGTCTGTACAGGATGAAACGCCTTAATATTTTACTTGATGTGGACAGGATCATGATTCCACGCCGATTATTGCAAAGGCATAAGTCACCATTCTTTAGTAGTTTGACCAGGTAGTCTTTCTTCCAATCAGTAGGTACTTTTCCTTTCTTTCTTCCTTCCCAACTGTCTAAAGTAGTAGAGTGAAGATGTCCCCTAAGGTCTCTGACAAAATCTACACTGGAACTAATCCAAACCCCTTATAAAAACTCAATAATAATAAAATATCTCTTTGCTTTGGTTGGAAGTTATTCACAATCGCATCTGGTGCCCTTTGATGCATGAAGAAGATTGATTCACATGTAAACTCATTGATAACAGAGAATGAAGACCAGTTTTTGTTTAGCTTCGATTTCTTTCTTATTGTCATCTTAATAGGAAGAGTTCAAAGTAGCCTCTTTTGAAAAGGAGATAATTTTGATAACAATTAAAAGTAGAAGTTTTACTTTAAAGTAGCGACTAAGATAAGACAGAAGAAAGTTAGGTGAAATCAAAAAGGCCTACAACAAATGGCTAACAAGGTAGCATAGCATTAATCTCAAAGCTCAGCTGCTACTTTGTGAAGTGTGCTACTGAAAAGATTTAACAGTAGTATATAAACAGACTTTCATTGCAGCGCAAAAATATAAAAAACAGGGAGACAGATTTGATGTCAGAGAAAGCAAAAGATACAGCGTCGCGGAGATACATGGGAGATATGAAAAGGAAGACAAAGAAATACAATGCGAAGGAAGGACAGAAGTAGCACAACACCAAAGATCTGTGCAAATGACGATTTCGGGAGAAAAGGTGTATATAATTTGGCTATATAGAAATACCAATGTGCAAATAAACATTCCTTTACCAAGTCTCTTTTCTCCTACCGTTACAATGTCACTCGGTGTCCACAACGCATGTCAAATTCATCCCCATTTCCGTCTGTATATTTATATGTGAAGAAAGTAAAACTAGAAACTATAAACCGAAAAAAACAACAAATGTTGGTCCAGAATAATATGAGACCATCGTTTGTTTCGTCCTCGGATTCTCTTCAGCTGCTTACAAACTGAAAATTAATTCAGACCAAAATTAGTTAGAATGAACAATTGTGGTTTCAATAAAGTTACTCTTCGTCAGGCTCTACAATTATTTAAATCTATTAATTTAGGTATACAATAGCCAGCCAGTAAAGGCAAATTAGAATCATATCAGAAAGTGTATTGTGGAACAAGTATAAGATGGGATGGAACAGTAGTCAGTTGGTTTTTGAATATGCCTGGTCATTTAGAACACGAGATAAAATGAGATGAAATAATTTAATGATGCATATGTATATTCATAAATATAGTCAACAAAAGTGCAGGTTTCGAGGTTGAGTGTAATTAGTGACAATCAATGAGACAATATGAATACTACAGAAAAACAAACCAACGAATGCGGTGGACTAGACGTAAGTTCAAAGGTGAAAATAACTTAAAAGTACTATTGGTGAATGATTATCAAATAAGAATAATAATTTTCTATATTTTGGTTTGTAAGGGTTAGTTATGTTTTTACGAGTTGATCACGGATTGATATCAGTTAGAGAAGCATTGAAAACCACAGAGTACTGGACAGCTGTTTCATCCTACTTTGGGCATCATCGGCAGTACGCACCCACCACCAGCGTTTGAACCCAGGACCTTCCGGTTACAAGGCAAGCTCGTATACCATTCAGCCACTGAGACCCGATTCCTAAATGGCCACAGCCCATGAATTCTAACTTCTACCAATTCGTGATTTAGCGCGACCCCAACCAGTGTCGTCAGTGGAACATCCATCCTCCGTCGTAACATCTGGATGGACCTCACTGGTCACGACTTCTCACTAGAACTCCAGGAAACTCCATCCTGTAGCAAGTTACTGGCGAGCATCTGATTAATTTTCTACAGTTTGGTTTGTAAGGGTTAGTTCTGTTTTTACAAGTTGATGATGAATTTGGTGAAGTGAAATGAACAGGATTTTGTAAATATGATAACAAGTTAGAAAAGCATTACTTAAACCTACGGTAATGGAAGCCATAAGAAAGGTCAGAAATGAAGTTTTGTCAATGAAACAAAGGCATAGAAGAAGAAGAAAAGAAAATTGTGATAGGAATTGAAAGTGCCTATGTTGACGGAAGATTTGTTGGCCAAGATAAACATAGCGGTTGGACATGCTTCTTCTGTATGCAAATACTCGGTCTTCTGGTGTTGATTTCTACTACCTCAGCTACTGATAGAAGACGTAGTCGAGCTCCCCTGCATAGATTACCAGGAATGCGGTAAATAACTGAGAATGCCTGCTCATGTTTTATCGAGTGTCCTGTATCTACCTAGTGGGATAAGACCACACAATTTACTCATTTGGTTACCCTTTACTCAACCATACCTGTTCACCTGCGTGCATAGATAAAGCCCTCTGAGTATAGCCAATGTAACTAGCTCCACATGAGCAGTTGAACTCATAGATACATATTGATTATTCCATCTTTGGTAATTTATCCCTGACTCGTTGTGTAAGTACTGGTTTAGTTGAGAAGCTGAGTACCAGTTCAGCTGCAGGAATTGTTCTCTCTACTGCCCTTTTAAGTCGACATTTTAGAATGTCAGCTGTAGTCTCCCCTTTGTAACTCAACTTAAGATACAAAGGTTTCTTATCTACGGAGTCCATTGTTACCTTATCTCTAGGTATCGACATACGCTTTTTTAAGAAGTTCTCTGGATATCCATTTTCTTGCAGTGTAAGTTTCAGTTTATACATTTCTTCTCTGATGCATTCCTCTGAGCATATACGTTTTATTATGTAGCTAAGACACTTAACGAAGTTTCTTTTGTATTGAATCAGTGTGAAGCTATGGAAATGGGTGTACTAATCCGTCCAAGTCTTCTTCCTAAATGGGATCCTTTGTAGAAATCCGTTTGTCTTCTTGGTAAGGAGGACATCTAGGGAAGGTATACTGCTATTTTCTCCTTCCTCACATGTAAACTGACTGTTTGGGTCAACACTATTAACAGTATTCAGAAGCTCTTGTTTATCAAGATTCCTATCAAAAACGATGAAGGGATTATCTACGTATGGACAATAATATTCAAGCCCCTTGATCGTGTCTTTCAGTGGACTATTTTCAAGCTTTGACAGGAATATATCCGGTAGCATAGAGATGAGCCCATCACAATACCACCAACTTGTCTATAAAAATCATTGTTGAACATAAACTGGACATTCATTGTGCATTTACGTTGGGTTCTAATGAATGACCCCGCGAAGATAAGTAATTTAGAAAAAACTCAGCAGGAATAGCACTGCATACATCGACACACAATCACACAACAGGGTAGGAGAAGGTAAATATTCTAAGAAGTAATCTATGTAGGTGGAGAGACAGATTGATTAGTGAATCTTTCCAGGTTCATCGAGTCTACACCCAATACATGCAACAGAAGTGACTCAAAGCAAATACCAGAGATATTCATGGAAGATATTATTACCACCAGTCAGTCAAATCACAGGAGGATAATAAATAATCTTAAAATTCTATTTCAATTCACATACATCATAACATTCTAACAAGTTACTTATTTTGACTATAAAAACACTCGTCTTATTTCCCATCTGATTGTATTTGATCAATAACACTCATATTAGATTTGTAGTCACTTTTATTCATAATGACGACTCCAGAACCTTTATCAGGTTTCGTATTAATTATATTAGAATTTTCCCGTAGCTCTTTCAAGGCTTTGAAATGCTGGGAATTTAAAATACTTTTCTCCTTTGGGTTGTTGTTTAAAAACTGATGAGCTATATCCACCATCTTGGCCTTAAACCAACCCCCCAATCTTCATCGGATGTTGCGGTAAGAGGTTTGAGTTGGTCATATAAGTTTTCAAATTCAGTATGGATGGCTAAATCCGTAAACTGCGTGCGACCAACACAAAATTTGAGTCCAAGGGATAAAACTTCTTTCTGATGAGTAGATAGAGTAATATCAGAAAGATTTGTAACATACTTATCAGGATTCACCGGAAAAAGATCTACGCGGTTTCGATCATCAATTGAACTCTTCAACTTATTTTGTATATTCGTCTTTGTTTTCTGAGTAACATCTTTACAAGATCGAGGTTGGTTTAAGGCCAAGATGGTGGATATATAGCTCACCAGTTTTTAAACAACAACCCAAAGGAGAAAAGTATTTTAAATTCCCAGTATTTCAAAGCCTTGAAAGAGCTACGAGAAAATTCTAATATAATTAACACTCATATTATTATTTCTGAATGTACATTATCCTATACTGATTTTTATTCAAATGTCTAATCATCAGTTTTCACTCATGTATATAAATGAAGCAAGAAAGTTGTGTGAGTAGTGCCTTGATATGATTATGAGCGGTAATAATTTGTGCTCGAAACGTGGTCATCAGTTAATATTACTGTATAACACTGTGTGACACTTTATCAAAATAAAATCTTATCCATAATGGAGTTATACTCTACCACCACAGTGCCCAAGTTTTATAACTTATTCACGATAACTGTACCAGATCCTTTATCAGGTCTAGTTATTATTAAGATTTTCATTCTTCTTGAGGTCATGTAATGCCTCTAGGTGTTTCTTTGTAAACAGGCTATTGACAAGATGTTTCTTGTTCTTAAACTAGTAGCAAGAATCGATTAGGGTACTTTTAAAATCTTTCTAGTTCATACTTGTTTAAATGTCCAACTTGCAAGGGTCAACATGATTTTTGTTTAAACAAAGACCACACAAGTTAATAAACGATGTTCAAAAGTTCCACTTATATAACAACTTATGAAAGAGGCGGTCAAGGTTCAAACAAAATACAAACATGCAAAATTAATAAGGGTAGGATAGACTGAAATTTGAGTCGCACAGTAGACACTATCTGCTATCTATGCGAGTATATTGATTCAAATAGCATGAACATCGGCTTACCAACTGAATATCTTAAGCAACTATTATTGAGATGCACACTGAATGTGCAATTTAGATTTAATGAAGTCATCTACAATCAAAGGGATGGAGTCGCCATGGGGTCTCCTTTAGGACCGCTCTTAGCGGACGTCTTCATGGCTAGCTTAGAGAATGGCCCACTAAAGGAAACCATCGATAGTTTGTTTATGTATAAAAGATATATAGATGATACCTTCATTGTATGTGAGGAAAACTCTTCAACTGCCGAACTTCTTGGAATATTTAATGGTTCTCACCCATCTTTGCTTTTCACGGTCGAAGAAGAGTCGAATTCCTCATTTCACTTCCTTGATGTTAAGCTGGATAGAAGAGAGAATGGAACGTTGTTAAGGTCGATTTACCGAAAGCCAACATTTACTGGGCAGTACACTAACTTCAACAGTTGGGTACCTTTAGGGAGAAAGAGAAATCTTATTCATTCCTTATGCTCCAGAATTCGTAAAATCTGCTCTACAGAGACAATCGATAGTGAACTAGATAACCTTCGATCAAATCTCCTTAACAATGGATATCCTACAAGGTTTATTGAACGTAACATCAAGAAAGAATCCGCCCCTAGACAAATCACAGTTCCAAAGAAAAAACTGTTTATGAGTCTGGTATTCAAAGGTGACACCATTTCGGAATTGATTAAAAATCGTACATCTAAATGTATTAAAGGCACTTTTCCTGCAGCTGACTTGCAACTAGTTTTTACCAGCCGAAATATGATTAGATAATGCGTCAAGGATAGATTACCGCTTATGTCCACATCTATGTGCATTTACTCTTTTAGCTGCTCCTGTGGAGCTGATTATATTGGACGTTGTAAACGTACTCTCCGAAAACGTGTAGCTGAACACTTTCCGGTTTGGTTAATGAAAGGCGAACATAGAACTGCGAAGTCGTCTATTTGTGATCACCTGTTAGAGTCTGGTCATTCAGCCCCACGTGATTCATCCTTCAAGGTTATCCACATGGCAAAGTCGAATCGCTCGAAAAGTTTACGTTTTCTTCACTTATGCATAGCCGAAGCTTTAGCTATACATGAACAGAAACCTAAATTATGTGTTCAAAAACGTTTTGTCAAACCCCTTTCTTTACCTTGGTCATAGTAATGTTCTTTTTAGTTTTTATTTTATTTTACCACTTGAACTCTTTCTACTTCACTTCACATCTTCATTCTTATCGTAATCGTAATCCTAATTTTTTTTAAATTTTTAGACAACACTTGACATTTTTAAAACATTTTTGATTTCAGTTCACTTATAAAACAATCTTTAATAATTTTGTAATTTATCCACTTCAACTCTACCCGTTATAACATTTTAATTATCGTTATTCTTATCACATATATGTATATTGACTGAGCAGTGATTTAGTGCCACTTAATAACTTTTTCTGTAATATAAATACGACTGTACAGCTTGAAAATGAAGTCGTTGAAAAGAGGCGGCCATACGGGGGAGCTTATCTTTTACAGAGATGGAGAACAACTTGTGGCTGGTGAACATCATTTGTAATTTTGGCTGCAAAGAACCTTTTACTGACTGCTTTAGAGAGAAGGTTTTTGAGCATATCTGAAGCTTTATCATACATACATACATAAGTTTTCTTCGGAACTGAGTCGATGACCAGTTTAGACTGCTTATCTTTCGTGTTACTGTCAATAAATCGGTTCGGGTAACCGTTTTCTGAGAGCGTGGCTTTTAAGAAGTCAAGTCCTGAGTCAACGCAATCAATTAGGTTCCTATTCCTGGAGATAGGCACCCAACTGTAGAAATTAGTTAGTTGTCCGTTCCATGTGCGTTTCCAGTGGATAGATCTTTTGAGAGATTCATCATTACGTCTTCTAAGGTACACATCAAGAAACGGAATACTTAGTTCAGATTTCTTTTCTATAGTGAATTGTAAAGAAGGATGGCAGTTGTTGAAAGCAAACAAGACATCATCAAGAATTAAGTCATTATTGCAGATAACGAAACTGTCGTCTACGTATGGTTTACAAATGTCGAAACGATCGATGGTTTGACAGTATATATATATATATATATATATATACATATATATATATATATAATTCATTCGCTCTGTTTTAGGATAAGAACCATTTGTAGTTCTGATTGCGTTGTCTCAGAACTTGCCTTCATAAAAGCCACACCCACAGAAAACGGTTACCCCAACCGATTTATTGACAGTAACAGGGAAGATAAGCAGTCTAAACTGGTCACCGACTCAGTCCCAAAGAAAACCTTATTCATGAAATTGAAATTCAAAGGTGGTCAAGCTTCAGATATGCTCAAGAATGGTCTCTCTAGATTAGTCGGTAAGCTGTTCTTTGCAGCAAAGTTACAAATGACGTTCACCAGGCGTAAGTTGTTCTACATTTCTGTAAAAGATAAGCTCCCTCTTCTGGCCACCTCCATGTGCATCTATCAGTTCACCTGCTCCTCTTGTGGAGCAAGATACATTGGCCTTAGCCGGAGGACGCCAGTTTCCACACGGATACGAGAACATATTCCAGCAGCATGGTTTTACAAGGGAGAAAGGAAGTGTGTGCAAAGCTCTATTCTAGAACACTTGATCGACTCCTAGGTCACTCTACCAACCCTGACCATGATTTTAAGAACGTCCATCTAATTCATGCTGACTTGACGTGTTTTCTTCGTTATGGACTTCTAAAGACAGCAGAGGCCTTGACTATTCATGACTTTAAGCGAGATCTTTGTGTACAAAAGAAGTATGTACAATCCCTACTTGTGCCTTGGCCGTAGAGGGATAGACATTTATTTATTTTTAAGTTGTAGTTATTCTATGTACTTTTCCCTTAATACGACGATTATTATTATTACTATTCTCACTCTGAATTGTTCCCGCTTGTCCCACTTGTCATTCTAAATCCAAAATTATTATTTTTTGTATTTACAATATTGAATTCTATCTTATCAAATTTCACACCATGTTATGTAACATTATATATTCGCTTACTAATCCTATAATTGTACACCCCTTTCCAACATCTATACACCTTATGCTCCCGCAGATATACATAAATTTATATACACAATTCGAGTTAACATGAGGAAGGTATCTATCAGCCTTTGATTGCACCAAACGAGTTTGTCGCTTGATGAATGGGAACCAATTTGGTTGAAGGATAGGTTCTGGGTGGAGAAACTTTCAATGTTCTGTTGATTATTCCTACAATACAATCGCCTTTAAAATCGACTTGGATGAAGACACGTTTCTGATTTACTGTGGCTTGTTTCACATTTAGATTTTCAGATCTTCCATACTTTCTGATGAATTTCGGAGGGTAGCCATTATTTTTCAAAACATTCTCAATGTTTACGAGTTCTTCTTCCAGTATTTCAGTGGAGCATATTCTTCTGGCTGCGTAAAACAGAGTTTTGACCAATGCTTGTTCATAGCTAATTCGACAAAAACTATTGAAATTTATGTATAGTCCATTCCAAGTGGATTTTCGGTGAATGGATCTTTGTAGACTTCCATCTTCCAAGCAGCGTTGTATGGCAATATCAAGGAAATGGAACTTTCCATCAGTCTCATGTGCCACTGTAAAGTCAATATTCTTATGTGCTTCATTGGACAGTTGAAGTAGATGAGATGCATGATTTGTTCGTCAGGGGCACAGTGGTGAGGACGCTCGCTAATCATCCACATGGTCCGGGGTTCGATCCCCGGCTGATGCACACCTGATATCACTGATAGGCCTGCTAAATTTGGGCTATCGATATCACATGCTGAAAATTCCATACTTGTACCAAAAATACGGTGTGGAATCAAGCTATAATCAAAAAATAATAAATAATATGAAAGTGTCGTCGACATATCGACAATAGGAAGTTGTTTCATAGATCGCACTTTCCAGCTTTGTTGTCTCAAGATTAGACATGAAGATGTCTGTTAGTACGGGGCCTAGTACGTGGACTACCCATAACTACACCACCTATTTGATGATACAGCGTATTACCAAGTTGAAACTGTACATCCACGATGCTCATCCGTAGTAGTCGTGTAAATTCCTCCACTGAAAAAGAGAGCAAATCGGAATGCTGGCATATTCTTGTGAATACATCAAAAGATACCATGAACTTGTCGGAATCGTTCATGTCTTTCAGACTTTCAACAAAATCGAATGATAGCCGAGGAACTTTGTGCTGATATGAGTTGACCATGGAAAGTATAAGTCTCATGGAAACATCTTATTTGTGTATTCTCGGAAGACTGTACATGTAAGGCATGCGAGACCCTGAAGGCTTTAAGTCATCGTAGGTGCTGTTGCCAATCAATTTCCTTTCCTTTCTCAATCTCACCTCAGCGGGTTGTTGAGAATGAATTTCATCTTCGTTATGTAGTCTACCTTGTCCATCAATACGACACCTGAGCCTTTATCAGACCTCAGTATCACAATTTTATCATTATTCTTGAGATCTTTAAGTGCTTTCTGGTGTTCTTCAGAGAGGATTTCCGAACGTCAAAAAATTAGCTCACAATCAAGTAGTATCCCACATCTGTGAAATCCTTTTAAAGTATTGGTTTTGTAGGGATTTTTGTTTGATTGCATGGAGGATTTCATCATGAGCTGACATCAGTTAGAGAACCACTGGAAAACCAACTGGGAGTACTGGACGGCTGTTTCGTCCTAGTTTGGGACTCTTCAGCAGTACGCACTCACCCCACCATCAACAGGGTTCGAACCCAGGACCCTCTGGTTACAAGGCGAGCTCGTAGACCATTCAGCCAGCCACTGGGACCCGATCCAATGGCCAGTCAGCCCATGAATTCTAACTTCTGCCAATTCACGCACAATATAGCGCGACCATTTCGCAATGTCTTCTTCGATGATGAGTTACTGCCTCATCTTCAACCTGCTGTACCCTACTGGTCACGGCTTCCCACTAGAACCGTCGGGTAACTAACTGCCTGAATAGGGCCAGTCAGCGCTAGTGAGCATCAGATTAATTTTCAAGTATAGAATTCAAGGACCATTGGATCGGGTCCGAGTGGCTCAATGGTCTACGAGCTCGCCTTGTAACCAGAAGGTCCTGGTGCGTACTGCTGAAGAGTCCCAAACTAGGACGAAACAGCTGTGCAGTACTCCCTGCAGGTTTTCCAGTAGTTCTCTAACTGATGTCAGCTCATGATGAAATCCTCCATGCAATCAAATCCTTTTAACTCTGTGTCTAAAATCCATCTCATAACATCTATTTCTTGTCATACGTTGAAAGCTGTTGTTGATTTGTACACCATTGACTTAAACAATAACGAAAAGTTTACTCGTAAATGTTTTCCGCCTATTTTATTATGAGTAGTAGTAAAAAAGTAGTAGAAAGAAGCTGAAGAACAATAGAATTACATATATTACCCACTACTGCTCAAACAAATCGAATCCAGAAAAACACCGTTGATTATTATTATTATTTCCTATCTTGACAAAAGTACACTACTATACTCTACTGGCGAACAGTAGAATTATATCACTTTGTAATACATATTACAATTTTCAATAACACACACGCACATCACGTGGGTATTATGCTTTAGCATAATAATAATAATAAGCAGCCTCTGTCTAATAATGTGCGTGTCTGTCTATCTATCCATCTCTATTTGTCTATCCTCAACCTATACTTTTCCTATTGTATACAAGCGGACAGACGTCAATATACTTATTCTTATACTGATATAATTAATCATGTGATTTACTTAAGCTGAAATTCTATTGGTTAATATTCTATTGGCTTCAGGTCAATATTATTACAATTTCAACCAATCAGATGACAAACAGCCAATTGAATTGCCTTAACAGACGTGACTGTAATGGTAGTAATATAGAAGAGATTGAGGAGATCAGTAATTATTAATTATTACCTGATCTTGATCGAACGGACAACTGGTAGTCAGTAATTTACCCTATCATTATTATATAATATACTTGCCTAATTGGTTAATTACGTGAGTTCAAATTTCATTGTTTAACATGTTTATTAGCAAATATTATGCTTAGGAATGTTAACCATTAAGAATTAATTTAAATGACAGTTACCAATTTTGTATGCCGATATATTTTTTTTCATAAATGACTCTTTAAGATATTGTGTAGATTAATGGGTCAAGTTAAAGTTTAAGCACCAGTAAGTACCAGTGGAGTGTGACCGCATTGAGCAAGTTAGTGAAACCTGGCAAATAATATTGTAGTCATGAATAAAATATGCTTAATGAAGTGTTATGACATTAAACAAGATATCCTGTAAGTTAAAGTTTAGGCTAAGGACAGGTTATTGGTTAGGTTAACCTAATGAGGGTGACATTAGGGTTGATTCGAGTTAGATTAGGTTTAGTTTAGGGATATTTTCACGTAAGGGTTAGGTTAAGGAAAGATTAGGGTTACTGTCAGGGTTAGAAGACCTAGATAAATACATCTATAGAATGAAACTCCAATCCAAAACCCAGAGGTATTTCTATCACACGTCAGAGAAATGTATCCTGTGTAACACTTTCATGCCTTTTAACTCATTATTTCCATGAATATATGCATTTTATATGCAAAAATTGCCTCTATCTTGGGGTTGGTACGTTCAAGGTCATCTGTGCGTTGTCCTTACTGATACTTAAAGTTTAACTTTGCCGATTAATGAAATTTTCCTCCAACATTTTTCATTTTTTCATGTATTTTGTTGAAAAATAAAATTGCTCACCGTTAACAAACACTACAAGGAACTCTTGTTTCATATATATGTTGTCTCTAAGACTGACATCTCCTTACAATTTGTCGTACCCAACTAGATGGGAGTAGATCAGAGAGATATAAGATTTTAAGGAAAGAAATTTAAAAACAGGCACTGAATACTTACTGATACAGTTTTATATCCATTAGTCTCGTTGATTATGTAACAGAATTGAATCTTTTTTTTATTCCTTTGAGTTCCGAGTGGAACATTGGGCTTCAAGCTTAATCTTTGAAGCTTCAGTAGCAGTGGTGTTTTTTTAAGGGTTGAGGTTGCTAGCTTCACGCCCAACCTCCTCTCTTTATCGGGTTTACAACTGGCTAAGGGAGGTAAAGGTGTATGCCAGCAGGGAATAGAGCCCAGGACCACATGCATGATTGGAGAGCATTTTACCTCTGAACCACCCACTTTGATCTATTATGAATGTTTTTTTTTCAGAATCTGTGTTACTTAGTCCTGTGATTAGACTGGAACTGAGCTCTCTACTAAACATTTCTTTAAATCTTAATACTCATCTTGTTTCTTCTGCATCTTCGTTAAAGTGAGAATTTTCCTTTGAAATTTTTTTCCATCCCATCCCGAGTAGAACGTAGAGTTCCAAGCCTCATATTAATTGGTGTATGGTGACTAGCAGTGGAATCCAGGATTAGGCCCATTTCATCCTGTTTGTGACTCATCATCTGGATGTACCTGCATTCCCCAGTGAGTGATGATGTTCCCAGGTACATCCAGTGACGAGTCCCAAATAGGACGAAATGCGCATAATCCTGGATTCCACTGCTAGTCACCATCCACCAATTAAATTCGAATTATATGCTCAGACATCGTCGAAGCATCTGCACAAGAAGCCGACATGTCAACCTGAGACCGAGCACTTCGGTCCAATCAATCAATGGACGGGAAAATCTCAAATTCAATTAAATAATTCCAAGCCTCATGTCTAAACTCCCCTCTTCTCCTGGCTTATTGCTGGCTAGTAGAATAGGTGAGGTTCAAGAGTGCGTCCGTCGGTTGAGAATCGAACCTTAACCTCATCAGTGGTTGGCAAGCACTCAACCATTGAACTGACAGTTACTATGATCTTCATACATGATCTTAAAAGTACTTGTTCAGATAGTTTGTGTTATTCTAATTTGTATAGATACAGGTTGCATCGTGCACTCTGACAATATTAGAAACTCATGAATTTATTGAACGATTGTTTCTTCATGTGTAGAAGAAAATATGTGTAAATCGTAAAAGGTACTTGTCTCTCAGTGCACTTCTCTTTTAGTTAATCATTATATGTCTGGATTCAATGGTCTAGATATCAAAACTCCCCCCCCCCATCTTATGATATATCGTAACTGTCATTCAATATCTTCCTCTCTGATATGGTTGAATGTGCGTTTCGTACATAGTGGTTGTAGAACACTATGCATTGACTACAATTCGATAAGTGGTACTGTTCTTTCTCTCTATGTTAGCATTGATAATTCCATTCACTCTTCACTGAGAATTACCAACCTAGAATGGTGAAGTTAAACTGTAGACACCCCGAAAGGTGCGAAAGCTCTAATCATCTTGTAACGCTCAGTTTAAGCAGGATAGTGAAAACCAGGTAAGTAGCACTATATTCATCAGAAAACAAAGTGTTGTGTGAAGGCTATCTGGTTAGTCTTAGATTAGAGTTAGATTAAGGACAGATTAGGGTTGAGATTGAGTTAGGGGGCTTAATTCACCTTTTAGAGTAACTGTTCATTTCAAGATCATTTGTACATTCGTACTTCTTCGGTGTCTAAAGTTGAACATTGCCCCCTAGAATGAAACAAATGTCTAAACAAATCTCAGTCTAAAGCTGTTTATCAGTTCAAAGTTTCCAACGTATTAAAAAACACTTCTGATGTACTTTGCTTTTTGATATCATAACATAAATTAGTCATTACTGAGACTGCTAAACTTCGATAGTAGGAGAAAATCCTTCTGCTGCTGCTGTTTTTTTCTTATATATTTTTAATTGAATTTTTGATTTCCCCGCTGACTGATGATTAGACCGAAATGTTTGAGAAATAGGGAGCCTGATCTGTCAGTATCGTCTTTTTGGTACACCATGGTCTGCAATGATGTGTCGAACTACTGAGTCGGCCACGGTTTTCACTTGCTGACCAGGGATCGCGATGGCGTCTACCTATCGTGTAGCGTGTTTTGTCATCACCAAGAGGTAATGATTGCCATTGGATGTCTGCGGAAACGGACCCATGACATCTACGGACTACAAGTCACCTACTGTGGTAACTGGAGTTGACTGCAGAGGCGGTTGTATGCACTGATCTCCTTTCATCAAGTAGCACTGCGGACTAAACAGTATTAAGTAATAGTCGCAGAATAAAACAAAACGTAAATAAAGAGTGATTGATTGACTGAATTTGCAATGTAGGACTCTGCATAAAAGTTTACTAGCTGAAGTTGCCACAATTTCATAAAATCCTACATAAAAACATGCGAAGAAACTCTAATAAACCAAAATGTACGGGAAACAGGGGTAGAGAGAGAGAGAGTAATTATATGTAGAATAATGAGAATTTAATGAATCTTGCAGTTCATAAGCAGTAAATGAATTTGTACCACACTGTTAACGATTTTGATCAATATCACCCCAAAAGTCTTTCCATCATCCATTGGTTCTTAGTATCTTTGAATACCTCAGTATCCAACCCACCCACCCACCCCCCTAAGTAACTCAAAACGATTATCAATGACACCGTGGATTAATGACATGTTAAATAACTAACTGTCCTATAAAATTCATCAGGAAGATCAGAAAAGGTCAAAAGCAAAATAAAAATAATGGTGAAACTAATAATGATAACATAAATAAGAAAGAATATAAGGCATCTACAGTAGTTTTACCATATAAAGAAGAGATATCTCAGACCACACGTAGATTGCTTAAAAAAGCAGGAATTAGGGTGGTGGCATTTAAACCTACAAACTCACTCAGGTAGGACAAGTTCTGTAGGTTGACCCAATTAGACAAAATAATATAATTTACAAAATACTTCAGATGACTGTGAGTTAGGTGAACTACATAGGTGAAACCAGTAGTAGATCGGGGGTAGTCAGATTGTCAGAACATAAGAATTTAATGGCTAAGGTTAGAATGATTGACCCCACGAAGATAAGTAATTCAGAAAAAAACTCAGCATTAATTGCACTGCATTCATTAACACACAACCACACAATAGGGTGGGTGAGGTTTAAAATTCCAAAAGTAATATAGGTAGGTGGAGAGCGAGAGAGATTGATTACTGAATCCTGGTTCATCGAATAACTTACACCCAACACATACAATAGGAATGATTCATCACTCATACCCGAAATATGGAAAATATTACTACCAATCAAATCAAGTGAAAAACAATGGAACTATATAAATGAATTTAGGAAGTCGTGTGATTACCTTGATATGATTATGAGCTGCAGTAATAAATTGTGCTCGAAACGTCATCAGTAAACATTACTGTATAACACTGTGTGAGACTTTATCAAAACAAAATTTACCCATAATGGAAAATGGCTATCGTTTTTGTATTTTTTTGTTGTTGTATGGTTTTGATACCTTTGAAAAAAAGGCAAAAATTGTTGATGTCATGCAACTGGTGTACATAATTTTCTGTTGATATTGTTAATTGCTTATATTAACTGATTTATTAATTGTTTTATTTATTTATTTACTTATCTGTTTACAAATTATTAGAAATATAATAAAACAGTGGGTTTTAATAAGCTCGTTTTACAACCATAATGTCACATGTACTACACATATACAAATACGAATAAATGTATACATATATACTTTAGGCTTATTGTACTGCAAAGAGTACTTACTACTTTAGGGATTAAGGGTGTGTACTCTGTAATAGTTTATAGTGTCAATTTTCCTTGTACAGCGTGTGTATGCGTGTGTGTGTGCATGCTTGCCTTTTTGTCTGTTTGTTTGTTAGTATCGATCATCTGTTGGGCTATTGACCAAAGGACGTGTGTATACTGCTCAGCAGTCACTTCGCTCCGTCCTTCTTTTTGGCTATTAAGGGAGACATGACCATTAGAAGGCTAGCAATCTTTAATCATAGGTGTATGTTTGTGTTCTGTCTCCCGTGAGTGTTAAGTGGTAGAATAGGGAAAGTAATATCTGGGTTAGGCACTGAGTGCTAGGAGGTAAGGAGGGAAAATCAGTCAACGAGGTTGTGTAGTAAAGTTACATGGATTGAGAGATATGGTTAGGACAAGCGTTACGCATGCCTAGCCATCGCTCGCCTTTCTTGACAACGGGTAATGTTAGCTGACTGACATAGGATGATGATCGGGTTGAAAAAGAGTTAGCTGGTGTTGGTGGTCAAACGAAAACATGGCTTCATCAGTCAATGAAATAAACCCATAACAGTTAGTTTAATCCAGACATCCACGTAGGGAAGTGCAGGTGGTAAGAATCAATGGCGGCTGCTGGAGACAGTTGGTGATATGGCTGATAATCCTCGTTGTCAATGGCTCGCGCAGATGCGTTCACTCTATGTTATTTATAACATCCAATAAAATTCTGTTGTTCTTCCAGATTACTATTGTTTTCCCCTCATCCTTCTGTTTATTATCTCTCTTTCTCTCTCTTGAATCTCTTTACTCTCTTCTGTTGCTCTGTGTAGTAGATGGAGGGAGAGTGGCAACTAGGTGGAACTGCTACACATCTGTGGAAAGTTCTATGTTGAAACCAGTCAGACAGTTATGTTGATTAAAGGTGAACTTCTGAAATGTATACTATGATTTAGATTATGCGGTCTTTGTAGGGATTTTGTCACAAATCAATATCAAACACTTGAAATCTGTTTCGTCCTAGTTTTTGACACTTTTCGGCTGTTTACTCCCACGAATCAATCAGGGATCGATTGAACCCTAGGACTTTCAAGTTAAGAGAACAAGCTGATTGACCAATCAGACACTTGGGCTGAAATTTAGTGATCTATAATAAATTTCAGTTTTATCAACTCGTGATATAGTGGTACCCTTGACCAATGCCAATGGTAGCCCCCCCCCCAACGGTCACGACTTCTCTTGCGTCGAATGTTCATTTCTATTCCTTTTTTATGTGTAGTTCTCCTGGTTAGCTGTCTTATTCTCATTGAATGTTAGTTCCTGTAGTTTCATCATGAATCTTTTGATGGGATGGTCCAAAATGTCTAGATGCTAGTGCTTCGTTACAACAGCCTTACGTCATAGATTTTGTAACTTTTTCGATTTACTTATGTAGGTAAAATTTCAGTGAATGAGTTAACTAGATTGTTTAAATTTAGCTTAAACTGAGGCCACTGTGTTAACCACTTTTAAATTTTAAGTGTTAGTTTGCAGGGATTTGATTGGTTTCTGTATTCCATCATGAGCTGACATCAGTTAGAGAACTATTTGAAAACCCGGAAGTACTAGACAGCTGTTTCGTCAGCCTAGTTTGGGACTCCTTCATCAGTATGCATCCACTAGGGTTCGAACCCAGGACCTTCCGGTTACAAGGCGAACTAACTCGTAGACCATTAAGCCACTGGGATCCGCTATGTAATGACCAGTCCATGAATTCCAACTTCTGCCAATTCGTGACATAGCGCGACCGGCACTAGCCAATGTCATGGTTGGTGAGTGCTTATCCTCACACCCTACCTGCTGTCAATGTATAAGTCTGTTAACAGTTCTTTCTGGAAATGCTACATCCTGTCACACTTCATAGCATTAAAAGTGGAATTGCAGGTGTTGAATTGGATTTTACTCAGATCTCTAGTGTATTCACCTTTCACTAAATGCCTAAATGACACTATACATACATATATAATCCAGCAAACAGTCATTGTAGTCTTTATTGTATTGAGGTGTCTTTTTCTATGATTGTGTATTCTATTTCTCATGTTAATTGATACAATATGCTAAGTAATATTGAGTTTAGGCGTAGAATGATAAATAAGGAAGGCAAGTAACTTCACAACGTTATCGACTGAGCCATGTCGAGCCACCGGTTTCCACGTCGAGCAGTGTCAGCTGACGTGATATTTGTTTGGAAAAGAGTTACAGTTGGCCATAACAAAACATGAAGTCTTTTATAGTTGGTTTGAGCCTGATTAGTTGTGATGTCCTCGGGATGCTAAGAACCGATAGCTTGAGACTGTTGGTGATATGACTCAGAACTGTTGTCAGTGGTGTAGATGCATTCCCTCGTGTTTCTCCATGTGACTATTCTTTTTCCACCTTAGTGTGGTATATATGGAGCGTGGCAAGCTGAACTTCCCCGCTTTTGTGCAAAGTTTTTTTTGTGTGTTAGAAACCCAGTCATTCGGTCAGAGAGAAGGAAATTAACCCCTTTTTTAAAATAATATCTAGAATTAGTTGTATGGCTAAATAAGGTTACTCAGTTCTTCTATGTATTTCTAATTTCTGAGCTATTAAAATATTTTTCTAAGAAAATGGTTTGAAGCATAGGGTTTTCAGTTAAGAAACATAAAGTGACCTTGTTGGATTGATCCGCCCCAAAACTCTTATTTTGAGTATAAGAAGACTGAACGTCTTGATGGCTTCAGTAATATGTATATTCACATCTGTGAGGAGCTAAGTCACTGAGGATTGGGATCATGGAAAGGTTATAGGACTGCGATCATAAATGTCTTCTTAGCACTGGCCTCGTATAGTGAGATCATAATGAGGTCAGATGTAGAGCGTTGGTTGGTTTAGACACTTGACTTCTATCCAGTCGGTCACAGGTTTGGAACCCGCTCCACACACCTAGGTTTGGGTAGCTAGTTAGCTTCACAAATAGATATGTGTGCGTGTGTGTGTGGCGCATTACCAACTGCCTGGAATTGCAAGTGTTTATTGGATAACATTTCATTGAGTTTGGTAAATAAAGTGAATACATTTCGTTATCAGTCTTCTCAGATGAATAATATTGGTTACAGGATTTCATCATGAGCTGACATTGGTTAGAGAACCAATGGAAAACCAACTGGGAGTACTGGACAGCTGTCAGCTCATGATGAAATCCTGTAAGCAGTCAACCAAATCTACAGCAGGATGCAGCAGGTCGGGTGTGAGGACAAATACTCACCGAAGACATTGGCTAGCGGTTGCGCTATATCAGGAATTGGCAGAAGTTAGAATTCATGGGCCGGCCATTGGATCGGGTCCCAGTGGCTTAATGGTCTATGAGCTCACCTTGTAACCAGAAGGTCCTGGGTTCGAACTGTGGTGGTGTGTGCGTGCTGATGAAGAGCCCCAAACTAGGACGAAACAGCTGTCCAGTACTCCCAGTTGGTTTTCCAATGGTTCTATAACCAATGTCAGCTCATGATGAAATCCTGTAACCAGTCAACCAAATCCCTACAAACCAATACTTGAATAATATTGACTGAAATGAGATTGGAAACAAAGAAAAGGTAGTTAATGACTACAGTTCATATAAACAGCATAAAGATATGTTTCGATTATTCTACCAGACGATTCGAGGTGTAGACAGGCTTAAAATCGTTAATATTGGCATTTGCATATATAGTCTACATTTTTCAACTGTCTAGTCATTATATTTTTCTTTTGCTTTTGTACTCTTTTATTTTTATTTCTTTTATGAACCTGTTTCTTTTTTGTCTACTAATTATGACCTTTTGTTGGTTGCTATGATATGCGGCGAATTGAGTTAATGCACACTTTTGCATAAGACCACTCATTTTTGGTATTTCTGTCTAATGTATTGAAAGCACCTACAAATATTACAATACCAATCATGTGTATAAATTTATTTGGAGTAGACATTGGAATAGGAGTCAGTGGCACAGCGGTAGAATGCTCGCCAACCACGCCTAACGTGGTCCGGGGTTCGATCCCAGGCCACTGGACGAGCACTCCTTTACCTCGCTAAGTCACTAAGTAATAAGACTGGTAAAGAGGGAAGGTTGGCTAGGCATGAGGCTGACTAGCAACCCCATCCAGTAAAAATAAACATCACCACTGCTACAGAAACTTCAAGCTTCCAGCTTGAAGCTCCCTATGTTCCACTGGGAACGTAAAGGAATAAAAAAAAAGAGAAGACATTGGAATACTAACCAAATTTGTAAGTTTTTATCGCTTATATAGAGTTCCATAAGTGTTTGATTGTCACTTATTTTACAGCTTTCATTTGGTTGTTGAAATTTCGCTTACAATAGGATGCTTGGTAAACCTAATATCCGATAATACTTCATGTCTAGTCGCCACTTTCTTTTCATAGTCTTCCTAGCATTTAATGAAAATACTGTTTGCAGTGTTAAAATCCATGGCATGTGTGTGTGTGTGTGTCTTGAAGTGAATCGGTGGATGGTGACTAGCAGTAGTGGAATCCAGGAAAAAGTAAAAGCACATTTCGTCCTATTTGGGACTGGCTTATCAGCCAGTAGATGCACCTACATTCCCCAGTGGGAGAGTGAGTGATGGAGTTCCTTCCACTGAGGCTCGAATCCGGTGCTCATAGTTTCAAACGCCAAAGCGGGTTATCCACTAGACCACTTGGGCCAAGAGAGCCACCGCACCTCTTATGCAAAGGGTCTTATTAATTATTTAATTCAACTTAGATTTTCCCGTCCATTGATTGACTGGACCGAAGTGCTTGGTCTCAGGTGGTCTAGTGGATGATAACTCGCTTTAGCGTTTGAAACTATGGGCACCGGATTCAAGCCTCGGTGGAGGGAACACTGTGACTCGTCATTATTATTATTGTTCCCTTGGGTTCCTAGTGGAACATAGAGCTTCAACTACACGTCTCCACTTGCTTCTGTCTTCTGCTGTACTTTTCACCTGCATCCATGTTAATCCATACTGTTTCAATTCCTCTTCACACGATCTCCTCCATGTCACCCTTGGACGTGGACACTCGCCGCTTCCCTTTCGGGTTCCACTCGAGCACTGGCCTGACGTGCGATGTCACCCAACGGCCTCCTCAGCTAGTGTCCAATCCATCTCCACTTTCTCCTGCATATTTGTTGGGCGATTGGTTCTTGTTTTTTTTTGTTTCCATAGTTTCTTGTTGGTTCTTGTTCTTTCCGGCCATCTGATCTTGAGTATAGAACGAAGACAGTTGTTGATAAAGGTTTGCAACAGGCTGTTGGAAATATTCTTTGTGACACACTGGCCAAGTTTCTGATCCCTACGTATAGAAGAACTGACTGACTTGACGTTTGTATTGAAAATCTGAATTTTGTTGTTGATGCAGGCTGAGTGACGAAGATTTCCAGATTGGTTTCAGGTTGATGAATGTGTTTCTCGCCTTCCCGATTCTCGATTTGACATCCTCGTCCGTTCCGTGTGCCTGTAGTTGAGACAATGCTCCCTAGATAAGTGAATGAAGTAACCTCTTTCAAATCCCTCCCTTTGATGATGATTGGCGCTGGATTTTGCTGCTGGTTGGTAGCAAAATCCAGCGAGCTAGTAATCTAGGCGAGGTTGTGTGGAATGCAGTAGGTGTCAACTTGTCACAGAAATGTAGAGAAGAGAAAGTGAAAGGTATGGCAGAATGAATACTTTTCAATGTAATGCATAATCACCATCCAGACATGAAAATGAAAACAAAACAAATAGTTCAGCGAAGAGTCTCTTTTAAGAAAGAGAGAGAGAGAATTCATTCACTTAGCTGTACAATCACAATTATTTATAATTAGTTTAATTAATATTATTATTGTCTGAGAAATCTAATGTACACACACAAACACACACATACAAAATTAATTATATATATATATATATATATATATATAATTGTGGATGTACAGCAAAGTGAATCAATTCTTCATACAACTGGTTCCCTTGATAAATTTCGATAAAGAAAGGAAGACGAAATTTGCAGTATAAAATGATATCATCAGCTGCAGACTACCTGAAATTACAATGGTTATATAAATGATAATAACATACTTTAATGTTTGAGTGCTAGTAGTAGAGAAGAGATAAAAATTGTCTCCCATTCAAAGGAGATGCAGTGTCACAAAAGATTGACAGAAGACTGAAAGGAGCAATAAATAGAAGCTTCCCGGCAGCAAAACTCATAACAGTATACAACACCACTCCTTCTATAATCCACTCAAAACTGGATAAATACCCTGCTGATGTCACCTCCAACTGCGTTTATGAATTTACGTGCACTTGCGGGAGCAAGTACATTGAAAGGATAGAAAGAAGGACTTCCATCCGGTTTTTATGAAAATATTCCAAGAAACCTATGCCTGAAAGGAAGCAAATATTCTCAGAGTGCAATTACCAGACATATTGTTGATACTGGACATCTCGTAGAGATTTCTAAGTCCTTCAAAATATTGAATAGACAAAGGACAGCAAATTTACTACGATTTGCTGAAGCGATCGCAATCAAACGACTTATGCATACAGAAAGAGAGTGTGATTAACCTCTCACTACCTTGGTAACTGAATTTTGATTTTGATTACAATAATTAGTCATCTAATTCAGTGATCTCAACTCACTGAACAAATCTCAATCTCATAAACTGTAACTGCCTTTGTTTTTTGGAGTTGCTATGTGAACCTACAAGCTAACACTGTTTCTGTTAATCAATTTTTCTGTTTTCTGTCTTACCCCTCCCTCCTCTTTTCAACTTTGAAAGTGTATAAATTGATGATGAAAACTTAAACTAAAAATTGTAATGCTTACATATTTTCGGATGCGTCAATTGTATAGTATCTCTTCTCTACTACTACCACTTAAACATTAAAGTATGTTATTATCATTTATATAACCATTGTAATTTCAGGTAGTCTGCAGTTAGCTGATGAGAGCCTGTGAAATAGAATGATGATATTATTTTATACTGCAAATTTCGTCTTCCTTTCTTTATCGAGATTGATATTTGTTTGAGGCACTCTGCAGAGTTAAACTGTAGAACAAACAAAATAATTTCTAAGTCAAGGTAACCTATTCTCTTAAAACAGACTGTTCACTGAACTATGTGTTTTGTTTTCAGAAGGAACTAGTAGTACGTCTCTATTTTTGAAAATTATGGCGAAACTTCTCTTGCATGTTCTTAAATCCTCTTTGAAATCTTTTAATGGCCCAAAGCAGTTTGCCTCAAAATGCAGTAGAAGCGCATTAGAAGCTGTCGTGGTACTCCATCGTACTACTGTTTCAAGACTTGATGAAGGCTCAAAGTTTGTTCGAGTCTCCTTTCCAGAGAGACTACACTGCTGCTTTTGACAGCCCTATTCCTAGAGCAACTTTACTAAGCAAGCTGATTTTAGCAAACACTGAGTCCAGCTGGGTCATAAGGTGACTGGCTGCCTTCGTATTTTGAATGGAAAGCACGCCTGTCAAGGAACATAACCCTAAGTTCCTATTATTTCCGAAGACAATTTTCCGAATCAACAATTATACTGAGTACATGATCGACTTTAACTCCAAAACAGAATGAATTACAACACATTGTATTCTCCGACAGTTAAAATCAATACTCTGTACTCAGTCTATAAACAAAAAATGTTTTACAAGAAATGTATTGTACTTTCATTCGTATTCTTTCGTCTTCTTCCAACTTGTACACGATTGAATTATTCGCGTCTTCGAGTTGCCCGCCAATGGCGACCAAGGACAATGAACCAACGTTCAATGTTCACATTCATTTACAACCCGACTTCGGAAACTGGTGTGTTCTCAGGGTACTGGCTGTACTCGCTCCATTCAGTTTTTCTTTCTTTTTGCATGACCTTCCGCATTCTTCCTAAGCTTACTTCATTAAATTTGCCGACGATCTAACCATTTCTGCCTCGGTAGTAACATATCATATTGTTGATTTTAGTTTCAGGTGCGAACAAGACTTCCAAGCGTGGACTGATTGATTCAGTCACATGATCCGTGTAATATTGACAGCACTGTGACGATAGGGAGTAAATCAAATATCTCTCTCTCCTCTTGGCATCAGTTTCTCTTCGAATCTCCTCTGTTGATCATTGTCTCATATCCTGTTGATTTCTAGGAAAAATTTTCCCTTTGACTTATTACATAAAGAAGTTGAGACTTTCTGGTATTCATAACTCAACCTCACCTCTTTTCTTACAATTTGTTAATTCATGTATCCTGCCCATTCTCCTTTATTGTTCACCATTATTCTTCCCCGGAATTCTCAATTCTGTAAGTAGGGTTAGTGGTGTATGCGCCTGTGACTCAACTAACTGACGCTGCTGTCGATAGATATTTTAATTCATTCTTGCAAGCAGTTAGTTATTGGGCTAAAGTTATCTTGCCTGGTACTGAACATCCTCTCCACTCATTCTCAATTTTTGCCTTGTATATCTTCGGGGAGTGAAACCAGAAGAAACTGCCTAAGAAGCATTTACGCTCGTACAGCTACTAAATATAAAAATTCTACCCATACCACTATATTTCACACGGGTGGCTTTTGTGTGAAGAGAAAGTCAGATTTCAGAAAAGAATTTATAAACCTTTTAAATCAGTAGTAACTGAACTGCAAAGTCAGTGTGAGCAAAGGTTATTATTATTATTACAGGTATTATATATGATACTATCTATCTACTTATGCTTCTTTATGATTTCATCAACATTCTTTTTAAAGTGGTCTCATTATTAGTATTATTATTGCCATTTTAAATTTTATGTATATGCATATTTATGTAAAAGGAGGTAAATTGTTGCAATATGTATAAAAATGCTGAAAATTCCATTCTGTATTATCATTATTATTATTGTTTTTGGAATAAAGTGATTATTATTATCACCATTATGGAGAAATATGAGGGTGTAATGGGTCTAGGCGATGACAAAGAGTGAATGGCTCTATACTCTATGGAAGCATCTGCATCACAAGAAGCCGACATGTCAATTTGAGACCGAGCACTTCGGTCCAATCAATCAATGGACGGGAAAATTTAAAAGTTTTTACGAGTTGATCACGGATTGATATCAGTTAGAGAACCATTGGACAGCTACTGTTTCATCCTAGTTTGGGAATCATCGGCAGTACGCACCCACCACCAGGGTTCGAACCCAGGACCTTCCGGTTACAAGGCAAGCTAGCTCGTATACCAATCAGCCACTGGGACCCGATTCAATGGCTCATGAATTCTAACATAACTAACCCTTACAAACCAAACTAACTATAGAAAATTAATCTGATGCTCGCTAGTGACTTGCTACAGGATGGAGTTTCCTGGAGTCCTAGTGATAAGTCGTGGCCAGTGATGTCCAACGATGGATGTCCCACCAACGACAATAGTTGGGGTCGCACTAAATCACGAATTGGTAGAAGTTAGAACTCGTGGGGTGGCGATTGAATCGGGTCCCAGTGGCTGAATGGTTTACGAGCTAGCCTGCCTTGTAACCGGAAGGTCGTGGGTTCGCACCCTGGTGGTGGGTGCCTACTGGCGATGATTCCCAAACTAGGATGAAACAGCAGTTGTCCAGTACTCAAGTACTCCCTGGTTTTCAATGTTTCTCTAACTGATATCAATCCGTGATCAACTCGTAAAAAAAACATAACTTACCCTTACAAACCAAACTATAGAAATGCAGGGAATGCAGGTACATCCACTGGCTGATGAGCCAGTCCTAAATAGGACGAAATGTGCTTTTATTTTTTCCTGGATTCCACTACTGCTAGTCACCATCCTCCACCAATTAACTAACTTCTAATTGTACTTACTTTTTTGCTTATTTAAAATTAAGGATAACTGACATTAATTTTTTCGTTGGTGTGGTGTTGGCGTTGTCGCTGTTGTTATTGCAAATGATTCTAGAGGGTTAAGAATTTCACCATTAACTATTTCTGTTTTGTTTTGTATTAATCTCAGTTGGAGTATATTTTCTTCTTCTAAAAATGAGATGATTGCAAAAGCATCTTTTTTCACTAATTGAACTATTCTTTTAATTATTATTACAAAGGTGTAGACAAAATAATTTGTGTTGAATAAACATAACCTTTTTTAAAAAAAAAAGAATTTATCACAAATAATGCCGGTAGTTATGACTGACATGTGCTTGTTTCCTCGTTTTTATTGTTGTTGTTGGTTGTTATTGTCGTTATTATTGACGTTGTGATATCATAAAACAATTCAAATTAGTGCAAAAATTGTTTGTTCAAGGTATGCGTGTGTGTGTGTGTGTGTACAGATATCTGATCACGTGCTTATTTTATATGAATGGTTAATTAGACTTGTAGTATTAGATAATGTTTGGAGGCAATCGGCCAGAGGAAGCCTTACCTGACCTAGGTTTCGTGCTCTAGTTGGCACTCACCAATCAGTCAATCAGTCAGTCAGCAGGGAGTATCTGCTACCGCCTTGAGGGAACTGATGTCGTTTGTGAGATTCGAGCCTGCGTCAATCAGTGAGTGCTGCAGTCAGTCAGAGACGTTATCACTTAGTTATTCAGTCTCGCCAACTAGTACTAAACCTAGGTCAGGTAAGGCTTCCTGTGGCCCGATTCAACAATTCACAGTGCACCATGATATGGCATGGTGGCCACCAAAGATAGGAGGACTAGACACGCATTACACTAGTTACTGACTAGTGTCCAATCAGAGAGAATAGACTTCTAGTAGTTAGAATAGTGCTGTTACACTCTCTGTTTAGTGTTATGATGACCATTTCATTTATGTGATGATTTGTCACAAACAGTTGTTAAAAGAAGTTATGTAATAATATGAATAGTTTGATGATTGAGTTTTACTCAGGATGCGCATAGGAACAAAGTAGATAATATGGAATTACGTAAGAGTTCTAAATAAATAGAAGAATTATAAGCAATTAAAGAACAGGCAAACAAACAAAATTAAGTCATCAAAATCAAAAATGTTGTTACCAGGACAGTAGAAATGGTTGAGTTATTATCTTTTGTAAGCACAGCTTCGGTTTTTGTATGTGAATGGCCAGAGCTTCAGCAACACAAAGAAGACAGAACCCTATTGCCTTTATTAGGTTATTCTTGACTCTGTAGATTACCTTGAAGCAGGAGGCGTTTGTTGAGATGGAATGATCAGTGTTAACTAGGTGTTCAATTATCGCACTACTTATTGCACCACTATTGCCTTTTCGCAACCATGCTGGATAGTGTTCTTGAATCCTCTTGGACAGGGTGCGCGTCGAACGAACGATGTACCTGGCTCCACAGCAGCAGGTGAACTGATATATGCACATAGAAGTGGTCAGATGCGGGATCTTGTCCTTGAAGCTTCTGCAGATTAGTGGGCGACTGGAGAACAGAATTTTATTCCCTTTACTAATGGGTTTATGTGTCAAGAAACTAGAGATATGTTCTGTTTTTACCACTGTTAGTGAAAGTGTCATCCACCTATAAATCTCCACCATATCTGTAGAGTAGGATTAAATGTTGTGTTAAGAGTAATACTTTCCCAACTGTCCATAAAGATATCTGCTACGATTGGGGATATTGGTAATCCATTCCATTGCTACACCTTCTGTTTATCTATATATTTTGCCCTGGAATTTAAAGATAGTAGACTTGAGGCAACATAATTGAATTCCTGGAATAATTCAATATGAGTAAGTTCGGGATCAGCAGTCAGTCCTCTTCTAACTGCTTCTAAGGCTACCATATTGATTGGTATATCATTAGTATAAAGACTGGTTATATCAAAACTTGAAACCAAGCAAATCACTGCAACCTGATACTATATGACATCATTATTGATTATGCAACTGGTCGATGGGTTTTCTGTTTAGCTAGCCAGTTAGTTAGTTAGTTTTCTGACTGTCAATTATCAATGAGTCGGTCATATATGTGAATGACATTTTATCAAATATTTTTTTAAATATTTACAATACTACTAATATTTATACTGCTTTGATATGCACTTTTGATTATATTCAACCAATTTGTCAGGTGTGCTATATATATATATATATATATATATATATATACTTGTAGTGGTATTCACCGTGTTGTGACGTGTTTTGTTTCATTTGAGAAAAGTAATCAGTCTGGTGTATGCATTGTACCTAGTGAATGAAGGTTTCTTTTTATCACTAAAACTCAAAGACACCGGGAATCACACAGTGTAGTGTTATACAGTAATATTCACTGATGACCACGTTTCGAGCACAAATTATTACTGCTCATAATCATATCAAGTCACTCACTCACACAACTTTCTTGCTTCATTTATATACATGAGTGAAATTGATGATTAGACATCTGAGGAAATTCTTTCAGAAACAATAATAGTATTATCAATCAAGTACAGTCAGATGGGAAATAAGACGAGTGTTTTTATAGTCAAAATAAGTAACTTGTTAGAATGTTATGATGTATGTGAACTGAAATAGAATTTTAAGATTATTTATTATCCCCCTCTGATTTGACTGACTGGTGGTAATAATATCTTCCATGCATATCTCTGGTATTTACGTTAAGTCACTTCTATTGCATTTGTTGGGTGTAGGCTTGATGAACCAGGCAGGATTCAGTAATCAATCTCTCTCCCTCTCCACCTACATCTATTACTTTTTAGAATTTTAACCTTCTCCCACCATCCTATTGTGTGATTGTGTGTTAATGCATGCAGTGCTATTCCTGCTGAGTGTTTTTTCTAAATTACTCATCTGTCTTCGTGGGATCAACCATTCTAACTTTAGCCACTAAATTCTTATGTTCTGATAATCTGACTACTCCTGATCTACTACTTTGACCTATGGAGTAGACCTCACTCACAGTCATTGCAAGGTTTTTTATGTAAATTATATTATTTTGTCGAATTGGGTCCACCTGGTCGTTTAGCCTACAGAGCTTGTCCTTCCTGAGTGAGTTTGTAGGTTTGAATGTCACCACCCTAATTCCTGCTTTATTGAGAATCCTACGTAATGAGGGTCTCAGATGTCCCCTCCTTATATGGTAAAACTACTGCAGATGCCTTATGTTCTCTCTTATTTATGTTATCATTATAAGTTTCACATGCAACAGAAATGACTCAATGCAAATACCAGAGATATGCATGGAAGATATTATTACCACCAGTCAGTCAAATCAGAGGAGGATAATAAATAATCTTAAAATTCTATTTTTACTGTGAAAAGTGTCTTATTTCCTATCTGATTGTACCTGATTGATAACACTAATTTTATTTCCGAATGTACATTATCTTATATTGATTTTTATTCAAATGTCTAAACATCAGTTTTCACTCATGTATATAAATGAAGCAAGAAGGTTGTGTGTCTGACTTGATATGATTATGAGTGGCAATAATTTGTGCTCGAAATGTGGTCATCAGTAAATATTACTCTAGAACACTGTGTGAGATTCATTCCCTATCGTCTGGATGTAGATGGTAGGTAGGTGTAGGCTATTCTACTACATTAGAAGAATTAATGTATCCACAAATGCTACTTCACTCATAATTTGCCAACATTCCGTTTACTTCCGGTTTTTTCATCACAGTTCTCGATTATCTATAAAATTCATCTTATCTCAAGATGACGTTATTGTAATTAGTTGTGTTCTCTGAGGAGCTGGTTGGCGGTTTAATTGGGGAACTTTCGTCTTCCCCCTTCTGGACAACATCCTCCTTCAGCGCAAGTTTTAGCATAAAATGAACTGATTTAAATTTTCCATGAATGATAGAATTGCATCTCCTGGTTATCATCTTCGTGACTGGTAGTCGATTTACATTTTTATTGATCATTTCTGTTATTGACTTGACTCGTCACATGTGATTTACTTTTTATTAGTTGGTAGATTTGGTCTATATTAACATGTTTGTTAATCGCATATTTGCTTGAGTACCAACCAGGCTTCTAGGAATTCTCTGGCACTGCATTTTTGGTGTTTCCTCTGTTTAAAATTTCGACATTATCCCAATCATCTAATTGGTGTCCATAATTATCTACATGCATTGATATGAAAGAATATATATCATGTCTTTTCACAGTTAATTTGTGTTCTTGGATTCTGATTCGAAGGGGACGTCCACTTTGACCGATGTAATGTCTGTTACAGTTCATACATGCAATTTATTTTGTAAATGGTATTAATTTTGTCTTCTTTTTCTGTTGGATCTTTTGGTTTGCACAATATCGAATGAAGTGATTGTGTTGGCGGCTGACTTGTGTGCTATTTCAAACGGTTTCAATATTCTAGCTGTTTTGGTTTCTTGTTGGTGTTGTGACTCGAGCTTAAACACTTTGATGAAATTATGAGGAGGATATGCATTCTTTTTGAAGACAGTTAGTAGGTATTTTTCTTCCATTCTCTTCAACACTGGAGTAGTGCTACAGGGTTGTGTTTGAACTCTTTTAAACAATGTCTGCACACAGTTTCTTTTGTGGGTAACTGGGTCATTGCTACTATAGTTGAGTTGATTTTCTATATACTTGTGTTTCTAAATTTCCTGTGTTAGTTCTCCTGATTAAGAGCACAGATGTTCATGTAGAATATTTGAGGGAAGGGAACCCTTGCTCATTGGTTTTGCCTCTTGACTCGGAACCATTGGATTATAATTTTCGATCCCATTCTTACCAGCTGTGTGAAGTTTAGCCAGTCAAGTATAGTGTCAAATGCCTACACACACACACACACGATAAGTGTGACACATTACCAATTGCACACAAATGCAAGGGATAGATTGAGATGTCTCACTAACTCAGAAAAGCATTACTAACGTGAACTCTAGTATAGATAGATCTGAACAAGATGATTTCGAGTGAACAATTGTGGTTTCAATAAAGTAGTTACTCTTCTTCAGTATTTACAATTATAAATCCATTAATTTGTGCGTTGGTGGTGGCACAGCGGTTAGGACTCTCGCCGACCATGCACATCGGCCGGGGTTCGATTCTCTGCGGACGCACACCTGATATCAAATGCTGAAAATTCCATACTTGTATCAAAAATACTGTATAGTTTCAAGCTATAATCAAAAAAATAAATAAATAAATAACCAGACAGTAAAGGCAAATTAGAATCATATCAGACAGTGTATTGTGGAACAAGTATAAGATGGGATGGAACAATAGTCAGTTAGTTTTTAATATGCATGATCAATGAGAACATGGGATAAAATGAGATGAAATAATTTAATGATATATATATATATATTCTCATTGACCATGCATATTAAAAAACTAACTGACTATTGTTCCATCCCATCTTATACTTGTTCCACAATACACCACTGTCTGATATGATTCTAATTTGCCTTTACAGGCTGACTGGTTATTGTATGCTTAAATTAATGGATTTATATTTTCAAGTATTGGTTTTGTAAGGATTTTGTTTGATTGCATGGAGGATTTCATCATGAGCTGACATCAATAACCAATACTTGAAAATTAATCTGATGCTCACTAGCGCTGACTGGCCCTATTCAGGCAGTTAGTTACCCGACGGTTCTAGTGGGAAGCCGTGACCAGTAGGGTACAGTAGGTTGAAGATGAGGCAGTAACTTATCATCGAAGAAGACATTGTGAAGTGGTCACGCTATATTGTGCGTGAATTGGCAGAAGTTAGAATTCAAGGACCATTGGATTGGGTCTACGAGCTAGTTCGCCTTGTAACCAGAAGGTCCTGGGTTCGAACCCTGGTGGTGGGATGGGTGCGTACTGATGAAGAGTCCCAAACTAGACTGACGAAACAGCTGTCCAGTACTCCGGCGCTGGTTTTCCAGTGGTTCTCTAACTAACTGATGTCAGCTCATGATGAAATCCTTCATGCAATCAAACTATACTTCTATACAAAATTAATAGGATATTACCATTTGGTAGCAGAGTATATATATATATTTTTTTAAAAAGATTTTCTATTTCATCTTCAACAAACAATCTTCAGTACAACAACAATATACGCCTAATTCTATGACTAAAATCTGTTGTTATTGTCACTCTGTACATACATGTAAACCAGTCAAATGGCTTGCTTATTTTGTATATGTCATAATAAAAACGACTTAATCTACATGTATTTCTGACATTATGTGTACTAGGTACTACTCATTTTTCCATCCCTTTGTATGTGTTTGTGTTTGTTTTGTGGGAGAGACAGAGTGGAAGAGAGAGAGAGAGTACATTTCATCCTATCCTATACACCATATCCTTCTTCTTGTTCATCATCTTCTGTATGTGTTTGCCTCTATGTTTCATATGTCGACTGTGCACTCTTTCAACCCTATTTCTTATTTTTTTTTTACATATACACATAAGTCGATTGACACAGTCATCATTGGCATATATTGGCACATATTTCAACGTATATATATATCATTGAGCTATTCAAACTCGCGACCGACCTCCTGTAGGACTGTAGTGGATATTTTGATTGGACACTACTAGTAACTAGGATCATGAGTTCCTTCAAATCGATTGCAGATACGCCTTGTTGACTGACTTGTGAGTGCCAGCCAACTAGCACGAAACCTACTAGGTGGTGTCCAAGGCTTCCTATGGCCGATTGCCTCCAACCATATATAATATCATCATCAAAGCTTTTTCTTACTCATCCATCGTATCACACTTAATTTTATCAATCCTTTTGAAACTATACTTCTATTCAGGCAGTTAGTTACCCGACGGTTCTAGTGGGAAGCCGTGACCAGTAGGGTACAGCAGGTTGAAGATGAGGCAGTAACTCATCATCGAAGAAGACATTGCGAAATGTTCAGGCTATATCGTGCGTGAATTGGCAGAAGTTAGAATTCATGGACTGACCATTGGATTGGGTCTACGAGCTAGTTCGCCTTGTAACCGGAAGATCCTGGGTTCGAACCCTGGTGGTGGGATGGGTGCGTACTGATGAAGAGTCCCAAACTAGGACGAAACAGCTGTCTGTCAGTACTCCCAGTTGGTTTTCCAGTGGTTCTCTAACTGATGTCAGCTCATGATGAAATCCTCCATGCAATCAAACTATACTTCTATACAAAATTGATAGGATATTACCATTTTGTAGCAGGGTATATATTTTTAAAAAGATTTTCTATTTCATCTTCAGTACAACAACAATATACGCCTAATTCTATGACTAAGATCTGTTGTTATTGTCACTCTGTACATACATGTAAACCAGTCAAATGGCTTGCTTATTGTATATGTCATAATAAAACGACTTAATCTACATGTATTTCTGACATTATGTGTACTAGGTACTACTCATTTTTTGTTTGTATTTGTGTGTGTGTGTGTGTGGTGGGACAGAGACAGAGAGAGAGAGACAGAATAGGAAAGAGGGGGGAGAGAGTACATTTCATCCTATCCTCTATATAAATATAATATTCTTCTTCTTGTTCTCCTTGTCTATGTGTTTGCCTCTGTATTTTTGATTGCACACTAGTCAGTAACTAGTGTAATGCGTCTAGTCCTATCTTCGGTGCAGACTGAATTCACAGTGCACCGTAATGGCGAGCCACCTAGCATGGTGGCCACATTGCAAACATGACTGATAGAATTCAGTCTGCACCAAAGATAGGACTAGACGCATTACACTAGTTACTGACAAGTGTGCAATCAAAAAAAAATATCCAATACAGTCCTACAGGAGGTCAGTCGCGAGCCCGAATAGCTGGCTCAGTGGTAACGTCTCTGACTGCAGCACTCACTGGGTGACGCGGGTTCGAATCTCAGAAGGGACATCAGTTCCTTCAAGGTTGCAGATACGCCTTGCTGACGAGTGCCAACTAGCACGAAACCTAGGTCCAAGGCTTCCTGTGTCCGATTGCCTCCAACCATCTAATACCAACAGTTTGCCTCTGTGTTTCATATACTACTACTATGCACTCTTTCAAGCCTATTTCTTATTTATTTTTTTTACATATACATACATATATGTCGATTGACTGAGTCAGTCAACATTGGCATATATTGGCACATATTTCAACGTCTATATATATATATATAAATAATCTTGTGTTCTTGAATCACATGAATCTATAGTATGATATTTAAGACAATTCAACAACACATAGAAAAAAGAAGAAAAAAAATAAGTAGTCGTCGTCAGTAAAAGATGTAATCCTTTTTTTTTCTGTTTTTTGTTTTTTTTTTAACAACAAAAAAAAGACAAAAAGAACTAACGCATACATAATTCTTTGTCTTTTTGACTTTGATTAAATTTTTGTAAACGAGTTGCTTTTCAATCTTTTTTCAAGCTTGTGTATAAGTCGATGAGTCATTCAAGTATTGGTTTTTGTAGGGGGATTTAGTTTGACTGCATGGAGGATTTTAAAATGAGCTGACATCGGTTAGAGAACCACTTGAGTACTAGACAGCTGGTTCGTCCTAGTTTGGGACTCTTCAGTGGTACGCACCCACCCAGGACCTTCTCGTTACAAGGCGAGCTAGCGCTGTAGACTATTCCAGTACTCCAACGCTGGTTTTCCAGCTCATGATGAAATCCTCCATCCAATCAAACTAAATTCCTACAAAACGAATACTTGAAAATTAATCTGATGCTCACTAGCGCTGACTGGCCCTATTCAGGCAGTTAGTCACCTGGGGTTCTAGTGGGAAGCTACGGCCAGTAGGGTACAGTAGGTTGAAGGTGAGGACAGTTAATCATCGAAGAAGACATTGTGAAGTGGTTGCGCTATGTCGTGTATTGGCAGAAGTTAGAATTCATTCACTGACTGGCCATTGGATCGGGTACCAGTGGCTGGCTGAATGGTCTACGAGCTAGCTCGCTTTGTAACCAGAAGGTCCTGGGTTCGAACCCCGATGAATCATTCAGTCAGTTAGTCAGGCAGTCATGCAATCACTAAGGTTGAGATTTGATTATTAAACTGAATCCAATTTACAAGTGATTGGTTTTGATCTGTAGCTCACTAGCGGTGAATGGGCCCTATTCATCAGGTAGGCAGATAGTTACCCGGTGGTTCTAGTGGGAAACTGTAACCAGGAGGGTACAGTAGGTTAAAGATGAGAAAGACATTGTGAAGTGGTTACGCTATATATACATGCGTGAATTGGCAGAAGGTAGAATTCATGCACTGGCTGGCTGAATGCTCTACGTGGTAGGTCGCCTTTTAACCAGAAGGTCGTGGGTTCGAACCCCAATGAGGTGGGTGCGTACTGATGAAGAGTCCCAAACTAGGCTGACGAAACAGTTGGCTGTCCCAGTACTCCATTGACGGTTTTCCAATGGTTCTCTGACTGATGTCAGCTCATGATGAAATCCTTCAACCAATGAATCAATTTACACACTTCAGTACCCTTATGAGGATTGATATTATTATTATTCCCTTAAGTTTCAAAGATTTCAGAACTACATCTCCATTTCATTGTGTCCTCTACAGCCGCCTTTATCTGGTCTATATATTGCCCAGAAGTTCTCATCTCCTCCTCTTACGATCTTTTCCTCCATGTCACCCAAGGATCCATTCCATTCGGCTTCCACTATAGGGCTGGGAGCGTGATGTCACACTCATCAGTCTTCTCAGAGTTCTTTGTGGCTTATCCTTCTTGGTCATGCTGGCTGGCTGGATTCAACATAGAACTTGGTACCGAAGTGCAGCAGTTCGAGTTGCCACGTTCCAAATACCACACAAAGGTAGACAAGAAAATGAGTGAAGAGAATCAATAGAGTTTTGACAGGTGTAACAGTGAAACAGAATGAGTAATGGTTGAAAGGAATATGAAAGTTAAAGAGACTGAATACATCTGCGCCATTGACAACGATTTTGAGCCATGTCACTTATTGTCTCCAGCCATTGATTCTTAGAGTCCCGAGGGCCCCAACCCGGAAGTCTGCATCTCCCTACCTGACTCAGTTTAAGTGTCAGGGATTTCATGGATTGATGAGGCCATGTTTTTGTTTGGCCACCACTTACTCTTTTCCAACCTGCACCTATATCAGCTAGTAATGCCCGTCGGGGGAGGCGATGGTTAGGCATGCACAGCACGTGACCTAGCCATCTCAATCTATGTAACTTTATAGCCTCTTCGATTGATATTCCCTCTTTGCACAGCACTCTACGCCTAACGTCAACATTACTTACCTTATTATACCACCTAACGTGAGAAAGAGATCGTAGACATCTACGATCAAAAACAGTCAACCTTTTCATGTCTTCAACTCGTATTGGCCATGTTTCAGAGCCAGCCATAGAGAAGGACGGAGCGAACTGCTGAGCAGTACACACTTCCCTTGGTTGATAGCCGGATGTCACGCCTACGCCAGAGACGGTGTAAGTTAGCGAAAGTAGCCCGAGCTGTTTGGATCCGTTTTGAGATTTCGTCACCAATCAATCCGTTGGTGCTGATACAACTTCCCAAATAGGTGAAGTGGTCAACATGTTCTATCACTTCAGTCCCTATCACTAAGCTAGATGGGAGTTGACGTAGTCTAGTCCTGTACATGACTTCCTAGTCATGTAATCTTCAGTATCGAGGTAGCAAAGGCAGATGTTGATGAAAGCCTGGCAGTGGTCTGTTGGAAATGCTTTCCCTCATACATCAGTTCTCTGAACCCATATAGAAGAACTGATAAAGTGTCACACAGTTTGGTTATACAGTAATATATTTACTGATGACCACGTTTCCAGCACCCCAATTTATTACTACAGCTCATAATCATATCAGATCAAGGCACTACTCACACAACTTTCTTGCTTCATTTATATACATGAGTGAAAATTGATGCGATTAGACATTTGAATAAAAATCAATATAAGATAATATTAGTGTTATCAATCAAATACAATCAGATGGGAAATAAGATGTTTTTTACAGTAAAAATAAGTAACTTGTTAAAATGTTATAATGTATGTGAATTGAATACATTTTTGAGATTATTTATTATTCTCTGATTTGACTGACTGGTGGTAATAATATCTTCCATGCATATCTCTGGTATTTGCATTGAGTCACTTCTATTGCATGTATTGGGTGTAGGCTTGATGAACCAGGCAGGATTCAGTAATCAATCTCTCTCGCTCTCCACCTACCTATATTACTTTTTAGAATTTTAACCCTCTCTTACCCTATTGAGTGTGGTTGTGTGTTAATGCATGCAGTGCTATTCCTGCTGAGCTTTTTTCTAAATTACTTATCTGTCTTCGTGGGATCAATCATTTCTAACCTTAGCTGAATTCTTATGTTCTGATAATCTGACTACTCCTGATCTACTACTCTGACCTGTCTGGCTGACCTAACTCACAGTCATTGCAAGGTATTTTGTAAATTATATTATTTTGTTTAATTGGGTCCACCGGGTCTTTTAGCCTACAGAGCTTGTCCTTCCTTAGTGAGTTTGTAGGTTTGAATGCCACCACCCTAATTCCTGCTTTATTGAGAATCCTACGTGATGAGGGTCTCAGATGTCCCCTCCTTGTATGGTTAAAACATTTTATTTCCCATGACTGATTGATAACACTAATATTATTATTTCTGAATGTACATTATCTTATATTGATTTTTATTCAGATGTCTAATCGTCAATTTTTACTCATGTATATAAATGAAGCAAGAAAGTTGTGTGAGTAGTGCCTTGATCTGATATGATTATGAGCTGTAGTAATAAATTGTGGTGCTCAAAATATGGTCATCCGTAAATATTACTCACTGTATAACACTACACTGTGTGACACTTTATCAGAATAAAATTTTTATCCACTTGGGCCACGACAACCACCCCACCTCTTGTGCAACCGGTCTTATTAATTATTATATTCAGCTTAGATTTTCCTGTCAATCGACTGGACCGAAGTGCTCGGTCTCAGGTGGTCTAGTGGATAACTCGCTTTGGCGTTTGAAACTATTGGCATTGGGTTCGAGCCTCGGTGGGGGGAACACCATTACTCACTCTCTCACTGGGGAATGCAGGTACATCCACTGGCTGACGATCCAGTCCCAAATAGGACGAAATGCGCTTTATTGTGGATTCCACTACTGCTAGTCACCATCCACTAAACTGACTTCAAGTTACCTGACCAGATATCGTCGAAGCATCTGAGACCGAGTACTTCGGTTCAATCAATCAATGGACGGGAAAGTCTAAATTGAATTAAATGGGAAAAATGGTTGGAGTTATTTCAATAAACCATACATGGAATACTGGGATAACGGATTATCCTGTATTTGAAATTTTCGGGGATTTCACGAAAAAAATTGAAAGCATTTTACACACAGTTTGATAAAAATTTTGAATGACAAAATAGTTCAGCATGGAGTTTCCTGGAGTTCTAGTGAGAAGTCGTGACCAGTGAGGTCCATTCAGATGTCACGTGTGAGGATGGATGTCCCACCAACGACATTGGTTGGGGTCGCGCTAAATCACGAATTGGTAGAAGTTGGAATTCATGGGCTGTGGCCATTGAGGAATCGGGTCCCAATGGCTGAATGGTATACGAGCCAGCTTGCCTTGTAACCGGAAGGTCCTGGGTTCGAACCCTGCTGGTGGGGATGGATGCGTACTGCCGATGATTCCCAAACTAGGCTGATGAAACAGCTGCCTGGCAGTACTCCCTGGTTTTCAATGGTTCTCTAACTGATATCAATCTGTGATCAACTCATAAAAACAAAACTAACCCTTACAAACCAAACTATAGAAAAACAGTTCACGTTTTTGGCCTTGTTGTTCATTCCTTTTGCATTCCAAATGGAACATAGGCTTAATGTCGGAGCTATGAAGTTTTAATATCTGTGGTGTTCTTTCTGACGGCCTGAGGGTGTTAGCTTCACGTTCAACCTTCCCTCTGAACTGGGCTAAGCGGGATTTAACATTGCGTCAACTGAGATTCCTACTCCATACCACGTGTCATGGTACATTCAGGTTCAATCAATGACTGTGAAATGATAGGGATAAACCAAAATAGATATATATTTTTCTTAAAATCAATAAATCATTCAACAAAAAATAAAGAAGAGAAAACGTGGGGGCGGGGGGGCGGTCTGTATAAATTTACTTAAAAATGTTTAAGATAAAATCTTGTGAAAGCAATTTTGATTGATATTGAAGAAAAAATTACCTGAATATCATCTTACCATGTATATGTATATAAATATATGAAGGACATTTCTGAAATCATTGCGTGACTATTCGAATCGATGTTGCCGAAAAAGCCAACAAAGTCCCTTCACACAATCAGTAACAGCCAGAAAAAAAAGACAAAACCAACATTATCTACAAGATAAATATCAATACAAGCGAACAAGAAGGTGGGAAAATCTCCAGAAGCAAGTAATCACATTCGACATCACCAGGGTGATGAATAAAGTCATGAAGAGGTCTAAAAGCTCGCTCCATCATCATCAGCATCATATTGAAGTCTGTGTTGATGATGCTTCACAACTAAACCATCCAACTCAGAAGAAAGCAATCACACTAGTAGCATCCATCTCCATCTAAGCTAGGCGACTTCTGATTTCTGTCGCGTGAACACTTCTATAATTGACAGTACAACTAAAACTTGCAGTAGAGATTTCATTTGTCTTGTAGACTACATTATGTAAATTTAATTGGTGGAATCCAGGATGCGCATTTCGTCCTACTTGGGACTCGTCAGCCACTGGATGTACCTGCATTCCACAGTGAGTGATGATGTTCCCACCACTGAGACTCGAACCCAGTGCTTTGGCTGGTGTTTGAAACTATGGGCACTGGGAAATGCAGGTATATCCAGATGACGAGCCCCAAATAGGACGAAATGTGCTTTATCCTGGATTCCACTACTGCTAGTCACCATTCACCAATTAAATTCTAATTAAATGCCCAGACATCGTCGAAGCATCTGCACAAGGAGGAGCCGACATGTCAACCTGAGTGAGACCGAGCACTTCTGTCCAATCAATCGACGGGAAAATCTGAAATTCAATTAAATACATTATGTAAACATAAAAGGTTGATATTATGCTTATGACTATAGTTAGACAAATCAATCAATCAATATTATTTTATTTTATTATTATTATTATTCACTTGGGTACCGAGTGGAACATAGGGATTCAACAACACATATCCACTTTCTTCTATTCTCTGCTGTCCTCTTCAGCTGTCTCGGGCCCACGATTGCCCATAATCTCTCATCTCCTCCTCTTCCTCAACACACGATCTCCTACATGTCACCCTCGCACTGACAACCCACTCGAGCGATGCCCTGCATTGCGCGTGATGTTATTCACATGGGCCTCCTCAGGGCCGTGTATGCCCAAACCATCTCCATATTTGTTGAACGATAAGTTCTCGGTTAGTTTTTTTGCCAGAGTTTCTCTCTTTGCTAATTCTTTCTGACCAGCCGGTCATTCGATTTTCAATATGGAACCAGAGAAGGTGGCAGTTGTTGATAAAAGTCTGCACTGGCCTGTTGGAAGTGCTTTTCGTGACTGACTCACGCGCAGTGCACGTTTCTGACCCATATAGTGGGAGAACTGACTGACTGACTTCACATTTGTGTTGAAAATCTGAGTGAAGCAGAAGATTTCCAAACTGATTTCTGGTTGATGCAGGTGCATCTTGCATTTCCGATTCTCGTTGGCTGACTGGCTGACTTTGACACCTTCACCCGTGCTGTCCGATTGTCTGCCTGTGGTTGAAACGATGCTGGTTGCCTAGATAGATAAGTGAAGGCAGGAAGTAACCTCTGTCAAATCTCTCCCTCCCGTTGATGGTGATCGGTGCTGGTTGGTTATCTTCATCACCTCCGTCTTCTCTATATTCACCTGGAGTCCTTTCTTCGCTGGTACACTGTACGAAAATTCCACGTCCCCATTCTTATTTTTGCTTTCACTGGAAGAAGACACATCGGCTGGCTGGCTGACTGACTTCCCGAAGACTGGCTTTCACCAGCCAGTGGTGTCATTTTGCCTCTCCGATTCCAGCGAAAAATAAGCCCCCCCTCTTTACCCAGGCTTGGTACCAGCTAAAAAAACTAGCCTACTAGGAAACTAGGCAAGGTTAGTCAATATAGAATCTTGCGTAGAAATATTCTGCGGGGTAATCGATAACACCAGGTAGCATAAATCTGTTCATACCCCCCCCCGCCGCTTATTATGTCTATCGTCTTAATTGTGTCATATCTTGTTCTTCTCCCTTTTATCTTTGGTTGGCTTTTTTTTAATCTTCAAACACTTTTATTTTTATCTCTTGACGGTGGGCGATTTACACCATCACACGTGTTAATGTTTCATGCAAATGTCGCTTTGTTTGTTCGTGTGTGCGTGTGTAGATGTGTGTATGTACGAGTCCAATGTGTTAATGCATTTCTATTACAGCGAGAGAGAGAAAAATAAAAGACTTAATGAAAAAGCTTAAAAAAGATATTAAAACATTGAAGAACAGGAAATATTTAATTGAGACAATCTCCCATAGATTGATTTATTATATTCGGATAGAAATACTCAATCTCTGCTAATATATATATATATATATATGTCAGCTCCTAGTACACGAACACTTCAGCGATGTTTGATAATTGCTAGCAATCGGAATCCAGGAGACCCATTTCGTCCTACTTGAGACTTATCCTCATCAGACATCGTCAAAATTTCCATATCAGGAAGCATTGGTGTCAACAGAGACCGAGTATTTCAGTTCATCAATCGATGGGAAATACAATAAGATGCAACACAATCGCCCTAGATGATTGGCGATTCTTGACCATATCCGATAACGTTTCGAGCCACCACTGATTCGATCTATCTCTCGGACCTCAACGAGGGAGCTAACCTACCACAAATATCCTTCATTCCATGAGGCCACGGCATAGGCTGACCATCTCTCCGTTTTTTCCATCCCATCCCAGAACTGGCTAGCGTATAGAGACCCCCTGTACGAAAGCCGCTGGGATGACATTCGTAGCACGTGTTTCCAGATAACGACACTCAATGGGATGGTGATCTCCACCGTGTCCATTGTCCACATACATATGCCACTGGACTTCACCTTGCAACTAGAAGGTTCTGGGTTCGAACCCTGTCGGTGGGTGCATACTGATGAAGAATCCCAAACTGGGCTGACGAAACAGCTGTCCAGTACTTCAATGCTGGTTTTTCAATGGTTCTCTAACTGATGTCGGCTGATGATGAAATCCTCCAACAAATCAAAGAAAATCCCTACGAAACCAATACTTGATCATTAAAATATATTTGAAATTTAAAAATTACTAATCAATATCTCACATGCAATAGTTAATTTGCATCAGTCAGGTGGACTGAACACTAAGGTGTGTGCGCCGGTGGCACAGTGGTAGTATACTCACCAACCATGCCTAACGTGGTCCGGGGTTCGATCCTCGGCCGCTGAACGCGCTCCCAAACCTCGCTAAGCCAGTAATAAAACTGATAAAGAGGGAAGGTTGGCTAGGCATGAGGCTGACTAGCAATACCATCCCGTAGAAATAAACATCACCACTGCCACTGAAACTTCAAATACTCTCTCTCTCTGGAAGCCCTATATATCCCACCACTGGGAACGTAAAGGAATAATAAGAAAAAGGCAACCACCTGCTTTGCTATTGGCACCTTGCTAGCCCTCTCATCTTCTGGTACCTATATTGTATTTTTTCTTGATTATAGCTTGAAACCACACAGTATTTTTGGTACAAGTATGGAATTTTCAGCCTGTGATATCGGTAGCCCATATTTTGCACGTCAACCATTGATATCAGGTGTGCGTCGGTATGGTCGGCGAGAGTCCTAACCGCTGTGCCACCGACGCATTGTATTGTATTCTAATGAGAAAATAAATAAATAAATTTCCACTTGTCTTAATAGATACCTTTTACACAGTGAACATGAGTTTCTTTGCCTAAGGCGATGGTTGGTTACCTAGGTAACTAATTATTTCTTCTGTTAACTTAGCAATTCAATTATTGAGTTAAGTGGGATGTGTAGTAATAGTAGCATTTAATAGAAAACACCAACACCACAAAAAGAAAAGGAATGAAGTTGAAGTCGACATCAAAAGCGCCGCATCCAAATATACATTTATATATATTGCTCAATAATGCTTAAATCGAAACACTACGCGTTCACATGTCGACATAAAGCTCCGCCTTTTATATTATTATTATTATTATATTATTACTATTTATCTTATAATCGTATGTTTATTCAATTAGTATGAGAAACAGTTTTTATATATTTTACAATATATATATATTATATATGTGACTGTCATGCTTTTTGTGTGTGTGTGCGTGCGTGCGTGTGAGTATCTTGTATGCCAACAGCATGCCTCTCGAATCGGTTGGATAGGATGACAGAGAACTGTGTACTCCCGTAGTTAGTTAGTTTGTTAGTTAGTTAGTTAGTTAGTCGATAAATACCGCAACTGTCTTTATTTTGTATCATGTTGAAAAATATAAATTTTTTTTGATCATCAATAATGAGTCATACTATATAGAATAAAAGATGTGGCAATATAATAATAATAATAATATTTGGGAGTACTGGACAGCTGTTTCGTCCTAGTTTGGGACTCTTCATCAGTACGCACTCACCCTACCATCAACAGGGTTCGAACCCAGGACCTTCTGGTTACAAGGCGACTAGCTCGTAGACCATTCAGTTAGCCACTGGGACCCGATCCAATGGTCCTTGAATTCTCACTTCTGCCAATTCACGACATAGCGCAACCATTTCGCAATGTCTTCTTCGATGAGTAACTGTCCTCATCTTCAACCTGCTGTACCCTACTGGTCACGGCTTCCCACTAGAACCCCAGGTAACTAACTGCCTGAATAGGGCCAGTCAGCGCTAGTGAGCATTAGATTAATTTTCAAGTATTGGTTTTATAGGGATTTTGTTTGATTGCGTGGAGGATTTCATCATGAGCGGAATTGATGATTAGACATTTGAATAAAAATCAATATAAGATAATGTACATTCAGAAATAATAATATGAGTGTTATTGATCAAATGCAATCAGATGGGAAATAAGACGAGTGTTTTTATAGTCAAAATAAGTAACTTGTTAGAATGTTATGATGTACGTGAATTGAAATAGAATTTTAAGATTATTTATTATCCTCCTCTGATTTGACTGACTGGTGGTAATAATATCTTCCATGCATATCTCTGGTATTTGCATTGAGTCATTTCTGTTGCATGTGTTGGGTGTAGACTTGATGAACCAGGCAGGATTCAGTAATCAATCTCTCTCACCTACCTATATTACTTTTTAGAATTTTAACCCTCTCCCACCCCCTATTGTGTGATTGTGTGTCAATGCATGCAGTGCTATTCCTGCTGAGCTTTTTTCTAAATTACTCATCTGTCTTCGTGGGATCAATCATTTTTAACTTTAGCTAAATTCTTATGTTCTGATAATCTGACTACTCCTGATCTACTAGTTTGACCTATGTAGTTGACCTCACTCACAGTCATTGCAAGGTATTTTGTAAATTATATTATTTTGTTTAAGTGGGTCCACCGGGTCTTTTATCCTACAAAGCTTGTCCTACCTGAGTGAGTTTGTAGGTTTGAATGTCACCACCCTAATTCCTGCTTTATTAAGAATCCTACGTAGGGACGGTCTCAGATGTCCCCTCCTTATATGGTATAACAGTAGATGACTTATATTCTCTCTTATTTATGTTATCATTACTAGTTTCCCAATTATTTTATTTTGTTTTTGGCCTTTACTGATCTTCCTAATGAATTTTATAGGATAGTTAGTCACTTAACACCAACGCTTCTTCTATCTGTTTCATTTCATCATTTAGGTCTTTTCTTGTATTACTTAGTGCTATTGCTCGGTTTGTTAGACACTTAACTAAGCCTGCCTTAATAGTTAACGGATGAGATGAATTAATGTCTAAATATTTATTAGCAGAATGCGTTGGCTTTTTATAAACTCTAGTGTGTAGTTTACCTTCTTCTATTCGTTTATTTACAATCTAACATAGCTAATTCTCCTTGTTCATTTTCCGATTCAAATGTGAATTTTATTCCCTCTACTAATGAGTTTATATGTTTCAAGAAGCTAGAGATATGTTCTGTTTTTACCACTGTGAGTGAAAGTGTCATCCACATATCTATTCCACCATAATTTTGGAGTAGGATTAAATGTATTAAGAGCAATAACCTATAACCTTAAAATAATGCTAGAGTCTTTTGTGTTTTCTAATGTTTTTATCCACGATGTGGGTGTGGATTCGAATTCCACCAGCTCCGATACATGTTTTGTGCATTAATGGTCGGTTCAGTGGCACAATATTCCCCCAGCCACTTGGAAGCCTCTGGCTAGATTCGTGATCAACGCAGGATTAAAACCATGTACAATTCACTAGCCCGATAGAGTAAGTCTGGCAAGGAAGGAAGGTTGGAACTGAGACTGGCGAACCCACCCCACCTCATTCATTAAGGTTTTCAGTAACTTTGTTTGTTGTTGAGATAGTAGACGCTGTCTGTCAGCGGCTCCGTCCTCCTTCCTTCCTTCCTTGTGTTTCGCCGGCCATTTGCAGTGTTATGATGGTGGTTGACGTGTTGTGATTAGAGTAGGGTTATTTTTCAACGCTACAGGCTTGTATCAATCATAGTTGGTTAAGTTGTACGCTTTTTTTTCTCATCGTTCTTTGAGTTCTCAGCAGGACATTGAGCTCTAGGCTTGAAACCTTGAAGTTTCAGTAGCCGTGGTGTGTTACTAGCTCCACGTTCAAACTTCCCTCTTTTCTGGGCTTATTATCAATTAGGTAAACTGGGCAAGGTCTATAAGTGCGTCCGTGAGATCAAATGTACTGAAGTGTTTTTCAGGGGGATTTGAGATATAATCTTTTTTCTCCCCTAAATTCCCATTGCCGCATTAGGTGTTATATGCAAATAACTAGGAAGAAGGGGGAACGTTTACCCTAACACCTCAACTTTGAAAGATTTACTAGAATTAGTATTCACTGTGTTTCTCTTATTAGTTAGTTAAATAAGAAATTAACAATGACAGCATCACATGGCTGACATCGGAGGCATTGGAAAACCAGCACTGGAGTACTGGACAGCCAGCTGTTTCGTCAGCCTAGTTCGGAACTCTTCAATAGTACACACCTACCCCACTGCCAGGGTTCGAACCTAGGACCTTCCGGTTACAAGGCGAGCTGGCTCTAGACCATTTAGCCACTGGGACCCGCCAATCCAATGGCCAGCCCATGAATTCCAACTTCTGCCAATTCACGCACGAGATAGTGCGACTGGCACTAGCCAATGTCGTCGCTGGCGAGTATTTGTCCTCACACACGACCTGCTGTACCCCACTGGTTAGTCACGACTTCTCAGTTGAACCCAGATAACTACCTACCTGAATAGAGCCAGCCGCCGCTAGTGAGCATCAGATTAATATTCATGTTTTCAAATATTGATTTGTAGGGATTTTGTTTGATTGGTTGGAGAGGATTTCATCATCAGCTGACATCAGTTAGAGAACCATTGAAAAACCAGCACTGGAGTATTGGACAGACAGCAGCTGTTTCGTCAGCCTAGTTTGGCGTACAGCAGGTCGAAGTTGAAGACAGTTACTCATTGAAGAGGACATTGCAAAGTGGTCGTGCTATATCGTGCGTGAATTGGCAGAAGTTAGAATTCATGGGCTAACCACTGGGTCGGTCCCAGTGGCTAGCTCACCTTGTAACCAGAAGGTCCTGGGTTCGCATCACGGCGGTGGATGCGTACTGCTGAAGAGTTAGTCCCAAACTAGGCTGACAAAACATCTGGCTGTCCAGTACTCAAGTGATGGTTTTCCGGCGATTCTCTAACCGATATCCTGAAACCAATCAAATCACATCCCTGCTAATCAACACTTGTATAACAGTATTGATTGTAGAGTAATAAGTACATATTAACAGTTTCATGGATTTTTTTCTAAAGTTTCTCAATACCCATAGATTCCATTTAATAGAGTCAGTCCTTCATGTATAGAACAGAATAATTCAAGTAGTATAAAATAAGGTCTTCTTCTTTTTTTTAGAGTTTGAAATTATTTGCTTTTTGTCATTCCCCATACTTCAATTGAATCGTGATATTCCTCTTTTCTTTAAAAAATTTTTTTCTCTTTGGCTGCCAGTTAAGTAAGTTATCACCGTCATCTTACCCTAGTTTTCATGTGATACTTAAGAGAAGAGAAGAGAAAAAAACTCAGCATCATTACACAAAAATCACTTGAAATTTCACGAGTGTTACAGCCTCCTTTACCCTCATATGATGGAATGTGTGTTTGTGTGAGCGTGATATTTTTCTACGCTATCAAACTAGTGGTGGTGATCTGAACCTTTTTTTCTTTAAAAAAAATGATAATAATTCTTAAATTGATAAATTTCAATTCTAAGTATTGTTGATCTGCTGTGAAGTGTTGTAGCTAGTGGTAGGGGTAGCCTAGTGGTTTTGAGTGGTTTGATTCAGCCACTTTTCAAAAGCGTAGGATATAACCGCCGCTTCACCCCCAGCCCACCTCAATTCACCCCAGGTGTTTAGATCACTTCAATGACTACTGTTTAGTGTAAGTGGTTGGTTCCCGAATTGACTGCTTGTGCTAGGTAAGGAGGGGAAATCAATCGACGAGGCTGTGAAGCTACACAGATTAAGAGAGATGGTTAGGATATGTGTTATGTATGCCTAGCCGAGTCATCGCCTTCCTCGACAACGAGCAATGTTAGCTGACATAGGGTCAAACCAAAACATGGCCTCATCAGTCAATGAAATCCACAACAGTTAGTTTAAATCAGCCAGCCAAGTAGGGAGGTGTAGACTTCCTGACTGGTTGGTTGGGGTCCTCGGGATGACGGTAAAAACCAATGGCGGTGGCTGGAGACAGTTGGTGATATGGCTCAAAATCGTTCTCAATGACGGCGCAGATGCATCCACTCCTTGTGATGTATAATAACCAATGAAACTATATTGTTCTTCGTTATTACTATTCCTTTTGTCTCATATCCCTGTTTACTGTCTCTATTTTCCATTTCCTTTCACTTTCTTCTCTTGCTTTGTGTGCTACATGGAGGGAGTGTGGCGAATTGAACTGCTGCACATCGGTGAAAAGTTCTATGTTGAAAACATCAGTCAGTCAGTCAGTCGAACTGCTTGTATGAATATGTGGTAAATACAATTGGTATCTCATTTATCGTGTTGATTAGATCACATACTGTGATTCTCTGCATATTTCCTAATTCTCAAAGATACTGTGAGACTGGTTCGCACGAATTTGATTCTATCCTTTATTATTACTTATACTTTAATTGTATCATAGACTGTATCTGTTTTTGGACTAGTTATACTTCGATTTGAGAAGTTGTCTTAGTGTGTGTGTGTGTATTGCCAAGGAGTTGTCTTCAGTAGCATCTTAAGGGTAATATTCGTGCAAATTCACTGTTGTAAGAGGAAGTTTTTGAAGCTAAATACCTTTAGTGACAATGTCTCTGACTGTTGTACTCCTGTCTCGTGGTGTGGGTTCGAATCTCTGAGGGGATATCATTTTCTTCGAGGATGCAGATACTCCTATTCTGATGAGTGCTAATAAGTTCGAAATTCAGGCGGTCTAGAGGTTTTGATGGATTACCTCCAACAGCCAACAATACTAACAACAATAATTATTGTTATTATAGTAAACACCGATTTGTACGACAAAGAGGTCGATTCCCGAGTGAGTCATAAGTAGTGAGTACTACTGAAGAGGTTAGTCCGAAAATAGGAGGAAACAATTGCACTCCTAGTACTTCTTGATTTTCAATTGTTTCCTAAATGATATCAATTCTGACTTGAAGTCAATGAAAACACCAGTGACTGACTGCAAGATGAAGTTGTCTGAGGGTTCTAGTGAGACGACGACATGATCACTGTGACCCACTAAGTTGGATGTGAGGACATATACTCACCGAAGACATTAGCTGGTGGTGTTGCTACTCACCACTAATTAGCAAAAGTTGTCATTCATGTGCCAGTCATTGGATTCCTTGTCAGTGCTTGAATAATCAGCTGGTTCACCATGCGTAACCTGTAGGTCGTCGGTTAAGATCCCTAATGGTGTGGTGTCATGGGTGTGTACTGCTGAAGGATGTTAAACTATTAGGGAGACAGTTGTCCAGTGGTTCTCTAAGTGAGGTCAGTGTGTTATTCTAAATTGAAATCAATCAAATCCCTTCAAACCAACAGTTGAAAGCAAGAAGATTGTAATTCTCCTTTCCAGACATTTCAAAAGACCGATTACTACTGACCAAAGAATATTCTTTTCGATAACCTGCTCTTCATCATCAGGTCCTACAGTTATATAACCATAGTAATGAAAGAATTAGGGTTATACTAACAACATTAATGTGCTGTTTAAATAACATCGAATCAATCAATAATATGAATAGATTACAGTTCAATGGCATCAGCATAGCACTACACTGAATATCAGACAAACTAGAAGAAATAATAATACAGAATTGATGAATTCATAGACTCCACAGAAGGCTGGCTGACTGGACCTGTTTCTTCCACACACACACACACACACACACACACAGAGCACCCGTTGTTTTAGGCGGATCACAATAGCCTCTGCTGTTTGGAGTCTTCGGTTCCTGGATGCTTTGTGGCCGGTCGCTTTGGACCAGGTGGTCCAATATTGAACTGTTGATGATTGTTTTCACTACACTTTTATTTAGCCACACCACACTGGTAGATGTTCCCGAGTGAGCATGAAAAGTCAAGTCCCTAAAGCAATGGGCAATATAACTCCCTCTACCACAAGTGCAGTTGAATTGGTAGATACAATTGGAAGTGGCTGGCTAGTCTGGGTACTTTATTCTTTTCAACAATCTGCTCTTCATCATCAGGTTCTACAGTTATATATCCATCCATCCATCCATACATAATAATAATGAAAGAATTAGGATTATATTAACAATATTAATGTGTTGTTTAAATAACATCGAATCAATCATAATAATATCAATTTCTACACGACCAGTTGTGATTCTTCAATTGAAAGATATTCAAGTATTGGTTTATAGGGATTTGATTGATTGGTTACAGGATTTCATCATGAGCTGATATTGGTTAGAGAACCATTGGAAAACCAATTGGGAGTACTGGACAGCTGTTTCGTCCTAGTTTGGGACTCTTCATCAGGTTCTAGTGAGAAGTCTTGACCAGTAGGGTGCAGCAGGTCAGGTGTGCGGACAAATATTCGCCGAAGACATTGGCTAGCGGTCGCACTATATCGTGAATTGGCAGAAGTTAGAATTCATGGGCTGGCCATTGGATTGGGTCCCAGTGGCTGGCTGAATGGTCTACGAGCTAGTTCGCCTTGTAACCAGAAGGTCCTGGGTTCGAACTGTGGTGGTGTGTGCGTACTGCTGAAGAGTTCCCAAACTAGACTGACGAAACAGCTGTCCAGTACTCCTTGCTGGTTTTCCAATGGTTCTCTAACCAATGTCAGCTCATGATGAAATCCTGAAAGATATTCTTTGCTCAGTAGTAATCAAGTCTTTCGAAATTATCTAATTGGCATTTCTTGGCATTGTTCAATCAACTTGTGTTTCTATTGACTATTTATTAATTAACACAAGATATTTTTTTAAAAAAAAATAGTAAACGATATTATTAAGGGTGAAATAAATGAATCCGAATTCTTTTACCTTTACCTATTTGTATGTTTGTTTGTTCTTGGACAGCATGTGACAAAGCTATTTTTGATCGACAACTAGCGTTTATTATTATTATTATTATCGATCTAGAGGATTTAATGTTGTAATTAATATCCAGGGTTATTGACAGTACTAATTTTGCTATCTGAATACATGTATTACTGAAATGTAAGAGAAATTCAGTAAAAATTAATGTGCAGGTGTGAAACTTGGCCACTGTGGTAGAAATATATAATTCCATATATTCAAGTATTGGTTTGGTAGGGATTTTTGTTTAATTGCATGGAGGATTTCATCATGAGCTGACATCAGTTAGAGAGCCACTGGAAAACCGGGGAGTACTGGACAGCTGTTTCGTCCTAGTTTGGGACTCTTCAGCAGTACGCACTCACCCCACCATCAACAGGGTTCGAACCCAGGACCTTCTGGTTACAAGGCGAGCTCGTAGACCAGTATTATTAACAACGGGATGACAGACAAGGTTTCGAGCATAAATTATTGCTCATTCATCACCGTATCAATTTTAGTCACACGGTTTCACTCTATTCTGTCTCTCTCTCTCTCCAACTTCGCTTTGTTGTTGTTTGTATTACCACTTTCCATATCTCCGGTGTATAGGCGATACGTTGCTGTGTCATTCCGATTACACACGTGTGTGGTGTTGTCGAATCGATAAACAAAGCTTCAGTGATTAACGGTAGTATAAAGAAGGAAGATTAGAAGCCTTACATAGAATTCTAAATGGGTCTGGAATTAGTCAGGGTGGCGTTAAAATCAGCCAGCCAACTCTCCCGATAGATCCAGTTAAGAAAGGGATTGACTATTAACTGATATCATTTAGAGTACAATTGGAAGACCTAGAAGTACTGGACAGATGTCTCCTGCTACTCTGGGACTCTTCAGCAATACGCACCCACCGGGGTTGGAACCCACAACCTATTGGTTACGAGGCGAGCTGGTGAACCATTAAGCCACTGGGATCCGAGGATTCAAGTGGTTGTGAATGGTTCAATGAACTCACCTCGCAGTTTGAAAGCTTCTGGTTTCGATCCCCAAACTGATTAAGTGTACCAAACAAGGATGAAACTGTAGTCTTCAGTACTCTCTCTCTGTCTGTCTGGGTTTTTTTAATAGCTTTCAAACTGAAATTAAAACAAAAATCAATCGATTCCCTGGTAAATTAGTTATTTATCATAATTTGATAAATTTGTCTGGACTTTGTTCATCATTGATATTATTATTCATTTGTCTTCGCATAACAGATAAATTGTAATTTGTGTTCATTCTCTGAATACCAAGGTATGTGTTAACGTTGTTTGTCTGTTTGCTTGTTTGTTTTTGCTGAACAATTTCATCTCATCTTCCAGTTTAGAAAAAAATAACAACAACCCATTTCGATATGAAGTTAAATTTCATGATTAATGATCTTTCAAATTTTAAGCATAATAATTAATATGTGTAAAACTTGGGCACTGCGGTAGTAAGTAATTCCATATTAGTTTGTTTATTTTATATATCACACAGTGAAACAGTAAAGCAATTCAATTCACTTATGAATTGGAAAATCAGGAAGGGGAGCTCCCAATGTTAGATTGCAACGTAAAGAGGAAAGAAGATGGGAAGTTAAACACACTAGTGTTTACAGGAAACCCACACACTCAAACAGATATTTGGACTTCCGATCATCCCATCCTATGTCAGTAAAAATAGGATTGGTGAAATGTTTAAATGACAGAGCACAAAAACTAAGTAGTACCAAGGAAAATCTAAGACAGGAGGTGATACACATAAAAAAGCCTTGAAACTTAATAATTACCCGGATAAACTAGTCAGGAAATATGTAAGGAAATGTAAAAATAAAATAAATAATGATAGTAGCGATAGTGATAATAACAATAATAATGATAATAATAGTGATAATAATAATAATATTAATGACGACACCAATAATAAGGAATCTAAATCATCAGTAGTAATTCCATACAAGGAAGGAACCTCGGAAGCCTTACGCAGAATTCTTAACAAGGCAGGAATAAAAATGGCTGGTATTCAAACCCACAAACTCAATTAGAAACAATCTTTGTCGGTTAAAGGATCCTGTAGAGCCTTTAAAACAAAACAATTTAGTTTATCTCATACCCTGCAATGATTGTCAGGTCAAATACATAGGTCAAACTAGTAGAACAGGGGCAGTCAGTCAGACTAGCTGAACATAAAAACTTAGCAAAATCTAGATTGGTTGATCCAAATAAGATAAGAAATCTAGAGAATAGTTCAGCTATAGCACTACATGCAGTTACACACAACCATACAATAGGATGGGATAGGATGACAGTTTTGAAATCTAATGTCACAGGGTGAATGGAGGGAGAGATTGATAACAGAAGCTTTGTTTATCGAATCAACTTCAAATACATGTAATAGGAATGATTCATCACCTGTCCCAGATATCTGGAAAATTCTACTACCCCTACGACAAATAGGAGAAAAATATAAAACTCAGGTTCCGAAGTCGTGTGATTATAATTGATGATATGATTATGAACAATAAATTGTGTTCGAAACGTCATCCAGTAAATAATAATCCTGTTTCACTGTGTGATATATCAAATAAACAAACTAATATGGAAGTATAATAATATTTCTCGAGTTTGACCACGAAGGATTGTTATCAGTTAGAGAAGCATTGAAAACCAGGAAGTAGTGGAGTACTGGACAGTCAGCTGTTTCGTCAGCCTAGTTTGAAAATCATCGGCGCTAAGCACCTCCGGTTACAAGGCTAAATCGCGAATTGGTAGAAGTTAGAATTCATGGGCTGGCCATTGAGGTGTCGGGTCCCATTAGCTGAATGGTATACGAGTTAACCTGACTTGTGACCGAAAGGTCCTGGGTTTGAACCCTGGGTGTGGGGTGGGTGCGTACTGCTGATGATTACCAAACTAGAGTGATGAAACAGCTGTCCAGTACTCCAGCAGTACGTACTCACTCCACCGTCGGGGTTCGAACCGAGGACCTTCTGGTTACAAGGCTAGCTAACTCGTAGACCATATTCACCCACTGGGACCTGACTCCTCAATGGCTAGTCAGTGTGTGAATTCCAACTTCTGCCAATTCATGATTATATGAATTTCTTCTGAACATTATACGTTCGGCTTCTTCAGTTGAATTCCGATGGCAAAGTAAGATTACTTGGAATCCTATAGATAACTTTAATTTGCTTTGTTAACATCAACTTTATGTATCAACAGTATGTACAAATTAGTGAGCTGAGAGAGAGCTCTACGAATAGAGTTTGTCTGTTCCTTAGTTGACCACATAAGATGATGTTGAGAAATTCGATGATGAATATATCTAATTGTACGACTAATGTGACTAGCTTCACATGAGCAGCGTTAATTTTCATCTGGATTTTATTTGATATTCAATTCAGTTCTATGTGTTATATGCTGTTTCGTCCTAGTTTGGGTTTCTTCAGCGGTACGCACACACCACCACAGTTCGAACCCACGACCTTCTGGTTACAAGGCGAGCTAGCTCGTATACCATTAAGCCACTAGGACCCCATCCAATGACCCATGAATTCTAACTTCTGCCAATTCACGATATAGCGCGACCGCTAGCCAATGTCTTCGGTGAGTATTTGTCCTCACACCCGACCTGCTGCACCCTACTGGTCACGACTTCTCATTAGAACCCCAGGTAACTACCTACCTGCTGAAGAGTCCCAAACTAGGACGAAACAGCTGTCCAGTACTCCCAGTTGGTTTTCCAATGGTTCTCTAACCAATGTCAGCTCATGATGAAATCCTGTAACCAGTCAATCAAATCCCTACAAACCAATACTTGAAAAACATTAGTGTTTTTAATAACAGTTACTTTTCTAAATTATTATATGTATAGATTAATATAGAGGCAGATGAGGAATTTATTGAAAGGGATATATTATTATTATTAGCTCCATTTCTTTATCTTCTAAGTGTCTAAATAGGAATTTTTCTGCCAGAGGCTATGTACTACTTATTAGCTGAGATGAGTAGTAGTCTTATATCACCCACGTCGACCACACTATAGTGCTTGTTGGCCATATCTCTAATTGATTTTTTTTAGCAACACTGGTAGTTTGCAATTTTTTTTGCAAATTTTTTCCAAAGAATTAACAAATTCAGTTTTACTACATATTCCATATTTCTGAATTTTTAATCAATAGTTTTTATTGATTTATCGTTAAACTGTTAATAACATGTTAGAACTGGTCAGTTTAGCAAATCAGTGTCCAAGCCATGTGGTCTTGTTACCTCCGTGTACTGACTTGCAAAATTTTATTTTTTATATATATATATATATATATATCAACTGTGTGTGCATTCAGTAATGGCAAGTAGTGGAATCAAAGATGCGAATTTCGTCCATTTTAGAACTTCTCAGGTGGATGTACTTGTATCCCAGTAAGTGATGGCATTCCTATCGAAACTGTAACATAGTTGTTAGAACTTTGAATATATACAAGGAGCCGGACTTATAAATGGAGTGGGATTCGAACTCGGGACCCATTTGGTTGAAATTATTTCATTGCTTTGCGTCGCGAGTGAAACACACAGCTCCAAGCTTGAGGTGGTTGCTAGTCACACGCTCAACCTTCCGTCTGAACTGGCCTTAGTTCTGGCTTAGCGAGGTTTAGATGTAAGTCGACCAGGGGTCGAACCTCGAACCAAATGCATGTGTGTTCTTTCTGTTTTTGTTGTTTTTTGAAAGCCGAGTGTTCAAGTCAATAAATCATATCTCCACCAAAATGACACTTGAACAGAGTAACTATCTTTTCAAATCACAGAGCTGTATGTGTTTCTTTTAAGTCACTCAGCTCATGAGGATCGGATGAAAAAAAGCAGCACCGTAAATTTATTATCAATGATTGAATAATATGCCTGCTGAAAATTATAGGATTGCTTGATAATATATGTATAAAACTTGAGCACTGTGGTAGTAAGTAATTCCATATCAGTTTGTTTATTAGATGGATATATCACACAGTCGGTGAAACAGTATTATTATTTACTGGATGACAAAGTTTCCAACACAGTTTATTACTGCTCATAATCATATCACCAATTATAATCACACGACTGGGACAGGTGTTGAATCATTCCTATTATACACGTGTTTGCAGTTGATTCGATAAATAAAGCTTCCGTTATCAATCTCCTCCTCCACCCTGTTATATTAGATTACATTTTAAAACTTTCATTTTATCCCATCCCATTCTATTGCATGGTTGTGTGTAATTGCATGTAGTGAGTGCTATACCTGAACTAACTATTTTCCAGATTTCTTATTTTATCGTGGTCAACTAATCTAGATTTTGCTGGTAAGTTTTTGTGATCCACTAGTCTGACTGACTGACTGACTGACTGACTGACTGACTGACTGACTGACTGACTGACTGACTGACTGACTGACTGACTGACTGACTGACTGACTGACTGACTGACTGACTGACTGACTGACTGACTGACTGACTGACTGACTGACTGACTGACTGACTGACTGACTGACTGACTGACTGACTGACTGACTGACTGACTGACTGACTGACTGACTGACACCGTTCTACTACTTTGACCTGGCAATCATCCCAGCAGAGTATTAGATGAACTAAACTTTTGTTTAATTGTCTCCACAGGATCCACCATTTAACCGACAAAGCTTGTTTCTAATTGAGTTTGTGGGCAGTTTGAATGCCAGCCACTTTTATTCCTGCCTCTATTAGTAAGAATTCTCCGTAAGGTGATTTCTGAGGTTTCTTCCTTGTGTGGACGGAATAAAAGTGGCATTCAAACTGCTCACAAACTCAGTTAGAAACAACCTCTGTCGGCTAAACGATCAATCCTGTGCAGTCAATTAAACGAAACAATTTAGTTTATCTAATACTTCCCTGCTGGAATGATTGTCAGGTCAAATACATGGGTCAGAGAAGTAGAACGGTGTCAGTCAGTTAGTCAGTCAGACTAGCCGAACATAAAAACCTAGCAGCAAAATCTAGATTAGTTGACTCGAATAAGATGCTTCGGTGGCATAGTGGTTAGGACTCTTGCCGACCATGCACATGGTCCGGGGTTTGATCCCCTGCCGACGCACACCCGATATCTATGGTCGGCCTGTATATTTGGGCTACCGATATACATGCTGAAAATTCCATACTCTACGAAAGCCCCACCTCATTATTACTCACTATACTATGCCACCTAAAAGACATGGGAGATAGAACGCTGGCACCTCTGATCGAAGACAGCTAGCTAGCTAGCTAGCTAACCAGGCTTTTCATGTCTTCCACTTTCAATGGCCATGTCTCACTCATAGCCAGCCATAAAGAATGACAGATCGAAGCGAATTCAAAGAAGTACACTTGTCTTTTGGTCGACAGCCACCCAGCTGAATATCACGTGTACTAAGCTAGAGATGGCGTGAGTTGTCAGGCATATGCTACACGAGTCTTCTGTATCCGTACTGAGATTTTGCCAATGGTCAACCCTCTAATAGTGATCAACACGCTCTACCACTTTACTTCCTATCTTTAAGCCAGCAGTCACTGCTTCTTCCGACAACATGTTGGTTTTCATCCGTAGATCTTCAAGCTTATACAACTTTAGATATCGATCAGTAGAGAAGTTCAAATCTTCTAGAGTCTTCTTGTCAGTTCAATGTATGCAACCTGTCTTCTCACTCCACACGATCGGTAGCACGATCCAGTCCACCATGAGTTTACTGACTAGACTATGTGAATAACTTTGCCATTTGGATCTAATATTTGACAAATAACGGCTTGTTTACGTCATCATCATCCTCATCAATATCATACAAAACTTTCACTCAAAACACCTAAACTACTTATACCTCACTAGTAGTATATGAATAGGAAAAATCAATTAATTAATTAATTAATTTAGCTTGCTACATATTGAAGAAGAATGTAGATTGTGTACACTAGTGAGTTTTAAGACTGAAACACAATAATGTGATAGTTTTTGGTTGATTTAATTGTCCGTTTTTACTCTCAGAATATCAAACAGATTGCTCACCTTATTATAGCACTTAACACGGGAAATAGAATACAGACAGATACCCATGATCAAAAGACAACTAGCCTTTTTATGTTTTCCACTTTCGATGGGGGTCATTTCTCACAGCCATAATGGAAGACGGAGCGAAATTCTGGGCCTGAGCAGTACACACTTCCTTTGGTCGCCAGCCAGCTAGCTAGTCAGCCGCATATCACGTCTACGCCAGAGACAGTGTAAAATGGCATATGTGAAACGAGCCTTCTGTATCCGTACTGAGATTTCGTCAGCGATCAACCCGCTGGCGCTGGCTGATGCAACTTCTCAAATAAGTGAAGTGGTCAACACGCTCCACTAACCACTTCACTTCCTATTTCTAAGCCAGGAGTCAATGTAGTCCAGTCCTGTAGCATCATCTTACATATGACAGCGGGAGCGAATCGCATGCCAAACATTGGCAGATGGAAGATTGGCAGAAGTTGAAATTCATGGACCATCGGATAGGGTCCCAGTGGCCTAATGGTCTACGAGCTAGCTCACCTTGTAACCAGAAGGTCCTGGGTTTGAATCCGGGCAGCGGGGTAGGTGCGTACTGCTGAAGAATTAGTCCCAGACTGGGCTGACGAAATAACTAGCTGTCCAGCACTCGAATGGTGGTTTTTCAATGATCCTCTAACCGATGTCAACTCATGATGAAATCTTGAAACTAGTGAAATCCCTGCAAACCAACACCTGAATTATAAAAAGTCCAAGGGTAAATTTTGTGAACTAAGGACACCACTGAGGAACATTTATCTCATGTTTTGGGATAAGCTGCCATCCAGCTGGACAATGTTTTTTCTCATGAAACAAATCCACAACAGTTAGTTTCAGTCACATAGGAAGGTGTAGACTACCAGTCTGGTCGGAGTCCTCGGGATGTTAAGAACCAATGACAGTGGCTGGAGACAATTGGTGATATGGCTCTTAATCCTCATTCTCAATGTCTGGTGCAAATGCATTCACTCTTTGTGATTTGTCACTCATATTCAATAAAACTCTATTTTTCTTCCATATTACTATTGCTTTTCCATGACTCACACTTCTGTTTATGATCTCTCTTTGTCTTTTGAATCTCTGTTTACTGTCTTCTCTTGCTTTGTGTGGTACATGGAGGGAGAGTGGCAGCTGGAACCGTCGCATATCTGTGCAAAGTTTTATGTTGAAACCAGTCACTCAGTTATTCCAGACATTAAAAGACACTTGCAAATGGAAATTAATTGCACAAATCTAGAGTATATTTCATAATGCTCAAATGTATCCTGTTGTTATCCCTTTCTCTCTCTCTGTTCAACTTATCTTCTACCTCCTTCTTACACAGTAATCCGACCCTCATAGTTCCAGATAATGCAGTTCGTCCCCACCTTTAATGCGCTATGTGTATGTGTTCCACATTTATTCATTCGTCTCTATCTACTCATCACTTGTGTCATGACGTAAAGCACTTTCTGCCGCCATATCAGATCGATAGAAATCATCCCACCATGTGGAGTAGGTGTTTCCTGATGAAAAGCCACAGTCTACGACAAAATGGGTGTCCACTGAACCTCTCTAACTTTCCCACTCTCTCTCGAATATTAATCACTGTATCCGTTTCTCCCCTGAAAGAGATTGTCTCTGTGGGTTGGTGTGAGTCTTCCTTTCACTCTGTGAAGAGGATAGTGAGACTAGTTTTATGAGCAAAATGAACAAGTCGGAATATACTCCCTCGATTTAACATCATGATCATGAATAGACAGATCCTACATATGGATATCTCACTAAAATTATGATAAGAACACATCTCTGATTCTTCATGAAAACGTACAGAATACGAGGAGACAATTGATGATATGGCTGAAAGTTGGTCTCAGTGACAGTGTTGTAGATGCATTCACTCTTCGTGATTCGTCATTCTCAATAAATTCTATTGTTCTTCTATATTACTAATCCTTTTGCCAGACATTTCTGTTTATTATCTCTGTTTACTCTTGTGCGTGTTGGATGGAAGGAGTGTGGCAACTGGAACTGCTGCTGCACATCTGTGCAAAATTCCACAGTGAAGCCAATCAGTCATTTTTGGATGCCATTTTCCATTTCTTCTTTTTTTCTTCTTCTTTTTTGTACTGGTAACACGCACATCATCAGAGTCTGTAGTTCAGTCCCAAGAACTCCCTCTTCCCGCCAAAAATAACTTTAACGTTTCATTCTATATCGCTCATCATCACCATCAAATTTCAACGCAAGTGGCTGAATAATAGTCAACAAGCTTGGTCCCATAACCTGAAAGTTCTGGGTTCGATCCTTGGAGCGGGGATAGTCAGTGCACACAAGTGAGGAGTTTCAGTCTTGCACGAAACATCTGTCCAGTGTTCCTTGGCTTTCAGTGGTCTCTCTAGCTGATATTATTCCGTCAGTGAGTGGCTTTAAAACTTAGTTTTCTGCTGTCTTTGTGGATTGGTGTGGGTCTTCCTTTCACTCTGTGAAGAGGATAGTGAGACTAGTTTTATGAGCAAATTAAAGAAGTCGGAATATACTCACACCATTTAACATCATGATCATGAGCAGACAGATCCTACACAAATTATGATAAGAACACATCTCTGATTCTTCATGAAAACGTACAGAATACGATGAGTTAATCATTATTGATAACGAAAACTAACCAGACTCAAATAGAAAGAAAACTAAGAGGAGAACCCTCAGCACTCTATCTTCAGATTGTGTTTGTGTGGTGTGTGTGTGTGTGTATTCCATAGTCGGACAATGGATTCGTAGGCAACTTGAAACACTCAACCAAAATCTTCTTTCGTCTTGAAGACGATCATTCATGTGTTGCCGCTCTAATGAAACTCATTAAAGACAACCAACCTCCGAGTCAACTACAAATGACTCACAGAACACCACAACACCACCTATCTGATGATAAAATCATCATTCGTATGAGTGAGGTGAGAAAACCAAATAGGGCCTCTCTCTTCCCTATTTCGGCCTATTTGCCTACTTACTCATTTGTACAACCGACCACTCGCTCACTCACCATCAACCAGAAACAAACCAAACACGTTAAACACAAAACATGTACTAATTAATATCCTCCTATGGAAATGAGGTCATCCACACACACACACACACAGAGGGACTATGTATGCAAATAAAATATTTACACTGGTTCACATTTACATAAACTGGTGAGAGATAAGTACAACACTGAATTAATACACACACCATTTTTGTAAGGTGAAGGAAAAAAGAAAACAGGTCGAATGACAAATAATAATTAATGATAGATAAAGTAAATGATGATATAAAGTAAGAAAAAATAAAAATAAATAAAGAGGTCAAAAGGTGAATTGAACACTCCTCGCTTTAATGTTTACTTATTCAGAATAAGTATATTAGAATGTGTGAATGATCACAGAGTGAATAATAAACGAGTACATCAGCGTGTGTGTGTGTGTGTGTGTCCTGTGAGTTTGAGTTGTTTTACAGCGCTTAAAACTATAACCACAATTACATGAGGTTATCACACAGTGATCTACTCTTCAACCTTATGTCCAACTTTAATTCTCTTTTTATTATATGACTGATCAATAGCTGAAAGCTTGAGAGTACTGGACAGCCAGCTGTTTCGTCAGCTTGGTTTCGGACTCTTCACGAGGACCTACCGGTTGCGAGGTGAGCTCTTGAACCATTCATCCACTGGGACCCGATTGAATGATCCTTGAATTCTAACTTCTGCCAATTCACACACAATATAGCGTGACCACTTCGCAATGTCTTCTTCGATGAGTTACTGCCTCATCTTCAACCTGCTGTATCCTACTGGTCATGGCTTCCCTCTAGAACCCCAGGTTAACCACCTGAATAGGGCCAGTCAGCGCTAGTGAGCATCAGATTAATTTTCAAGTATTAGTTTTGTAGGGATTTTTGTTTGATTGGATGGAGGATTTCATCATGAGCTGACGTCAGTTAGAGAACCACTGGTAAACCTAGGAGTACTGGACAACTGTTTCGTCCTAGTTCGGGACTCTTCATCAGTACGCATCCGCTGGGGTTAGAATTCAAGGATCATTGGATCAGGTCTCAGTTGCTCAATGGTCTACGAGCTCGCCTTATAACCAGAAGGTCCTGGGTTCGAACCCTGTCGGTGGGTGCGTACTGTGAAGAGTCCCGAACTAGGCTGACGAAACAGCTGTCCAGTACTCCCTGCAGGTTTTCCAGTGGTTCTCTAACTGATGTCAGCTCATGATGAAATCCTCCATGCAATCAAACAAAATCCCTACAAAAGCAATACTTGAAAAGCAAATATTATCTAATCTATAATGTTTAATTTTGTAATTATCGAATATAAATATATATCAGACTTACTCATACACTCCATCGCCTATTACATAAAAAATTAGCCACACAAAAGTAGTTAATTTAAGTTTTACAAAAAAAAAACAACATCGCCTCACATCACTGACACTTGATTGATTCTAACAACGTCGGTAAACACCGACTTCAAATTTTTTTATCTAAATTAAGGTTGTGTGTGTTGTGTGTGCTTTTTTGCTTCTCGTTTTTTGTGATGGTGTGACTATTTCTTTATATTATTCTATAAATATAACGTAATATATAAAGTTACAATATTCCTGAAAAATGGTATCATTTGTAAATTTTGGTGGCGTCATAGCTGCCTAGCTATCATCACCATCAACTGCCTGATGAATTCCAATACCACCACATCTTAGTACTGGTATGTTTGTGCATGTGCATTGCAAATAAGTGCAGTCTCTTAAACCATTGCTGCCATTATTATTATTATTATTATCATAGTATAGAAATTACTGTTATCATTATTTTTATTATTATTACTATTATTTCAAAAATGCCAGTCAAGTCATCTAAAGATAGGCTGATGCATAGGTGTTAGGTAGATAGATAGATCGATAGACAGACAGGCAGGCAGACGGGAGGCTGATAAAGACATCTATCTGTCTGTGTGTGTGCATGTATGTGTATGTACATTTATCTAAAAACATTACTACTACTGCCTTGTGATATGATCAATGACAATCGTATACAAACTTGTCAGTGTATGTGCATGTATATGTGTGTGTATCCTGTATGTATGTATGTATTTATGTATGTGTGTATATATATATATTTAAATATTTTATTATATCTTTACACAAAGGACATTATAATGTCGTTTTATTGATTCAATGTCAGCAAAAAATGTGTGTGTATAGATTTAACAGTTAGTTTAAATATATAGGGGTAAAAACACCTACTGCACACAAATAAAGCAAAATAAAAATTAATGTCGAGGTGTTATGTAAATTTTAATGAATATGCGTACTGATATTACTGCGTAGTTTTCTTCAAAATTTAATTAAGAAATCAAGTAATAGAAGGACCTTTTCTTTTTTCCTCTCATCTTTAACACGCATTTTTAGTTATGTGTAAAAATGCTGCCTGTGTAAAATATAATTACTTGATACATATAATATTGCGTTGATTTTTATATCGATACAACGAGAGAATTCAATAAGATGCACGATAAAGCATAGCTTGGTACCTACTTTTTAAATTTAAATTGTGTTTTAATTTCAAATCTTTAAATATTCCCATTTATAATATTAGAACAAGACATATAAGCGAACAATATTGTTTTAAATTAGATCTTCAGGCTTTACTCTAATTTGTGTAGTTGTTAATTGTATGGAGGATTTCATCATGAGCTGACATCAGTTAGAGAACCACTGGAAAGCCAGCACTGGAGTACTGGACAGCTGTTTCGTCCTAGTTTGGGACTCTTCTAATTTACATAGATTTATGTATAAAATTTTAACCAATGACGGTGATTTTGGGAATCAAATAATAATCTTAATAATAATAATAATAATAATAATAATAATAATAATAATAATAATAATAATAAGGTGGGTGCGTACTGCCGATGATTCCCAAACTACGATGAAACAGCAGCTGTCAAGTACTCCCTGGTTTTCAATGGTTCTCTAACTGATATCAGTCCGTGATCAACTCGTAAAAACATAACAAACCCTTACAAACCAAACTTTAGGAAATTAATCTGATGCTCGCTAGTGACTTGCTACAGGATGGAGTTTCCTGGAGTTAGTTCTAGTGAGAAGTCGTGACCAGTGAGGTTCAATTAGATGTCACGTGTGTGGATGGATGTCCCACCAACGACAATGGTTGGGGTCGCGCTAAATCACGAATTGGTAGAAGTTAGAATTCATGAGCTGGCCATTGAATCGGGTTCCAGTGGCTGAATGGTCTACGAGCTAGCTTGCCTTGTAACCGGAAGGTCCTGGGTTCGAACCCTGGCAGTGGTGTGGGTGCGTACTGCCGATGGTTCCCAAACTAGGATGAAACAGCAGCTGTCAAGTACTCCAGTACTCCCTGGTTTTCAATGGTTCTCTAACTGATATCAGTCCGTGATCAACTCGTAAAACATAACTAACCCTTACAAACCAAACTTTAGAAAATAATGTGGTAAATGTTTTGAACGATGATTATAATGATAACAAAATATTGATAATAAGGTTTATGCAGGTGATAAGAAAACAAAGATAGTATATGTATATAAGTGTACAAATAAATTGGGTCAAATCTTAAAAGGTGAAGTGGAACGATAATCAGAGTTTAAATAAATATTATAAAAGTACAAAGGAGGTGGAAAATAAGAAAGGGTGGGAGGGTTTTGAATACAATTCACCTAGGCTAAGCAAGGGAGAGACAAAGGTAGAACAAACTTCTTTTGTATGCAAAGACTAGGATTGTTCTCTCGAATTCCCATAGCTTCGGCTAGGTGTAAAATTTTTTCAGTTTAGACTTCGAATCAACGAACCAACATCAGTCAGTAAGGGAGATCACTGAAAACCAGGGAGCACTAGAAAACCCTCTCGTCCTGTTTTGGGACTCTTCAACAACAGTGTGTACCCCACTACTTCACCAAGACTTAAAGCTGAGATTTTAAGGTTATGCGACTATTCAGTCACTTAGGCTGGAATTCAGTCATCTGTGAATTCTAACTTCCTTTCAGTTCGTGATATAAAACTACCCACACCAGCATCTACTTCGCCTTGACATGGTGAACCCAATGTTTGGTATTTTGTAGATTCTCAGCATCAGTGTACACTAAATTCTTCTTACTGTCACAGCTAATTGCTGTCTGTTATATATTTTGATTACTATTATTAATATTACTATTCCCTTAGGGTTTGAGTGGAACATAAGGCTTCAACAACACATCTCCACTTTGTGCTATTCTCTGCTGTCCTCTTTAGATGGCTGGGGCCACGATTCACCCTTGAACGGCTAATTCGTCACCCAACAGTCTCCTGAGCCCGAATAGCTCAGCGGTAACGTCTCTGACTGGCAGCAGGACTGGGTGACACGAATTCGAATCTCAGAAGGGACATGAGTGTTCCTTCAAGGGGGTTGCAGATACGCCTTGCTGATGAGTGCCAACTAGAACGAAACCTAGACCACTTGAGGCTTCCTGTGACCGATTGTCTCCAACCATATAATAATATCACTATTTTCTCTTCAATCACTTATTCCTCACAATCTTAGCTTTATCCCTTCCCAATATCACTCAGCATCGCAAACGATCCCAAAGACATTGACACTAGTTACTTCTCAGTGACCAGTCCAAGTAAACATCATAGTTCTACAGATGGTAGGTGGTCAATCACGCGACTAAATACTGATTGCAGCACTGAGGAGTGAAGTGGATTTGTATGTATCTCATAAGGGAAATCAGTTTCTTCGAGATTGTAGATACAACTTCCTGATGAGTGTCAGTAAGCATAAAAACTATATAGTAATAGTTACTACTGGCAGTAAGTAGAAACGCTTCTGAAAAAATATTAAGGGAGAGTTATTTCCGCTCAGTTATGAACTTCTCCTGAGTTTATCAACTCGCTTTATTAATATTTCACTACTCTACCGGTTGTCCGCTCTCAATTCTCTTCATGATAATTTAATGTCCGTTTAAGGCAGCTATAAGGACTATTATGATCATTATTTTTCTTATGGGTTGCCAGTGGAACTTAAGGCTCTTCAACAACACACATTGCCATTTCACTCTACTCTCTTCATTCTTTCTTATTCTGACTCCACAAGTACAGATATACTTTCATTTCTCCTTCACATGATCTCAACTATATCAGTATCAGACGCCTAGCTCATTGCTTCCCATTCGGATTCCATTGGAGAGTATGTCTGGCGTATGTGTGATGTCCCTCAAATGTCTCCGCATCGTGTGTGTATGTATGTCTGTCAAATCCATCTTCATTTCCTTCTTCAAATTCTTTAAGCTGTAGGTTCTTGTCTGTTTTCCTGCACTGAAAGTATTCCTTGTTGCTAATTTAACTTTCTGACTGGCTACGTGATCTTCGTATTACCGAACCAGTGAAGGCAGATGCTGGTAAAAATCTTCAGCGGCCTACTGGAACTGCTGGACTTCATGGATCATGTTTGTGAACCATGACTTGACATTACTGTTGAAGATCCGTGTCTGAGTGTAGCAAATCTCCACACTGATTTCAGAGTAGTAGGGGTTCTAGCTCTACATCCAACCTCCCCTCTTTGTCCGCGTTTAGGGACGGCTAGCACGACAACAAGTATGTTTATTTTCATGAGGATATTCTCAACTACTGATTACTTTGTAAGTAGAATAATTTCAAAGTTTTTAAATTATTCTCGGATAATTAATTCTGATAATGTGATAGTCATGTGATACCTTGAAAGTGTAAATCTTTCTAATAATATTTTGAGTTGGCAAATGTCAGTGGCTAGGGCCTGTTACCAATCAAAGCAAAATCCAAGCTAAAGTGAGGAAATATTGAATTCTCACTGGTAAAATGTTACCACATAAGAATCAATTGGAAAGAATCTGTTATTTTTGAAGCATTTTCTTGATGTCATCAGATTTAGCTGGAAAATTGAACACAAAGCCGCAAGGAACAGTTCAACTGGCCTATAACCATACTCTAGTTCTCCGAATAGGATGAATGGAACTGTCATATATACCATGCGTGTCAGGCAGTTCACTTTTTGAAATCTTACTAGATTGTGATCATACATCATCTGTTGGACCAGTTGGATAATTAGTCAGTAGGGATTTCGTTTGATTGGTTGGAAGATTTCATCATGAGCTGACATAGGTTAGAGAACCATTGGAAAACCAGCACTCGAGTGCTGGACAGCTGTTGCGTCAGCCTAGTTTGGGACTCTTCATCAGTACGCACCCACCCACCTTCTGATCACAAGGCGAGCTACCTCATAGACCATTTAGCCACTAGGACCCGATCCAATGGCCCATGAATTCGCCATGATCAACAAGGTACAGCAAGTTGAAGGTGAGGCAGTAACTCATCGAAGAAGACATTGCGAAGTGGTCGCGCTGTCATAAATTGGCAGAAGTTAGAATTCTTGGGCTGGCCATTGGATGGTCTACGAGCTAGCTTACCTTGTTGCCGGAAGGTCCTGGATTCGACCACCGATGGGGCGGGTGGGTGCTATGAAGAGCCCCAACCTAGGACGAAACAGCCTACTGTCCAGTACTCTAGTGCTGGCTTTCTAATGGTTTCCTAACTGATGTCAGTTCATGGTGAAATCCTCCAACCAATCAAACAAACGAAATCCCTACAAAACCAATACTTGAAAATTACTCAGTAGACAAGTGTCTGAAGTATATCAATGAAACTATGCCACTCTTGAGTGTTTTATTGAGGAATGTTCACTTTTTGTATAAGAATCCTTAGTAAAGCAGTAATCAACGTTATGTCATTTGAATTGAAGCAGGCTTTCATGTCACTCCAACGACCCCTCCCGCCACCACCACCACCACCACTACCACCCAGCAATGGATTTCTTCTTTACTTTCGAAAAATATTTTGTAATAAGCTAAAGGCTACTTAAAAGAGTATATAAGTAGTATATAGGTAAACTAAGCAATTTAAAACAGAGGTTAAATCTTTTGTTTAAGCAATCATTTTATGCTTGCATATCTGACCTCGACTCTGCGTCTAGACCCCTTTTGTTAATAAGGTGAGTAATATTGAGCGTGAGGTTTTGGTCGAGTGCTAGGTAAGGAGGGGGAATCAATCGATGAGGTTGTGAAGCTACACCGATTGAGATGGTTAGACATGCGTAACACACATCCTAACCCGTCGCCTTCCTCAACAATGAGAAATCTTAGCTGACTGACATATATCCTATGTCAGTCAGGTTATGAAAGAGTTGGTTAGTGTTGGTCAAACCAAAACATGGTTTCATCAGTCGATGGAATCCACAACAGTTAGTTGGGATCCTCGAGATGGTAAAAGCTGGTGATAGCTGGAGACAATTGGTGATATGGCTCAAAATCTTCATTGTCAATGGCTGGCGTAGATATTCATTCACTCTTTGTGCTGTGTCGTATCCAATAAAACTTCATTGTTCTTTCATATGACTATTCTTTTTGCTTCATATTTCTGTTCATTATCCGTCTTTTGAATCTTTCTTTACTCTCTTCTCTTGCTTTGCGTGGTACATGGAGGGAGAGTGGCAACTAGGTGGAACTGCTGCACATTTGTGCAAAGTTCTACATTGAAACCAGTCAGTCAGTAAACAAGCTTGCTGCGAGACAACCAGGTAGCTGGACTAATAACTGGTTGCATTCTTACTATTCTGATAGGAAGTAGTACATTGTATATAATAGGAGGTCTTTGAATGCTTTACTTACTCTAGCCAGTGTTCCTCAAGGTTCTGTCATCTCTTCTCTTCTATTTGCCTTATATCTGATGAAGCGTGAATGATAAACGTGAATCGGCAGAAGTTAGAATTCATACCATTGGACCGGGTCCCAGTGGTTTAATGGTGTACCAGCTAGGTCGCCTTGTAACCAGAAGGTGCTGGGTTCGAACACCGGTGGGTATATACTGTAGAAGAATCCCAAACTGGGACGAAACAACTGCCCAGCACTCCAGCACTGATTTTCTAGTGGTCCTCTCTAACCAATCAATCAAATACCTACAAACCAATACTTGAAACTAATTTAGTTAAGTGTGCCGATATTTAACTGTTTCCATGACGATCACATTTCGATGGGATTATTCCAAAATCAACCGTTCTTTTTAAAAAAAATTAGAAATTAGTGTGTAGTTCTGTTCAAATGGTCTTAAGCTAAACTTCTCCAAATTTCAGGTTGTTAATTTCACTTTCAAAAACAAGCGCTATTTTACCTGAACTAGCTTGTTTCTATGATTCTTGTATCATAAAAGACGAATGTTAAAATACTTTGGATTATGTCTTTTCTCTGATCTTTTTTTATGGCCTTTTTCGAAATTGTGTTAATTTCTAGGAAGATGTTTCGTTAAGATAATCTAGTATCAGTCAGTCTCTACTTGCACAGTTTATTGATTTTTGTATTCTGCCTATATTCTTCTTTATTATTCCCCCCCTTATTCTTTCCTGGACTACTTAGAAATGACTGTTACACTGAGAAGGGTAATAAAACAAGCTATCGGTAGGGTAAAGCCAATTCATCAATACTGCAGTAGACATTTAAACCCATATAAGAAATTGGCGAATATTATCTTGTTGGACTCTGAGCATCCTCCCTGTGCACACCTCTCTCCTTGCATCTTCATTAGGTAGGAATGGAAACAGTTATAAAGGACCTTCTACTCGGATGACTAAGTATAAAAACTTGACGATATCTTATTAATATACGTGTAAAACTTTGGGACTGTGGTAGTATGTAATTCCATATTAGTTTGTTTATTAGATGGATATATCACACAGTCAGTGAAACGGTGTTATTATTACTTTCCTGGGTGACGAAGTTTCGAACAAAATTTATTTATTGTTCATAATCATATCGCCAATTATAACCATACAACTTTGAAACTTGAGTTTTATAGTTTTCTTTATTCTTTCCTATTCGTCGGTATAGAGGTAGTAGGAGTGTCCAGATATCTGGGTGGACAGGTATTGAGTCATAACTATTCCTAATGGGAAGTTAAAACACATGAGTGTTTACAGGAAATCCACACATTCAAACAGATATTTGGATTTAGGATCGTCCTACCCCATGTCAGTAAAAATTGGTTTGGTGAAGTGTTTAAGTGACAATAGGGCACAAAAACTAAATAGTACCAAGGGAAATCTCAGACATGAAGTGAGGCAAATAAGAGAAGCTTTGAAACTTAATAACTGCCCTGATAAATTAGTCAGAAAGTATGTAGGGAAATGTAAAAATAAAATAAATAATGATAGTAGTGATAGTGATAATAATAACAATAATATTAATGACGGCATGCATGTCAAACTTGCACAGAATAATGACAACACCAAAAATAGGGAATTTAAATCACCATCAGTAGTACTTCCATACAAAGAAGGAACCTCGGAAACCACCTTACGGAGAATTCTTAACAATACAGGCAGGAATAAAAGTGGTTGGTATTCAAACTGCCCACAAACTCAATTAGAAACGAGCTTTGTCGGTTAAATGGTGGATCCTGTGGAGCCAATTAAGTAAAACAATTTAGTTTATCTAATACTCAAATATCATAAAAACCTACCAACAAAATCTAGATTAGTTGACCGCGATAAGATAAGAAATCTGGAGAACAATTAGTTCAGCTATAGCACTCACTACATGCAATTACACACAACCAACCATACAATAGGATGATGGGATAAGATGATAGTTTTAAAATCTAATCTAATGTAACAGGGTGGAGGAAGAGATTGATAACGGAAGCTTTATTTATCGAATCAACTAAAGAGAGTACGTGTAATAGGAATGATTCAACACCTGTCCACCCAGACATCTGGAAAATTCTACTATCCCTACGACGAAGAATAGGTGGGAACAAAGAAAACTATAAAACTCAGGTTTCGAAGTCGTGTGATTATAATTGATATGATTATGAACAATGAATAAATTGTCTTCTAAACTCTGTCATCCAGTAATTGATAATACTGTTTCACTAACTGTGTGATGTATCCATCTAATAAACAAATTAATATGGAATTAAGGATACCTTATTTGTCATACACTCACTTTTTGTGATGAGAAATGTGTAAACAGCCCTTGTTATCCTTTCATTCATTAATATACTGTTGTTAATAATGTTTCTACTCAAGTTTTAATTTCATATTCATATTCTTCTTACGAGTTGATCACAGATTGTTATCAATTAGAGAACCATTGAAAACCAGTACTGGAGCACTGCGAGACAGCTGTTTCATTTGCCTAGTTTGGGATTCATCGGCAGTACGCACCCACTGCCAGGGTTCGAACCCAGGACCTTCCTGTCACAAGGCAAGCTAGCTCCTATACCATTCAGCCACTGGGACCCGATTCAATGGCCAGCTCATGAATTCTGTCCACTACTCCTCTGCCGGTTTTCAATGCTTCTCTAACTGATATCAATCCGTGATCAACTCGTAAGCACAAATCTAATCCGCACAAACCAACTATTGAAAATTCATATTCTTATTGAACAATATTATCCGTTTAAATGGCACAGCGGTAGAGTGCTCCCCAATCACGCCTAACGTGGTCCGGGGTTCGATCCCCGGCCACTGGACGACGCACTCCTTTACCTCGCTCGACTGGTAAAGAGGAACCTCATCCTGTAAAAATAATCACCACTGCTACAGAAACTTCAAGCCTCTAGCTTGAAGCTCTATGTTCCTTCCACTGGGAGTGTAAAGGAATTAAAAACAGATGCCCTCTTGATTATATCTCCCTGTATCGCGGAATATAAAGAGAAAATTAGACGCAGCATTGAATTTTTTTCCTTCACGTTCCCAGTGGAACATAGGGCTTCAAGCTAAAGGCTTGGAGTTTCTGTAGCAGTGTTTATTTTTACAGGATGGGGTTGCTAGCCTCATGCCAAACCTTTCCTCTTTACCAGTTTTTATTTCTGGCTTAGCGAGGTCAAGGAGTGCGTCCAGTGGCCGGGGATAGAACCCCCGGACCATGTGCATGGTCGGCCAGCGTCCTAACCACTGTACCACCGACGCAGCATTGAATTACTTGCTAAAAATTCCACATAATATCAAAAGTTCCTTCAGGAATTAAGCTATTATTGTTATTATCATTATAATTATTATTACGATTATTCTGTCAATGTAATCATATTGTGTCATCTTCACTTTTCAGATGAATGACTGAATCCGATTTCTTCACATCCCCCCTACATTATTAAAGACGCTAATAATAACAATACTGTGGTTATCAAATTAACTGTTCAAAAAACACCACGTGACACTTTTAACTTTGTTCAGAGTAGTCGTCTTTTAAACAAAACAAAAAAAAGCCAAAAAAATACAATCTCAACTCTGATTGGTTAACTTATATTAACCAATGGATGAAACAACCAATCAGAAAGTAGAATCATTTACAAACAGACCACTTGCTTCGTTAGTGAACAGTCGGTCACAAGACGAAGTGAATAAAGCAGCATATAAGAGTACGGTGAATGAATCATACGCTAACAACAAACATCACAATACTGCTATAATAACAATAGTAATGATCGTGGTTTCTTCGGTGGATCATTAGACAGTCGTCAACAGCATCACCAACATCATCACCATCATACTAATATTGCTACTAATCTATCCTCCTCTTCATCATCCTCGTCTAGTGTAAAGGATTTAAAATATAATAATAATAATTCTGGCAAATCAACTGTAACTACAAATATCATTAGTAGTAGTAGTAATAGTAATAATAATAGTAGTAGTACTCAAAAGCATGGTTTAATTAAAAAACTTTTACATCGTGGAAATTCAAGTAATAACAATACTTCTGGTGGTCATAGTAGCAGTAGCCATAATAATAATAATAATACTAGTGGAAGTGTTGAAAAATTGAAAATTTTGGAATTTCGATCACATCGTCGTCCACAGACAGGCGAAAATTCACCAACTTCACCAAAAGTTATGGGGAATGTTCATCAGGTGAGCGAGAAATTGTGTTTTGTTTACCTTATTGTTATTATTATTATTAGTTGGATTACTTGATTTTTTTATCGATTGCAAGGCATTTTTCTTCATTTCTGTAATTCAACATTGTTGTTTAGCCAGGCGTTTGTGTTTTACATAAATACGTGATCTTCTCATAAATAGATAGAGCAGAATTAAGTTTATGCAGTTTATGCTTTTAACGCGAGAAATAATAGTGATGTATCCGATGCTTCTGCTTTGGATTCATGGGGGGGGGCTTGAGCGAACCAATCAGGGAATACAGGGGATTTCGCATTAAAAAATGCCCTTTATTTGCAAGAGGAATATATATGACATAACTTAAAAATACCTCCAAATCGTAATGAGGAGTATCAGTTTTTAAGTTAGACCAGGTTCTGCGCATGTGTTCACCTAGGTGACTGAAGATGAGTTCTTATTGGGACCCATGTATCTCTCTTATCCTGTTTTGCAGTCTTTCCCAAAAGACCTTGACTGAAGTAGTATGGGTTCCACCAACCCCAAACCTAGTCGTAATTGTAACACTAACCTTAATCCTAACCCTAATCATAACCCTATTCGTGACTGGTAATCCTAACAAGCTATTAACACATTGCCCAAATAGTACTTAAAAACAAGATGGGGGGGCAATGAAATTTACACGTCAATTCGTGCACAGCGTTCATAGTGACACTGTAGTAATAGTAGGTCGCGTTATCTAATGAATAGTATGTGGTCAAGGTCATTTGAGAGTTCACACTCCTGGGCCGTTATACTTTAACTTGGCCTAAAGTGGTTTTAAAAGCAGTAATATCACTGCACTAAGTAGCACAAAAAAAAGACCTAAATGATGAAATAAAACAGATAGAAGAGGCGTTGGTATCAAATAACTATCCTATAAAATTCATTAGGAAGATCAGGAAAGGTCAAAAGCAAAATAAAAATAATTGTGAAACTAGTAATGATAACATAAATAAGAGAGAATATAAGTTATCTACTGTTATACCATATAAGGAGGAGACATCTGAGACCCCTATGTAGGATTCTCAATAAAGCAGGAATTAGGGTGGTGACATTCAAACCTACAAACTCACTCAAGCAGGACAAGCTCTGTAGGCTAAAAGACCCGGTGGACCCAATTAGACAAAATAATATAATTTACAAAATAAGATTATAGGTTTCGGCCGTAGGTGTTACGAACTTCCTGAAATAATTTGAGCGCCGAGTCAATTGATTCTTAACAGCTGGATTATTAAATTATAATACAATACCTTGCAATGACTGTGAGTTAGGTGAACTATATAGGTCAAACTAGTAGATCGGGGGTAATCAGATTGTCGGAACATAAGAATTTAGCTAAGGTAAGAATGGTTGACACCGAAAAGATAAGTAATTTAGGAAAAAGCTCAGCAATTGCACTGCATGCATTAACACACAACCACACAATAGGGTGGTGGGAGAGGGTTAAGATTCTAAGAAGTAATATAGGTAGGTGGAGAGCGAGAGAGATTGATTACTGAATCCTGTCTGGTTCATCGAGTCTACACCCAACACAAAACATGCATCAGAAATGACTCAATGCAAATACTAGAGATATGGAAGATATTATTACCACCAGTCAGTCAAATCAGAGAAGGATAATAAATAATCTCAAAATTCTATTTCAATTCACATACATCATAACATTCTAACAAGTTACTTATTTTGACTATAAAAACACTCGTCTTATTTCCCATCTGATTGTAATTGATCAATAACACTCATATTATTACTTCTGAATGTACATTATCACATATTGATTTTTATTCAAATGTCTAATCATCAATTTCACTCATGTATATAAATGAAGCAAGAAAGTTGTGTGAGTGACTTGATATGATTATGAACGGCAATAGTTTGTGCTCGAAACGTCATCAGTGACTTATCAAAAAAAATCTTTTGTATAATGGAGTTATACTCTACCACCACAATGCCCAAGTTTTATACTTATATCACTGGAATGGTTTTGTAACTCTTAATAATCAGTGGTTATGGAAAATTCCATCACTATGGAAACTTTTCTACACCAACTTGGTGTACATGAGAATGACCTGAGAGGTATTTTGGGCCATCTATTTATTATTTTTATTATTATTATTATTATCATTATTATTGTTTTAGAGGTGGCTAACGATTTGATCACTAAAACGCATAGATATCCACTGCGATTTCGATTAAAAGTCATTGAAGTGTCAATATTATAAATATTATGGGAGAAAAGCGCTAACCCCTTACCATTGTGCTCCTTAACGATCTTAGTGGATGTTATATGTTCTGTCTGACTGTACACTCCAACGTTAACGAATAGTGATCATAATTGATCGATTACATCTGACACTAGTTGCATAACGGACTGGTAGGTTAATTTCTATCCCATTGTGCAAGAGGAAGTCGAAATATTTAATTCACTACTTACACTATCTAAAATTCTTATCCTTAGATGATTCACAGAAATAATCGAAGCCATTTTTTAAAATCTTTCCTATATCATTAGGTTTTCGAATGTTTCTTTTTACAATTTATCTGTGTTGCACTCGAAGCACTCATGTCAAATGTTACTTCATAATTTACGCTCTCATTTGTTTTTCTAAAATTATTTATTCGATATTAAACAATCGATATTCCTTGTCATCTATGTGTTTGTATGCTTGTTTGTTTGTGTGTGTGTGTGTGGAATTCACCACAGTGTACCGCCTCTCAAAAGGACGATGTGTATTTTAATATGCGATGTTACACACTCAACTAAAACGATATTCGAGTAGTGCTCACCAGTGAAAATGATGAGCATTTAATGCTCACTTGAACACTATTCGTTGTGTCAAGCAGGTCATTTTACGATTAAAAAAATATTTTGAGTTTTCAAATGCTAACTTTGATCAGTTTGTCTGTCTGTCTGTTTTCGACATAGAACTTTGCACATATGTGCGGCAGTTCAAGTCACCACACTCCCTCCATGTAGCACACAAAGCAAGAGAAGAAAGTAGGAGAAATGCATATTAGAGACAGTAAACAGAGGTGTGAGACAAAGGAATAGTAATAACGAAGAACAAAAGTTTCATTGGAAATCATAAGTCACAAGGAGTGGATGCATCTGCACCATTGAGAACGATTTTGAGCCATATCACCAATTGATGTTTTTACCGTCCCGAGGACCCCAACCAGTGGAAGTCTACACCTTCCTACGTGGCTTAGACTAACTGTTGTAGATTTCATTGACTGATGAAGCCATGTTTTGGTTTGACCGCCGCTAGCTCTTTTCCAGCCTGACCCTATATCAGTTTACTTTATAAATAGCAATAATAATAATAATACTTCATACTAGACAGTTTTTATATAATCTACAGATCTGGCATCTTCAAGTAAAATAGTAATTGATAGTGACATGATTGTGTGACACAATTCTGTCTAACCTAAAGCGCAAACCAATCCCTTATGATATTTCTTCTTTGTGTCTTTCGAGAAATGCACGACATTTGGTTGAAATCAATTAAATTTTTCTTTTAAATTGCAAGGGTACATTTTGAGATCCAAGGATATATATAGCTGAATAATTAAAGACTGTAGGGAGTTAGTTTTATTCCTTGGGCAGTGAGTGACAGTCTGTACTGAAAATCTCATGTATATTGGTGGGATATGTTGCTGTCCATCATGATACTTTTTCTTAAATTCATTAAAAACTTGCAAAACACCAGGTTATAAACGTTTTTAAGTACTTGCGGGGGGTAAATAATGACATTAACACTATGTGAACATGAGAAACCTGAGGCAATATGATGATGGAGGTATTTGTTAGCTCAAGTTTTAATCAGGCTGTCGTAATTACATATTGTAGGGATTTTGTTTTGTTTTTGATTCGTTGAAGGATTCGTCATCATGAGCTGACATCGGTTGGTTAGAGAACCCTTGGAAAACCTGGGATCTGATACTCACTAGCGACTGGTTCTAGTGGCAAGCCGTGACCAGTAGGGTACAGTAAGTCGAAGGTGAGGACAGTTACTCACTCTATGTCGTGCGTGAATTGGTAGAAGTTAAAATTCATGCACTGACTGGCCATTGGATCGGGTCCCAGTGACTGGCTGAATGGTCTACGAGCTAGCTCGCCTTGTAACCACAAGGTCGTGGGTTCTAACCCTGGTGGTGGTGGTGCAGTGGGTGCGTACTGATGAAGAGTCACACACTAGGCTGACGAAACAACTGTCCAGTACTGCCTGTTGGTTTTCTAGTGGTTCTCTAACTGATGTCAGCTCATGATGAAATCCTCCAACAAAGAAAATATTATGTTGCTTGCCTGCTTCAAATTAACTCTGTCTAGCTCAGAACATAAATACTTTATGGATGTTAGTGAAATATTTAAAAAAAATAAATAATTATATATTCCAGAAATCCTATACTTTGAAGTAAATGAAGAAAGTGTGAAAGCATTCGTTAATTTCTTATTTTTGAAATCAGTATTCACAGACTATTCTTATGAATAATTCGTTTTTGTTTTATATGATGTGTATTGATTTGTCATTATTGATTTCCCTGATAACATCATTTATTCTAAAAATAAATACAGTATGACTATAATTAGTATACTCGTGACAACATTTAAGTTATTCATCGCATAGGTAGGTAAGTATATCTAATCAAAGTGAAAAGTCATCATGATTTCGTTTAGAAATCCAAATTTAGCCAATATCAATTCGTTTCAATTACTTTTGATTCTCTCGATTCATTGGGCCGAAGTGCTTGGCCTCAGGTTCGAGCCTCGGATGGTGGGAACATCATCACTGACTCACTGTAGAATGCAGGTACATCCAGTGGCTGACGAGCTAGTCCCAAATAGGACGAAATGAGCTTTATCCTGGTGGATTCCACTACTGCTAGTCACCATCATCCACCAATTAAATTCACTTTGAAATGTGTCTAGCACGTGTGGTTTCTGACTACTTTTAACAATCAGTAGTATGTGCACAACCAACGCAAAAATTTCAGTTGTAATTGATATCTTGTTATGAGTTTGTGATTTTTTTGGCATAGTCACTCAAACTCCAAGTACGAGATGTGACGCTTTCGAGCTATACAGTGCCCACTACCATTCGGAAAATTAGGTGTGGCTCGATTGTCAAGAGCTCACATCAATGCGAATATCTGAAGAGCTGTATATTCTTCGTACTATTGAATAGGTACCTGTAGTGTATGAACAATTTGTAGTGTAATTAACTGGTTTTTTTTATTAAACCTTAATGTTGCTTATACGGCAGGGTAATAATAGTGTCGAAAAGAAATATTTCTCTGTTAACCAGACAAATAATAAAACTGGAGAAAAAGCCTATATATATACTGCTATATATATGTACTGATGAAGAGTCCCAAACTAGGACGAAACAGTTGTCCAGTACTCCCAGGTTTTCCAGTGGTTCTCTAACTGATGTCAGCTCATGATGAAATCCTCCATGCAATCAAACAAAATCCCTACAAAACCAATACTTGAAAAAAATATATATGTCCGAGCCAAGTTCACTTGTAACATTCATATGAACTGTGATCAAGATTTGACCGAATAGTTTCAAAAGAAAATTAGGCGCCGAGTGAGAAGTAGACATTTGTAAAATCTCTCGGTGAAATTGAAATGATTAATTTCAACGTTTCCTGTGTTCGGCAATCTGCTCCGAAGTTCTTCAGGGAAATTAATCGAAATTAACATAACAGAGGTTTATATATATATTGCCGAACGAAACATTGGAATTAGTCATTTCAATTTCGCTGAGATTTTAAAAATGTTCACTTGTAACAGTTTGAAAAAAAATTAGGCTTTGGGTATATGATTTAATTGGTGGACGGTGACTAGCAGTGGAGTCCAGGATGCGCATTTCGTCCCATTTGGCACTCGTCATCTGGATGTACCTGCATTTCTCAGTGAGTGATGATGTTTCTATGACCCGTTGCACAAGAGGTGGCCCAAGTGGATACGCTTTGGCGGTTGAAACAATGGGCACTGGGTTCGAGCCTCGGTGGGAACATCACCACTCACTGGGGGATGCAGGTACATCCAGTGGCTGAAGAGACAGTCCCAAATAGGACGAAATACGCTTTAACCTGGATTCCACTGCTAGTCACCATCCACCAGTTAGACACAAATTAAATGCCCAAAACATCGTCGAAGCATCTGCACAAGAAGCCGACATATCAACCTGAGTGAGATCGAGCACTTCGGTCCAATCAATCAGTCGACGGGAAAATTTAAAATTAAATTAAATTTGGGTAAATGATATTCATCATCGTAAAAGTTTTTGTATTTCCCAACGAAATCAGAAGAGTACTCAATAAGCACGAAATTAAATTTTTTGCCAAAACATCAGACACACTATGTAAAAGACCTAAAGATTCCCAATCTAATTATGTCTACGAAATAAAATGCTTGAAATGTGATGCAATATGCACGGGACACATCGCTACAGAGAAAAATCAAGATAACCAGAAATAAACACCGTAGAGTGAGTGTCTGTTCGGCCACCGAGAAATCCTGTTAGTGAAGTAGGAAAGCTTGAAAAATCAACAGCAATTACTCATCTACACGCGACACTATAGAATCAGGCCACAAAATTGATTTTGACAATATTGAAATCATCATCCAGAAAAAGCATTTCAGAAATCACAAAGAACATCTCACATCATCAGAAGCACTTCATATCATCAAATGGAATCCAAATTGTCTGAAATGAATATAGGAATGATGGACTAAAACAGAATTTGACCTGGTTACAACCATCCCCTTCCACCCTGATGAAATGACAATATCAACACGAATGTCATAAGCAGTTTTATTATGTAAACACATGTTGCTTTTATATAATTTTATACACTTATTAAAATCCAACAATCTACACGTGGCCAACTTGACAACATAAAAATTACCCTAAGCTGATGAACGATGATTAAGTTATATATATACTGAGATTTTGTAAATTCTTCTGGTTTAATATTACTACTTTGATGAAGCTATTAGCTGCAGCATTAACTAGCGAGACGTCAATAAAACACAACGATATAAAACTTGGGCACTGTGGTGGTAGAGTATAACTCCATTATGGATAAGATTTTATTTTGATAAAGTGTCACACAGTGTGGTTTATACAGTAATATTAACTGATGACCACCTGTCGAGCACAAATTGTTACCACTCATAATCATATCAAGTCACTCACACAACTTTCTTGCTTCATTTATATACATGAGTGAAATTAATGACTAGACATTTGAATAAAAATCAATATAAGATAAAGTGCATTCAGAAATAATAATATGAGTGTTATTGATTAATTACAATCAGATGGGAAATAAGACGAGTGTTTTTATAGTCAAAATAAGTAACTTGTTACAACTTGTTATGATGTATGTGAATTGAAATAGAATTTTGAGATTATTTATTATCCTCCTCTGATTTGACTGACTGGTGGTAATAATATCTTCCATATTTCTGGTATTTGCATTGAGTCATTTCTGATGCATGTTTTGTGTTGGGTGTAGACTCAATGAACCAGGTAGGATTCAGCAATCAATATCTATCTTCCCACCTACATAGATTACTTCTTAGAACCTTAACCCTCTCCCACCATGCTATTGTGTGGTTGTGTGTTAATGCATGCAGTGCAATTGCTGTTTTTTTCTCAATTACTCATCTTCTCAGGGTCAATCATTCTTTCCTTAGCTAAATTCTTATGTTCCGACAATCTGATTACCCCCGACATACTAGTTTGACCTATGTAGTTGACTTAACTCACAGTCATTTCAAGGTATTTTGTAAATTATATTATTTTGTTTAATTGGGTCCACCGGGTCTTTTAGCCTACAGAGCTTGTCCTACTTGAGTGAATTTGTAGGTTTGAATGTCACCACCCTAATTCCTGCTTTATTAAGAATCCTACGTATGACAACGATATCGTCTTGTTTTTCAATCAAAGCCTAGTTCAGTTCAAAAAAGAGTGGAAGCAAAGATCGTGAACTTCGAATCATTCATGTTTAGTTCTTTCTAGAACTATTTCATTTTGATTATATATATATATATATATATATATATATATCTCTGGGTTTTCGCTTAATACCTGGTTCTTATATTACTATACAACTTAAACCAAGCAATATATAATGCTGCATACTACTAACTGGTTGATATAAGTAGTTCGATATTACTCACATCAACCAATAACGTTTGCTAACACCAAACTATCGTTTCACTCGTTTCTAACCGACCTGATTATCTGTTTAATCAGTTACACTGAGTTTTAGAGAATTAAATCGGTTGAAACTAGTTAAATTCTGGTTAGCTACTTGTTGTCCAACTAGTAATACATTGAGGCAAATTTGTAATTTGCAAAAATTTATTCACAGTTTGCAATATTTATGCAGTGAAATTCCATCACGAAATTATTAAGAAATTTTGGTAGACTAAAGCTTTTTTCGCGTTATATTCTCGTATTTTGAATAGTCAAATAAGCATGCCGAGGCATCACCTTCCTCGATGACTGATTTCACCAGACATCGGATTAGCTTGGAAAAGGGTTAGGTCAAACCAAAACTTGTCATCAGTTCATACAGTTTTTGATAATTAGTTTGATGCATGTAAGGAGGTGTAGACCACTTGGCTAGTTGAGGTCCTTAGGATTCTAAGAACTGATGGCTCGAGACTATTGGAGATATAGTTAAAAATCGTTCTCATTTACTATTTCATTAAATTTTAGATTTTCCCTTCCATTGATTGATTGGACAGAAGTGCTCGGTCTCACTCAGGTTGACATGTCGGCGGCTTCTTGTGCAGATGCTTCGACGATGTGTCTGGGCATGTAATTAGAAGTTAACTGGTGGATGGTGACTAGCAGTAGTGGAATGCATGACAAAGCACATTTCGTCCTATTTGGGACTGGCTTGTCATCTGGATGTACCTGCATTCCCCAGTGAGTGATGATGACCCACTGCACAAGAGGTGGCTCTCGTGGCCCAAGTGGTCTAGTGGATAAGGCTTTGGCGTGGTGGCCTCAGTGGTGGGAACATCATCACTCACTGTGGAATGCAGGTACATCCAGATGACGAGTCCCAAATAGGACGAAATGCGCTTTATCCTGGATTCCACAATGCTAGGCACCATCCACCGATTAAATTCGAAATTATTTACTGACTAAGAAATTCGATTTGTATATTGGTATTTCTTTTGAACAGGTGATTTGTCATATGTCCTGTCCATCATACACAAGATGTATATATACATATATGAAACAGTGCTTCGTTTAGAAACTTGTGTTTGTTGATTAAGTCTATGGCATAGTATTGCAGATATCCACGCTAAAAGTTTGGTCTTTGTACTTCATGTGCTATTTTCTTATTCATTAAAACACTTATGCATTTCATGTTGTGTTTCCCTCTATTGGTCCGAAATGACTAGTCTCTGTCTGTCTGACTGATTGACTGACTGACCGACGAGGTGAGGTTGCTAGCCTCACGTCCATCCTTCCGTCTTTAACAGTCATACTACCGGCCTATGGAGGTTTAGGAGTGCGTCCAGTGGCCGGGGATCGAACCCCGGTTGGTTAGCGAATGTTCTACCACCAAACTACTGACGCAGTCATACATTATACCGGACGGCAATTTAGGTAGCGCAGTGATTTAAGCTGGGCACCTATTTTCCACACTTCATAAAATACACACATAAAGGTAGATGAAAAAAATACACAGAAAATGTACGGGAGGAAGAATAAGTACATGTGTAGAATAATGAGGATTTAAGGAGTCTGGGAGTCCATAAAATGTGAATGCCTCAGTGGCATTGAGAACGATATCCTGCCAACCTATAATCCTTCCTATGCTCGACAAGAATGCCGATGAAATAGTCTCTGTTACTATATGAGTTTCTAGAATGAATATCTCCATGATACATTTGATTTCACCTTGGTGTTACTTGATACGTGATGACTAGTAGTGTGGTGAGAGCTGTCTGAGAACAAGCCAAAATTGTAGACAACAATTTACGTCAATTTTTCCGTCCCGAATCAGGGTCATGAGAAAAAACAACAATAACAACGCTTAACCTTGAGAAAATCGCCAACCAATCACAACAGACTTAGCGTGGGCGGATACGATTCGCAGAGATATGGCTCAACTTTCTAAGAAATGGTCACATCAGTACAGAATAACCTTCAACAAGAAAAACCAATCAGAAGAGGTTGTTTCTCTGCTAATAATAACGAATAATACTGTACATAAAAATCTATAAATATCTGTTGATTTTCTCAATAAACGATGTGTTGCCTGGCCCTTGTCTTCTGTCGTTACAGTAGTAGAATTCATAGTGGGCGTTTCGATCCAGTCTCGGGGAGAATATCACCAACCATTGAGATTCAGATACACCTAAATAGACAGCCAGCTGTTTAATTCTAGTTTGGGAATCATCGGCAGTACGCACCCAACCCACTGCCAGAGTTCGAACCCAGGACCTTCCAGTTACAAGGCAAGCTCGTATACTATTCAGCCGCTGGAACCCAACTCCTCAATAGCCAGCCCATGAATTCTAATCTCTACCAATTCGTGATGACATTGGTTGGTGCCAGTCGCGCTAAATCACGAATTGGTAGAAGTTAGAATTCATGGGCTGGCTATTGAGGAGTTGGGTTCCAGCGGCTGAATGGTATACGAGCTTGCCTTGTAACCGGAAGGTCCTGGGTTCGAACTCTGGCAGTGGGGTGGGTGCGTACTGCCAATGAGTCCCAAACTAGGCTGGTGAAACAGCTGTCCAGTACTCCTTGGCTGGTAATCAATGACTTGGCTGATATCAGTCCATGGTCAAACTCGCAAAAACAATTTTAATCCTTACAAATCAACTTTTGTGTGTTGATGACCATTGTTTTATTGCATACGAGTATTTCTCCTAACTAAGTGAAATCTTTTTTTTTGTTTTCTCCCTTCATTATTATTATTATTTCAAGGGTAACGTCCATGGACAAATTCCTGGCTTTGGAAGTAGTACTAGTGGTCCTATAAAACATCCATCAGATGAAACTGCAAGCAATAAATCATATAAAACAACAACCACACCGATTACAAAATCACATCATAAACAATTAACACAGAATCCTCCTTCAAGTAATCCACATTCATCTGGTTATCATACTACTACTACATCAAAAAATAATCCACCTACTATTAATAGTAATATTGTTAATGGAAGTGTTAATCCAATGTCACCAACAAAATCATCAGAGCATGAGACGACAACAATTGTCCAACTACAAGAAACAATTGCTCATTTAAAATCTGTTATTAGAGCAAAAGATCAAAGAATACAAGAACTTGAAAGAGATAAAGATAAACTACGTTCTGTGTTGCATCAACAATTGACAAATAGTTGGGTAAGTTTGTTTTTTGTTCTTAAATTAATGTTCTTTATATTATTATTATTTTTGATTATAGCTTGATTCCACACTGTATTTTTAAGTACAAGTATGGAATTTTCAGCATGTGATATTGGTAGCCCAAATTTTGCAGGCCGACCATTGAAATCAGGTGTGCGTTGGCAGGGGATCGAACCCCGGACCATGTGCATGGTTAGTGAGAGTCCTAAGCACTGTGCCGCCGATACACAGTGCTCGACGAAGAGTTACTCTTTCCAGTGATATCATTCTCAAGCTTGTGCGTTGGTGGCACAGCGGTAGAATGCTCGCCAACTACACCTAATGTGGTTTGGCGTTCGATCCCCGGCCACTGGATGCACCTCTTTACCTTGCTAAGCCAGTAATAAGACTGGTATAAAGGGAAGGTTGAGCATGAGGCTAGCAACCCCATCCTGTAAAAATAAATATCACCTCTGCTACTGAAACTTCGAGGCTCTAGTTCGATGTCCTATGTTCTACCACTGGGAACGTAAAGGAATAAAAAAAAATTCTCAAGCTGAACAAGTTGTAGATAATGATTATGTGTGGATCAGGTGAAACATAACAGTACTGGAGTACTGGACAGCTGTTTCGCCAACCTAGTTTGGGACTCATCGACAGTACACACCCACTACCGGGTTTCGAATCCAGGACCTTCTGGTTACAAGGCAAGACAGACCATACAGCCACTGGGACTCGACCCGGCGGGGTCGTGATCAGTGGGGTCCACCGGGTCAGTTATTAGAACAAAGACTCACTGATGACATTGGCTGGTAGTCTCGCTAAAATCGCAAATTATTAGAAGCTAGAATTCACGGGCCATTGGACCGGGTTGCTAGTGGCTGAATGGTCTATGAGCTAGCTCACGTTGTAACCAGAAGTTCCGGGGTTCGAACCTCAGTGGACGCGTTTCGCTGAAGAGTCTCAGACTGGGGTGAAACAACTGTGCAGTACTCCCTGGTTTTCAGTCTGTAGTCAAACTTGAAACCATTTAAGATCGTCGTAAGTCCACATTGCCTGAACAAACTTCTTCACTACACAGAGTTCAGGATTTAACATTTGACTAGAGTCATAGATTCTGTGGTTTGGAGAAGTTCGGTTAGTACTTTCTCTTCTTAACAAGATTTCCCTTTACTCTGTAGATGACTCTAAAGTTGTTTTTGCGAGTTCTCTCGATGGTCCAGAATCGTTCACATATATTCTCGAATGGAGACTGGGATGATTGTCTATCTTCTGTGTGTGATATATTTCAAAATGACTTTTAAAATATCTATAAAACACAAAATAATTGAGCAAAGAATATCCTTTTCGATAATTTCCTTTTCTGGCTCTAAAATTATTTATTCTATATGTTTATAAACATAGAATATTCTAGATTAGTAGTCAATAACAATATTGGTATTTCGTTTAAATACTGTCGATTTGTTAAGTAAGAACAAGGGAATTAGAGTTCATTAAAGATGCATAAATTATAATAATAATAATAATATAATAGCAAATAGAATATCAAATAAAATTAAGGAAATTTCCACAACAAATCGAGGATCATTCGAACCTAGATGGCCAAGGTAAGGACAATGTCTGAACTAGCTTCTTTTGGACGCACAATTTAGGCTTCTTAATATGGATCCCAACAGCCAGCCTCAGCAATATTTAGTAGTCGAACTCTTAAGGCGAAGTTAAGATTTGTTGGTATGCGTGGTAAATGACTTTGAAAGCCTCCTTGTCGTTTACATCAATCTTGTGTTCTGTATCCACAAGATGAGATAGAACAGCGCTACGAATAGATTTTGTTTGTCCTTTACTTAACCACTAAGCAGGGTGATGTTCGGAAATTCGACGAGAAACACGCCTAATTGTACGGCCTATGTAACTGGCTCCCGTGGAGCCAGTTGTTATTGACTACTAATCTAGAATATTCTATGTATATAAACATATACATGTATAACTGTAGAGCCCGAATAGGAAATTATCGAAAAGGATATTTTTGATTTGTGTTTTATAGATGTCTGAATGAATATTTTCGCTATATTTTAAAATATCATTGGTAAATTTTTACTGATAATAGTATTTATGATTTATAGTTTGCATATAAAGTAGTTCATCATTTCAATTCACAGAAAAAAAATTCTCTCTTGAACTGAAAATCACATGCAGATCAAAGAGTAATGCCGGCGGGGGGTGGTGGTGTTGTGAGTAGCTTCCGCCACCATAGATAGAATGTTTTGAACCCTTATTGTAAACTGATAAGGTTGACACGTTTAAAAATTACACCAGGCGACTGTCATATATTGTGTTACAAATTGTAACTGAAGTTGAAAATTCTAGATTAAGCTTCTTAATTGTAATATATATTCTCACCATATTAAAATCTAAATATTTTAAATTTGTTTTAAAAAAAGAGAATTTTTTATGCAAAATGTATCATGATGTTCAGTTTTACTCGACTGAGCAGTCAATAAATCTATTCCAATATAATTCTGTCCATTTTGGATGCTACTAAGTTCGTGTGTAATTAAATATATTTTCAAGTATTGGTTTTGTAAGGATTTTGTTTGATTGGATGGAGGATTTCATCATGAGCTGACATCAGTTAGAGAACCACTGAAAAACCAACTGGGAGTGGTGGACAGCCAGCTGTTCTGTCAACCTAGTTTGGGTCTCTTCATCAGTACACACCCACTGCCAGGGTTCGAACCCAGGACCTTCTGGTTATAAGGCGAGCTAGCTCGTAGACCATTAAGCCAGTCACTGGGACCCGATCCATTGGCCAGCCAGTCCATGAGTTCCAGCTTCTGCCAATTCACGCATGACATAGCGCGACCACTTCGCAATGTCTTCTTCGATGAGTTACTGCCTCACCTTCAACCTGCTGTACCCTACTGGGAAGCCGTGACCAGGCAACACTGGGTGACGCGGGTTCGAATCTCAGAAGGGACATGAGATCCTTCAAAGCGGTTGCAGATACGCCTTGTTAGCTAACTGGTGAGTGCTAACTAGCACGAAACCTAGGTGGTATCGAAGGCTTCCTGTGGTCGATTACCTCCAACCATGTAATATTAACAATTCAAAGTTCATTGTGATGATGGCAAGCCACTCCTAGTGGCATAGTGGCTACATTGCAAACTTGACTGATAGAATTCAGTCTCCACCAACTGAACAAAGGACTAGACACACACTACACTAATCACCGACTAATATCCAATCAAAGTAAAAACTTATTTCTTTTCAACTGTTATGGACTTCAATCTGGACATTTCTTCTTTAATTCATTATGCTGAACGCCTTGTGAAATAATAATTTCATTTATAAAATAACTCTTTTGTCATATTTAGGACGTTAGCAACTGAGAAAAACCCATGAAAAATAGGAAAAACAAACATGCGCATGTTTTATCCTGCAAATATGTTTCATCTCTCTCTCTCTCTCTCTAGCTCTTTGTTTAAACTGGTCAAAGTTTCCTGTTGACGTTTAACTCTGTTTTAATTTTTTTTAAATCTCGGATCGATACAACAGTTTTTCTCTTCCTATATTAGTTTACCACACACATACACACACACACAAAATCAAAATCAGCATTGATATATATATGCACATACATATACTTACCTTGACATTGAATAAAACCGTTTTTCACTCCTTTGTGTCCACTTCAAATTGAAGTATGCACTGAAGTTTTATTGGATATGACAATTCACGAAGAGTGAATGCATCTGTGCCAGCTATTGAGAACGATTTTGAACCATTTCACCAACTGTCTACAGCCACCGCCATCAATGGTTCTTACCGTCATTCTGAGGACCTAAACCAGTCAGCCAGTCAGTCTACACCTCCCTACGTGACTGGCTCGCTGGCTTAAACTAACTGTTGTGGATTTATTTCATTGACTGATGAAGCTATGTTTTGGCTTGGCCACCACCACCACTAGCTTACTCTATTCCAACCTGATCCATCTTATTTCAGTCAGCTGACATTTCCCGTTGTCGAGGAAGGCGATCAGTGGATAGGCTAGGCATGCTCAGCAACACAGTGTCCTAACCATCTCTCTGTCAATCCATGTAACTTCACTTCACAACCTTGTCGATTGATTTCCCCTCCTCCTTACCTAGCAGTCGATGGTTCAGAGGTAGAATACTCAAACCAACCACGCCTCACTTGATTCGGGTTTCAATCTCTGACCGATGCATTCGAAAACCTCGCCCGATGAAGAGGAAAAGTTGGGCTTGAAGATAGCCACACCCTTCCCCTGTAAAAAAAATAAACACCACTGCTAGTGAAACTTCAGATTTCAAGCTTGAAACCCCATTTTCCACTGGGGAACACAAAGGATTAAAAAAAAATTATCACCAGCATACGCGTGGAGATTTTTTTGTCGCCTTAAAAGGTAATAATAAAATAAAATAAGTAAGCATTTAATTGGTGGATGGTGACTAGAAGTGGAACCCAGGATGCGCATCTCGTCCTATTTGGGACTCGTCATCTGGATGTACCTGAATTCCCCAGTGAGTCAGTGATGGTGTTCCCTCCACCGAGGCTCGAACCCATGCTCATAGTTTCAAACGCCAAAGCGGGTTATCCACTAGACCACTTGGGCCCACGAGAGCCACTGCACCTCTTGTGCAACGGGTCATGTTAATTTAATTTAATAGATTTTCCCGTCAATTGATTGGACCGAAATGCGCTTTATCCTGGATTCCATACTGTTAGTCACCATCCACCAATTAAATTCTAATTAAATGCCCAGACATCGTCGAAGCATCTGTATAAGAAGCCGACATGTCAACCTGAGTGAGACCGAGCACTTCGGTCCAATCAATCAGTGGACGGGAAAATCTAAAATTCAATTAAATTAAGTAAGCGTTTGTAAGAAAAATGTACATTTTTATTCACTAATTTGTTGTTTTAAGACAAGAAATATTGTTTATATTGTTTATTCACTTCACTTCCAATATGTGTGTACTCAGCATGTGTACAAATCCAAATGAACTGTCGTCAAGATTTGACAGAATAGTTCTAAAATATAATTGGGCGCCGAGTGAGAAGTAGACATTTGTAATGAGTAATTCCAACGTTTCTTGTGTTCGGCAATCTGGTCCGAACTACTTTTCAGGGAAATTAATCGAAATTAACATAACAGCAGAGTACATACAAATGACCAATCATATTTAAATAGGTCAAGTAGTCCATGGTAGGCGAAGATTGAAGTCTTTTGTTCTCTTTTTGTACACACAGTTTAGGCTGTATGTGATTAACCCCCTGGGGTGCTTCCATCACCTTTAATAACCGACCTTGAATTAGAGTTATGTGATGAAATAATTGTGAAACAGTCATTAATATTGATTGACTTTGTGACCTGACATTTATAAGTGTTTTGCAATGGATGATGCTGGATTTCATTAGTATGTACTTTTGTTTTTATTTAACTGAGTAATTGTCATGAACTTTATTTTATTATTGTTAACCATGTTAGTTGTAAAGCGGTTGTAAAGAAACGACGAAATGACGATATCATCTCGCGAAATTTGTCTTCTTAATGCCTTATTCAAATTTATCAAAGGGACTAATTGTTTTAATAACAGCAGAGGTTTATATATAAAAAAGGGGATATCTCTTGTTTTTAATAACTTTGTCCAATCATATGAGTCATGAAACAGGCATCAACATGTATAATTAAACAAACAAAAGTGTGTGAGCTGTAATCAAAATTTCACCTTGGACTACCTTTGTTAAACACTTTAAATAGTGTGTTTGTGTGTGTGGGTAAACAGTTGTAAAACATTTGTTAACGTCTCCATAAGAAGATATAGACAATCGGGAATTTTGACCAAGTATTATTAATTAATTAGTGATACATATCCATTTTTTATTTATTTATTAATCAGGATTTGCTATGTATCAGCTAACAAGATCACACACCTTCACGTCTGTTCAAACTGTTAGTATCTAGAATTTTATGATTAGATGCACATTTTCAAAATTATGGTGTTTAGGGTTAGAGTTTTGTTGAAGCACAAGCACCCTGTCGAACTTATTGCTTTGTCTTCTTTTTGAAGATTGAGCTGCTTTATTCGACCTACTGGAGTTGTCAGGTGACTCGACAGCTATGGATTTAGGATATATGCATTCTGTTGCAGACAACGGAGAGTGAAAACACGATGATTGTGCCAATTACATCATAGTTTCTTTGTTAATTTAATTCGATTGCAAAATAATTCAAATGTATACCAGTCGTCTAGATTGTTAATATCTATTATAATAAAGGTCTTTTTGTATTTCCCAATGAATGAAAAACAAAACGATATTGTTGTGTTTTACTGACGTTTCGCTATTTAATGCTGCTAATAGCTTTATCAAAGTATTATTAAACCGGAATTTACAAAATCTCAGCATATATATATATATATATATATATATATATATATATATAACAAAGAGTTAAGAGGTGAGAAAATAGACAAGTTAATAGGACATATTGAAAGTCAAAATAACAAAGGTAATAGTACATCTGTTGTGATATCAAAACAAAGTTTATTAACTTGATCATCGTTCGTCAGTCTGGGGTCATTTTTCGTTGTCAAGTTGGTCAATTGGTAAAGATAACAAAATCAAATCAAGTGTAGATTGTTGGATTTGATCAGTGTTTAAAATTATAAAGGCAGTGTGTGTTTACATAGTGAACTTGCTTATCACATTCGTGTTGATTTTGTCACTTCATGGGGGAGGGAGGTGTTGTAACCAGGTCAGATTCTGTTTTAGTCCATCATTCATATTCAGTTCAGACAATTTGGATTCCACTTGATATGAAGTGCTTCCGATGATGTGAGACGTTCTTTGTGATTTCTGAAGTTTTTCTGGATTATTTCAATATTAAGTTAAGAGACAATTCAATATATCATTTAGTTTCTTTACAACCGCTTTACAACTAACATGGTTAACAATAATAAAATAAAGTTCATGACAATTCTCAGTATGTACTTTTGTTTTTATTTAACTGAGTAATTGTCATGAACTTTATTTTATTATTGTTAACCATGTTAGTTGTAAAGCGGTTGTAAAGAAACTACGAAATGATATCATCTCGCGAAATTTGTCTTTTAATGCCTTATTCATATTTCAATATTGTCAAAATCAATTTTGTGGCCTGATTCTATAGCATGTAGACGACCTATGGCTGATGATTTTTCAAGTTTTTCTAGTTCAACCGGATTTCTCGGTGGTCGAACAGATGCTCTACGGAGTTCATTTCTTTTGATTTTGATTTCTCGAGATGTTTGTCCGATGTATATCGCATCACATTCCAAGCATTTTATTTTATAGACACAATTAGAGAATCTTTAGGGATTTCGTCTTTTATATGGACAAGGTTGTTTCGTAGTGTGTCTGATGTTTTAAAGAAGACTCTGATGTCGAGCTGATTGAGTACTCTTCTGATATCGTCTGACGTTTCTGCTCCATATGGAATGACGACTGTTGAGGTGCATGTTTTCGGAATGCGTTTTCTTTGTTATATATATGCTGAGATTTTGTAAATTCTGGTTCAATAATACTACTTGATAAAGCTATTAAACAGCATTAAATAGCGAAACGTCAGTAAAACATAACAAAATCGTTTTGTTTTTCATTCATTGGGAAATACAAAAACCTTTATTATAATGAATATCATATACCCAATGCCCAAATTTTTTCAAACTGTTAAAAGTGAAAGCTATGTTAGACTGTAAAATAAAACGAATAGAAGAAGGCAAACTACACACCAGTGTTTATAAAAAACCAACGCATTCTGCTAATAGGTACTTAGACTTTAATTCATCTCATCCGTTATCTGTTTGTGGAGGCAGGCTTAGTTAAGTGTCTAACAAACCGAGCAATAGCACTAAGTAGCACAAGAAAAGACCTAAATGACGAAATAAAACAGATAGAAGAAGCGTTGGTGTTGAATAACTATCCTATAAAATTCATTAGGAAGATCAGTAAAGGCCAAAAACAAAATAAAAACAAAAATAATTGTGAAACTAGTAATGATAACATAAATAAGAGAGAATATAAGTCATCCACTGTTATACCATATAAGAAGGAGAGGGGACATCTGAGACCCTCGCTGCGTAGGATTCTCAATAAAGCAGGAATTAGGGTGGTGGCATTCAAACCTACAAACTCACTCAGGCAGGAGAAGGTCTGTAGGCTAAAAGACCCTATAGGTTGACCCAATTAGACAAAATAATATAATTTACAAAATACCTTGCAATGACTGTGAGTGAGGTCAACTACATAGGTCAAACTAGTATGTCGGGGATAGTCAGATTGTCAGAACATAAGAATTTAGTTAAGGGAAGAATGGTTGACCCCGAAAGATAAGTAATTTAGAAAAAAGCTCAGCTATTGCACTTCACACATTAACAAACAACCACACAATAGGGTGTGAGAGGGTTAAAATTTTAAGAAGTAATATAAGTAGGTGGAGAGAGATATTGATTATTGAATCCTACCTGGTTCATTGAGTCTACATCCATCACATGCAATAGGAATGACTCAATGCAAGTACCAGGAAGATATTATTACCACCAGTCAGTCAAATCAGAGAAGGATAATAAATAATCTCAAAATTCTATTTCAATTCACATACATCATAACAAGTTGTAACAAGTTACTTATTTTGACTGTAAAAACACTCGTCTTATTTCCCATCTGATTGTATTTGATCAATAACACTCGTATTATTATTATTTCTGAATGCACTTTATCTTATATTGATTTTATTCAAATGTCTAGTCATTAATTTCACTCATGTATATAAATGAAGCAAGAAAGTTGTGTGAGTGAGTAACTTGATATGATTATGAGTGGCAATAGTTTGTGCTCGACAGGTGGTCATCAGTTAATATTACTGTATAGCGCTACACTGTGTGACACTTTATCAAGATAAAATCTTATCCATAATGGAGTTATACTCTATCTACCATAGTGCCCAAGTTTTATACTTATATCAAAAGTGAACTTGGTTTGGACATATTTTTTTTCCTTCACGTTCCCAGTGGAACACAGGGGGCTTCAAGCTAGAGGCTTGAAGTTTCTGTAGCAGTGGTGTTTATTTTTTACAGGATGTGGTAGCTAGCCTCATGCCCAACCAACCTTTCCTCTTTACCAGTCTTATTACTGGTTTATCGAGGTAAAGGAGTGCGTCGGCCAGGGGTCGAACCCCAGACCATGTGCATGGTCGGCGAGCGTCCTAACCCCTATGCCACCGGCGCACTTTGGACCTACATAATTGTTAATATCTGTTTAAAATGAATACAATAGTCTAATCATTATTCCAGCATAATTCTGATTGGCGTTGATTAAAGATTCTTTTTTTTGTTGTTGTTCTGTTCTGTTTTTTTTGTTTTTGTTTTGTTTTGATGAGTTTCTGTCTAAAAAATAAACTTTGAAAATAAAATAAAATAGAGTGGCAACATCATGACACAATCACACACACAAGCACAGATGATGCACTTATCCATAATAAAGATGGACAAAATAGCATATGCTTTTTTTCTTCGATCGCACACGCGCACACCCACACACTCACGCATGGATGTACGGACGCACTCATTCATGCACTTTAAAGATATTCCCTAGCAAGTTTTAACCCCTTTTTTCTTTCTATCAAATCAATTCTTAATCTTATGATGTGTGACAAGTTGGTCAAAACACTTGTTGAGTGATTGATCGGTTGACCATTCGGGACGATATGTGTAACACTTGTATTTAATTGGTGGATGGGGACTACCAGTGGAATCCAAGATGCGCATTTCGTCCTATTCGGGACTCGTCAGCCATTGGATGTACCTGCATTTCTCAGTGAGTGATGATGTTCCCACCGAGGTTCGAACCCAGTGCCGATAGTTTCAAACGCCAAAGCGTTATCCACTAGACCACTTGGGCCACGAGAGCCACCCCGGGTCATATTAATTATTTAATTGAATTTTAGATTTTCTCGTCCATTGATTCGACTGAAGTGTAAAAATTTATCCATCAATGTTTCGACCGAATGATTTCATGTGTTAATGATGCCTTGATTGCTTTATGGTTTCGTTGTATGCGTGATTTGTCATCTGCTTTCTTGTCCGTGTTTCAATCGATAGTGTTAATCTTATCCCATCCATCGCTTCAAACTAACTTCCTTATATTCTGTGGACAGTAGTTTCTCGAAGATATGAAAGTTAACTGTCAAATTGAATAAAGGAAGTCATACACGCACCTAAGAGTTCCTTGAAAAAGTGGTCAGTTAAAGGTGTTCAACTATATGTTACAGTGAATATTTACAACTTGGAGGCTGTGAATCCTCTTGTAGTTTTCTTGGTCTAATTTTCTTTTTATTATCCATTGTGTTCTGAATGGTGTCTCACGCCAAACTTGATTTCTTTGCTGGTTTCGCTTATGCCAGTTTACGCTGCCTCTGGTGTAGACGTGATATCCGGGTGGCTGGCTGGCTGGCGACCAAAGGACGTTTGTACTGTTCAGGCTCAGTATTTCGTTCCGTCCTCCTTTATGGCTATGAGACCTGGACATTAAGAGTGGAAGACATGAAAAGACTAGCTGTCTTTGATCATAGGTGCCTGCGTTCTATATCCTGTGTAAAGTGGTATAATAAGGTTAGCAATATTTCGTTTAGGCCTCAGTCGAGTTCTAGGAGTTAAGGAGGGAAAATCACCTGACGAGGTTTTGAAGTTATATGGATTGAGAGAGATGGTTAGGACATGTGTTACATATGCCTAGCCATCGCCTTCCTCGGCAGGCAATGTTAGCTGACACAAGATCAGGTTGTAAAAGAGTGAGCTAGTGCTGGTCGAAGGAAAACATGGCTTCATCAGTCAATGAAATAAATCCACAACAGTTAGTTTCAGCCAGCTAAACAGACGGACAGACAGACAGGGAGGTGTAGACTGCCCAACTGCCTGGTTGGGGTCCTCGGGATGACAGTAAGAACCAATGGTGGTGGTAGCTGGAGACAATTGGTGATATGACTCAAAATCGTTCTCAATGGCTGGCACAGATGCATCCACTCCTTGTGACTTATAATACCCAATGAAACTATATTGTTCTTCGATATTACTATTCCTTTTGTCTCATATCCCTGTTTACTGTCTCTATCATGCATTTCTTTTTACTTTTTTCCCTTGCTTTGTGTGCTACATGGAGTGTGGTGACTCGAACTGGTGCACATCAGTGCAAAGTTGTATGTTGAAACCAGTCAGTTAGTTAGTCAGCCGCTTCCACTTACTTATGCAAACCAGCAGTATGCATTGTTCGGTTTTAAAGCCCACAGTTTTCAATATCACATTTCATTATTACAGCCTTGAGCAAATCACTTTTTTTCTTCTGTGTGTTCGTTCTCTCAATAATTTTAGTTGTTTTTTTCCTGTAAAGGATATTTGTTTTTTACCCCAACAAACTGTAATTTATGCAACTTTAATTCTATATATATTATTAAAAATTCTACCTAGTGAAGTTAGTGATAATAATAATAATTAAAATAACAGGAAGTTTAATACTTATCAGATATTATTGTTTTAGAAATTGTATAAATTAATGAGAGAAAAAGAGTAGTTTTAGTCGAAACACTAGACACAAACAAATATGATGAAAAATGGAGGGAATAACATTTTCAAGTATTGGTTTTGTAGGGATTTTGGTTGTTTGATTGATTGGTTGGATGATTTCATCATGAGCTGACATCAGCTAGAGAACGACTGGAAAACCACCACTGGAGTATTGGACAGCCCGCCTTTCCGTCAGCCTAGTTTGGGACTAACTCTTCAGCAGCACGCACCCACCACCAGGGTTAGAACCCATGACCTTGTGGTTACAAGGCAAGGCCGATCCGATGGCCAGCCAATGAATTTTAACTTCTGCAAATTCACGCACGACATAGCGCGACCACTTTGTAATGTCTTTATCGTTGAGTAACTGTCCTCACCTTCGACCTGCTGTACCCTACTGGTCATGACTTCCCACTAGAACCCCAGGTAACTAACTACCTGAGCTTCAGATCAATTATCAAGTACTGGTTTGTAAAAAGTTTTGTTTGACTGTTTCTCAACCTATGGCATACATGGGCTTCAGAATTCGAAGGGTTAGAGTGGAATATGGACCTGTTTCGATCACCGGAAACTTGCTTGTGTTTTATCTCCCGTGTGTGTTAGGTGGTAGTGTAATAGGGTGAGTAATATTGAGGTGAGGCTTCCGTCAAGTGCTAAGAGGTAGGGAGGAGGAGAAATCAATCGACTAGGTTGTGTTGTGAACTTACATCGATTGAGAGAGATGGTTAGGACATGTATTACGCATGGCTAGCCCATCCATCGCCTTCCGCGACAACGGGAAATGTTACCCACTAACGTAGGATGGATCAGGTTGGAAGAGAGTGAGCTAGTGATGGTGGTCAAACGAAAACATCGCTTCATCAGTCAATGAAATAAATCCATAACAGTTAGTTCAAGTCACATAGGGAGGTGTAGACTGCCAGTCTGGTTAAGTTCCTCGGGATTCTAAGCACCAACTGATAATATCACTCAAAATCATCGTTGTTAATGACAGCGTAGATGCATTCACTCTTTATGATTTGTCATGTCCAATAAAACTCTCTTGCTGTTCCATATTACTATTGTTTTTCCCTAACACTTGTGTTTGTTATCTCTCTGTTTTTAATCTCTCTTCAATCTCTCCTCTTGCTTTATATGCTACATGGAGTGTGGAAAGTCGAACTGCTGCATATCTGTGCAAAGTTCTATGTTGAAACCAATTAGTCAGCTATTCAGTCACAGGAAACCATGGGAATGTAGCTCCACTGCCTTTTGACCCCTGAAAACAACCACCTGTTGCGATCTGGATGTCCATGAAGTAGTATCCCAGGTCTCGCATAAACTATGCTGTCTGTCTGTCTGTTTTCGACATAGAACTTTGCACATATGTGCGGCAGTTCAAATCGCCACACTCCCTCCATGTAGCACACAAAGCAAGAGAAGAAAGTAGGAGAAATGCAAATTAGAGACAGTAAACAGAGGTGTGAGACAAAGGAATAGTAATAACGAAGAACAATATAGTTTCATTGGAAATCATAAGTCACAAGGAGTGGATGCATCTGCGCCACTGAGAACGATTTTGAGCCATGTCACCAATTGTTTCCAACCATTGGTTTTTACCGTCCCGAGGACCCCAACCAGTCAGGAAGTCTACACCTTCCTACGTGGCTTAGGCTAACTGTTGTAGATTTCATTGACTGGTGCCATGTTTTCGTTTGACCGCCGCTAGCTCTTTTCCAGCTTGACCCTATATCAGCTAACATTGCCCATTATCGAGGAAGGCGATGACTAGGTATCCGTAACACATGTCCTAACCATCTCAGTCGATGTAATTTCACAGTCTTGTCGACTGATTTCCCCTCCTTACCTAGCACTCAACTGATGCCTAACCTCAATATTGCTCACCTTATTATACCACTCCACACGGGAGATAGAACGCAAACAGGCACCTATGATCAAAGACAGCTAATCTTTTCATATCTTCCACTCTCAATGGCCAGGTCTCACAGCCATAAAGGAGGACGGAGCGGACTGTTGAGCAGTACACACGCCCTTTGGTCGATAGTCGGATATCACGCCTACGCCAGAGACGGCGTAAACTGGCATGCATATGCGAAACTAGCCCTCTGTATCCGTGCTGAGATTTCGTCAGAGGTCAACCCGTTGGTACTGGCTGATGGTACTTCCCAAATAAGTGAAGCGGTCAACGTGCTCTACCACTTCACTTCCTATTTCTAATCTAGGAATCGGTGTAGTCCAAACCTGTGCTATGCTATTTTGTTTGGCGCGTCTCTTAGTGCACATAATGTAAGTATCACGTTTGGTTTTTTGGAATAGAATAATAAGGAATAACATGGTTTTTAACGAAAGTATGTGTCAGGAAAGAAGAAAACACACAACAGGTTTTATCTAATGACAGTATAAAAAAACATTATTGTTAAGCTATTCATTCGTTCATTATATGAGTGAACTGAAATTAGGACACATAGAATTAATTCCAGCAACATTGCCTTCACCCTAACTCTATATGCTATCACAGTCCAACAATTCCTTCATCAGAAAGCCTCAATCAAACACTTGAACACACAAACACAAAGAAAAAACAACAATAACAACAACAACATTCATTTCAATCTACTCTAGTAGTTACTAAGGTGACATTGTTACCATTGGAAAATAAAATGTGTACTTATTACCTTTTTTTATAATGTAGGTATATATAAATGACATTTTCAAACAGTGTTAATTCCACAAAAATATATATGTAGAGGAAGAAAACGACATAAAAACAATAAACTGATCATTAATTGTTTTTTCCAGTTTTTTTGTTCATTTATTTTGCCCCCCACCCCAGCAACCCGTCTTCCTCTCTCTCCCCCTCTTTTCCTCTTTTGTCATTTAACATAACAACAAGAACAGCAACAAACATCAGTCACTATTAACGGGAGAAATTTAAATGAGGACATAGTAACCACTTCCACTTATCTAGGCAACACATTATTTCAACGACACAAGGGGCAGAATGTCTAAGATATCCAAGATGCTAGGGATTTGGTTGATGGATTTCATCATGAGCTGACATCGGTTGGTTAGAGAATCATTGGGAAAAACTAATAATGGAGTCCTGCTAGACAGAATTCATGGACTGGCCATTGAATCGGGTCACAGTAGCTGAATAGTTTACGAGCTAGCTTTCCTTGTAACTGGAAGGTCGTGGGTTCGAACTCTGGCGGTGGGTGTGTACTGCTGATGAGTCCCAAACTGGGCTGATGAAACAACTGGCTGTCTGGCAGTACTCCCTGCGGCTGGTTTTCCAATGGTTCTCTAACTCATATCAATCCGTGATCAAAATTGCAAAAACAAAGAAACAAATTAACTCTTGAGAATAAAATCCGTTAATTGCCTCAGATAATAAAGCGAAATATGTGAGTACTGATCAGCTTACTCACAGTGTTACACGTCGATCGAATAAATATATGTATATCCTTAATCCTTAACTGAATGCTTCAGCAATCTAATCTCTCCACACACATACGCACAGGTGGAACTCACTATCGTCAATATTGTTTAACCGCTTTATTGTATGTTTGCCCCCCCCTGTACATAAAGTACAAGGCCGGTGTATTAAAGTCCTGGACATCCATCTTACATATGGCAAGCGTCAAGTATCACACAAGTAGGAAGTAAAGAATGGTTTCTATGTAATGCTATATAGTTTGCTGCCAGAAGCAAAACGCTCAGATATAATCATTTTAGCCGATGACTTCAATACTCAAACATTGAGAATTTACCAGTCGAAATATTATGTTGGTGACGCCGCCTACACAGAGTTTGCTAACAACGATAATCGTCTGCTACCGTTCCTTCCGTTCAGGTAGTTATTTGTTTGATTGTATGGAGGATTTCATCATGAGCTGGACAGCCAGTTGTTTCGTCCTAGTTCGAGACTCTTCATCAGTACGCACCCACCGACAGGGTTCGAATCCAGGACCTCCTTGTTACAAGGCGAGCTAGCTCGTAGACCACTAAACCAGCCACTGGGACTCGATCCAATGGTCCTTGAAACAGCTGTTCAGTACTCCAATGCTGGTTTTCCAGTGGTTCTCTAACTGATGTCAGCTCATGATGAAATCCTCCATGCAATCAAACAAAAATCCCTACAAAAACCAATACTTGAAAATCATTTGTTTAACCGCTTTATTGTGTGTGTGTGTGCGTGTGTGTGTGTGTGTGTGTAAGAAACAACTATCTACAATTAACAATTATCCAATGCGTGTTATGCTTCATTTGTTACAAGGATAATTAATAATCGGTTCTTAAGTAACCTTTCTCTCTCTCTCATCAAAATGAAATAAATAAAGCGTGATTTTTACTAGATAACATTAATTAAATGAACTTCTTTTTATTACTTCCGAAGGACATATAATTAATTGTATGACAATAAAGTAAGTAGATAGAATATAAAAGTATTTTTGTAGATAGCAAACTAAAACAAAAAATAAGGTTTGTTTTTTATGCAAAGATAATCAACATAAAATAAAATGCATAAATAAATGAATATAAAGTATTATCAAAATATATAGATACATAGATTACTTCTTAGAATTTCAACCCTATCCCACCATGCTATTGTGTGGTTGTGTGTTTATGCATGCAGTGCTATAGCTGAGTTCTTTTCTAAATTACTTATCTTCGCGGGGTTGATCATTCTAACCTTAGCCACTAAATTCTTATGTTCCGACAATCTGATTACCCACACCCGATCTACTAGTTTGACCTCACTCGCAGTCATTGCAGGGCATTTTGTAAATTATATTATTTTGTCTAATTGGGTCCACTGGGTCCTTTAGCCTACAGAGCTTGTCTCTGAGTGAGTTTGTAGGTTTTAATGCCACCCCACTTCCTGGTTTACTAAGAATCCTACTTAGGGTCTCAGATGTCCCCTCTTTATATGGTATAACAGTAGATGCCTTATATTCTCTCTTATTTATGTTATCATTACTAGTTTCACAATTATTTTTAATTTGCTTTTGGCCTTTTTCGATCTTCCTAATGAATTTTATAGGATAGTTAGTCACTTAACGCCAATGCTCCTCTTTCTGTTTTATTTCATCGTTCAGGTCTTTTCTTGTACAACTTAGTGTATTGCTCGGTTTGTTAGACACTTAACTAAGCCTGCCTCCACAAACAGATAACGGATGAGACGAATTAAAGTCTAAATATCTATTAGCAGAATGCGTTGGCTTTTTATAAACACTAGTGTGTAGTTTACAAGGGACTATGATGAACGCGTGGTGGTATAAGAAGACAAAGATTTCTATTGTCGAAGATCAAAGTCTACCATCCAGCGTAAGCCGTACCAGGCCGTTTATTATGTGAGGGTATTTATTTAAAGAGGGGGAAAAAGGCGGAGAAAAATTAAACCTTTTATTTCGTATATAAAATGATAGTTCACCCTATAGAAGCTAACTTAACTAACTAAGTGACCACTATAGGGTTAATAAAAGGAACGCCTTTATAAATAACAAACATCTTTCATCATTACTACTAATGTTGTTATTATTATTGTCGTTTTTATTATTTGTGTCAAGAAAACCAAACAAAAATTATATTTATAGTCACATGTTCAAATGGTGGCAATTTGTCTATGCATAGATCAGTGTAAAAAAAAACAAAATGAAATCCATATTTTAATCTCTTATATATATAAATATTAGAAATAAATCAACTTTCCTTCTGGCGATGGTCATTGGAGAAAGGGAGAGAGTGGGAAAGAAAGGCAGGAGAAGGCAGATGGCCACAGGCCGGGGTGGGGGGCGGAGTTTGTCGAAACGACATTAAAAAAAGCGAAAGAAAAAATAGATATATTTTATTGTGACAGCAATTTAAAACTGATGCACTTTTCGGGGTCAAATTCTCCGTTGTTTTATTTATCGCCTTTTATGTTGCTTAAGTACATGTAATAAGGAATATATATATATATGTCTGTTACGCTATTATTGCGCAGTTATGCAGATATCTAATCATCATAACAGCCAATTCTAGTTCTAAAGTTCTAGGCTCAATAATCATGCGTAGACTAAGCGGTGCTCGTAGGGAACAAATACGAGAGAACCAGGAAGAGGGTGTATTGATCATATCTTCACCCTTCGACAGATTCTGGAACATAGGCACACTTACTGGCGTCCATACAACAATTGCCATATTTCTTGACCTGAAAGTTGCATTCGATTACGTTGATCGAGAGAGGTACTATGGCGATGTTTGGCTGTGAAGGGAATGCCGAGAAAATACATCGCCCACTGATCAAGGCACTGATCTACTCGAACTCATGCAGTCAGCCAGCCAGCCAGATGAGAGGCTACGGAAAGTTGTCATGTGAAGTGGTGACAACCAGTGGTGTGGCCGCGTCACAGATGCCTGCCGACTGTTCCCATTTCTGTTTAATATTTCATCATAGATGTATGTGCTACTGGACTTAACCCTAATTGTCTTCAGCGAGTAAGGGATTGACTTAGAATATATAGATGATATAGTCCTCCCTCCCCTAGATGAAGACGCTGACAAAATGCAGTTGAGTCTTCTGAACACTTTGAACAGTGAGCAATCTTCGAATGTTTGGCATGCGATTCGCTCCCCTCAAATGTAAGATGATGATGCTACAGGACTCGACTGGAGTGCTTACTCCAGCTTAAAGATAGGAAGTGAGATGGTTGGTGGAGCGTGTTGACCACTTCACTTATCTGGGAAGTTGTCTCAGCTCCAGCTCCAACGGGTTGATCTGATCACTGACGAAATGTCAACACGGATCCAGAAGGCTGGTTTGGCATTTGCCTGCCAATTCACTCCATCTCTGGCTTAGTAGATGTGATGTGATCCGACTGACTGGTTGGCTGGCTGTCTACCAAAGAACGTGTGTGCTGCTCAGCAATTCGCTCCCTCCTCATTTATGACTGTGAGACATACCTGGCCATTGAAAGTGCAAGACCATGAAAAGCCTTGCTAGCTAGTTGTCTTTGATCATAGGTGCCTGTTTGCGTTCTATCCCCCATGTTAAGTAGTATAATAGGTTGAGCAATATTGAGGTGACTGCTAAGTGAGTTGGAGGGGAAAGCAATCGACGAGGCTGACATAGGATGGATCAGGTTGGAAAAGAACTAGAAAGTGATGTTCAAATGAAAACATGGCTTCATCAGTCAGTGAAACAAATCCACAACAGTTAGTTTAAGCTATGCAGGGAGGTGTAGACTTCCAGTCTGGTTGAGGTCCTTGGGATGGTAAAAACCAACGGTGGCGGCTGGAGACAATTGGTGAATGACTCAAAATCGTTCTCGATGGCCGGCGCAGATGCATTCACTCTTTGTGCTGTGTCGTATCCAATAAAACTCATTGTTCTTCCATATTACTATTCTTTTTGCCTAACACTTTTGTTTATTATCTCTCTCTCTTTTGAATCTCTCTTTACTCTCTTCTCTTGCTTTATGTGGTACATGGAGGGAGAGTGGCAACTCGAAATACTGCACATCTATTCAAAGTTCTATGTTGCTACCACTGTCAGTCATAAACATCCAGCATGTTATTTTTATTATCTAATACCATTTAATGATTCTTTTTTCATACCGCTAAGTTCGGAGTTAAAAAGAACACATATAGGGCTTGACGCTTTGAAGTTCCTCACTAGCCGTGGTGTCGTTTTTATAGGGTGGGGTTGTTAGCGCTTCAAGACTACTAACCTCCCCTTTTATTCTCGGACTTATTATTAGTTAGTAAACTTTATGGAATTTAGGAGTGCGTCGGCCACCGTAGTAGCTTTCAAGCATTCTTATGATTTAACTATCCAATGCACAGGCCAGCATATTCTAAGATGTCGTTAAATGTTAAAGATTTAGGCAGAGATACCATCATTTAATTGAATTTTAGATTTTCCTGTCGATTGATTGGACCGAAGTGCTCGGTCTCAGAAAAATTCAATTAAATAATTAATATGACCCGTTGCACAAGAGGTGGAGTGGCTCTCGTGGCCCAAGTGGTCTAGTGGATAACCCGCTTTGGCGTTTGAAACTATGGGCACTGGGTTTGAGCCTCGGTGGTGGGAAGATCATTACTCACTCACTCACTGTGAATTGCCAAGTACATCCAGTGGCTGACGAGTCCCAAATGGGACGAAATGCGCTTTATCCTGGATTCCACTACTGCTAGTCACCATCCACCAATTAAAGAGATACAATCACCCTATATTGTTTGCTTTCTTGATTAGAATTTCTAGTTTTATGATCTGAATATTTTTGGCCTTTTCTTTTTATGGAGCTTTGATGTTTTGTCATCTCAAAAACTGTGGTGTTAGGATGCATATACTCTCATTGGGGTATACCAATTCATGATCAAATGTGTCTAGAACTCATTCATTCATTATATATGTGGTAACTGGTTCAGTTTTAAATGTTAGAAAAATTGTTTTGACTAGGGAATAACTTGACGTACTTGACGATGGTCACATGAGAAAAAACAGTCAGGGTGTTTTAAGAGATAACGCCTTGATTTTATCACTTTTCAACAATCTCAAGAGGAAGATGGTTTCTATACTAGTGTCTAGTTTAACATGTGTTGTGTGTGTGTGTGCGCGCACCGTATTGTACATTTCAGATCAGTGTAACTCAGTTTGCTTTGGTTTCAATTGATTTAGGTTTTCAAGTGGCTGGTTTGCAGGGATTTGATTGATTGGTTACAGGATTTCATCATGAACTGACATCGGTTAAAGAACCATTGGAAAACCTGCAGGGAGTGCTGGACAGCTGTTTTGTCAGCCCAGTTTGGGACTCTCATCAGTATGCACCCACTGAGGTTCGAACCCAGGACCTTCTGGGACCATCTGGGACCCGGCAGTCCGATGGCCAGTGCATGAATTCTGTCAATTCATGACATAGCACGACCACTAGCCAATGTCATCGTTGGCGAGTATTTATCCTCAATCCCGACCTACTGTACCCTACTCCTCCCAACTTCCCTTTAGAACCCAGGTAACTACCTACCTGAATACAGCCAGTTACCGCTAGTGAGCATCATATTGACATTCAAGTCAATTGTTGATATGTAGGGATTGGATTGATTGGTTACAGGATTTCCTCATGAACTGAAATCGGTGTGAGAGGACCATTGGAAAACCAGTAGGAAGTACTGGACAGCTGTTTCGTCAGCCTAGTTTCGGACTCTTCAGTAGTACGCACCAACTGATTTAGGTTTCTAAACTCTATCGATCTGGGTGCATGGCTGATGAACTAAGCCTAAAACAAGCGAAACAGTCATCTGGTGTTTAGATCACTTTGATTTAGCTAGCAAGCACTACTGACTGACTACTTATTTCAATCAGTGAGTAGTATATACCGGCGTACATTGAGCTCAGATTACATTTTGATCTTCAAATATTTCATAAACATGAAATAAATATGCACAAAGTGGTAGAAGATTATCTATCATTTCTGATGAGGAAGGAAAGAAATCCTTCTCATATTTCAAAAAAATATTATTAATATGAAGAATTGACATAATCCTATCATCTCAGATTGAAATATAATCCCTTGCCACTTGAGAATAAAATGTGACGACGTTAGATGGTTGGAGGCAATCGGACACAGGAAGCCTTGAACCTAGGTTTTATTCTATCAGTCTGATAGAATTCACTCTCCACCAACTAAACAAAGGACTAGACACATCACACTAGTTACTGACTAGTGTCCAATGAAAGTCCTACAATTACTTTGACTAGACAATAGCTTAAACATACTTGAAGAAGACTGATTGACTGACTGGTTTCAACATAGAACTTTCCACAGATGTGCGGCAGTTCTACCTAGTTGCCACACTCCCTCCATGTACCACACAAAACAAGAGAAGAAAGTAAAAGGTAATGCAAAATAGAGACAGTAAACAGAGATATGAGGCAACAAGAATAGTAATATGAAAGAACAATAGTATTTTATTTGATATTATAAATCACAAGGAGTGGATGCATCTGCGCCAGCCATTGAGAACGATTTTGAGCCATATCACCAATTGTCTCCAGCCATTGGTTCATACCGTCATCCCGAGGACCCCAACCAGCCAGTCAGGAAGTCTACACCTCCCACTATGCTGGCTTAAACCAACTATTGTGGATTTATTTCATTGAGTGATGAAGCTATGTTTTGGTCTGACTACCACCAATAGCTCTATTCCAACCTTATCATGTGTCAGTCAGCTAACATTGCCCGTCGAGGAAGCCGATGGCTAGGCATGCATGCATTACACATGTCCTAACCATCTCTCTCAATCGATGTAACTTCACAACCTCAACTATTAATTTCCCCTCTTTACCTAGCACTCAAACTTGAAGATAATATGAAAAACAATCTTGGATAGTTTAAAAAACGTCTTCATTATTTTATCACAAAAGGAACTCAAAGATACATAGGTCAATGTACTCATGTGTGTGAGCTTGTGTGTTTATATATGCAAAGCATTGTATACTTCAGATCAGTGTAGCTTAGAAGGTTAATTGGTGGATGGTGACTAGCAGTGGAATCCAGATTAAAGCGCATTTCGTCCTATTTGGGACTCGTCACTGGATGTACCTGAATTCCCCAGTGAGTCAGTGAGTAATGGTGTTCCCTCCACCAAGGCTCAAATCCAGTGCCCATAGTTTCAAACGCTAAAGTGGGTTATCCACTAGACCACTTGGGCCATGAGAGCAACGGGTTATATCAATTATTTAATTCAATTTTAGATTTTCCCGTCCATTGATTGATTGGACCGAAGTGCTCGGTCTCAAGTAGGACGAAATGCGCTATATCCTGGATTCCACTACTGCTAGTCACCATCCACCAATTAAAATTCTAATTACACGCCCAAACATTGTCGAAGCACCTGCGCACAAGAAGCCGACATGTCAAATCAAGCGAAACGTTCATCTGGTGTTTGGCTAGCAAGAACTACTGATTGACTACTTACCTCATTCAGTGAGTAGTATATACCAGTGCACATTGAGCTCAGATTACAATTAATGAAATAAATATGCATAAAGTGGTAGAAGATTATCTATCATTTCTGATGAGAAGGGAAAGAAATCCTTCTCATATTTCAAAAAATATTATTAATGTGAAGAATTGACATAATCCTATCATCTCAGATTGAAATATAATCCCTTGCCACTTGAGAATAAAATGTGAACACAACTAACCATATACACGCTCTCACACACACACACAGAGGTCAAGTGTATTGCAGGAAAACAAAGAACTAGAAGGCGGATAATAATATTAATAATAACAATCGGTAGTAAGATAAATGTATAGTACTCCCTGGTTTTCAATGGTTCTCTAACTGATATCAGTCCGTGATCAACTCGTAAAACATAACTAATCCTTACAAACCAAACTATAGAAAATAAATGTATATTCCCTAAGAACAAGAGAAGATTGAGAACGAAGTGAATGGAGGCGTCAATTTTCTAGAAAAAGTGTTTTTTCACTCCTTTGCTTTCCCAGTGGAACGTCACAACTTCAAGTTTTGGAGTTTCAGTGTCAGTTTTGTCTGAACTTTTACGGGGTGAGGTTGCTAGCTTCCTGCTCAAACTTCCCTGTTTCCTGGACTTGAAAGAGTACTTCAGTCGAGAATAGAAATCAGACTTTCTGAGTGGACTGGCAAGCATTCTCCCACTGAACAACCACTGACTCACAGGCTAGCATGTTCTTGGATATTTCAATTGTCATACCAAAAGAAGAGAGGTTGGTGTTCAGGGAAGAGTTATTCTTTTCAGCGATATCATATGAATGATATATGGCATATTGTCATGTTTTTTGAAGATATCATTAAAATTATAAGTTATAGATAAGAATTACTCGTGATGTAGAAATTATTAATCGGGTAGAAACTAAAATGAAATATAAGTATAAAACTTGGGCACTGTGGTAGAGTGTAACTCCATTATGGATAAGATTTTATTTTGATAAAGTGTCACACAGTGTTACACAGTAATATTAACTGATGACGTTTCGAGCACAAATTATTGCTCATAATCATATGATTATGATAATAATTTGTGCTCGAAACGTCATCAGTTAATATTACTGTGTAACACTGTGTGATTTATCAAAATAAAATCTTACTAAAATGAAATAAAATCAATAAATAAATTGAGTGACTTAACATAATTGACAGAATTGAGTACTCTACTCATTCCTGTCTATTAGTGTAACTGCCATCCGTGTTATTAATCAAACATACTACTCAAGTGTTGGTTTGTAGGGATTTGGTTGATTGGCTACAGGATTTCATCATTAGCTGACATTCGTTAGAGAACCATTGGAAAACCAACTGGGAGTACTGGACAGTTGTTTCGTCCCGGTTAAGGACTCTTCATCGGTGCGTACTCACCGGGGCAGAAATTAGAATTCATGGGCCATTGGATCGGGTCTCAGTGGCTTAATGGTCTACGAGCTCGCTTTGTAAACAGAAGGTCCTGGTTGTAGGTGAGTGCGTACTGATGAAGAGTCCCGAATTAGGACGAAACGATTGTCCAGTACTCCAGTACAGGTTTCCCAATGGTTCTCTAACCAATGTCAGCTCATGATGAAATCCTGTAAACATACTACTTCTTGGCAATTCACTGACAACTTAGAATATATGGCCTCCCCCCCTGTGTCGATAGACTCTCCTACTTCTAATCTTATAGTAGAGAAAGAACGCTCACATTATACTGTCTGAAATATTTTCTTCTCCGTCTTTCTTCTGGGGGCAGTACCTCCTCCAGTGTCCCTGGTTTGCTACATTCAAAGTATTGGTGGTCATTCCTGGCACTCATTTGTGTAGTGCTGCTACTTCACGCTGCAAATCTTCAACGGAAATTAAAAGACGGATCAACTTAAGATCAGTGTGTCATAAGCAGTACAAATGGTGTTTAGTAGAAAAAAATTAGGATATAACTAAAACGACGTATCAAATGTTGGAAAAAAAAGTGAAATATCTATTGCAGATGGATACTGTATAAGGGTAGAACACTAGAGTGATTGGTAAGCTATTGCTTCCTCTTTTGTACTGAACATCCTCTCATTTTTATAAGATTTTGACTTGATTTATTGAGTTATTGAAATAATGACATTATCAACAGGTGTCTGGGTCTACATAGGGCTTTTTGATTAATTTCAGCATGGATTCTGTTAAATAGAGAATCATCAGGAACCAGAGAAAACTGGACATTTATTTCGTCTTAATTTCGAACTGTTCAGTAATGAGCACCTGTGTATAATACCCCCTACTGTCCGGTTATGAGCCGAGCACGTTGACCAACTAGTCACTGGTTTCGAATCCAATGTTCCATGAATTCCACTATTATTATTATTATTATTATTATTATTATTATTATTATTATTCCCTTGGCCATCCGATATTCAATATCGAGCCAGAGAAGGTAATTGTTGATAAACGTCTGCATCCTGTTCGAAATGCTTTTCGTGGCACCTCCAAATCTCTGACCCATATAGAAGGCACCAAAACATTGGTGTTGAAATTCGGAATCTTGTTACTTATGCTGGGTGAATAATATTCCCAAAGTGATTTCCGAGTTTCGACAACACAATAAGAAGACGTAGTTTATCTGTATTGGCGCAACACATTGCGGACATTCTGATCACACACACACACGTACTTGTCATACACAGTTTTTATAGAAGGCAAGAAGGCATGAATAATTACAGTACAGGTCAGAGTGTGTACAGGTCAAGGTCACAAATAAATGGGTAGGGAGACACAAAAGGTGTGCGTAACAATGATAAAAAGAGAAAAATAGAACTTATTATGCAGCTAAACTTATCTTCATAGAGAAAATGAGAACTATGCTGTCCTGTAAACCCTCACAGTAGTATCCGAACGATAGTGTCGCATCCCACTGTGTTTATCAATTTACATGTATGTGTGGGGACACGTACATAGGGAGGATCCATAGGTCTCTGCAGGTTAGGGTTACAGAACACATTCCCAAGGGGTGGCTGCAACAACAAATGAAATCGCCAGACACAATTGACTCCGGAAATAGATGTCCAACATCATCTATAGCGAAGCACATTATAGAGATTTCAACAATGCCTTTAAGCCGATATATGAAACAAGTTTGTGCCACATACTTAAATTCGTTGAAGGCTTAGTCATAAAAAGACTTAAACCTGTCTTATGTGTCCAAAAGTTATTTGTTATCACCCTAAACCTGCCTTGGTAATCCAATTTAGAACCAAGGACCAATTTACTTCATAATAATTTCAACCCCTTCTTTGCCTTGTTTTTTTCCTCTTTTTCTCTTTCTTACCCACACCTTTTGCGTCTCCCTACCCATTATTTGTGACCTTGACCTGTATACAATCAGACCTGTATTGTAATTATTCATGCCTTCTTGCGTTCTATAAAAACTGTGAATGACAAGTACGTGTATATATCAGAATGTCCGAAATGTGTTGCACCAATACATTAGATAAACTACGTCTTCTTACTGTGTTGTCGAAATTCATAAAGGGAATTAATTGCTTTAAATTTTTGTGATTTCAGAATGGTGAAGGTCTCCCATGCCTTCCCGATCCTGTGTGGTTTTGACATCCTCATTCGTGCCACCACCTGTAGTTGAGACGATGCTGCCTAGCCAGATAACTGAAGGGAGTAGTGACCTCCTCTTTCAAATTTATTCCGTTGACAGTGATCAGTGCTTATTTCTGTTATTGGTTAGTTATCTTCATCACCTCCGTCTTCCCTATGTTCACCCAGAGTCCTGTCTTCGCTGCTAGCCTCTTCAGCGAGTTTCTTGGTTTTCGCCTGTAAATCATCCACAAAGTCTAGATCTTCTAGAATCTTCTTGTCGGTCCAACGTATTCCTCTTGCTCCCCACGCACAGTCTCCAGCATAATCCAGTCCACCACAATTAGAAATATCATCATTGATGATAAGTAGTCAACGTTGTGTGTGTTCCTCCTGCCTTCACTTCAAACGCTTCGCTGAGTTTTCCGTTGTGAATCACTTTTTTTATTATCATTTTATTCATATATGTGTAAAACTTGGGCACTGTGGTAGTAAGTAATTCCATATTAGTTTGTTTATTAGATGTATCACACAGTGAGTGAAACAGTATTAGTATTTACTGGATGACGTTTCGAACAAAATTTATTACTGTTCATAATCATTTCATCAATTATAATCACACGACTTCGAAACTTGAGTTTTATAGTTTTCTTTGTTCTCTCCTATTTGTCGTCGTAGGGGTAGTAGAATTTTCCAGATATCTGGGTGGACAGGTGTTGAATCATTCCTATTACACGTACTCTCTTCAGTTGATTCGATAAACAAAGCTTCTGTTATCAATCTCTCCCTCCATTCACCCTGTGACATTAGATTTTAAAACTGTCATCCTATCCCAACATCCTATTGTATGGTTGTGTGTAACTGCATGTAGTGCTATAGCTGAACTAGCTGAACATAAAAAACATAAAAAAGCGAAATCTAGATTGGTTGATCCAAATAAGATAAGAAATCTAGAGAATAGTTCAGCTATAGCACTACATGCAGTCACACACAACCATACGATAGGATGGGATAAGCGGACAGCTTTAAAATCTAATGTCACAGCATGGTGGAGAGAGAGATTGATAACAGAAGCTTTGTTTATCGAATCAACTGCAAATACGTGTAATAGGAATGATTCATCACCTGTCCCAGATATCTGGAAAATTCTACTACCCCAACGACGACAAATAGGAGAGAACAAAGAAAACTATGAAACTCAAGTTTCGAAGCTGTGTGATTATAATTGATATGATTATGAACAGTAATAAATTTTGTTTGAAACCTTGTCATCCAGTAATAATAATACTATTTCACTCACCGTGTGATACATCTAATAAACAAACTAATATGGTATTTTTTTTATTCCTTTACATTCCCAGTGGAACATAGGGGGCTTCAAGCTAGAGGCTTGAAGTTTCTGTAGCAGTGGTGGTGATTATTTTTACAGGATGGCGTTGTCAGCTTCATGCCTAACCTTCCCTCTTTACCAATCTTATTACTGGCTTACCAAGGTAAAGGAGTGAGTTGTCTAGTGTCCGGAAATCGAACTCCGGACCACCTGCGTGGTTGGCAAGCTACTCTACCACTGTGCCACCGACGCACTGTGGATCACTGAACACATGGAATTGTTATGAATCATAGCCTCTGTCAATTTGTCATATAGCTTAACTGCCAATGGATACCGTCGATGAGTGTTTGTTTTACGCCCGATATGGTGTAGCAGACCGCCGACAACTCTTGTTGTATTTTTGAATTCTTGAACAATATTTTTTATTATCACCGTTACCTGTATTATATTTATTATTGACCGATAAATCCCTGTGATTGGTTAAAGTTTGACATAGATTAAGTTAAGGTCTAAGGAAATTTAAAATAGAAAACCATATTTTCCACCTATAACATTGTCTTGTTTTCTCCTCAAATGAAAATGCAATCAATCAATCAATCGCTTAAATTTGCCTATATTAATTTCTAAGGCTACATTTATTTAAAGAAGTTTACATATCAAAGGAACAATGATTTTGATTTGAATGAGAACTTGACCTAAGTTAAAGTGTCACGTCCCATGGGATGCGAACGCACAAGTGACCTGTAGTCGACCAATTTTTACACACAAAAAATGACGTTTATTCTCTGATATGTCCCAGTAATGATGGGGAGGATCAGTTTGTAAGTTAGAACAGTTTCTGTACATTTATTCACCGAGGTGACTGAAGATGACCTTTTTCGTGTGATCCGTTTATCGCTCATATCTTATTTTGAAGTCTTCCCCCATAAAGCCCTCGATTGAATTATTATGGTTTCCGGTAAGTAAGAGGATCGACGACTGCTTACTAGGAAACTGTGAATAATAAAACAAATTAAAATAATAAAATAATACCAACTCCAAACCTAACCCTAAAGAGCCATTAACACATTGTTTAAACAGTATTTAAAAACGTGATCTGGGTGAAATTTGCTCTTCGAAACTTGAGTTTTATAGTTTTCTTTGTTCTCTCCTATTTGTCGTCATAGGAGTAGTAGAATTTTTGCAGATGTCCAGGTGAGTGGACAGGTGTTGAATCATTCCTAATACACGTATTCTTTTCAGTTGATTCGATAAACAAAGTTTCTGTTATCAATCTCTCCCGCCACCCTGTGACATTAGATTTTAAATCTGTCATCCTATTTAATCTTATTTCACACACAACCATACAATAGGATGGGATAAGATGAAAATTTTAAAATCTAATATAACAGCATGGTGGAGGGAGAGATTGATAACAGAAGCTTTGTTTATCGAATCAACTGGGGAGATTACGTGTAATAGGAATGATTCAACACCTGTCCACACGGATATCTGGAAATTTCTACTACTCCTACGACGACAAATAGGAGAGAAAACAAAGAAAACTATAAAACTCAAGTTTCAAAGTCGTGTGATTACAATTGATGATATGATTATGAACAATATCAATGAGATACTCACTAGCGACTTGCCCTATTCAGATAGGTAGTTACCTGGGGTTCTAGTGAGAAGTCGTGACCAGTAGAGGGCAGCAGGTCGGGTGTGAGGACAAATACTCGCCGAAGACATTGGCTAGGGGTTGCGCTATGTCGTGAATTGGCCATTGGATCGGGTTCCAGTGGCTTAATGGTAACCAGAAGGTCCTGGGTTCGTACCCTGTCGGTGGGTGCGTACTGATGAAGAGTCCTCAACTAGGACGAAACGGATGTCCAGTACCTCCAGTTGGTTTTCCAATGGTTCTCTAACTATTGTCAACTCATGATGAAATCGTGTAAACAATAAATTTTGTTCGAAACGTCATCCAGTAAATAATAATGCTGTTTCACTCACTGTGTTGTGATACATCTAATAAACAAACTAATAGCGGAATTGAAACCAGTCTGTCAGTCAGGCAATCAATCAATCAATCAAACAACAACTTATCATTAACTATTCTTCATTCATCACAGTTACAGCTAGCAGCTGATAAGCAAAAAAAAGGGAGAAAGAAGGATAACTTATTGATTGATGGATTGATTACTATTGTTTGGTGGTTAGGCTGTCTTTTGTATGCATATAATATATATAGCCTTGTCTCTAACAGGCTTTTTAATGTTTATATTTAACACATCGTATTTGTTTTTAGACAATTTAAGATACGCATACATACACACGACATACATACATACACACAGTCAGTCAAGAGATGGAAATGAACGATACTCACAGCTCTTTTAAAAGGCTTTAGATAATTTTGAAATAAATTCTGTTCTGTTTGTTGCAATCTTATTGCAGCGCGGTATGTTTTTGTCACGCGATTAATTTAAGCACAGGGATGGATACAAAGATTTAACAAAATGGAGTAAATTATGCTTGTTTTTGAAGAAAATTCATTCTATCTATTCATCAAGTCGACTTAGGTAGAAAAAAACTAGGGCAAAAAATGATAATAAGCCTGAGATGAATAATGTTAGTAGTTAGAGAGAATCATGGTAACGAGAAGATTGCTAGACATCTGTTTCGTCCTAATTTGGGACTCTTCAGCGCTAAGCACCCATGACCCTGTCAGGGATCGAACCTGTGACCTTCAGGCTGCAAGTCCAGCTTGTGAATTATTCAACCACTGCGATCCGTTCTAACGGCCCATGAATTTCAAGGCCTATCAATTCGCGATTTTCGGTATGACAGCCAGCCATTGTCATTGGCTAACATTTGTATTCACATCCGACCTGGTAGACGCCACTAGTTATGATTTTTCACCAGGACTCGAAGCAACTTCGTCCTATACCCAGTCACTCGTGCGAGTGTCAGATTAATTTTCAATAGTTTCGGTTTGTAGACTGAATGGTCTAAAAGCTCTCTTTTTAACCGAAGGGTCCTAGGTTCGAACCCCTGTGGGTGTGTACTGTGAAGAGTCTTGAACTGGGACAAAACAGTAGTAGTCCAGTGCTCCCTAGTTCTCATCAACCCGTGATCAGGCTTGAAACAAATCAAATGCATACAAATGAGCTCTTGAAAAAAATGATAATATCTAAAATTATGTTTTGGTTAGGACTATCTGATCTGAGACAGACAGCTCTCTTAGCTATTATTCGAAATCCTCGAATTTTGACTCTTTCTATGACTCTGATTTTATTTCTTCTTCTTCTTCTAGGCTGTTACCGTTTATGTCACTACCATATAAATCAAAAATCGGACTTACATTTTTTAACTATTCCACAGATGAATAGCAGCGCAGTTTGAGATTGACAGCCAAAATGATAGAGTGTTGAACTTGTTACCCTCGTATCCATAGATTTTCACAATCATGAAAAAGGTCCTCTAGAAACAAGCTTTGTCGGTTAGAGGATCAATCAATCCTGTGGAGACAATTAAACAAAGAACAATTTAGTTTATCTAATACCCCCACTGGAATGATTATCAGGTCAAATACATGGATCAGAGAAGTAGAACGGTGTCAGTCAGACTAGTGGCGCATAGAAACTTAGGAACAAAATCTAGATTAGTTGAACACGATAAGATAAGAAATTTGAAGAATAGTTAGTTCAGCTATAGCACTCACTACATGCAATTACACAATTACAATAAGATGAGGTGGGATAAGATGACAGTTCTAAAATCTGATATAACAGGGTGGAGGGAGATGTCGATAACGGAAGCCTTATTTATCAAATCAATTGAAGAGAGTACGTGTAATAGGAGTGTGATTCAACACCTGTTCACCCACCTGGACATCTGGAAAATTCTACTACCCCTACGACGACGAAACGAAAGTTTCGAAGTTGTGTAGTGATAATTGATGCTATGATTATGAATAGTAATGAATTGTATTCGAAACTTTATCATCCAGTAAACAATAGTACTGTTTCACTGACTGTGTGATATATATAGTTTACTACCTTTGTTGTGATCAATAACGACAGAAATTAAGATTGTCTTTCTTTGCTTTCGTCAAATTTCTATTTTTTATTCTTGTTGTTGTTGTTGTTATTGTTTATTTGTTTCATTCATTCTTTCTTTTGGAGATTGAGGAGTAGACATGTTCCAAGCTAAATTTCATCACGTCATGCATGTGTCATTGTTTAAAGATAATTAAATAAAGAATCATATATGTATATATTGATTGGACACTAGTCCAGTGACTAGTTAGTGTAGTGTGTCTAGTCCTCCTTTCTTTGGTGCAGACTGAATTCTGTCAGTCAAGTTTGCGATGTGGCCACCATGCCACTAGGGGTGATTCGCCATGACTGTGCACTTTGAATTGTTGATATAAGATGGTTGGAGTCAATCAGCTCCACAAGAAGCCTCACCTGACCTAGGTTTCGTGCTAGTTGGCACTGCAGAACTGGGTGACGTGGGTTGGAATCTCAGAGGAGACATAAGTTCCTTCAAGGCAGCTGCAGATACGCCTACCTTACTGACTGATTGGTTAGTGCCAACTAGCATGAAACCTAGGTGGTCAAAGGCTTCCTGTAGCCTTCAACCAGTGGTTGAATAGTATACGAGCTAGCTTGCCTTGTAACCGGAAGGTCCCGGGTTCGAACCCTGGCAGTGGGTGTGTACTGCCGATGATTCCCAAACTAGGTTGATGAAACAGTTGTCCAGTACTCCCTGACTGGTTTTCAATGGTTCTCTAACTGATATCAATCCGTGGCCAAACTCGTATATGTATCGTTTTGAAATAGGTAGAGGCATGCTCTGATCACAGTCACATTGTGTGTGTATGCCTTTTTCCTCCATGTTTCTCAGTGATGGTCATTGTTTATTGTCTCTCTCGTAAAGGTAAATAATTTTTATCTCAATCGACGTGTTTTTTTCCTTCTTGAAATGCATGAATTTTTAATTATTTAACGCTCAACCCCTACCCCACCCAGCATAACTGCTTTGTCTAACCACTGGATCGTTGATAACTGACATTTTTTCGGTTATTGTTTTTCTATTGTTTAATTTATATTCAGTTTTAGGATGTACACCCACACACCCCCACCCCCTCACACACACACACACAAACACATCGAAAGAGATTGAAAGACAAGCTTCTCTTTTTGTTTTCAACTTTTTAACGTTTTTTTTTGGTTTTGTTTAGTTAGTTGAAAGCTGAATAGAAACTAGCTTGTCAAACTATTATTATTATTATTTTCGTGAACAGATTTCTGGAATTAGATTAATTAAATTAGTTTGAAATATTATTTTGGTGAACATTTATCCCCCCTCTCTGTGTGTATGTGTATGTGTGTGTGGTAGGGTATTTCCCCTCCCCGAAAGGAAGAATGACTTGTATTCCTCTAGAAGGGAGACGAGTTGTCGACACCCCAGTATCACAATTAAATTTAGGCTATGGTATGCTTTATTGATAATGTTATAACGGTAGAAGACAAGAGACTTGGTAGAGGAATGTTTATTTGTGGATGGTCTATCAGCTAGCTTGCCTTGTAACCAAAAGGTCCTGGATTCGAACTGTAGTATTAGATTATTATTATTCCCTTGCGTTCCGAGTGGAATATAGAGGGCTTCAACAACACATATCCCCATTTTGTTCTGTTTTCTGCCGTCCTCTTCAGTTGGGTCCACGATTGACCAAACTCTCTCATCTCTTCCTTATACGATCTCCTCGATGTCACCCTCGCACCGACGACCCACTCGTCGCCAGCAATGGTATGCACGCGCGATGTCACTTGACGGTCTCCTCAACGTATGCCCTATCAATCCATCTCCATTTTCTCCTACATATTTGTTGAGCGACCGGCTCTTGGTTGTTGGTATTAGATGGTTGGAGGCAATTTACCACAGGAAGCCTTGGACCTAGGTTTCGTGCTAGTTGGCACTCACTAGCAAGGCGTATCTGCAACCTTGAAGGAACTCATGTCCCTTCTGAGATTCGAACCCGCATCACCCAGTGCTGCAGTCAGAGACGTTACCAGTGAGCTATTCAGGCTCGTGACTGACCTCCTGTAGGACTGTATTGGATATTTTTGATTGAACACTATTCAGTAATTAGTGTAATGTGTCTAGTCCTATCTTCGGTGCAGACTGAATTGGTTGGTTCGTTCATTACCAGAGTTTCTTGTTACTTATTCTTTCTAGCCATTTGATCTTCAGCATGGAGCCAGCGAAGGTGGAAGCTGTTGATGAAAGTCTGCACTGGCCTGTTGGAAATCCTTTTCGTGACTGGCACGCAGTGCAAATTTCTGACCCATATAGGAGGAGTGACTGACTGGCTTCACATTAGTGTTGAAAATGCGAATCTTGTTCCTTATGCTAAGTGTGGAAGTTTTTCAAACTGGTTTCAGGTTGATGAAGGCGTATCTTGCCTTTCCGATTCTGACTGACTTTGACATCTTCATCGGTTCCGAGTGCCTGTATTTGAGACGATGCTTCCCAAATAAGTGTAGGAGGCAACTTCTGTTAAATCTCCTTCGTTGATGGTGATTGGTTGTGGTTACTGTTGATTGGTTATTTTCATCACCTCCATCTTCTCTGTGTTCACCTGGAGTCCTGTTTTCGCTGCCTCTTCAGCCAGTTTATTGGTTTTCGCTTTGGTTGCTACTGGTGACATCATGATAGCCACTCTTTTCCTCAGTGTGTTCGTGGTTGTCGTCTGGGTGACCAGACTGGAGTAGATTATTGACTCTCTCGTTGACAGTGTTGTCAATCCACATCCATTCCATCTGCTTTCGCAGATACCCAGTACTTCTAAGCCATATCTTCGCATTTCTTTAGCTACCTGGGCAGCCTTCCTGGCCAGTCTCGTACATTGTACGGACATTCCACGTGCCCATTCTTACTCTTGCTTTCATCGAGAGAAGACACATGGTCTGGCTGACTGGCTTCCCGAAGGCTTTCACCAGCCAGCCCGCTGTGTCATTTCGCCTCTCTGGTTCGAGAGAAAAATAAGATTGTTGTTATTTGATTTTTTTGTATTTTTAATGTATTTTCTATTGGATGAGGTTTCTCTAGCGGTTTGAAAGATTTAGTGGTGTGGGGTTGCTAGCCTGGGCTTCGAACCGGCTAGAAAACTAGCGACCTAGTTAACTAGGTGAGGCGAACTGTAGTGGTTGATGCTTACTGCCCCGATGACTTCCAAACTAGGATGATGATGATGATGAAACAGATTTCCAGTGTACTTCAGCACTGGTTTTCAATGATTCTCTCACTGAATACAATCCGTGGTCGGTCAAACTTGTAATAAATAAATCAATAAATAATAGGATGTCATCATGAGCTGACATCGGATGGTTAGAGAACCATTGGAAAACCTGCGAGTACTGGACAGCTGTTTCGTCCTAGTTTGAGACTCTTCGACAGTACGCACCCACCGACAAGATTCGAACCCAGGACCTTCTGGTTATAAGACAAGCTAGCTCGTAGACCATTAAGCCACTGGAACGCGATCCAATGGCCAGCCCATGAATTCTAACTTCTGCCAATTCACGACATAGCGCGACCACTAGCCAATGTCTTCGGCGAGTATAATAATAAAAATCTCTCCTTTTTGACGTATAAATTGTATCTATCATATTTGCATCGATCGCAAAAGAGTTTTAAAGGCTAGACTAGTAGATTCATTTGAATTAGTGAAATGACTAAAAACGGCTGGACTTATCCGGCATGTTGGTTGAAATTTCACTCCGCAAATTTTTTTTGTCAATAAATTTTAATAAAATTTTGTTATATGTTTTCTGGATTGATAGGAATTCTCATTTCCTGGCTAGTTATGTTGGTGTTCGCGTCATTTAATCTGACTGCGACACACTTAGCATATTGGTTGTAATGATTAGTGTTTCATGCTGAAAGCGTCAAAACATATCTACAATGAAGAAGGTGGGGTAGTTGGGGGGTAATGTCATCTACACAAATAGTTTATTTCTTGTAGAAGCTGCAGCTTTCGACATAGTGTCATTCAATGAAGACTACGTCAAAATGTGGCTATTTTCGTGTGAAGAACAGTACTATTTTACAAAAGAATGCTATCAGTACATGGGAATCACCTATAAATGCCAACAGAACGTAAAACCAATGTGTAAACGAACGGCTACGGAACTGCAATCCAACATAACCGGCTAACATGGACGAAAATGACCTTTGAGCGTCTCACTCCATCAATGACCTTGAGCATGCGGGATAATTTCAGCCCTAAAAACCACTATAATAGAGGAAGAGGAAATATAATAGTCAGCTTTGACGTAAACAGTCTCTATACTAAATTTAAAAAAACCCATTCAAATGGCCATGAATGCACTGAAAACGAGACTAAGCGAAGATATTTAAAACAATTAGTTCCCTTTATGAATTTAGACAAAGCAGTAATAAGAAGACGTAATTTGTCTGAATCGTGTATTGTGTATTTGCGCACAACACATTTCGAAAAATCATATCACACATGGACTTGTCATAAGAAGAGAGTTAAGAGGTGAGAAAATAAATTTAGGACATATTGAAGGTCAGAATAACAATGAAGATCAATCACTGAACCAAATAACAGAGGTAATAATTAGTACATCTACCCTGACTGGTATCAAAACAAAGTTTACCAAGGAAGGAAGGAAGGTTTAGTTAGTGTGATGACGAATTGTTGAACGCTTTGATCACATAAAAATGTGGTTTAAACTTTCTAATTGCCAGCTAGGGCTTCCACAAACTTTAGGATACGCCCCCCTACAAACATCAATTTTATGTCCTGTCTCCTCTGTAATATGTTTCGCAATAGAGGAGCTAGGTCGACGTCAGTTCTCATCATTCATTAATGGGCTCTAGGGATTCTGTTTGTTTCTGGAGCAACTAGGGGATATGCTGTGAAGCCAGTCCTTACTGGCAGAGGTCTATGAATCCTCCCTTCTATTTATGTGTGTGTGTGTTCACACGTACATTCAAATTGGTAAATACATCAGTGGGATGTGACATCATTTTCTGCATGTTCAAAGGGCTTAGATGGATGGATATATTGGCTTCACATTCTCAATTATTATTATTACGATATTAGCTGCATAAAAAGTCTTTTTAACAGCAGCCTTCAATCTTTGTCTAGTTATCATAGTTCGAACCCAGGACCTTCCGGTTCCCGGTAAGGTAAGCTCGTAGACCGGAAGGTCCTGGGTTCGAACCCTGTCGGTGGGTGTACACTGCTGAAGAATCCTAGACTAGGATGGAACAGCTGTCCAGTAGTACTCCAGTGCAGGTTTTCCAATGGTTCTCTAACCGACGTCAGTTCATGATGAAATCCTGTAATCAATCAATCACTCAGTCAATCGATCAGTCGATCGAATCCTTAGAAACCAACACTTGAATATCACTATAATATGTTTACATGCTTTATTTACTTTATTTTTATCTTAATTTTTTTGTAATGTAGGAAGAATCAAATCTCTCGCCGTCAGCTGATAATTCAAAAGTTATTCGTGAAGATCTTTTACCTATTAGTGAGGACGCACCAGCCGGTACCGCTACTTCTGATGCTGCCGCTGCTTCTGCTACTACCGATACTACTATTATCATTTCAGCTAATGCTACTACTACTACTACAGTTACTGATACTGGTGATCATAAAAAAGATCAAGATGAATCACACAGTCCTTCATCATCGACTTCATCATCTACAGCCGCTGGATCACCATCACTGCCTAATACTGATGTGACTACACCACCACCGCCTGCAGCTGCAATATTACTACGTAAACGTTTAGGTGTATCTGGTGAATCGATGAAATGTGCTCAAGAATTAGTTTATCATGATAAAGATGCACAGTAAGTTGAAAATATTATTATTACTATTATTTATACTTTAATATCATTATGTAGTGTGCGTCAGTTGAATGCTCCCTGACCAATACACATGTTGTTTGCAATTAATAGTGTTCTCTGAGCTGGTTGGTTTAGTTGCGGAGCTTTCGTCGTCCTTCTGGACAGCATCTTCAGCGCAATTTTTAGCATAAAGTAGTAGTAGTGTAACAACAGAAGACAAGGGCCAGGCAACAGATCGTTTATTAAGGAAATCAAAGCATATTTATATATTCTCATGTACATTATTATAGATTATTTAAGCAAACAAACACAGTCTTCTGATTGGTTGTTTCTCACTTCAAGTTAATCTTTCATCTCTTTGTGACTGTTTCGTGAATGTCAGATCATCTATATGTTAACTGTATCCGCCTACGCAAAGTCTGCTGTGGTCGGTTTTTGAATCAGTCTCGTTCATATTTTCTCACGACCAATCTTGAGAACGTAAACATTGACTTCGATTACTGTCTACCAATTTGGCTAGTAGACAGCTCTCACCACAGTAGTAGTAGTAGTAGTCTAGGTTTCGACTACCGACCAATGCACTACTTAACCTCGCTTATAACCAATAATAAGCCCATTAAACATGGAAGATTGAGTCTGTCTAGCAACTCCATTCCTGTAAAAACAATTACACTGCTACTATTCAAGCCTCGAAGCTTAGATCTAAAGCCCAACGTTCCATTCGGAAGGCAAAGGAATGGAGAATATCATTGTGTGATAATAAGTGGTGGCAAATAAGTGGTCAGGTGGTATTTTGTTCTCAAGCCAATTTTCATTCCCCCACCCCACCCCCACCTGGCTGTTAACTGATTTGACCAAAAATGTTCTTGTCTCTGTCTGTTTTCAACACAGAACTTTGCACACATATGCGGCAGTTCAAGTCGCCACACTCCCTCCTTGCAGCACACAAAGAAAGAGAAGAAAGTTAAAGGAAATGCAAAATAGAGACAGTAGACAGGGATATGAGACAAAAAGAATAGTAATAACGAAGAACAATATAGTTGTATTGGGTATTATAAGTCACAAGGAGTGGATGCATCTGCACCAGCCATCATTGAGAACGATTTCGAGCCAGCCATATCACCGACTGTCTCCAGCCACCACCATTGGTTTTTACCGTCATCCCGAGGACCTCAACCAGCCAACCAGTCAAGGAATCTACACCTCCCTACGTGGCTAGCTTAAGCTAACCGTTGTGGATTCTTTTCATTGACCTGATGATGAAATCGTGTAACCAATCAAAACCAAATCTCTACAAACCAATACTTGAAATGGCAAAGTTCTACAATAGAGTCCCAAGGGATGCGAACGCACGAGTGACCTTGAGCCGACCATTCAGGAAAAATGACGATTTTTGCATAAAATTTTACGTATATTTACATAAAAAAGCATAGAAAAACATTAAACAGGATATTTTTCTCTAATATGAGATAAAAAATCTCCCAATTTTGTAGAGGGGTTTCAGTTTTTAAATTGAACCAATTTCTATACATATATTCATCATCTAGGTGACTGAAAACAACTTCGTTTTGAGATCCGTTGATCGCTCTGATTCTATTTTTCAGTCTTCCCCAGAAGCCTTCAATTGAATTGGTATGAGTACTGGTCCTGGGGTCGACGAAGTCATCGGAATGGTTGACTCGATGATGTATGTAACCCAGTTGCGATAATCGGTTGTATCCTGCCCATTCATCTGTGTGAATGGTGGTGCCTGGTAAGACGAGACGCTGAATAATAGGGAGGAGTGTATCAGCACTCCTATCTGGAATCAGCTCGATAAACCCTTTGCGAATCTGGGTGTCATAAATTCCTAAAACCCAAACGTTATTCGCTCTGGCACGCCCCCGATTGTACTTCTTCTTGATAAGAACGGTTTCATCAAAGACAGTTTCGACTTTTCAAAGAAAGTTCCTAGAAGACAATTAATTCAGAGTGTCACTTACCAGTACGCACACTTATTCGCTTCCTACACTGTGTACATCTGAATACATATCCATCAGTCACCTGGGTATACGACTGGAGGATCATGGAAGCACCACAACCGCATATCCGAGTACGTCCTATCAATCCATTATCTAGGCAGTACTGGAAAACGTGATCTGGATGGAATTTGCATCTGAGCTCATGAACAGGGTTCATTTTAGCGCTAGAATAATGGTAGGCTTCCTCAACCAATGACTAGCATGCGTTCAGGGTCATTGGAACATTTACAATCCTGGGACTCTATTCTTGTACTTCGCCCTTGAAATAAGGATTAGTTGAGGTTTATGCTAAAGTTTATGGCACCAGTATTTCATTGTGATGCAGGTACTATATATCCTATTGTGTTTGATATTGAATTGGAAAAAAATTTGCCTTGCTTAATTTGCGTTTCACCTGACCACTTTAAGTGTGTGATTCAAAATCAACTATAGTGGCAGCACACAGATATGCCTTCCTTCATACCTTTACCTTAATTGTATCCCTTATAATATCTTACCTTGTTGCATATTTCTGCATCTAGTATTCTCTTAACGTGGCAGGTAGGTAGGTAGGTCGGTAGATGTGAGATATGTATGTGTACAGTATCACGCCCTGTTCTATGCTGTTGCCGTTGTTGATGGTGGTTATATTGTCTGTCTATCTATCTATCTATCTATTCCATCAGTAGTGATGTCCACTTCAAATCATTGTTCACTCTCCCTCTCTACGCACACACATACACACACACGCGTAAACATAAGTACGAACATCGATACAGACAGAGCATTTTGTCTTCTTTCAAAATCAGTATAAAAGTACATTTTGTTATCACCATTGTGTCTAATATCACTATTGTTGTTACTAGCCTAAACAAACAATGAATACCCTAGAATACTTTCTTTGTTCACAACAGATGAATATATATGACATGTTTTTGCTCTGTATGATTCATTTTTCATTCTTTTGTGTTTCGGCGGCGGGGGGTGGGTGAAGGCGGGAACATGGGGCTTCAAGCTTTAAAGTTTCATTGTGGTGGTGGTGATGCTGTTTATTTTTTTACCGAGTAGAATTGCTAACCCCCCTCATCACACTTGACTTATCTATCGATTAGTAAATGAAGTAAGGTTAAATAAATAGTACCTTTATCAACAACAACTGTCTTCGCTCTATACTCAAGATCAGATTGCCGCCGGAAAGAATCACCAACAAGAAACTATGGGAACAAACAAAACAAGAACCAGTCGACCAACAAATATGCAGGAGAAAGTGGAGATGGATTGGGCACTCGCTGAGGAGGCCGCTACGGGTGACATCGCGCGTCAGGCCAGTGCTCGAGTGGAACCCGAAAGGTAAGCGGCGAGTAGTGGGACGTCCAAGGGTGACATGGAGGAGATCATGTGAAGAGGAGTTGAAACAGTATGGAATAACATGGATGCAGGTGAAAAGTACAGCAGAAGACAGAAACAAGTGGAGACGTGCAGTTGAAGCCCTATGTTCCACTAGGAACCCAAGGGAACAATAAATAAATAGTACCTTGGTCAGTAATTGAATCCGGACTGACTGACCACACATGCTTGATATATGAAGACGTGTTACCCCTACCATTGTATTATCGATGCATCAAAGTGTGTTGTGCTATATCCCACTTGGCTGACTTAGATCAACTGTTGTAATATTGTATTATTGAAAGATGTTTCAAATTGGAATAAAGTCGTTGTCGTCTTCAAGTCTCCCATTAATAACTAACTTTTGTATGCACACGCAAACGCAAACGCACATATTGATGAATGGCTTAGATGATGGAGAGGTTTGAGTATCACCACCTTTGTACAGTTGTGTAATGCGGATTTTTTTTCCGGACAATTTATCTCATTTTGCGACAGAAGGCCCGTTTTTGTACCGTCTCTAGCGTAGACGTGATATCTGGCTAGCTATCGACCAAAGGACGTGTGTACTGCTCAGGCTTAGTCATTTCGCTCCATCCTCCTTTATATGGCTTTGAGACCTGGCCATTGAAAGCGGAAGACATGAAAAGCTTGGCTAGCTTGCTAGCTAGCTAGCTGTCTTTGATCATAGGTGCCTGTCTGCGTTCTATCTCCCGTGTGCAGTGGTATAATAGGGTGAGCAATATTGAGGTTAGACTTCGGTCGAGGGAGTGCTAGGTAGGGAGGAGAAATCAATAGACTAGGCTGTGAAGTTACATCGATTGATATGGTTAGGACATGCGTTACATATGCCTGGCCATCGCCTTCCTCAACGGATAATGTTAGCTGACTGACATAGGATAGGTCAGGTTGGAAAAGAGTGAATGAAATCTTCTACAGTTAGTTTAAGCCACATAGGAAAGTGTAGACTTCATGCCTGGCTGGCTGGTTGGGGTCCTCGGGATTCTAAGAACCGATGGCGGCAACTGGACACAATTGGTGATATGGCTCAAAATCGTTCTCAATGGCTGGCGCAGATACATCCACTACTTGTGACTTACAATACCCAATGAAACTATATCGTTCTTCGATATTACTATCCTTTTCGCCTCATATCACCTCTGTTTACTGTCTCTATTTTGCATTTCTTTTTGCTCTCTTCTCTTGCTTTGTGTGGTACATGGAGTGTGGCGACTGGAAGTGCTGCTGCACATCTGTGGAAAGTTCTACGTTGAAACCAGTCAGTCAGGAGATTTACAGGTGTGAAAAACAACAAATTGACAGGTGAATCAGCGAGGATAGGATATCAAGGGAGGAAATGTAAGGGAGATGAAAATATATACACCAATTCCCATCATATTGTAGGAGGAATTTAAAGACAGTTATTGTTTCAAACTACATGCATGGGGCATGGATTAGGATGTGAAGGTGTGAGGCAAGCAGTCAAGATCGGGAAACCTGTAACACCTTCAGTATGTGAAACAAGATCCTGATTCTTAACACTAGTATTAAATTGATACTCTTTCATGGTTCATAGATTTGGCGCATGTCACCATACTTTCATCAGGAACTGCCTTCACTACATACTGGAGATTGATCAGATGACCGGTTAGAAAGGTTTAAGTAAGAAGAAATTCCGACAGGTGGTAGCTAACCATCTAGTAACCTGTTACCCAACAACATATATGCAGAAGGAAGCGAAAATGGATTGGATATCTACTGTAGAGACCATTTAGTAGCAGCATTACATGGACAGGAGATCCCCTCTGGTGGTGGAATGGAATGATAATGTTCACTCGGAACCGAAGGAATGAATATTTAATAATATTTCATCCTTTTTTCAACACAAATGTGAAGACAGTCAGTCAGTCAATTCTTCTATATGGGTGGTCAGAAACTTGCACTACACTTGATTCACGTAAAGGATTTCAAACGAGTTACAGACTTTTATCAATAGCTGCTCGCTTCGTTGGCTTGCCGGCCGGCCAGAAAGAATTAGCAACAAGAAACTCTGACGACTCACAAACCAATAGGCGAGAGCCGATTGCTCAACAAGGGTGCAGAAGAAAATGGAGGTGAATAGGGCACACGCCATTGACATCGCGCACTCAATGCAGACCATCGATCACTCGAGTGTGACCTGAATGGGAAACGAGCGATGAGTGGGTCGTCAGTATGAGGGTGACATGGAGCAATTGAACTGAAATGCTCACTCTCTCTGTTGACAGACACAGCGACTCCTCACAGTTAGTACGGACTCTTCAATAATGTTTAACGGTTAATATGATGCCGTCTGATAGATTTTGATTATCAAGTTTTGGTCTCGGCGAGGCCTTCTCCGTCCACTAGGGCCTTTGTGAGTCGGTGGCATAGCGGTTAGGACGCTCGCCGACCATGCACACGGTCCGGGGTTCGATCCTCGGCCGACACACTCCTTCACCTCGCTAAGCCAGAAATAATGCTGGTGAGAAGGAAAGGTTGGGCATGAGGCTAGCAACCCCATCCTGTAAAATAAACACTGCTACAGAAACTTCAAGCCGCTAGCTTGGAGCCCTATGTTCCACTGGGGAAAGTGAAGGATAAAAAAAGTTTTGGTTTGGAGGATTTCATCGTGTGCTCACACCAGTAAAAGAACCATTGGAAAATCATCACTCGAGTACTGGACAGCCAGTTGTTTCGTCTTAGTTTGGGACTCTTCATCAGTACTCTCACACCGGAGTTCGAACCTAGGTTCTTCCGGTTGCAAGGCGAGCTAACTCGTAGACCATTAAGCAACTAGGACGCGATCCAATGGCCCATGAGTTCCAACTTCTGCCAATTCACGTATGATATAGTGTGACCGCTAGCCAATGTCCTCACATCCTACCTGCTGCACCCTATTGGACATGACTTCCCAACAGAACCCCAGATAACTAGCTACCTGATTAGGGCAAGTCGCTAGTGAGCATCTCATTGATATTCAAGTGTTGGTTTGTAGGGATTTGATTGTTTACAGGATTTTCATCATGAGCTTAATGGTGTTCGAGCTAGCTCGCCCTGTAACCAGAAGGTCCTGGGTTCGAATCCCGGTGGGTGCGTACTGATGAAGAGTCCCAAACTAGTGGGACGAAACAGCTGTGCAGTACTCCCAGTTTTTCCAATGATTCTCTAACTAAATAGTCTTTTTTTATTTAACATAATGTACTCGAAACAGAGTTATATCTACTATAAAAGTTAATAAGATATTGTAGTAGGTCTACTCTAAAGTACACATTCGCTTTATATGTAAACTCTTTTTTTATTCTCTGAATTTATCGACTCTTCATAAACATTATTTTAATGATAATAGTATATATATATTTGTATATAAATCAATAGCCAGGTTAACTGGACATATAAATATATAATACGGTAGTGAAGTTTATATATTAGTTATCATTTACATACTGGTTATATTCTAAACGGCGTTCATACAAATCTATGCATGTCTGTCTGTCTATCTATCTATATACCTATCTATCTATCTAATAAAATACATTATTTGCCTATATAGCATAGATTAAGATTATCTGTCTGTATATCTACAGTTAATTTGTCTAAAATCTATTCATAATTTATATACAGTTATATACATATATGGATAAGGATGTATATTGGTGTATGTGTGTATGTGTGTGAGTGTGCGTTAGTTTGTTTGTTAGTGTGTCCCGTCAATTTGACCACATTAACTGTGTTTCTTTTTATAATTCATTCGTGGTGGATGTTGGTTGTTATTTTTATAATAGTGAACACACAGAACAGATTACTTACTTATTATTAAATGAAATGTGAAGAAAGATCTGTATATATGGAATATATATTAGGGTTATAAAAGGAAAAAAAGGTTACAATATATGTTAGTTAAAATAAAGGAGGGAGAGAGAGAGAAAGAGGAGAGAGTGAGAGGAGAGGAGAGGGTGAAAATCATGTTAAACAGAATAAATTAAATTACATGCACACAGATACGTCGTAAACAGATAACATGTGATACGCTATATGATATGATTTATGTAGGAGAGAATATTATGTATGTGTTGAGAGGTAGGTTAGCTGCATTGACTTGAAGTCTGTTTTAATAATTTTCCCTGAGAAAAGGAGGAAATGATTGTATGATGATAAAGTATAATGTTTTTCAAGTAATGGTTTTGTAGGGATTTAGTTTGATTGCATGGAGGATTTCATCATGAGCTGACATCAGTTAGAGAACCACTGGAAAACCAACTGGGAGTACTGGACAGCTGTTTCGTCAGCCTAGTTTGGGACTCTTCATCAGTACGCACCCACCGGGGTTTGAACCCGGGACTTTCTGGTTACAAGGCGAGCTCGTAGACCATCGAGGCAGTAACTTATTGAAGAAGACATAGGGAAATGATCGCGCTATGTCGTGAATTGGCATTGGCCATTGGATCGGGTTCCAGTGGCTGGCTTAATGGTCTACCACCTAGCTCACCTTGTAATCAGAAGGTCCCGGTTTCGAACCCTGTCGGTAGGTGTGTACTGACGAAGAGTCCCAAACTAGGCTGACGAAACAGCTGTCCAGTACTCCGTGCAGGTTTTCCAATGGTTCTCTACCTGATGTCAGCTCATGATGAAATCCTCCATGCAATCAAAGTATAGTGTGTTAATTATCACAAACTTTTTTTATTCCTTCACGTTCCCAGTGGTGGATCATGGGGGGGCTTCAAGCTAGAGGCTTGAAGTTTCTGTAGTAGCAGTGGTGGTGTTTATTTTCACAGGATGGGGTTGCTAGCCAGCCTCATGCCTAGCCAACCTTTCCTCTTTACCAGCTTTTTATTTATTATTGGCTTAGCGAGATAAAGTGGCCGGGGATCGAACCCCGGACCACGCGCAAGGTTGGCGAGCATCGGCTTCCATGTATCTCCACAACGCTGTATCATTTGCCTTCTCTGACATCAAATCTATCTCCCTTTTATTTGATGTTTTTATGATGAGATGAACGTCTGTTTATATACTACTGATAAGTCTTATCAGTAGCACTCGTTACAGTTCAACACTAATCCTCCTTCTGTGTTCCAGTTATTCCGAAAAGTAATCAACTTTCACGGTATGGGCAGACAGGAGGTGAATTCAGTTCCCAGGCTATAAGCCACACATTGATTGTGTGAAAACTGTTGGCACTACCCAATTGCCCCTACTAGGCTTGAGGTAGGTGAAGTGGCATTCAAAACCTGAAACCTACTGACAAAAAGTCGAGTGCTTAAGCCAGTGAGCCATATACCCCACACATTTTCATAAGTACAGAAAGTTAGTCATTATGAGTAAAAGTGCTTCTGTTGTATGTTATTATTATTATTATTGTTTTTGTTGTTTTCCCGTTTCTACCGTTTAGTTCACGTCGACAAATACGTGAAGCATTAAGAAGTAATGATTTAATCAAGAATTTAGATGCTGTTCAAATACAAGAAGTTGTTTCATGCATGTACGAACAAACAGTTGCAGCCAATTGTTACATTATTCGTGAAGGTGATGATGGTGGACATTTATATGTTGGTGCAGGTAAGCTTATAACTGGTTTGATTTGCCTTGGATAACTGATTAAAAAAATGCCCCCTTAAAGTTGTGTTTGTTTCTTTTCAAAAGAATGGCCAGCTCTTCATCATCAGGTTCTACAGTTATATATGCGTAATAATAATAATTATTATTGTTTCCTTTGATTCCTAGAGGAATATAAGGCTTCAGCCGCGCACGTCTCCATTGCGTTCGGTTCTCTGCCAACGTTTTCATCGCCTGGCTCCACGTCTGCCCACATGCTTTCATCTCCTCTTTACATGACTTCCTCCTCATGTCACCCTCTCAATGACGACCAACTGAATCGCCGCTTCCTATTCGGGTTCCACTCGAGCGATGGCCTGGCGTGTGACGTCACTCACTTGATGGTTTGTTTTCTCAGAGTATGGCCTCCAATCCACCTCCATTTCTTCCTGCCTATTTGTTGCACAATCGGTTCCTGCTGGGTTGGTTCGTTCATTGCCAGAGATTCCTGTTGCTGATCTTTTCTGGCCGGCCATCTGATCTTGAGCGAAGTATTGAGCGAAGACAGTTGTTGATGAAAGTCTGTAGTTTGTTCGAAGTGCCCTTCGTGACGCGGCGCCAAGTCTCTGATCCGCATAGTAGCACTGACTGACTTCACATTGGAGTTGAAAATCCGGATCTTATTTTCCATGCTGAATAGTGCTGTTGATCTCCACACAGACTTGAGATTAATGAAAGCTTGCCTAGCTTTCTTGATCCTCGCTTTGATATACATTATAGTGAATGAATTAGTGTTATTAACAAAATTAATGTTGTTTAAATAACATCGAATCAGTAATAATAAAATATCAGTGGATTACAGTTCGATAGCATCAACATGGCAATGAACTGAAAGTCAGAAAATTTAGGAAAGATAGTAATACAAATTCATGAATTTATAGTCTCTACTGATGGCCAGGGCAGTAGTAGTGGCTGAACTTGCTTCTTTTGCACACGAAGCATTGGTTGTTTCACGCGAATGGTGATAACCTCTGCTGTTTGGAGCATGTGGTACTTCGATGTTTTTGGTAATTTATTTGGTACCCTGTAGATGATGATAGAGAAGGATTCTTCAATGCTACCAGGCTTTGTGGCCGGCTGTTTTGGACCAGGTGGTCTAATATCGAACTGTTTATGATAGTTTTCACTACACCTTTACTTAGTCACACCACAGTGGTAGGTGTTCCCGAGCCAGCACGAAAAATCAATTCCCCAGAGCAACGACCAATAAAACTCGCTCCCCCACAAGTGCTGTTGAATTGGTAGGTACAGTTGGAAGTGGCTAGTCTAGATACTTCATCATTGAATCGATAAGTCACCATCGGTCGTGTAGAAAACATGACTTGTAGTTTACCAGCATTAAAAGTTCTTTGAACAGGTTTTCTTGTTAGGTGCGTCACCCTTGAATTCCAGTCACATACATAAAGGTTTCTTATTTACCATATGGAGAATAGTCTTTTTCCGCTTTCTTTGTCATGTGTTTCTTGATAAATTTGTCGGGATAGCTATTTTCAATCAAGGTATCATATACAATCCTTAGTTCATCTTCAACTACTCCCTTCTGAGTATATAGCTCTAACCGTATGTATGACTGAGGGTCTTTACTAAATTTCTTTTGTACTGGAGAGGAACGAAGCTGTGAAAATGTGTATCTGGTCCTGTCCGTGTGATTTTCTTATGCAAATTTCTCTCTATACTACCATCTGGTTTTCTTGTAAGAAGGACATCTACTAGGGCAATTCTATTTTTGGATTCCTCTTCACATGCAAATTTCATAGCAGAATGTACGATTGGGGACATTCAGTCGGGTCCCAGTGGCTGAAAGATTTACGAGTTCACCTTGCAACCGGTAGGTCCTGGGTGGGTGGGTACTGCTGAAGAGTCCCAAACTAAGCTGACGAAACAGCTGGCTGTCCAGTACTCTCAAGCTTTCAGCTAGTGATCAGTCATATAATAAAAAGAGAATTAAAGTTGGACATAAGGTTGAAGAGTAGATCACTGTGTGATAACCTCATGTAATTGTGGTTATTGTTTTAAGCGCTGTAAAACAACTCAAACTCACAGGCACACACACACACACACACACGCTGATGTACTCGTTTATTATTCACTCTGTGATCACTCACACATTCTAATATACTTATTTTGTATAAGTAAACATTAAAGTGAGGAGTGTTCAATTCACCTTTTGACCTTTTATTTATTTTTATTTTTTTTTACTTTATATCATCATTTACTTTATCTATCATTAATTATTATTTGTCATTCGACCTGTTTTCTTTTTTTCCTTCACCTTACAAAATGGTGTGGTGTGTGTATTAATTCAGTGTTGTACTTATCTCTCACCAGTTTATGTAAATGTGAACCAGTGTAAATATTTTATTTGCATACATAGTCCCTCTGTGTGTGTGTGTGTGTGTGTGTGAGTGTTTGTGTGACCTCATTTCCATAGGAGGATATTAATTAGTACATGTTTTGTGTTTAACGTTTGTTTGGTTTGTTTCTGGTTGATGGTGAGTGAACGAGTGAGCGAGTGGTAGGTTGTACAAATGAGTGAGTAGGCAAATAGGCCGAAATAGCAGAGGCAGAGAGAGAGGCCCTATTTCGTTTTCTCACCTCACTCATACGAATGATGATTTTATCATCAGGTAGACGGTGTTGTGGTGTTCTGTGAGTCATTTGTAGTTGACTCGGAGGTTGGTTGTCTTTAATGAGTTTCATTAGAGCGGCACCACATGAATGATCGTCTTCAAGACGAAAGAAGATTTCGGTCGGGTTCAGTTGTAATATTATATGGAATACACACGCACACGAACATGCAGACACACAATCTGAAGATAGAGTTCCGAGGGTTCTCCTCTTAGTTTTCTTTCTATTTGAGTCTGGTTAGTTTTCGTTATCAATAATGATTAACTCATCGTATTCTGTACGTTTTCATGAAGAATCAGAGATGTGTTCTTATCATAATTTGTGTAGGATCTGTCTATTCATGATCATGATGTTAAATGGTGTGAGTATATTCCGACTTCTTCACTTTGCTCATTAAAACTAGTCTCACTATCCTCTTCACAGAGTAAAAGGACAAAGACAATCTGTTGTAGGGGAGAAATCAATACAGTGATTAACACTCGAGAGAGAGGGAGAAAGTCAGAGAGGTGCAATGGACACTCATTTTGTCGTAGACTGTGGCTTCTTATCGGGAAACACCTACTCCACTTCGTGGGGTGATTTCTGGCGGTTGTTGGTGTTGTTGTGAATGGAGTGAAATGGGAATTGTATGTATTGAGTCATTACAAATGATGAGTAGATAGAGACGGTTGGATAAATGTGGAACAGCAGCAATCTTCGTATGTTTGGCATGCGATTCGCTCCTGTAAAATGTAAGATGCTGCTACAGGACTGGATTACGTCAACTCCTAGTTTAGTGATAGGGAGTGAAGTGATAGAGCATGTTGACCACTTCATCTATTTGGGAAGTTGTATCAGCACCAACGGATTGATTGGTGACGAAATCTCAGCACGGATGCAAAAAGCTCGGGCTGCTTTCGCTAACTTACACCATCTCTGGCGTAGGCGTGACATCCGGCTATCAACCAGGGGACGTGTGTACTGCTCAGCAGTTCGTAGAGTGTTGGGCAAAGAGGGAAAACCAATCGAAGAGGCTATAAAGTTACATAGATTGAGATGGCTAGGTGACGTGCTGCGCATGCCTAACCATCGCCTCCCCCGACGGGCATTACTAGCTGATATAGGTGCAGGTTGGAGGAAAAGAGTAAGTGGTGGCCAAACAAAAACATGGCATCAATCCATGAAATCCTTGACAGTTAAACTCAGTCAGGTAGGGAGATGCAGACTTCCGGGTTGGGGCCCTCGGGACTCTAAGAATCAATGAAGGCTGGAGACAATAGGTGACATGGCTCAAAGTCGTTGTCAATGGCTTACGCAGATGTATTCAGTCTCTGTAATCTTTCATATTCCTTTCTAACATTACTCATTCTGTTCCACTCTTATACTTGTCAAAACTCTACTGATTCTCTTCACTCATCTTCTTGTCTACCTTTGTGTGCTATTTGGAACGTGGCAACTGGAACTGCTGCACTTCGGTGCCAAGTTCTATGTTGAATCCAGATAGACAAATGTGGAACACACACACAGAGCATTAAAGATGGGGACGAACTGCATCATCTGGAACTATGAGGGTCAGATTACTGTGTAAGAAGGAGGTAGACAAATCGACATATAAGCAAAGAAAGATGAGTTGAACAGAGAGATACAGGATACATTTGAGCATGATGAACATAAAGACGGAGATGATGTCGAGATATCTAACCAACAACAATAACTGCAGGCATCAATCACTATGAATGGGGGGGGGAATTCGTCTCTTTCACTTCCATGTCTGGGCAGTATTCTTTCAACTACAGGTTGCGACATGGATGAGGATATCGAAGCCTGCCAAGATACGGAAAATAAGACAGACCTTCATTAACCTGCATTGAGTGCGGAAATTCCTTGCACTCAGCTGAAGGAACAAGATTTAGATTTTCAACACTGCTATCAAGTCAGTGCTTCTGCCATGGTTCAGAGATAACGGGCGTATTACGAAGAGTGTTTCCAACATGGCAGTGCAGACTTTCATCAACAGCCAACTCCACTGGAACTTAGGGAGATAATACTAATAATGATATAACGAATGTTTTAATACAATTTGAACTTTGAGTCAGATAGAATCGTGTAAAATGATTCCAGTATGGTTCAGATTATCAAAACAAGATTTTTTTCACAAAGTTTCAGTGTTACTCAGTTGTGGCAGTAGCTTCAGATGTGCGTCGGTGGCACAGTGGTTAGGACTCTCGCCGACCATGCACATAGTCTGGCGTTCGATCCCCTGCCAATGCACACCTGATATCAATGGTCGGTCAGCAAAATTGGGCTACTGATGTCACATGCTGAAAATTCCATACTTGTACTAAAAATACGTTGTGGAATCAAGCTATAATCAAAAAAAGAAAATTAGTCTCAACGTGGCTGTATGAAATCCTCATAATGGTTTGGAAACTTTGCGAAGATGGATTCATGAAAATCCTTGTGATGTTTGAGACTCATCAGAGGAACGAAACATTACTTCTTCCAAAAAGGAAACTTTACATGAACCTGGATTTCAAGGGAAACTTAGCCTGCAATATTCTTAAGAGAAGAATTTCAGCATCTTTGAGGAGAACATTCTTCACAGCGACGCTAAGAATAGTGTTCTCCAGTTGTCCATTGGTTCGCAGAAGCCTTAAGGACAACATCTCGTATCTGACCACTTTTATGCGCATATATCAGTTCACCTGGTCGTTCGAGGCGTATTCTGTCCAAAAGGATTCGAGAACACTATTCCACAACATGGCTGCAAAATGGTAATAGTGGCTGTATAAGGAGTGCGATAATTGAACACCTGGTCAACACTGGTCATTCAATCTGAACAAATACCTCCTTCAAAGTATTCTACCAAATCAAGAACAACCTATCAAAGGCAATACGCTTTCGTCTCCTTTGTATTGCTGAAGCCTTATTCATCCAGTTGAACAAACCAGAGTTATGTGCACAAAAGAAAGTCAGTCAACCACTTCTACTTATCATGGCAACAACCGTCTTGATTTCTACTCACTTGATGTTTGTGTGCCTGCTTTTCCAACTCCTTATAGCTTTTGTATTTCTTTACAACTCTTACATAAATTCCATATTTTCCTTCGTTTCTATGTATATCCTGATTACAACTCATTCATCCTTAAATTATTCATTTTATTACGTAACTACAATACACCAACTCAACTTCTCTTATGCATTGACTCACACTGACAACAAGTCATCACTACTAGCCTCTTACTAATCTTTACCGCTCCCTCTAGTTACAACTTGATTATTCATCACATTGTTTGAAATATTTTGATGTCGAAAACAACAACCCTAAGTAATTTTTAATCTTGTCTAACAAAGCTAATGTACACGCACACACACACACATACAAAAATAATAATAATAATAATTTTTTTTCCCCTTTGGTTCCTAGTGGAACGTAGGGTTTCAACTGCACGTTTCCACTTGCTTCTGTCTTCTGCTGTACTTTTCACTTGCATCCATGTTAGTCCATACTGTTTCACCTCCTCTTCACACGATCCCCTCCATGTCACCCTCGCACTGACGACCCACTCGCCGCTTCCCTTTCGGCTTCCACTTGAGCACTGGCCTGACGCGCGATGTCACCCAGCGGCCTCCTCACCGAGTGTCCAATCCATCTCCACTTTCTCCTGCATATTTGTTGGTCGACTGGTTCTTGTTTTGTTTGTTCCCATAGTTTCTTGTTGGTTCTTGTTCTTTCCGGCGGCCATCTGATCTTGAGTATAGAACGAAGACAGTTGTTGATAAAGGTATGCAACAGGCTGTTGGAAATATTCTTTGTGACCCACCGAGTTTCTGATCCGTATAGAAGAACTGACTGACTTGACGTTTGTATTGAAAATCTGGATTTTGTTGTTGATGCAGGCTGAGTGACGAAGATTTCCAGATTGGTTTCAGGTTGATGAATGTGTTTCTCGCCTTTCCGATTCTCGATTTGACATCCTCGTCCGTTCCTCCAGTAATTGAGACAGTGCTCCCTAGATAAGTGAATGAAGTAACCTCTTTCAAATCCCTCCCGTTGATGGTGATTGGCACTGGATGTTGCTGCTGTTGTTGTTGTTGTTGGTTGGTTATTTTCGTAACCTCCGTCTTGTCTATGTTCACCTGCAGTCCCGTCTTTGCTGCTTCTTCGACCAGTTTGTCGGTTTTCGCTTGTAAGTCTTCGATTTTGTGTGACATCAAACATAAATCATCCACGGGCGAAATCCAGGTCTTCTAGGTTCTTCACGTCGGTCCAGGATACCCCTGTCTTCTCGTTTCCCACTGTCTGACGCATAATCCAGTTCACCACAATTAGGAATAACATTGGTGATAATAAGCACCCTTGTCTGACTCCTGTGTTTACTCCAAACGTCTCGCTGAGTTTCCCGTTGTGGATGACTTGACATGTGCCGTTGTCATACAACTGTTGAATAAGGTTGATGAATATTTAGAGTACACCGTAGTACTCGAGTAGTTTCCAAATTACTTCGCGGTCAACGCTGTCGAAACTCTTCACTGAACACCACGTGTTTTGTTTTTTCATTAATGTCTGAATGGGGATTATTCATGAATTGGAAGCAGTCAGAAACTGTTCGAACAGGTTCTCACATGTCAGTACATGCATAAATCATGACTTTATGACCTTCCCTTTTATGGATAGGTTTTTAGTTAACGGACCATTGTAAAATACTTTTTTTGTAGGTCTGAGTACCCATCGTCTGTCTATGTTCCTGTATTAATAATATAAAACAGTATTTAGTGAGAATTTGATTTGTTTCATACTCTAGAAAGCCAAATTATGTCTTCAAAATGATGTAACGCCAGTTCCTTATGCAATTGTTAAGTCAGCCTGTCGAGAGGTTGATGTTCTGACTCTATGGCAGTAAAAAAAACGGTGTCTAAGACAAAGGCAGGAATTGGAGGAGTTTCAGTAAACTATGATAGCTTCATTGTATTTCGCGTTATATTTACACCAGTGATGAAGATTCCTGGTCAACAGCAACAGCAACAACAACAGACAACAACAACAATCAGCATAAATGGAAGAAATCTGAACGAAGCAACCTCCTTCACTGACCCACCCACCTACCTGGGAAGCATCGTTTCAACTACAGGCGGACAGAACTGATGAGAATATCAAAGCAGCGAGGAAGTCTGTGTGGAAATCAACAGCACTCAGCATGAAAAATAAGATCCAGATTTTCAACTCCAATGTGAAGTCAGTGCTACTTACTATATGGATCAGAGACTTGGCGCCGCGCCGCGTAACGAGTGGCACTTCGAACAAACTACACACCTTCATCAACAGCTGTCTTCGCTCAACACTTCGCTCAAGATCAGATGGCCAGCCAGAAAAGATCAGCAATAGCGATGGATCTCTGGGAGCGAACCAACCCAGCAGGAACCGATTGTGCAACAAATATGCAGGAAGGAATGTAGGTGGATTGGAGGCCATACTCTCAGAAAGCGAACCATCAAGTGAGTGACATCACACGCCGGGCTATGGCTCGAGTGGAACCTGAACGGGAAGCTGTGATTTGATCTTCAGTGCGAGGGTGACTTGGAGGAGGTCATGTGAAGAAGAGATGAAAGCATATGGGCAGACGTGGAGCCAGGCGATGAAAACATTGGCAGAGAACCGAACGCAATGGAGACTTGAGGCTGAATCCCTATGTTCCTCTAGGAACTAAAGGATAATAATAATAATAATATTTACACAGCCGAAAAGTGACTCTTCGTTGAACTACGTGTTTTGTTTTTTCATCAATGTCTGAATGGAGATTAGTCATGAACTTACCAAATCTTAATTATTTTTCATGTAATTATTCTTCCCCTCGTTTCATTGAAATTCTTTTTCTGTATCTTTATGTGTTCAAGTGTGACAATTTAAACTTCTACACACTTTTATAGTCAAAAATAGTACACAAAATCGATATGAACTTAGTGAAGGTTATTCTTCTCTATAGGTGACTATATTTGTACATACTGTGGATTAGTCATCATGCTTGTCTTAGTGACCTTTTGTCAATATGTTTATAAATTAAAACAATTAGTCCCTTTGATAAATTTGAATAAGGCATTTAGAAGACAAATTTCGCGAGATGATATCGTCATTTCGTAGTTTCTTTACAACCGCTTTACAACTAACATGGTTAACAATAATAAAATAAAGATCATGACAATTACTCAGTTAAATAAAAAACACAAAAGTACATACTGATGACCAATCATATTTTCAAATAGGTCAAGTAGTCAGTCCATGGTAGGCGAAGATTGAAGTCTATTGATTTTGGACACACAGTTTAGGCTGTATGTGATTAATCCCCCAAAGTGCTTCCATCACCTTCAATGACCAACCTTGAATTAGAGTTATGTGAAATAATTGTGAAACAGTCATTAATATTGATTTTGTGACCTGACATTAATAAGTGTTTTGCAATGGATGATGAAGGTGGATTTCTATTCAGATTAATCGCGTTGGGATATCAAGTCTACTAATGAAGAGTTGACGTAAGTTGGCAGGCAAATGCCAAACGAGCCTTCTGTATCCATGCTGAGATTTCGTCAGTGATCAACCCGCTTTTGGGGCTGATACAACTTCCCAAATAACTGAAGTGGTCAACACACTCATCCACTACTTCACTACTCCCTATCTTTAAGCTAGGAGTGATCCAATGTAGTTCAGTCTTACATTTGACAGCCCAAGCAGAATCGTATGCCAACCACCACTTGTATAATTGAAACGATGCTGCTTCGCCTGGTTTACTAATTTACCAGACAGTTCTAAGGCCTTAAAATCGGTAGATTGAGCATGGAGCTAACGACCTTACCCTGGAAAATCAAGTCAGTCATTAGTAGAGAAACTTCAACGCATAGTTTTAACTAATGGTAACACTTAAATATATACATATATTTCAGCGTAGGGAAATTTTCTTTTCTTTTTTATCACCGACATAATCATTTTCAAAGGCTGTAGCATAGAGGAGAATCGTATTAATGTATATTCACTTAAAGTGTGATTTCTAATGATAACGGCAACAAAAAAAATCACGCAATAATGAGAAGTCATTACTTTCATTGTATGTATCCTTGTTAGCTTCTAAGTAATTTTCTCCCTAACATTAGAAACACGCTATTGGGTAAGTGAATGAATTATGTTACCTACCACCCCCCCCTTTGAAGAAGAAATTTCTCTTCTCTCCGATCCGATGTCATTTGTAATTGGAAATCTTTAGAGTTTGCGTTTTTTTTGACAGAGATTTTTGTTTTCTCTGGTTTAACTTTTTTTTAATATTTTTAATTATTATGATTAATGTGTATTATCTATCTGCTAATCTGCCTTAATGCTGCTGATGTTTTTTTTTTGCATATAAAGATGAGATTTTATAGCTCTAATGAATGAAGAAATAAATAAATAAATCTTGACTGTCTAATATCATTAAGAAAATAACACTCAGTGTATATTTTCTATGCACAGTGTTAAGGTTTATTATTTCAAGTAGAATAATGAAAGTGAGAGTAAAGCTGTGGTGTGTGCTACTGATAAGATTTATCAGTAGTATATAGACAGACGTTCATCCAATGTCGGGAGAGTCAACGACATATTAGATTCGTCAGCTTCACCTCCAACACTGGTGGGTCTCCATCCGGTCCCAGCTTCGCGACACGGAACTGCTGCCTCGCCAGCTAGTCTGTCCGTCGGGTTGTCGAACTCTGCTACCTTCCAAGTCTCCATCTCACTTGACCACTCCACACTGTCGTACACCGCCTTTTCTCAACCTCTCAGCAGTGTCCCCAGCACGACCGCTTTCACTGTCGGATCACTGACGCCCACCAACTCAGTGACGGCCTCATTCAGGGTCGCGCAAGAAACTCTGAATGTCTCCTTCTTCGAAAGCAGCCAGCTATGGACACCAAATGAAACTGTAGAAGACGAAAGACTTGGTGAAGGAATGTTTATGTGAGATTTGGTATCTCTATATAGCCAAATTATGTACACCTCATCTTCTTCAGCGCACCATTTGCACAGATTTTTCGTGTTGTGCTACTTCTGCCCTCCCTTCATATTGTGTGTGTGTTTCTTTGTGTTCCTTTCACGTCTCTCATGTATCTCCGCGACGCTGTATCATTTGCTTTCTCTGACATCAAATGTTATCTCCTTGCTATTTGATGTTTTTATGCCGGCCGATGAACGTCTGTTTATATACTACTGATAAATCTTATCAGTAGCACACACCACTAAACAATTTATGTCTCTGAAATCAGTCTGGAAATCTTCTGCAGCCCACATAATGTTAAGTCAGTCAGTTCTTCTGTATGGGTCAGAAACTTGGTGAATCATGTGAAAAGCATTTTGAAGAGACTGTAGACTTTCAATCGACAGCTGCCCCCCTTCCCTTCCTAGTGAAGATCAGTTGGTCTGAAAGGATAGGCAGCAAGGAACTCTGACAGGCAACGAACCAACCAGGAATCTGTTGCCTTATAAATATGCAGAAGAAAAGTGAGATGAATCGGACACATGCTCAGAGGAGGCACGTGAGTGACATCGCGCGCCAGGTTGGCCCTCTAATGGAACTTGAATGCGAAACGACGAGTTGGGTGCGGATCTGAGGATGATATAGAAGAGATCATGTGAGGAGGAGATGACAGCCTACAGGTAATCATAGCACCAGGTAAAGAGGACTGTAAAGGACAGGATGAGGTCGAGATGGGCTGTTGAAGCCCTATATTCTACTAGGAATTCAAGGGAATAATAATAATAACCAAATGTGTCCCTCTGGACTACTCTTTAGAGAAATTAAATCACAGCGTTGGATATCATCCAGCGGCTAATAACATCATTGTTGTGATATGACATAAAGAATTAAAAAAACACGACCGTAGATGCTTTAGTTCTAAATATATTTTTCTTATTTAGCTGTGGAATGTTAGGCAAGCAGCGGTTATGAAGTTGCATAAATGAAGTTGACTAGGAAATGAGTTGTGCATGCTGAGCCACTACCTTTCTCAACGACCAAAGTTAGCTGAAATGAATTACTAATGATCAGATCAAAACGTGAAGTCTTTTGGTGTGTAGACTGCCCAACTGGCTTTTCGAGATACTTATGGCAAAAAATAGTTTTTTTTTCACGGGATGAAATATACTCACTTGTTCTTGTTACCATCCAAAATTTTGAAAACCTATCTCTGTTCCCTCTTATACATTTTCATCTAATGTACTCTTATGTGTTCAATTTAGAAGTATGACAGTTTGAATTGCTGCGGTTTTTTGTAACTTATTAGTCTAGTCGGTCGAATTTCCAACTATTGGGTCACAGGTTCGAATCTCACTTCAACCAAATGAGGTTTACGCAACCAAGTAGTATCACTAGCGCTAACCGTCATCATACCAAATAGGTGTGCCTCAACTGCATGGAATTACAAATAGCTGTTGACTGAATGTTTATTCTTCGTTTCATTTCAATGTTATCGAGATTTTTTCTATTTTTTTTTTTGTTAATTCTTTTTTTTAGAGGGTGAATTTGAAGTTTCCAAAGGCGGTAAACGTTTGTATGTTATGGGAGCTGGTCGGTGTTTTGGTGAATTGGCACTTTTATACAATTGTAAACGTACAGCATCTGTAAAAGGTATGTGAAACATTATTTAAGTAATAATAATAATAATAATAATGTTAGTGAACAATATTGGTGTTTCGTTTAAATACCATCGATTTGTTAAGATCACGATGGAATTACCACAGTTCAAGAAAGATGCATAAGTTATAATAAGCATAAAAATGTAATAGTAAATAGAATATCAAATAAAATTAAAGAAATCTCTACAACAAATTAAAGATCATTGAAACCCTGATGGCCAAAGGGGGGCTAAGGAAAGCGTCTGAACCAACCAACTTCTTCTTTTGGATACATAGATTAGGCTTCTTAATTAAAGTAGATTCCAACAGCCAGCCTCAGCAATATGTAATAAACGAACTCTTGAGGTAAAATTAAGATTAGTTGGTGGTATAAGGTAGATGACTTTGAAAGCTGCCTCGTTAACACCAATTTTGTGTTCTGTATCTATGAGATGAGACAGTATAGAACCATAAATGGTGTTCGTCGGAAATCCGACCATAAACACGCCTAATTGTACGGCCTATGCAACTAACTGGCTCACTCCACAGGAGCAGTCAAATTGTGATAGATACACATAGAAAGAAGAGGCGAAATTAGGCAGTTTATCTTTAACTACTCCCGAACAGAAAATAGGGGTGGGTGGTTTTGAAGACACAGCATACTTCAGTAGCACTGAATGCTCTTTTTACAGCCGTATTCCTCAGGCGTTGTGTTCCTATCTCACGGATGTTATTCATCACCGAGGAACTGAAGTTGTAAGAACAAGGCCTTCCTTCTTCGCAACTGTTGGTACTTTCTCTTGTATTGACATTTGACTCATGTTGTTATCAATGAATTTTTGTGAGTGACCGTTCTTACTCAGCAACTGTTCAATAATATTAAGCTCTTCATTAAGACTTTCATCAGAGGAGATTGCTCTTCGGCGGACCGAGCACTATATTATATTGCGTTTGTATTTCAAAGGCACGAAGCTGAATGGATGAGTATACTGACAGTCAGTTGATGTAGGTTTTCCAATATAAACATTTCTTCCTATTATTGTGCCGTCCTCTTTTCTAGTCATAAGGATGTCTAGGAATGAAATACTAGAGTCTCTTTTTTCCTTCCTCAATGTTAATATTTATTGCAGGACGAACATTGTTAAATTTGTCCAGGATGTTCTTTGCTTCATCCTCATTTTTCATAATCACAGTGTCTGTTATCCATATTTAACGTGTAAGGCACTACTTATGGTGCTACCCCCTAGTTGATGGTGTAATTGCCTGTCAATGGAGATAACTTTTAATTTTTTTTCTGTATATATCTAGACCTGTGTCTATTTATTTTGTATTTTATGCTTACTATTATTCCACAAAATGTTTTAATTTTTCTTCTTCCCCCGGAGTTCAAAAAGTTTGAATGAAATTTGCTCTGAACACTCAATTATTTCACAATATGTGATCTGTTCATTTGTTCATCATATCAGTAAATTTCAGACTAGTGGGGACGGACCAATGCAAGCAACTGGCACCAGCGCCAATATCATCTGTGACGAGCATTTGTCCTCACTCCCGACAGGATGGACCCCACTGATCACACAACTTCTCACTAGAACTCACTCCAGGCCACTCCATCCTGTCACTGCCAGTCACTAGTGCGAACATTGGATTGATATCATTTATGTTATATAGTCATTTTTTAACACCAATTGGTATATTTAATTGAATTTTAGATTTTCCCGTCCACTGACTGATTGGACCGAAGTGCTCGGTCTCACTCAGGTTGACATGTCGACGGCTTCTTGTGCAGATGCTTCGACGATGTGTTTGGGCATGTAATTAGAAGTTAATTGGTGGATGGCGACTAGCAGTAGTGGAATCCACGATAAAGCGCATTTCGTCCTATTTGGGACTCGTCAACTGGATGTGCCTGCATTCCGGTGGGAAGAAATTCGCATCCTGGATTCCACTGCTAATCACCATCCACCAATTAACCAATTGGTATATCTAATAATTATGACAAGAGGAATTAGTTATATATAATATATGTATATATGAATATATTAGAATAAATGACTACTAGCGATGATAACCTTTAAAGAGCTTAAAGAATGCGCACATGCAAAATTAAGGTAAATTAAGGTAAATAATAAGCAACCACAATGGATCAACTTTTATCGGGTGATATGTCAATTTTGTTACCTTATTACCTCGATCTAGATTGTAGACAACTATATACACAATAAACAATATAGATGAATGGATGGTGGTATATTTTATATATGCGCACATTATAAATGATTAATTTGTTTTCTGAAGGTTATTCCTGTCTTGTTAAATTAAATTGCGGTTTGATAGGATATACATAAATGCGTCCCTCCATTCATCCTCCTCCATCCATCCATCCATTCGTCCATCCGTCTATCCATGTGTGTGTGTTTGTGCGTGCCTGTGTGAGCCATCTAATTACCGTACAAATTGCAACTAAACAATAATTTGAGGGTATTCATCAATTTCCAACCTTGCAGTGTAATGATAAATGGACACTAACACATGCATGATATGACATTTATCAGTGGGTTGCCACAATTGTGTCTACTGAATTACATCGTATAGTATGTATGTATGTATTATTCCTTTGGAACATAGGGCTTCAACAGCACATCTCCATCTCATGCTGTTGTCTGAGGTCCTCTTTAGCTGGCCCCACGATTCCCGATAATCTCTCATCTCCTCTTCACATGGTCTTCTCCATGTCACCTAAGGATCCACACTTATTCGTGTTCCACTTGATGAGGAGGGCCAACTTGACACGTGATGTCACTACTCAGTGATCTTTTCTAGTGTGTCCCCTATCTACCTCCATTTTCTTTGGCATATTCTCTTTTTATTGGGTAATGGGGTCTTGGAAACGCTTTCCGTGACCTCATGAGTTGGATACCACGTTCTGGTTTGACCACTCCTAACTCTTTTATAACACACACAACCGCATGTAAGCTAACAGTGCTCATCGAGGAAGGCGGTGGTTCGTCACGGTTCGTCCTAATCATCTCAATCGATGTAGTTTCACAACCTCATTGATTGACTTCCCTTTCTTACCTAACACTCCACGCCTTACCTCAGTATTCCTCACCAGATTATACCAATGAACATGGGAGATAGAACGCAAACATTTGTGGACAGCTTGTTATTATTATTATTCCCTTGGGTTCCTAGTGGAACATACGGCTGAACATACTTTTTACAAGGATTTCAAGTTATAGATAGAAAGTATAAGCAACATAATTTCAAAGATGATGTAAGCAGACAATTAATTGGTGAATGGTGACTAGCAGTAGTGGAATCCAGGATAAAGCGCATTTCGTCCTATTTGGGACTCGTCATCTGGATGTACCTGCATTCCACAGTGATTGAGTGATGATGTTCCCACCACCAAGGCTCGAACCCAGTAATCTAGTGGATAACGCTTTGGCGTTTGAAACTATGGATATTAGGTTCGGGCCTCAGTGGGGGAAAACCATCACTCACTGACTGGGGGGGGGGAATGAAGGCACATCCAGTGGCTGACGAGTCCCAAATAGGACGAAATGCGCTTTATCCTGGATTCCACTACTGCTAGTCACCATCCACCAGTTAACTTCTAATTACATGTCCAGACATCGTCGAAGCATCTGCACAAGAAGCCGCCGACATGTCAACCTGAGTGAGACCGAGCACTTCGGTCCAATCAATCAATGGACGGGCAAATCTAAAATTGAATTAAATAAGTAGACAATTATTTAGTGTTAAAAGAGAATAACTATTTGTATAGTAATCAGACAAGGGGATAGGTAGAGTTCAGATTTCTCTTGGAAACAAGGATGGACTAGAGACAAATAACAAAATAGAACAACAGAGTGAATTTATACATATTATGATGGATAGTTCAGGAGGGTGGGGCTGAATAGTAAAGTCAAATTATAAGATAGATAAAATAATTTAATTTAGTAGATTTGGAAACTTAATAGTGAGTTCAACTCAGTTAGTAAGTGAAAATCAAAATCAAAATTGAATGGAATATTATGCAACAGAAAAAAACAAAAGCAATTATGGTTACTATGTTGGATAGTGAGAGGTTAGTCACACTATCTTTGTTGTGTATACAGAGGTTGAGTCGAAATCCTTTTATACGCAATGGCTTCTATGAACTGAAGTAACCGTGGTTTTCTTTGTGTATTGATTGATTATTTTGATTGAAAGCCTGACTAATTTCCACTGTCAGTTAAGGTATCTAGCGATTGTGCTCGAGAACACTTTGCTGCCTTGAAAACGGAGACTTTTAGGGATATACTCGGAGAATCTAGTAGACACTTTCCTCCTCTCAGTCCCTCCTTCCTATGTACTTGTTACGGCGAGTACAGGTGAATTGGTGAATGCTATTGGATTTCTCTAAAATATCTTAATCACCTACGTGTGTCATCACCAGTTCCCTGCTTTAGGTGGTGATGAACTCAGCTGAGTGAATTCCCTCCAAAAACATGCAATTTTAAACAGACGAAACATCATTCCAAAGTGATGATTATTCAGTTAAAAGGTTAACACATTTTAATTGATCGATTTTTGGGCATTCTTTATAGAATATTAAATACCAGTCATTGTGGGACAGAAAACCATAAATTAAAAAAAAATATATTACTAAATCCGGGTTTTTTTATTGACCATGTGAATTATATATTATTCATTTGAACGACACTTTAGATTTATATATTTTATTACTTTTTGATCGATTAGGCCCACATATCTTAACTCTAAATTAGGGAGTGTCAGTAAATCATTTGAAATATCATTTATGACTGACTGACTGCTTTCAATATAGAACTTTGCACAGATGTGCAGCAGTTCCACCTAGTTGCCACTCTCCCTCCATGTAGCACACACAAAGCAAGAGAAGAGAGTAAAGAGAGATTCAAAACAGAGAGAGAGAGAGATAATAAAGAGAAATATGAGGCAACAAGAATAGTAATATGGAAGAACAATGGAGTTTTACTGGATACGACACAGCACACAAAGAGTGATGAATGCATCTGCGCCAGCCATTGAGAACAACGACTTTGAGTCATATCACTAATTGTCTCCAGTTGCCACCATTGGTTTTTACCGTCATCCGAGGACCCCAACCAGCCAGTCAGGAAGTCTACACCTCCCTACGTAGCTTAAACTAACTGTTATGGATTTGATTGACTGATGAAGCTCATTATTTTCCATCCTATGTCGGTGGCTAACAGTGACCGTTGTCGAGGAGGGCAATCGATGGCTAGGCTAGGCTAGGCATGTGTAACACGTGTCTTAACCATCTCTCTCAATCCATGTAACTTCACTACACAACCTCGTCGACTGATTTCCCCCTCCAACTCACCAAGCACTCACTCGACCGAAGCCTAACCTCAATATTGCTCACCCTGTTATACCATCTAGCACACACGGGAGACAGAACACAGACAGACACCTATGATGAATGGCAGCCAGCTAGCTAGCTAGCTAGCTAGCCAGGCTTTTTATTTCTTCCACTTTCAATGGCCGTGTCTCACAGTCATAAAGGAGGACAGAGCGAACTGCTCAGCAGTACACATGTCCTTTGGTCCACAGCCAGCCAGTCAGTCGGATCACATCACATCTACTAAGCCAGAGATGGAGTAAGTTGTCAGGCAAATGCCAAACCAGCCTTCTGGATCCGTGTTGACATTTTGTCAGTGATCAGATCAACCCGTTGGAGCTGGGGCTGATACAACCTCCCAAATAAGTGAAGTCTGTCTAATATTTGAACGTTGTCCCAGTTGAATTGATGTTCGTGATTGTCTGTCTGTATGCAGTGAGGCGATATGAGGGAGTGGATGTCATGTCTTTTGATGGCTAGTTTATGTTCATGGATACGAAGACGAAGAAGAGGGGCGTCCACTTTTGGCCAATTCAGTGTTTTTCGCAGTCGTTGCAACTTATTTTCTAGATGATGTTGGTTTTATCTTCTTTCGTTGTTGAGTCTTTTGGTTGACATAGAGCCAGTTGAGTGAAGTGATTTTGTTGGTTTGTGTACGACATCAATTCCTAAAGGTTTGAAGAGTCTTGCATTGTGAAAAGGGTTTGAAAACACACAAAAACAACCAAAGAGTCACGTTCAAGGTCACCCACCAGGAGAGATGACTAATAAACTCGTGGAGAAATCTGAAAGCTCACTTCAACAAATTGAAGTATGCGCTGAAGATGTTGCCTAGTGGTGGGGTAATGAAAGCTTCGCAAATAAATCATCCAGCTAGCTCAGAGAACACAACTACATCAAAATAATAGATTAAGATGAAACAGGAAAGAAAAGATGATTGTTTAGCCTGAAAAAAGGGTTAGTTAGTACCACTGTAACGGTAGAAGACAAGAGACTTGGTAAAGGAATGCTTATTTGCAATTTGGTATCTCTATATAGCGAAATTATTTGAGACCTTATCTCCCCGAATCGTCATTGACACAGATCTTCCGTTCCTTCTTATTATGTGTGTTTCTTTGTCTTCCTTTTCACATCTCCCATGTATCTCCGCAACACTGTATCATTCGCTTTCTCTGACATCAAATCTGTCTCCCTGCTATTTGATATTTTTGTGCTGCGATGAATATCTGTTTATATACTACTGATAAATCTTGTCAGTAGTCCACTCCACACTGCTACTACTACTATCACCGCTGTCATTCTTTTTCTCCAAGTGGATGCGGAAATCATATTTTCAAGTGTTTATTCCACTCCTTTATAACTAATTTTTAAACAGGTTTATGGTATTCTTACATAAGTAAGTAAGTAAGTGTATTTATTCTCAAGAGGATAAAGGGGAAGAAGCAGGCTGGGTACCCACCTACCCACCCCCACACACACACGCACTGTTTCCTGGTATTTCTCTGTCTCCCACTTTTAGTAGGACGATGAGAGAAACCTTCTTTACCTTTAAACATTACCAATATCTACTAGAAAATGAAAGATTTATTGTGTTGTGTGTGTGTGTGCGTACGTGCCTACTTTTGTTTTCGTTTTAAACGTGGTTTGTATGTGTGTGTGTGTATCTGTGAGTGATTGACATGTCAAAAGAGGCTGAGCATTTTACTCCAATCTAATCAATGCACAACAGGAGATACAAAAGTCAACTTAAACAAAATGACAACTGACACTTTTTGCACTAGGGGATGATTTTCATGTCCCAATGTCTGTCTTAGTGGATAACGCTTTGGTGCTTGAAGCAATAACTTGATAGCTTTGAGTTTTAGTCACTCAGTAACAGGTGATGCAAGCACATATAGCTGATAAGTAGTAGCCAATTGAGACGAAATACAGGAGTCCTTGATTCCACTGCTAAGTTACCATCAGATGAATTTTCTATTATTTCTTTAATTATTATTATTATTACTGATATTATCATTAATATATTATTAAATCACAAAATTGGTACATTATGGCCAGCAAGGGATGCACCACACAAAATCACATCGTTTGTAAAAGGGCTGGGATATTCTACTCGGACACCCACACTGAGACAGGTGGTTGTCTTGAGAGGGCCACTTTACACTCCCACAAGGCAGTGGGGAACAAAGTCATGAGCTGCGTTCTCATGGTTTGTGGGTGTTCTCATTCGTGAGCAACACCCCCCCTTCACGTGAAAGCAATGACTATAGGAATTACGTGAGAGAGATAGACTATGAACGTGTGGTGATACGATAGACACCTCGTTTACAAAGTGTATTAGTTATTTATTGAGGATAGTATCGCCCAATGGGGATGCAGATGCATCCAAATGATGATGAGTCCCCAGACAGGATGAAACCTACGTCTCGGATTCCTTTACTATCCACCATCAACCAACGAAACATTGTTACTAGGTAAAACTCATGAGTGATAATTTAAGACATATATATATATATATATATATATCATAATATTTCGTGACTTACAACAATGGATGAACAACATAGTGGTTACATCAGTTAGAGATCATTGAAAACCAGAGATCAGTAGAAGTAAAGATGTTTCGTCCTAGATTGGGACTCTTCAATGGTATGCAGCCACTGTGCCACACCTGGAACTTCAGGTTATGGCAGCATTCAGCCCCTTGATCTAAATTGTCTGAACTGAATATGGATGATGGACTAAAACAGAATTTGACCTGGTTTCATCACCCCTCCGCCTTCACCATGAAATGACAACACCAACAAGAATGTGATAAGCAATTTCATTATGTAAACACACGTGCCGCTTTTATAATTTTATACACTTATCAAATCCAACAATCTACACATGTTGGTTTTGTTGTCTTTACCAATTGGTCAACTTGAGAACAACATAGAAATTACCTCCTGCTGATTGATGAACGATGATTAAGTTTTTGGATTTCATCATGAGCTGACATCAGTTAGAGAACCATTGGAAAACCTGGGAGTACTGGACAGCTGTTTCGTCCCAGTTTGCGACTCTTCATCAGTACGCACCCACCACAGTTGGGTTCGAACCCGGGACCTTCTGGTTACAAGGCGAGCTCATATACCATTAAGCCACTGGGACCCGATCCAATGGTCCATGAATTCTAACTTCTACCAATTCACGACATAGCGCGACCACTAGCCAATGTCTTCGGCGAGTATTTGTCCTCACACCCGACCTGCTGCGCCCTACTGGTCACGACTTCTCACTAGAACCCCAGGTGACTACCCACCTGAATAGGGCAAGTCGCTAGTGAGCACTCATTGATTTTCAAGTGTTGGTTTGTAGGGATTTGATTGGTTACAGGATTTCATCATGAGCTGACATCAGTTAGAGATGATGAAATCCTGTAACCAATCAAATCCCTACAAACCAACACTTGAAGATCATTAAGTTTGCTGAATTCTGGTTCAATAATACTTTGATAAAGCTATCGGTATTAAATAGCGAAACGTCAGTAAAACACAACAACAATATCGTTTTGTTTTTCATTCATTCATTGGGAAATACGAGAAAACCTTGGTAAAAGAATGCTCATCGAGAATTTGGTATCTCTCTCTCTCTCTCTCCCAAAGTTGTCATTAGCATAGATATTCCGTCTTCCGTCTTGTGCCACTCCTCTGCCCTTCCTTCATATTGTGTGTGTGTGTGTTTCGTTGTCTTCCTTTTTGTGTCTCCCATGTTTCATTCATATGAATCCCACGATGAATCGTCTGCATTCTTCACCGTTAAATCTATGCGTTATTTGATGTTTGTGTTTTTTTGTTGTGCTGCGATGAATGTTTTATATACTACTGATAAACCTTATCAGTAGCACACGCCACACTATCTCTGTCATGTTTTACTAGCTGATGATATCATCAAATGAAAGGATATTTTAGACACTACTATGTAACTACATTTAATTTTTTTTTTTGTTGTTGTAAAAACTGGAACAACCCTAGTCAGTAGGAGGTGTGCAGCATTCCAGTACGTTACTGTCACAAATTAGGTTAAAGTGCATGCAAATATATCATAAATGGGGATGTTTATTATTATTTTTGCTTCTTTTCATGTGTTCGTTTTCAGTAGAAGGAGAGAAAGAGAAAGAGAGAGAGGGAGAGGCAGATAATGACAGAAATAGATTTAAATTCTTGTTAAATTTTAAAATAATAAAAAGCTGTACAAAAATAAACGAGTAGTAATCATGGATAGATAGATAGATAGTAGATAAGATTATTTTCCTTCTTCTTTTTTTATTTTTGAAAACTAACTTGATTATTGATTTTTATTTTCTTTCTCCTAGTGAGGTACTTTTAAAAAATAAAAACTTTGTTTAAAGGAGTTAGAAAAAGAGGTCTCTATTTGCTACATATATGTAATAAGAGGTTGAGGAAAAGAGAGGTCGTTCGCTTGCAGGGATTTGATTGGTTAAAGGACTTCATCATGAGCTGAAATCGGTTAGAGAATTGTTTCGTCCTAGCCACTGGGACTCTTCACCAGTATGCACCCACCCTACTGCCAGGGTTTGAACCTAGGACCTACCGGTTACAAGGTGAGCATAGGACCCAGACTCAGTTGTCCATGTATTCCAGATTTAGCACAACCACCAGGGTTCGAACTCCTTTTGGTGCGTACTGATGAAGAGTCCCAAACTAGGCTGACGAAACAGCTGTCCAGTACAACCAATCAAATCTCTGCAGACCAACACGATGTGCTTTTTAATGTGACATAACTTGATTTGCTTCATTTTTGTGTAAAGTTATATTTTGAAGATTTAGTCTCATTTTAATCATAGTTAGTATGTGTAAAGATTTCATTGTTCTTTAAACGCCAAAGCGTTATCCACTAGACCAACTGGGCCGCAAGAGCCACCTCTTGTGCAACGTATCTTATCAATTATTTAATTCAATTTGCACAAGAGGTGGCTCTTGTGGCCCAAGGGATCTAGCGGATAACACTCTGGCGTTTGAAACTATGGCCGCTAGGTTTGAGCCTCATTGGAGGGAACACCATCACTCACTCGCTGGGGAATGCATGTACATCCAACCAGCTGATGAGTCAGTCGCAAATAGGACGAAATGAGCTTTATCCTGGATTCCACTGGTAGTTACCATCCACCAGTTGATTTCAATTTACATGACCAGACATCATTGAAGCATCTGCACAAGGAGGAGCCGACGTCTCTGGCGTGGACGTGATATCCGGCTATCGACCAAAGGGTAGGTTTTACTGCTCATCATTTCGCTCCATCTTCCTTTATGGCTGTGAGTTAGACATGGCCATTGAAAGTGGAAGATATGAAAAGACTAGTTCTCTTTGATCATAGGTGTCTGTCTGCGTTCTATCTTCCGTGTTAAATGGTATAATAGGGTGAGAAATATTGAGGTTAGATTCTGGTCGAGTGCTTGGTGAGTTGGAGGGGAAATCAGTTGACGAGGCTGTGAAGCTACATCGAGTGAGATGGTTAGGACATGTGTCGCTGCACATGACCAGCCTAGCCTGGCCATCGCCTTCCTTGACAACGGGCAATGTTAGCTGACATAGGGTCAGGCTGGAAAAGAGCTAGCGGCGGTCAAACCAAAACATGGCACTAGTCAATGAAATCCACAACAGTTATTTTAAACCAGCCACGTAGGAAGGTGTAGACTTCCTGGTTGGGGTCCTCGGGACGGTAAAAACCAATAGCATCGGCTGGAGACAATTGGTGATATGGCTGAAAATCCTCGTTGTCAATGGCTGGTGCAGATGCATCCACTCCTTGTGATTTACAATTCTCAATGAAACTATATTGTTCTTCGTTATCACTATTCCTTTTGTCTCATTTCCCTGTCGACTGTCTCTATTATGCATTTCTTCTACTTTCTTCTCTTGGTTTGTGTGGTACATGGAGGGAGTGTGGCGACTCGAACTGATGCACATCTGTGGAAAGTTCTGTGTTGAAAACAGACAGACAGGGGCCGACATGTCAACCAGTCAGTCGACGGGGAAATCTAAAATTGAATGAAATGTTAAGTATAAATGTTACTTATTGTTACATTTTTGAAGTGAATATTCATGACAGCAGCTTACAGTATTATTTTTGTGATAAACGCCACTATGATGTGTATCGAAAATTTGCATAGTTGGATTAAGCTAAAAGTAACAATGTTGTTTAACAGGGATTAGCAAACACGAAACTCTAATAGGCAACGAACCACTCCACAGCGAGTATTATTGCCCAACAAATATATTGAAAGAAATGGAGGCGGATTGGAAACACACCGTCGAGTGGAACATGAATGGGAAACGACAGGTTGGGTGTTGGTCCAAGGGTGATATAGAGGAGATTGTATGCAGAGGAGATGAGAGCCTATGGACAATCGTAGAGACAGCCAGAAAAACAGGATGAAATGGAGGTGTGCTATTGAAGCCCTATATTCTCCCCCTCCTCCCCTACTCACATGATCTCCTCAGTGTTACAGTCGGAGGAGTCGTGTCCAACTCGTCACTTCCTATTCACGTTTTACTCGAGAGCCCGCTTGACTTTTAATGTCACTTGCATGTCTCCTTAGAATATTTTCAATCCATCCATTTCTGCTTACTTCTGGGTATTTATTAGGCAATAAGTTCTCGTCTAGTTCGTTGTCAGAGTTCCTTGTTCCCTGAGTAAGAACATTTAAAATGGTTTATCTAGATTTCGAATGATTTTTGACGGAATATAATATTAATGCTGAGTGTTTGTTGAGATAACTCATAAGTAGGGATATTTCTAAAACCAACTTTTGGCCCTATAAGATAAGCTGGTTTATGTACTAGTAGTAGTGTGATGAGAGCTATCTGCTAACCAAAATTGGTAGACAGCAATTTACGTCAATGTGTTTAGGTCCCAAATCTTGGTCATGAGAAAAATAAACAAGAACAAAGACTAACCTTGAGGAACCCAACAACCAATCACAGCAGACTTAGCGTGGGCAGATACGATTCGCAGATATATATCACCGAACTGTTTAAGAAACGGTAACAAAGAGATGACAGAATAACCTTCAGCAGGAAAAGCAACCAATCAGAAGACGTTGCTTCTCTGCTAACAATAACGAATAGTTATGTACATAAAAATCTATAAATATCTGTTGATTTTTTCAATAAACGACGATCTGTTGCCTGGCCCTTGTCTTCCATCATTACAGTAGTAGTAGTAGTGTAAAGAAGAAAAGACCGAGGAGGTTGGAAGGAATGGTGAAACGTATTATACATAGGTAAATTTGGTATACCATATTTCCAAACCGCCATTTGCACATCATTTACCACATCCTTGACGAATTGGTCGAATATCGTCACATTCGATAGCTTCTTGGATTCTGCATCATATGGCAACATTCTTCTCATAGTTCTCTTCTTTGATTGCTCTTTCCAGTGTGCTAAACATATTGTTACTTTTCTGAAATACTACTTATATCGAATTATAAGTAGCACTCACCACAGTAGTACCATACATGATATTAGCGTTATTAGTTTTAGACCATTTACACTCAGCCAGTGGCATGGCTTCATTCAGCTTACTAAATCTACTGTGGTTTTATTTCTTCAACTTATCACTATATCTATAGGCTTCTTAATTTCCTCATATTGGACTCGTTTTAATGTGTTTATTGATTTTGATGATATAGTTCGATTTATTCGTTACTACTTTTGAGTGGTTAGCGCAACAGTAAAATGCTTACCAGCCTCTCTTGTGGTCCTAGTTCGATTCCTGATTGAGATACTCGTAGACCTCGTGTAGACGGTAGTAGTAACCCTGATGAAGAGGGAAGGTTGGGCGTAAGGGTATTAGCTCCGCCGCTACTAAAATTCCAAAAGCTTGAGCCCCCATCTCTCAGCGGAGGAATGGAAATGACTGTGTTTCTAGCATTTTTGAGATTCTTTACAGTCAGTCTTTTTTAATTTCGTAAAGTTTGGCTTTGTTTTCTCCTATTATTTTAATGGTAATGCATGCTGTCCTTAGTTCTTTTTGTCTGTTGACTTATCGATTGAATTTAGTGCTACCTCTTTGTTAAGAATGACATCTTTGGGATTCAGTGCATTAACTGCTACGGCGTTGATGTTTCAGCCTTTCTTTGAGTACTTTTATCTCACTGGAGTTTAATTTGATGATATTAGATGGTTGGAGGCAATCGGAAGGAAGCCACACCTGACCTAGGTTTCGTGCTAGTTGGCACACACCAGTCAGCAAGGAGCATCTGAAACCGCCTTGAAGGAAATTATGTCTCTCCTGAGATTCGAACCCGCGTCACCCGGTGACTCCTGCAGTCAGAGACGTTACCTTGTGAGCTATTCGAGCTCGCGATTGACCTCCTGTAGGACTGTAGTGGGTACTTTGATTGGACACTAGTAACTAGTGTGACGTGTATAGTCCTTACTTTGGTGCAGACTGAATTCTATCAGTCAGTCAGGTTTGCAATGTGGCCACCATTCTAGGTAGCTCGCCATCACGGTGCACATTGATTTGGCGAAAAATAGATCATCCACTTTGTTCCATCAATAGTCGATCAACCTTATTATTTTCTGTGTTTCATGATTTTTTATAAATCAATTTCTTACTTTATGATGGAATTATACTCTCCATCTCTCTCTCTCTCTACCACAGTGCCCAAGTTCTGTGCCTATATTAACTTCTTTAGGTTTTTTTGGAGTTTTCAACTTGAGGGTTTCGTAGTCTTCACTGTTTATCATCATATTTGAATAAAAAAAATAATTGAGCAAATAATTATATATAAATAGAATATTCTAGAATAGTAGTCAATAACAATATTAGTGTGCTTTTTAAATAATATCGATTTGTTAAGTAAGATCACAATGGAATCCCATCTTGTGGATACAGAACACAAGATTGATGCAAACAACAAGGCGGCTTTCAAAGTCATTTACCCGCATACCAACAAATCTTAACTTCGCCTTAAGAGTTCGTCTACTACATATTGCTGAGGCTGGCCGTTGAGATCCACCTTAATTAAGAAGCCTAACTTATGTGTCCAAAAGAAGTTGGTTGTTTCAGACACTGTCCTTACCACCCTGGCCATCTAGGTTCTAATGATCCTCATTTTTTTGTAGAAATTTCCTTAATTTTATTTGATATTCTATTTGCTATTATATTTGTATGCTTATTATAATTTAAGCATCTATAATGAACTGTAATCCCATTGTAATCTTACTATACAAATCGACATTAATTAAAAAACACTAATATTGTTATTAACTACTATTCTAGAATATTCTATGCATATAAACATTGTAGAGTCAGAAGAGGAAATTATCGAAAAGAATATTCTTTGCTCAGTTTTTCGTCTTTTTCTAGATATCTGAATGAATATTTTCGCTACATTTGAATAAAGCAAGAACAACAATAACAGTGGTTTGTGTAGAATAAGAAGATGGTACCATCATTGTTTATTTCGTCGGCTTCTCATCAGCTGCGTAAACAGCTCAGAGTCATTATTAAGTATATCTGCAGAAACAATTTTAACATACTTACCCTCAGAGAGTTCATTTCTAAACAAAAACCAATTAATCAATATATGCATACAATAGTAATATTTATAATAATAATGAACAATTTATCCTGAACAATAACGATCATGAACAATGGAACCTTTCGGTATCACGAAATCAGATGAAAATATCCAGTTACCAGGTGGGCGAGAAAAGAGTGATAACTGCTTCTTTCTAAACTCATAAATCGGGTTTCAGTCGCTTGATGGGGATTGCTTCGGCAAACTTGAGGAGAATTGAACTCTTCTGCATGAGCGATCTTGCAATGTCCACCTCATGACCCCTGTCAAGGAGATACCCAGTGTAACAACAGAAGACAAGGGCTAGACAACAGATAATTTATTAAGGAAAATCAACACATATTTATAGATTTTAATGTACATTATTGTAGATTATTGTTAGTAGAAAATACAGTCTTTTGATTGGTTGTTTCTCACAGAAAGTTAACCTTGCATCTCTTTGTGGCTGTGTCAGATCATCCATATACTAACTGTATCCGCCTACGCAAAGCCTTTGTTCTCATTTTCTCACCACCAATATTGGGGACATAAACATTGACGTCAATTACTGTCTGCTAACTTTGGCTAGCAGCCAGCTCTCACCACACCAGTAATGGCATTATTGTAAGCATTTGTTCTCTTGAGACGTAGGCGTTTCAGTACATATTCAGAAAATCGGAGGTATACCCTTCTTCTTTCTGTTCTCCCAATGTAACTGCTACCACAGATACATGTAAATTTGTTCACACAATTGGAGTTAACATGAGAAGCGTATCTGTCGATCATTGTTTGATTGCACCAAAGAGGAGCGTGTTGTCCGATAAACGGGAACCAACTCACTTAGCTGCAGGATAGGCTCTGACTGGTGACATATCCATTCTCCTAAATATCATCACCTTTAAAATCAAGTTGAATGTGAAGATAGGCACTTTTTTCCCCACTGTGATTTGTTTGACATTTGAGGCTTCACATCTCCTGATTTATGTGTTATCAGCCTTTTCTTGCCCACCACCTGGTAACTGGATATTTTCATCCTCTCCATCATTTGATTATGTAACGCCAAAAAGATTCCATTCTGTATGATTATTATTGTTGTTGTTTGGGATAAAGTGATTATTATTATTATCATTGTTATTACCATTGTATGCATATATTGATTGGTTTTTGTTTAGAAATGAACTCTCTATAGGTGAGTATGTTAAAATAGTTTCTGTACATAAACTTAATAATAATAATAATGCCTTTAGGCTGTATACTCAGCTGTTGAGAAGCCAAGGAAATAAGCAATGGATGATACCATCTTCATATTCTGCACAAACCACTGTTGTTATTGTTGTTTATTCTTGCTTTATATTCAAATTCATAAAAAGGGAATAAATATATGAAGTTTCTGAAAAATCGCACCCATCTCCACCCCCACCAGCTTAACATATGAATTTGTCAATTTCATTTCATATTGTTGTTTACTTTTCTAGTAAATCTTTGGAATTCTTTTCTTAGACATAATCTACTGAAACATATTCAACTTCTGATGATATATATATATGTTGTTATTTCGCTTGTTGTAAGTAGAATACATATATTATTATTATTGTTCCCTTGGGTTCCTAGAGGAACATAGGGCTTCAACTGTACGTCTCCACTTGTTTCTGTCTTCTGCTGTACTTTTCACCTCCATCCATGTTAGTCCATACTGTTTCAACTCCTCTTCACACGATCTCCTCCATGTCACCCTCGCACTGACGACCCACTCACCGCTTCCCTTTCGGGTTCCACTCGAGCTATGGCCTGACGCGCGATGTCACCCCGCAGCGGCCTCCTCAGCGAGTGTCCAATCCATCTCCACTTTCTCCTGCATATTTGTTGGGCGATTGGTTCTTGTTTTGTTTGTTCCCATAGTTTCTTGTTGGTTCTTGTTCTTTCCGGCGGCCATCTGATCTTGAGTATAGAACGAAGACAGTTAGTTGTTGATAAAGGTCTGCAACAGGCTGTTGGAAATATTCTTTGTGACCCGCCAAGTTTCTGATCCCTACGTATAGAAGAACTGACTGACTTGACGTTTGTATTGAAAATCCGAATTTTGTTGTTGATGCAGGCTGAGTGACGAAGATTTCCAGATTGGTTTTAGGTTGATGAATGTGTTTCTCGCCTTCCCGATTCTCGATTTGACATCTTCGAGAATACATATATAGGCATAGGTATATATGATGTTTTAAACCTTAAAATTTTGAAAACACGATTAACAATAACACAATTTAGCAATAAATAAGCTTTATTCTGAACAATATTTATGTGATGTACAGAATTTCGGGTGGAGTTTATTACGTGATGTTTTCTCTTCATCCACGATCTTCAAATAAATGATTATTTTTCCCTAGTTTGAGCACAGATTGATATCAGTTAGAGAAGCATTGGAGTACTGCGAGACAGTTGTTTCATCAGCCTAGTTTGTGAATCTCTGGGGCTGGAACTCAGGACCTTCCGGTTACAAGGCAAGCTGGCTCGTATACCATTCAGCCAGCCACTGGGACCCGATTCCTGAATGGCCATAGCCCATGAATTCTAACTTCTATCAATTCGTGATGCATTTAGGGCGACTGGCAACCACCAACCAATGTCATCGGAGGGACTTCATCCTCACTCCCAACTGGATGGACCTCACTGGTCACGACTTTTCACTAGAACTTACTAGAACAGGAAACTCCGTTCTGTAGCAAGTCACTAGTGAGCATCAGATTAATTTTCTAGAGTTGGTTTGTAATGGTTAGTTTTGTTTTTACGAGTTGATCACGGATTGATATCAGTTAGAGAACCATTGAGAACCAGCACTGGAGTACTGCCAGACAGCTGTTTCATCAGCCTAGTTTGGAAATCATCGGCAGTAGGCCCTTACAAACCAACTATAGAAATTTAATCTGATGCTCGCTAGTGACTTGCTACAGGACAGAGTTTCCTGAAGTAAGTTCTAGTGAGAAGTCGTGACCAGTGAGGTCCATCCAGTCAGTCAGTTTCGCTAAAATCACGAATTGGTAGAAGTTAGAACTCATGGGTGGCCATTGAGGAAATGGTTCCCAGTGGCTGAATGGTATACAACATTGCCTTGTAACCTGAAGATCCTGGGTTCGAACCCTGGTGGTGGGTGCGTACTACCGAAGAGTCCCAAACTAGGATGAAACAGTTGGCTGTCTAGCAGTACTCGAGTGGTGGTTTTCAATGGTTCTCTAACTGATATCAATCCGTGGTCAAACTCATAAAAACAAAACTAACCCTTACAAACCAACTATAGAAATCTGAATAAGATAAATTCTATGCAATATATATATGGTGGGTGTTTTCGACAGCTCATATTTCAAGTAGGTCGCCAATATTTCATATTTTATGTATTTCTTTTTGATCAAAAATAAATTTATATTATAAAACATTAAAACTAGGCTGTCTTTGAGTTTTGCTAAATCTGTAATCACTACCTACCACATCGATAGTAGTAGTTGTTCACCCATTCAGCACACAACTACATATGCGCATATATCCGTGAAAGACAGGAGAGGAGAGAAGAGGTTTCATTTTTCAAACATCATCGTATATTCCACCCACCCCACCCGCGACTCCGTCCCTTTTTTCTCTTTCTCCATCTCTCCCTCTCCATTTTCCCAATTTCTACACCTATTTATATATGATGTGAAATATTTCTGACAACTACTCATAGAGTAGATAGACCCAGGAAGAGAGAGAGAGGGAGAGGGAGAGAGAAAAAGCGCATAAATTAAAATAAATTGCATTATTTCCACTATCAGTGTGTTGTATAATACAGATTGTGATGATGATGATGATGAATAATCTTCTTCCTATTCCTCGTCCGGCGCTTTTCGACAGGACAGGAGTAAGACAAGGGCTGCCTACTATCACCAATGATTTTCCTGATTGCAGTAGACTGGATAATGCGATAAACAGTGGGCAATGAGGAAACAGGCATAAAATGGACTAACACAAAAAACTTGGAGGATCTGGACTTCGCCGATGATATATGTCTGATTTCCCACAAACTGGAAGGTATACAAGCGAAAAGCAACAAGTTGGCAGAAGAAGCATCAAAAGTAGGACTTCAGGTGAACATAGAGAAGACAAAGGTGATGAAGATTCTTGGGCACCACCACCAACAGCAACAACAACAGACAACAATCAGTATAAATGGAAGGAACCTGAAAGAAACAACCTCTTTTAGCTACCTGGGAAGCATCGTTTCAAGTACAGGCCAACGGAACTGACGAGGATATCAAAGCAAGCATCGGAAAAGCAAGACAAGCTTTCACTACTAACGTCAAGTCTGTGTGGAGGTCCACGGCACTCAGCATAAAAAATAACATCCGGATTTTCAACTCCAATGTGAAGTCAGTGCTACTATACGGATCAGAGACTTGCACTGCGCGTCATAAAGAGGACCTCAAACAAACTAAAGACTTTCATTAACAGTTGTCTTCGCTCAATACTTCGCTCAAGATCAGATGGCTGGCCAGAAAAGATCAGCAACAGGGATCTCTGGCAATGAATGAACCAACCCAGCAGGAACCGATTGTGAAACAAATAGGCAGGAAGAAATGGAGATGGATTGGCTGGCCATACTCTGAGGAAACCATCAAGTGACATGACTAGACAAGCCATTGCTCGAGTGGAACCCGGCCGAAAGGGAAGCGGCGAGTTGGTCGTCAGTGCAAGAGTGGGTGACTTGGAGGAGGTCATGTGAAGAGGAGATGACGTGTGGGCAGACTTGGAGCCAGGTGAAGACTGTAGCAGAGAACAGAACGCAATGGAGACGCATTGCTGAAGCCCTATGTTCCTGTAGGAATTAAAGGATACAATAATAATAATAATCCTTGTCCTCTTCTGCACTCATTCACTCTTTTCTTGTGTTTTTCCCCCCTTCCAATTTTTTTTTCTTATAGCTGTAACTGCTGCACGTGTATGGGTATTGGAAAGAGCCTGTTTCCAAACTATTATGATGAAAACTGGTCTGGAGCGTATTGAAGAACGTAAAGCATTTCTTCGAAGGTATATTATTATTATTATTATTATGTCTTCTTATTTATTATGTGATGTGTGTATGTATGAAGTATTGCGCCTTTCTTTTTAAGCGTGTAGAAAAAATGTCATGATAAATGATACATGTCTAGTCCTCCTGTGTGTTTTGGTGCAGACTGAATTCTATCAGTGTCACTAGGTAGGTAGGTAGGTATTAGCTCGCCATCATGGTATGGTGCATATTGATTTGATGATACTAGATGGTTGAAGGCAATCGGCCACAGAAAGCCACCGACATCATCTAGATCTCGTGCTATTTCGCTGGCACTCACCAGTTAGTCAGCAAGGAGAAGGTAGGTGTATCTGTAACCGCCTTGAAGAGGAATTCATGTCCCTTCTGAGATTCGAACCCGCGTTACCAGCCAGTGCTGATGAAAACCTGACTGATAGAAATCAGTCACCAAAGATAGGACTAGACGCATCACATTAGTTATTGACTAGTGTCCAATCAAAAATATCCAATACAGTCAGTCCTACAGGAGGTCAATTGCGAGCCCGAATAGCTCAATGGTAACATCTCTGACGTGGGTTCGAATCTCAGAAGGGACATGAGTTCCTCTTCAAGGCGGTTGCAGATACGCCTTGCTTACTGGTGGTGACTGCCGACTAGCACGAAACCTAGGTCACATGGGGCTTCCTCTGACCGATTGCCTCCAACCATCTAACACGATAAATACACTTATTCTCTGGTGTATAGTTGTGTTCTCTGAGTTGGATGGTTTCATTGCCCCACCACTAGGCAACATCTTCAGCGCATCATAGTTCAAGTTGAAGTCAGCTTTGAAATTTCTCCACGCTCGTCGACCATGCACATGGTCCGGGATTCGATCCCCGGCCGGCGCACACCCGATATCAATGGTCGTCCTACTAAATTTGGGCTACCGATATCACATGCTGAAAATTCCATACCTGTACCAAAAATACTGTGTGGAATCAAGCTATAATAAAAAATTAAAATTATTAGTCATCTCTCCTGGTCACTTTCGACATCGTGATTGGTTGTTTTTGTATGCTTTCATACCTTCTAGCCTACTTGTACTGATTGTTTCCTTGACCTGAAGTTTGATCCTTTGTGTGTGTGTGTGAGATTTCCTTCTTATCGATTGGTAAATATTGTCTATGTCAAACTTCAGGTCAAGGAAACAATCGCTACCAATACAAGTAGCCTAGAGGATGTGAAAACACACAAAAACAACCAATCACGACGTTTAAGGTTACCCATCAGGAGAGATGACTAATAAACTCGTGGAGAAATCTAAAAGCTCACTTCAACTTCAAATTGAAGTATGCGCTGAAGATGTTGCCCAGTGGTGAGGCAGTGAAAACTTCGCAAATAAACCACCATCCAGCTAGCTCAGAGAACACAACTATGTTAAAATCATCCACCTGAGCTACAAATCTTCTCCATTATACCTAAACACTTATATCTCTATTTATGAATTTAAATAAAGCCCCCCAGAAAAACCAATATGGTGGTTTGTTAAGAACACGATGATGATATGTCAGCATCTGTCTTGTCGGTTCCTTTACAGCTGCGTAAAACCTTAAAAAGAGAGACATTGTCTTAACGTACTTCCAAAGTCGCGATGCGACATGATTACAGTTTATAGGCGACTCTAAAATTAATAAACTGTACTCAGAAATCAGACAGACTGCTCAAGTTTCAACAGAATAAAATCAAAAAACAAATTATAATAAGTGGAAAAGGAGTCGCGTGATAAAGACAGGAGGTAGGTAGGTAAGTTGAGTGTTCTGTAACAATATGGTGAGTACAACTCAAACTATGGAAACACAAAAAAACACAAGCAAAATTACAATGTATCAAAAGCGGAAAAGATTAAAGCAAAAGATTACGCAATCAAAGCAAAGAACGACAGACAGATAACTAGCTACTTCTTTCTCAACACATAAATCATCATCATCATGATGACCAAGTCCCTCAGAGTGTCCTCGTGGTTGTCGTCTGCGTAGGTGAGCGGAGTAGATTACTGACTCACTATTTGACGATTTTCATGGTCCACATCCATTCCATCTACTCTCGCAGATTCCCAACACTTCTATACCATATCTTTTCATTTCTTTGGCTACGTGGACAGCCTTCCCGGCTTCGTACATTGTACGAATATTCCATGTCCCCATTCTTATTCTTGCTGGCTGGCTGTCTGACTGGCTTCCCGAAGGCTGGCTTTCACCAGCCCACTGTGTCATTTTGAGCCAGCAAACTAGTTACCAAGGCAAAGAGTGACTGATAACTAACTGCTTCTTTCTGAACACATAAATCGGGTTATAGACCTTTTATAGCAGTTACTCGGGGAGATTATGCTTTCTATTGATAATTTTAAAGGATTTCAAGTTGTTCACCTCATGAAAAACCTCCGCACCAGGTCCTCTGGTGAAATCCGATTAGGAAACGACGAGTTGGGCTCCCGAGATCGTGGGTGTGTGTGAAGGTGGGGGGGAAATTAAGGCTTATGGGCAATTGTGGAGCCGCCTAAAAGTGATTGTGCCGAACAAAGTGAAATAGAGATTTGTTACTGAAGCTTTATATTCTACGGAGAACCCAAGAGAATCATCATAATAATAATAGTAATAACGTCATAATCCGTATGGTCGGGATCCTTGGCAATTAGCTCTACTAGTACAGTTTGTCCCTTTGAGACAGACATAGGCTTCCTGGTACATATTCAGAGAATCTATAGTGTACCATTTTTTCTGTTGTATGAATACAGATTTCTTGTTTAATATGGTTAGGATTCCTGGCTCTCACCCAGCCGGTCCGGGTTCGACTCCCGACCCGGGAGCGCTTTTGAGTGCGTCGGTGGCACAGCGGTAGAATGCTCGCCAATCACGCCTAACGTGGTCCGGGCTTCGATCCCCGGTCACTGGACGAGGCGCTCCTTTACCTCGCTAAGCCAGTAGTAAGACTGGTAAAGAGGGAATGTTGGCTAGGCATGAGGCTGGCTAGCAACCGCATCCTGTAAAAATAAACACCACCACTGCTACAGAAACTTCAAGCCTCTAGCTTGAAGCCGCCCTGTGTCCCACCACTGGGAATTTAAAAAAATGGTTTGTGTTGTTGCTTGTGTTTTGTTTCTGTGATTTGAGCTGAACTCACCACATTGTTACACAACTTATTAGTTGTCTATCATCTACCTATCCACCTCTTGTCTTGATTACACAACTTCTTTTCCACAGAATTCAAACACTGATTATAATTGTTGCTGATTTTTGTTAAAACTTGGACCTCCTGTGTGTATAAGTTAAATAAATGTAATTCCTGAGCAGTGTTTATTAAGTTGACGTGTATCCATCCTGTTAACTGACATCGTGTACATAAATTTTAGATTTTATCCAGCAGAAAGAAGCGAAACTGACGGTAATAAAGTCATGGCACATCATCTTATTCTGCACAGACTATTTCAGTTTTCTGTTTTACTCAGGTGTATATGGAAATAACTTCCAGCTCGAATATATGTGTAGACAAGATGTTCGGCTCTCAGGAATTAAGTTTGTAGCGGTGTGATTTATTCCAGTTTTGATCACAGATTGATATAAGTTACTGAACTATGGAAAAGCAAGGAGTACTGTACTGGACAGCTGTTTCGTCCAAGTTTTGGACTCTTCATCAGTACGCAAGACCTTCCTGTTACAAGGCAAGCCTGTACACCATTCAGTCACTGGGATCCTATCCAATGGCTAGCGCATGAATTCCAACTTCTACCAATTCGTAATTTTAGTGCGACTAGCACCAGCCAAAGTCATCGGTGGGGTATTTTTCCTCACGCGTGACCTGGTGGGCGGCTTCACGAGCTTTCCTTGTAAGTAAAAGGTCCTGGGTCCAAACCCTGGTGTCCGGGTGCTGATGAAGAGTCCTATACTAGGACGAAACAGTTATCCAATGTGGTAGTCCCTGACTTATATCAGTCCGTGATCATACTTGTAACGTGTTCAGCGCTTACTTCAGACGGAAATGAACATTTGGTTGTTTTCAGACTTATAATTGGTACGGGTCGTTTCGTCGATATGACTGACAGTCAACTCTTTTGTCATATCATTTGTTCCTTACTGATTAGTGCAAGTTAAACGTCTGTTAAGTACAGATTGATCTGAGTACCATTCTTGGTAGAAATATGCAATTATATTTATTTTAATTTGTTATTATTGTTATTAAATTGTTTTGTTTTTTTTAAATTTTATTATTATTATTATTACAGTGTACCATTGCTTAAAGATTTATCACCGAATCGTATACTACGTATAGCCGATGCATTAGAAGCACAATATCATTCAGCTGGAGATTGTATAATTAGACAAGGTGAATTGGCAGATAGCTTCTTCCTTATTCAATCTGGAAAGGTAAACAAATATGATATTTTATTTTTGGTAAACTTACCAATGTTGTAACATTAAATTTTTGTGGATATTTTGTGTGGATTTTCCCTTCTCTTATGAAGTTGCTAAGATCACTTATGTAGAGTAGCTTGATATATACACACTTCTTAGTGGCGAGTTGTAGAATGCGTCTTGGTGTTCTGACCTGATGAATTTATATCTCCTATAATAAACCTCTCTGGATAATTAACTATCAATCAGGATTTTTGCCAGTATTCTTCCCTCAACCTTCAAGTGTATCCGTGGTGTGTATATTTGTTGAATCCTACGAAAGACGCATCTCACCAAGGGCTGTTTTGTACTGAACAGGAGAGAAGCTGTGGTAATTAATATATTCTGGCCTATCGAGATAGGTCTTCTGTTATTGAGATCGTTGTCAAAATGAATTGGTTATTCAATGAGCGCCGAAGAGTTGATTGCTGACGAAATCTCAGTACGGATACAGAAGGCTCGTTTAGCCTTTGCCAAATTACGCGATCTCTGGCGTAGACGTGATATCCGGCAGGCTGTTGAACACCAAAGTGCGTGTGCACTGCTCAGCAGTCTCTCTTCGCCCCGTCCTCCCTTATGGCTGTGAGACCTGGCCATTGAAAGTCGGAGATACAAAAAGGTTAACTGGCTTTGATCATAGGTGTCTGTCTGCGTTCTATCACTCGTATGTGTTATGTGGTATAATAAGGTGAGCAATATTGAGGTTAGGCTTCGGTCGAGTGCTAGGAGTTAAGGAGGGAAAATCAACTGACGAGGTTTTGAAGTTACATGGATTGAGAGAAATAGTTGGGACATGTGTTACCCATGCCTAGCCTAGCCAGTGCCTTCCTAGACAACGGGAAATGTTAGTCACTGACATAGGGCGGATCAAGTTAAGAAATAGTGAGCCAGTGGTGGCCAAACCAAAACGTGGTTTCATCAGTCAATGAAGTGCACAACAGTTAGTTTAAGCCAGCCAGCCAGTCAGCCATGTATGGAAGTGTAAACTTCCTAACTGGCTGGTCGGGGTCCTCGGGATGACGGTAAGAACCAATGGTGACGGCTGGAAATAATTGGTGGAATTAATTAATAATAATAATTAATAATTAGTGGAATCCAGGATAAACCGCATTTCGTCCTATTTGGGACTCGTCATCTGGATGTACCTGCATTTCCCAATGAGTAAAGAGTGCATACATTATTTCTCTTGTATAACTTTTTTTAAAATACTTTTATTATTATCTTATTAGGTTCGAGTTACCATATCTTCATCACAAAGTGGTTCTATGGAAAATAAAGAAACTGAAATAAGACAATTAGTGAAAGGTGAATATTTCGGTGAAAAAGCTTTACTCGGTGAAGGTCGACGAACAGCTAATGTCTATGCTGTTGGTCCTGGTGGTGTAGAAGTATTATGCTTATATAGAAAGTAAGTTAAATAGCATTTTAACTCATTAATTTCCACTTTTACTGAGATATTCTCTGTTAGTGTTAACATGATTGATGCAGATAAATGTAGCTGACTGGACTGTTCAAAATTTCCGTGTTTAACTCCTGAATTAAAGTCAATAAGTTACTTAACTTTATTGTGATTAATATCTTTGATGTGTATTATTTTATTGAATAATTCAAGGGAAATCGTATCATAAGTTGATCAAATTTGGGTTTCATAGCACCTGCTAGGTTGAACACTATTTTTGAGTGTTTTGATTTTGTCACAGTACAATAGACAGTTTCTTATGTGAAACTCCTCGTCCGTTTCTTCGAAACAGGAGTCAGTAACTGGGTGTAATGTGTATCTAGTCCTGCTATGTGTTTGGTGCAGACTGAATTCTATCAGTATTCGAGTTTGCAGTGTGGTCACCATGCCACTAGATGGCTCGTCATCACGCGGTGCACTGTGAATTGTTGGTATTAAGTGGTTGGGAGCAATCGGCCACAGGAAGCTCCACCTGACTTAGGTTTCGTCCACTCATCAACAAGATGTATCTGCAACCCTGAAGGAATTCATATCCCTTCCTAGATTCAAACATGCGTCACCCAGTGTTGCAGTCAGATGTTACAGCTGAGCTATTCGAGCTCGAAACCTAGGTCCAAGGCTTCCTGCCGATTGCCTCTAAAAGGGTAAGCGATTCAGAATATTTACTAAATATAATTTGAAGCTAGGAGTTTGAATTACAAAAAAAGGGCAAGTTTAAGACCACTGTTGTTAAAAAGAGACGATTGGATAAACCGCTTCTGTATATACACTTCAGGGTCTTCTAAGTACTTCTGCAGTGGACAGAAGAATGTAGGCAGAAACCCGGTGCATGACTTGGTCTTACCTTAAATTATCACTTTGAGAGACTTTCCTATCGGTGCGGAATGATTTGTAAGAACAGTGTGCTTCAGACGCGCATTAGAACATCTCCCAGTATAGAGGAGAACTTAAATGAATTCTTGGACAACACCAAAGTCAAACGATCTTGAGCCAACCAATCCGATCACTCTGCATTTGTAATACTGAGCAATCTGATCGGTGGACTCAAGGTCGTCTGACTTTCTTGTCTATTTTCAAGTATTGGTTTTGAATGGATTTTGTTTGATTGCATGGAGGATTTCATCATGAGCTGACATCAGTTAGAGAACCATTGGAAAACCTGGGAGTACTGGACAACTGTTTCGTTCTGATTTGGGACTCTTCATCAGTACGCACCCACCGACAGGGTTCAAACCCAGGACCTTCTGGTTACAAGGTGAGCTCGTAGACCATTGAACCACTGGGACCCGATCCAATGGACCTTGAATTCTAACTTCTGCCAATTCACGACATAGCGCGACCATTTCGCAATGTCTTCTTCTTGTCTATTCACATCTAAGTTCTCCTCCATGCTGGGAGATGTTCGTATTGCATGTGTGGACACAGTGTGTCCTACTTGTACACGGCCCACGTACAATTAGCTCCACAAAGGAACAAGTGAATTGATATGAATATATATATATGCATATGGATTTTGCCAAAACAGGGGAACATTGTCTAACCGAATATAAATCGAATTCCTGCAACTCAACACTTTGAACATATTTAATTGCTTAAAACTAAAGCAAGCATAAATTCAATTTCTCAATTGCGTCACGCATATTTACGATTTTTGATTAGTTAATTCCAACTAACTTTTCTGTTTTCTTCATTCCTACATTAAGAGAACTCAAAAAGAAATGGGTTGAAAAATAGCGCAAAACTTATGCGCATATGATCCGTTATATTTTGATTAGAAAAAAGAGAAATAGAGTAACATGATGACATAACGGGTGTTGCGTCTGTTTTTTTTCTTCTGCTGTTATTTGACGTAGTTATCATCTGTCTGTTTGTCTGTCTGTCTGTCTGCCTGTGTCTCCCTCATTCAATGACGTCATAATTTCACTATATGCTATCATTAAACGTGTTATTTATTGATCAACTCGACGATATATCTACACACCATACTACTTATATCCTTATCGCTGATTTCGCTACTTAAATCTTTTACTTTGATGTTACTTTTGTTGCATTGAATTCGATCATGGATCGATGAAGGGTAGAGAACCACTGAAAACCAGAGCGGGTACTTATTAGTTTGGGGTTCCAATCCAGGACCTTCAGGTAACCAGGGGCAGTTTACGCCGTCTCTGGCGTAGACGTGATATCCGGCTGGCTATCGACTACCAAAGGGCGTGTGTACTGCTCCGGCTCAGCATTTCGCTCCGTCCTCCTTTATGGCTGGCTGTGAGAAATGGCCCCCATTGAGAGTGGAAGACATGAAAAGCCTGGCTAGCTAGCTAGCTGTCTTTGATCATAGGTGTCTGTCTGGTTTCTATCTCCTGTGTTGGGTGGTATAATAGGGTGAGCAATATTGAGGTTAGGCTTCGGTCGAGTGAGTGTTTGGTGAGTTGGAGGGGAAATCAATCGACGAAACTGTGAAATTACATTGAGATGGTTATGACATGTGATACGTATGCCTAGTCATCGCGTTTCTCAACCTAAGAGCAATGTTATCTGATATAGAGCCAGGCTGGAAAAGAGCTAGTGGTGGTCAATCCAAAACATGGCACCAGTCAATGAAATCCACAACAGTTAGTTTAAGCCACGTAGGAAGGTGTAGACTTCCTGACTGGCTGGTTGGGGTCCTCGGGACAGTAAAAACCAATGACTGGAGACAATTGGTGATATGGCTCAAAATCGTTCTCAATGGTGGCGCAGATGCATCCACTCCTTGTGACTTACAGTACCCAATTAAACTATATTGTTCTTCGTTATTACTATTCCTTTTGTCTCATATCCCTGTTTACTGTCTCTATTATGCATTTCCTTTTACTTTCTTCTCTTGCTTTGTGTGGTACATGGAGGGAGTGTGGCGACTTGAACTGCTGCACATCGGTGCAAAGTTCTATGTTGAAAACAGACAGACAAGGGGCAAGCTTGTGGGGATCATTTAGCCACTGGGACTCGTTTTGGATGGTCTATGAATTCTAACTCCTCTACCAATTCGTCATTTTAGCGCTTACTGCTGAAGACTGACTCAAAATAGGATTAAACAACTGTCCAGTACTCCCTGATTTTCAATGGTGTTGTCTAACTTACATCAATCTATGATTAAACTTGAAACTAACTCTTGAAAATTCCTATTGCCTCTTTGTGTGTGTGTGCATGTGTGTATGTACAATCAGACAGTTGGTCACACTGTGGTGGTAATGTGATACAAACAATGTGTTTCAACGGAATGTTTATCTCACATGTTCCCACAGTTATATACTGCATTAACAAAAAAATACTATGTATATTTGAACATTGTATTTCATGTCGTTTGATGTAAACCAAAATCACACGCTCAGTGATTAGCTAACGATATAAACTGTGTATCTAAATAAATAGAGGTTTGATTAATGAAAAATGCACCTTGGCTTCCGTGTCCTGCCTTCTGTTGTTACATTTGGTGTCGCTGCCTAACGACAAATGGAAAGCCTATGCCCTGCAGTTTTTGGGGAAGGAGACATATAGATCTTCGGGCAGGACTTCGAGGCTGTTGCTCAGTTGAATGGCGTTCAAGATCTGTCAGCGATGAGGCTGTTACTTGGAACGCTGCTGGGTGGCGAAACACTGGCAAATATGAGCCAGGGTCATGCAAACTGCTTCCAAAGTGGGAAGGACCATACATGGTCACTGTGAGACAGGGTCACGTATATACGATCAGAAATGCAAACAAAGAGGAGCAGGTGAACGTCAGCGAGCTCCGGAACTCGATACAGCAAGACAAGCTAACAAAGCCACCAACACCAAGAAGATCGAACCGACTTCAGTCGAAAGTTTTTGATGGGCGTGGGGGGAACGAGTGTGGTGGTGTGATACAGACAATAGGCGCCTACGGAATGTTATTCTCACATATTCCCACAGTTCAATACTGTATTAGCAACAGAATACGATATATGTATTTGAGCATCCTACTTCTTGTCAGTTAATGTAAACCGAAATCACACGCTCAGTGATTGGTTAAAGAATATAAACTATATAGACATAAACAGTGGTTTGATCACTTGAAAATATCGGTTGGCTTGTGTGTCTTGCCTTCTACTGTTACAACACTGCTGTCATCTCCTAAACTCAATCAGCTTTTGGTCATTGCATTGCTTAGATCACTGAAAAGAGGAAGGCAGAGAGAGAGAGGGAGTTTGTGTACTGTTCACCAACTAACTACATTCGATACAAAAGATGTGATTACCCTTGACAAGCTTAGTAATAATTGTTAGGTGTTGAAGATCACTTGTAAAGTGAAATAAATTTAGTATTTTGGTAAATTTGAAAGACGAGATTAAGTTAGACAAAGCAATAAGAAGATATAATCATATGTATTGAATCGTGTATTGTGTATTTGCACACACAACACATTTCGAACAATCTGATCACACACACGGACTTGTCATAGGAAGATGTATATATATGTGAAATTAATAAAGACAATTAAGAGGTGAGAAAATAGACTTAGGTCAAGTTAAAAGGACATATTGAAGGTGAAAATAACAATGAAGATCAATCACTAAACCAAATAACAGAGGTAATAAATAGTACATCTACCCTGACTGGTATCAAAACAAAGTTTACCAAGGAAGGAAGGAAGGAAGGTTTAGTTAGTGTGGTTTAAACTTTCTGATTGTCAACTAGGGCTTCCACAAACTTTAGGATGCACCCTACCTCAAACACATTTTATAGATAGGTTTAGAGGAGGTGTGTAAACATCAATTTTATGTCCTGTCTCCTCTATAATATGTTTCGCAATAGAGGAGCTAGGTCGACGTCTGTTCTCACCATTGATTAATGGGTTCTGGGGATTCTGTTTGCTTCTGGAGCCATTTAGGAATATGCTGTGAAGCCAGCCCTTACTGGCAGAGGTCGATGAGTCCTCCTTTCTATGTATGTGTGTGTGTCCACACGTATGCTCAAATTGGTAAATACAACAGTGGGATGTGATATCATTTTTCGCATGTTCAAAGGGCTTAGATGGATGGATATATTGGCTTCACATTCTCAATTATTACCATGATATTAGCTGCATAAAAAGTCTTTCTGAACAGCAGCGTTCAATCTTTGTCTATTTGTCAAGCTGCTATGATGCCCCATAAAGGGTAGGTAGTTTGATGTACACGTTTTTCTTAGTGACGAGTTAGAGAATGGGTCTTGGTGTTCTCAGATTAAGTTAATTGTTGTGTAAATATGCAGTGATTAAAAAAACAAAAGAATCACCGCATCTAAAAATATATTTAATACGCGTATGTTCGCCGGAATTGTTGCTGACGTCAGTAATATGTCAGGTGTGTTGTGACTAAGTTAGTATCATCATATTTGAAAAAAGTCAATCACAAATATAAACTAGTGTGACGTCCTCAGCACGACATCATCATCATGTGTGCGTGACACAGGACTGAAAATTGATTACAGTGACGTAAATCTATTGCTTCATATGATCAGTTCATTATTTTGCCTTTTCCAATTTTTTCTTCAATATGTCAGTTACTAATTTAGACGAAAGTGAATAGAATTTTTGCTGTTTATTAATGCCGTCTAATTTTAGTCGATTGTAGCGTGATTCAAGAGAATTTTTAGTGTTTTTATTGCAAAGGTTTTGTAATTATCATTCTTTTCAAAAACCTGAGAGAGGAGAGAAGGAGAAATTCAACTTAGAAAATCAATTTGATTAGATTTTTTAGGATCGTATTATTCATCATTGGGCGGCAGCTTCACAATCGACTCTCTCGTGATCTGTATTTTGCTTGAGTGTTGAAAATACCTACAGTATAGATATGATAGAGAAGATTTGTAGCTCAGGTGGATGATTTTGATATGGTTGTGTTCTCTGAGCTGGATAGTTAATTTGCGAAGCTTTCATCGCCCTACTAGGCGACATCTTCAGCGCATACTTCAATTCGTTGAAGTGAGCTTTTAGATTTCTCCACGAGTTTATTAGTCATCTCTCCTAGTGGGTGACCTTGAACGTGACTCTTTGGTTGCTTTTGTGTGTTTTCACACCTTCTAGGTCATTTGTATTGTAATTCATTGTTTCTTTGACTTGAACTTTGACCCTTTGTGTATGAGGTTTCTTTCTTATCGGTTGATAAATTTTGTCTATCTGGATGTGTCTATTAATTGACGATTCACTAGAATAACAGGCAACCTTCTAAACATTCTCTAGCATTCTTGGTGTTTCCTCTGTCTAATAATTGAACACTGGTTGTCCCAGTCGAATTGATGTCCGTGGTTGTCTGTATGTAGTTATATGAGGGAGTGGATATCATGTCTTTTGACGGCTAGCCCTACCATATATAAAGGATATCTCAGAAATTACCGCAAGACTCTTCAAACCTTTAGGAATTGATGTAGCACACAAACTGACAAAATCATTTCACAGCTGGCTACATGTCAACCAAAAGACTCAACAACGAAAGAAGATAAAACCAACATCATCTACAAAACAAGTTGTAACGACTGCGAAAAACACTATATTGGCCAATGTGGATGTCCCCTTCATCTTCGTATCCATGATCATAAACTAGCCGTCAAAAGACATGACATCCACTCCCTCATATCGCCTCACTGCATACAGACAACCACGGACATCAATTCGTGGGACAACCAGTGTTCAAGTATTAGACAGAGGAAACAACAAGAATGCTAGAGAATTTTTAGAAGCTTAGCATTCCAGTGAATCATCAATCAATAGACACATCGAGATAGACAAAATTTATCAACCGATAAGAAAGTAACCTCACACACAAAGAGTCAAAGTTCAAGTCAAAGAAACAATGAATTACAATAAAAATAACCTAGAAGGTGTGAAAACACACGAAAACAACCAATCACGTCCAAGGTCACCAGGAGAGAGGATTAATAAACTCGTGGAGAAACCTAAAAGCTCACTTCAACGAATTGAAGTATGCGCTGAAGATGTCGCCTAGTAGGGCGATGAAAGCTTCGCAAATTAGCCATCCAGCTCAGAGAACACAACCATATCAAAATACCTACAGTATACACTGCATAAGTCCCTGGAAGGTTATAAGTGTCTCGTGTGTGTGTGTGTGTGTCGTGCACCTAGTCCTTACTTAGACTTAGTCCTGACTGGATCTTGTCAATGGTGTTTGTAATATGCTCAACAAACTAGGCGATTTACCGTTGTAGGCAGTCGGATATTAGAATCCACATCTTTTTGTTCTGCAGTCAGAGATATTATCATCACTGAGATTTTCTTGACCACTTAACGCAATGCATTATGTAGTTAAAGATTGTAGGTCGTGTTTTCCATTGTCCCCATTCCTGTTGAATTTCATCTCAGGTGTATTCATTGAATCGACCCTGATTGGGCCAAGTTAAACTTTAAGCCCCACTAACTAACTAACTACCAATGGAGTGCGACCGCACCAATGACCTTGAAATACTCACCGAGCAAGTTAGTGAAACCTGGCAAATAATGTCATCATCAGTAAAATATGCTCAGTGAAGTGTTATGTTATCTATTAAATGGGATATCTGGCAAGTTTCAGCTTAGGTTTGGGAAAGATTAAGTCACGCTTTAAGCCAAGGACAAGTTAGGGTTAGGTTAACCTAATAAAGGCGACATTAGGGTTGGTTCGAGTTAGATTACAGTTATTTATTATTATTATTGTTCCCTTAGGTTCCTAGTGGAACATAGGGCTTCAACTACACGTCTCCACTTGCTTCTGTCTTCTGCTGTACTTTTCACCTGCATCCATGTTAGTCCATACTGTTTCAACTCTTCTTCACACGATCTCCTCCATGTCACCCTTGGACATCCCACTCGCCGCTTCCCTTTCGGATTCCACTCGAGCACTGGCCTGACACGCGATGTCACCCAGCGGCCTCCTCCTCAGCGAGTGTCCAATCCATCTCCACTTTCTCCTGCATATTTGTTGGGGCGATTGGTTCTTGTTTTGTTTGTTCCCATAGTTTCTTGTTGGTGATTCTTTCCGGCGGCCATCTGATCTTGAGTATAGAACGAAGACAGTTGTTGTTGATAAAGGTCTGCAACAGGCTGTTGGAAATGTTCTTTGTGACCCGCCGCTAGGTTTCTGATCCGTATGGAAGAACTGACTGATTTGACGTTTGTATTGAAAATCCGAATTTTGTTGTTGATACAAGCTGAGTGACGAAGATTTCCAGATTGGTTTCAGGTTGATGAATGTGTTTCTCGCCTTTCCGATTCTCGATTTGACATCCTCGTCTGTTCCTCTTGTAGTTGAGACAATGCTCCCTAGATAAGTGAATGAAGTAACCTCTTTCAAATCCCTCCCGTTGATGGTTTAGGGATATTTTCACTTTAGGGTTAGGTTCAGGAAAGATTAAGGTTATTGTCAGAGTTAGGAGACCAAAATAATTACATGCATAGAATGTGGTTAAATTACTTTGTTGATATAAGAATAGAACTTGTGCACTGTGATGGTAGAGTATAATTCCATTGTGGGTAATACAGTAATATTTATTGATGACGTTTCGAGCACAGTGTATGGCCCAGTAAATATTACTGAATAACACTGTGAGACTTTATCAAAATAAATTTTACCCACAATGGAATTTATGCTCTGTTGATACTCCAACCTAAAACTGAGAGCTATTTTTATCACATGTGAGAGGAAGGTATCCTCCGTAACACTTTTCTACAGTTTTTATGCATTTTTTCCATAAATACATGTATTCCATACACAAAAATGTCTCCTTCACGTGATTGGTGCGTTCGAGGTCATTCGGTGATTGATGGTAGTTATTGGCGCTTAAAGTTTAACTTTGCCCCTGATTGACTTTAGCGACCTAGGTTGACTCATTCGTTACTTGGGAGCAATCTCGTCAACTTTAGAGTATGCGGATGATATTGTCCTCCTAAATGTAAAGACGCTAACAAAATGTAGTCTCCTGAACACCTTCAGTGGGATTCTTTGAATATTTAACATGTGATTCATTCCTGTTGAATGTAAGATAATGCTGGAGGACTGGACTACACCAGTTGGTAGCTTAAAGAAAATGTGTGAAGGGGTAGTGTGTTGACCACTTCACTTCACTTATTCGACAATTTGCATCAGCCCCAATGGAGAAATTCAGCTCGGATAAACAAAAAAGGCTCCTGTGGGGCACTTGACACCTGACATCATCTCTGGAGTAGACACGGTATCCGGCTATCGAAAAATAGACGTGTGTACTGTTCAGTAGTTCACTATATCCTCCTTTATGGTTGTGAGAGAGACATTGCCACTGAAAGTGAACGATATGAAAAGGCTGATTGTCTTTGGTCAGAGATGTGTGTGCATTCTATCTCTTCTGTTAAATGGTATGTTAGAGTGAGTAATACCCAGTTTATAAATTATTTAGAATAATCTCGGCGTGTTTAAGAACAGCAAAATCAAAACAAGACTGCTTCTGAACGTTTCGCTGTGTAAGTCACAGGTTCTTCTTCAACAGAATTATTCGTCATCTAACTTACTAACTCAATCTTACTTTAGTTGCTGTCTAATCAACCTTGTTTTTATATTAGATCATTCTTCTATTACCTAATTAATTATCTAAATTTGACAAACCTCATGTACACACACACACACAACTAATTGTATATAAATGCGATTGTACAGCTATGTGAATGAACTCGCCATCGAAAAGAGTCTCTTCGCTGAACGTCTTCTCCTTTTCAAAATATACCGTCAAAAACTACCTAAATTGAAGTGGGTTCCTCTGAAGGTCACTTGTCGGTAGACATTTGTACCAATAGAAAAATGTATAAACAGTCATAATCACATATTTGTAATGACTAATGTCTAATTTTTACTAGTCGATCACGGATGGATATCAGTTAGAGAACCATTGAAAACCAGCACTGGAGTACTGGGAATTATCGGCAGTACGCACCCACTGGAGTTCGAACCCAGGGCCTTCCGGTTACATGGCAAGTTAGCTCGTAGACTATTCAGCCACTGGGACCCAATTCAATGGCTAGCCCATGAATTCTAATTTCTACCAATTCCTGATTTAGCGCGACCAGCATCAACCAATGTCATCGGTGGGACATCCATCCTCATACTTGACTGGATGGACCTCACTGGTCACGACTTCTCACTAGAACTTACTAGAACAGGAAACTCCGTCCTGAAGCAAGTCCTATCCTTACAAACCAGCTATTGAAAATTAATGTCTAATTGTCATATTTACGTATATGTCTGTATGAGTGTGTGTGTGTATGTTGTTTGTTAAGTGGAAAACACATCAAAACATGATAATATTTCATAATACGGTCATAATATAGGATTGAATTTGATTTTTTCTCATCTCTCTTGCTGAATTAGAGTTTGCCATATAGGTGATAAGTTTATCCCCTTCTCTCCTATTCACTACATTCGATGTGGTTGAAATAGACAGGACTGGTTTCAGGAGTCAGCCTCTCTTCATGCATTGTGAATGAATGAAAGCCTCTTCCTAGAATTTCTATTTTGTCGAAATCAATCTTATGTCCAATGTCTATAGCATGCATTGCTATAGCTGATCTTTTCTCTAGACTTTTTAATTCTACTTCATCATTTCTAGGTGGAGGTTTCGTGAGCACAGCCTGTGTTCATTCACTCTGACCTTCACCTGTCTACTGCTCTCCCCTGTTTAGCAAGCTTCACATTCTGAACACTTTATCCTATAGACACAGTTGTGTCATTTTGGGAACCATATCTTTGACAGTCACTCACTAAATCTGTCTCTAGAGAATGAGGGGGCTCGAAATAAACTTCAATATTATTATATGAAGCAAGTATACAGAAAAGTTCTAACATACTTGCAAATTTGTTTTTCCTCATGATGTCAGTTCACAGAAAGTTCCGCAATTAGTGAACAGTGCTCAGAAAATTGCGCTTATATAGTTTTTACACAGGCAGTTCAAGTTTAAACAAAAATAAATGTATGCATACAATGGTAAAGGAGTTACGTAATAAAGACGAGAGATGCGTAAGATGCTGAGTGACTAATAAATTAGGTAACAATGTACTGAGTTCAACTCAAATCATAGAAACAAGAGACAAGCAAAATTACACTATATCAAAGTGAGAGGGGTGAGGTTAAAGCCAAAGATTGCGTAATCAAATGAAAGAGAGACAGGATAAAGAGATCCAGTTACCAGGCAGGGCAAGGAAAGACTAATAACTGCTTCTTTCTGAACACATAAATCTGGTTTGGTTCAAGCGTTTGATAGAAATTGCTTCGGCAAACTTGAGGAGAATCGAGCTTCTTTGTCTATTGATAATTTTAAAGGATTTCACGATTTCCACCTCATGACATCTCCTCGATACGTATCATGAGGGTTTATCAGGATTATTATTATAGTTCTCTAGACTCTCTCCTGTCTACCACTGTGTGGTACACGGAATTTGGTAACTTGAACTGGTGCACTTTTATGCAGAGTTCTCTGTTGAAACTTAGTGAGTCAGCCAGTCAGTCAGTCAGTTAGCATGACGTATAACACACATAAGTGATTGAAATTCAAAATTATCTTTTCTTTTTATTTTGTCTTTTTATTTTTATTTTTTAGGGACTTCTTAGAATTGATTGGTGATATACAAGAGTTGAAAAACAAGGAATACGCTGATGAAGAAACACGTCTACTTAGTCATGGGTAAGTCTCTCTACTGAATAGGAGGAGGAGATAAGTGTTAAATTTTCTACTTATTGGAGTTTTGTATCAGTAAAAAAAGAATAAAGAGTAATATGTGTTTACTTATGTGATGAAATCCTCCTATTGCAGTAGTTTTTCAGCCTGTGTTCTGAATTTTGACAAGGTGTAATGACGGTGAGTTGTCATCTGAACAGGTGACAACTAGTGATGTCCGTGTCAGCGATGCCCACTATCCCCATTTCTATTCAATTTCATCATAGATGTACTAATGTAATTAACCCTAAGTGACTTCAGCGACTCAGGGATTGACTTGTTACCAGGGAACAGTAGTCTCGTTCACTTAGAATATGCAGATGATATAGTCCTTCTAGGTGAAGTGAAGACGCTGACCAAATGCGGCTGAGTCTTCTGAACACCTTTAGCTAGAATCTGCAAATGTTTGGCATGAGATTCGCCCAGGCCGCCAAATGTAAGATGATGATACAGGACTGGACTACATTGACTCCTAGCTTAGAAATAGGGAGTGAAGTGGTCAGTGGAGCGTGTTGACCACTTCACTTATTTGGGAAGTTGCATCAGCCAACGCCAACGGGTTGATCTCTGACAAGTTTACGCCGTCTCTGGCGTAGACGTGATATCTGGCTGTCTGGCTATTGACCAAAGCGCGTGTGTACTGCTCCGGTTCAGCATTTCGCTCCGTCCTCCTTTATGGCTGTGAAACGTGGCCATTGAGAATGGAAGACATGAAAAGCCTGGCTAGCTAGCTAGCTGTCTTTGATCACAGGTGTCTGTCTGCGTTCTGTCTTCCGTGTGTGCTAGGTAGTATAATACGCTGAGTAATATTGAGGTTAGGCCTCTGTCGAGTGCTAGGTGAATTGGAGGGGAAATCAATCGATGAGGCTGTGAAGCAACAACACGGATTGAGAAAGATGGTTAGAAAATGTTTTACGCATACCTATACCTAGCAATTGCCTTCTTCGACGGGCAATGTTAGGTGACACAAGTGGTGTGGTCAAACTGAAACATGGCCTCATCAGTCCATGAAATTCACAATAGTTAGTTTAAACCACGTAGGAAGGTGTAAACTTCCTGGTTGGGGTCCCCGGGACGGTAAAAACCGATGAAGCCTGGAGACAATTGTTGATATGGCTCAAAATCGTTCTCAATGGCTGGCGCAGATGCATCCACTCCTTGTGGAAATTTATAGATAAACTGCCTTTTTTTAGGGTTTGGGTCATATACTGAAATTCGTTGGTTGATTTAGTCCTGAAAAAGGCTTATAGCTGTTTTATGCATTCAAATATATATTCAAATTGTTTTATCACTTTGATACTGGCTTTGTTAATCCAATCGCTTTGAGAAAACCGAGGTTTATATAAGGTTGTCGTATATTCAACGTCCACCCTCCCCCGCCCCAACACACACAAACACACATACCGGTTTTTCTTTGATCTTGACCCGTAAACATTCTGCCCTTTATTGTGATAGGAAAAATATTTGTCCCTTTATGTGTTGTGTGCGTGTGTGTTGTGCATTGCAGATAGATAAATGACGTCTTTTTATTGTCTCACTGGGAATTCATTAAGAGAATTAATTAATTAATTAAATAATTAATCGCTCTAAATTGATTTTTTATTCTTATATGAATGAATGTTTTTCTATCTATAAAAGACCTGAAATACAAATGACATTAATGAAGTTGAAAGTGGCAGGTGAATATGGTCCATCCATACATATATGTAGACCAGATTTGTGATTAGCAATTTTTACACTGATTAAAAATGCCCATTAAAATTCTCAAAAGAATAGACACGGAACAAAGAGTACTCTTTTAGATAAATTCATCATCAGGTTCTACAATTATATATACATTATAATGAATGAATTAGTCTTATGAACGTCTCGCGATATACCAAGCGAGATATTTACGAAGAAATTAGGAAAATCAGTTCAAAGAACTTTTAATGCTGGCGAACTACACGTCTTATTCTCTACACCACCGATGGTGCCACGTCGACTGAAAGATGAAGTACCTAGATTAGCTAGCCACTTCAAATTGTATCTACCAATTCAACTGCGCTTCTGGTGGAGAGAGTTATATCGGCCGTTGTTCTAGGAACTTGATTTTTCGTGCTGGCTCGAGAACATCTCCCACTATGGCTAAGTAAAGGTGTAGTTAAAACTATTAACAGCTCGATATTAGACCATCTGGTGCAAACCGGTCACAAAGCCAGTGTAGAAGAATCCTTCTCTATCATCTACCGGGTACCTAATAAATTGCCAAAATCGTCGAAGCACCGCATGCTCCAAAACAGTAGAGGCTATTGCGATTCGCCTCAAACAACCAGTGCTCTGTGTTCAAAAGAAACAAGTCCAGCCAGCCCCTACTACTGCCCTGGCCAGCTTTCAGTAGAGACTATAAATTCATGAATTTGTAATATTATATTTCCTAATTCTTCTGACATTCAGTTTATTTTATGTTGATGTTGTTCAGCTGTAATCTATCAATACTATTGATTTGATGTTATTTAAACAACATTAATGTCGTTCATAAGACTAATTCATTCATTATAATGTATATATAATTGTGGAACCTGATGATGAATTTATCGAAAAGAGTACTCTTTGTTCCGTGTCTATTCTTTTGAAAATTTTTACACTGTTCGACAACGTGAAATTTCATCATCATGGTGTATTACCTCTGGGAACCGAAATTATTCGCAATATCACAATATTTTTTGATCTGCTTAACACCCTAAGTGGTAATCAATAAAGCAAGCATAAATGCATAAAACTATGTGCTACTGATCGACTGAGATGAGTAGTTGTATACACCGTCTCTGGCGCAGACTTGATGTCCAACTATCAACCAAAGGGCGTGTGTACTGCTCAGGAGTTACTTCGCTCCGTCCTCCTTTATGGCTGTGAGACCTGGTCATCTATCTGTCTGGATTCAACATAGAACTTGGCACCAAAGTGCAGCAGTTCCAGTTGCCACGTTCCAAATAGCACACAAACGTAGACAAGAAAATGAGTGAGGACAATCAATAGAGTTTTGACAAGTATAAGAGTGAAACAGAATGAGTAATCATAGAAAGGGATATGAAAGATTACAGAGACTGAATACATCTGCGTAAGCCATTGACTATGATTTTGAACCATGTCACCTATTGTCTCCAGCCATTGATTCTTAGAGTCCCGAGGGCGAGCCCCAACCCGGAAGTCTGCATCTCCCTAACTAACTCAGTTTAACTGTCAAGGATTTCATGGATTGATGCCATGTTTTTGTTTGGCCACCACTTACTCTTTTCCAACCTGCACCTATATCAGCTAGTAATGCCCGTCCGTCAGGGGAGGCGATGGTTAGGCATGTGAGACCTGGTAATTTAGAGTGGAAGACATGAAAAGCCTGGCTAGCTAGCTAGATGTCTTTGATCATAGGTGTCTGCCTGCGTTCTATCTTCCGTTTTGGGTGGTATAACAAGGTGAGCAATATTGAGGTTAGGCCTCAGTCGAGTGCTAGGTGAATTGGAGGGGAAATCAATTGACGAGGCTGTGAAGTTACGCCGACTGAGATGGTTAGGACATGTGTTACGCATGCCTATTCATCGCCTTCCTCGACAACAGGCAATGTTAGCTGACACAGGATGGATCAAGTTGGGAAAGAGTTAGCTAGTGGTAGTCAAACCGAAACATGGCCTTATCAGTCAATTTAATCGACAACAGTTAGTTTAAACTAGACACGTAGGAAGTTGTATACTTCCTGACTGGCTGGTTGGGGGTCCTCGGGACGGTAAAAACCACAGCATTAGAATGCTCGCCAACCACACAGATGGTCCTGAGTTCAATCCCTGGCTACTGGACAACGCACTCCTTTACCTCACTAAGCCAGTAAATAATAAGACTGGTAAAGAGGGAAGGTTAGCTAGGTAGGAGTCTGGCTAGCAACCTTATCCCGTATAAAATAAACATCACCACTGCTACAGAAACTTCAAGCCTCTAGCTTGAAGCCGTCCTATGTGTCCCACCACTGGGAACGTAAAGGAATGAAAAAAAGAAAATAATTGATGCTCGAAACCTTGTCATCCAGTTGTTAATAATACTGCATCATCACTTTGTATGATATTTAAAATAAACTTATTCAGTATGGAATTACATTCTATCCCAGTGCCTGCCCAAGTTCTACACGGACATTATTCATTTTATCCTTTTGGACAACATATCTTCAGCTTAAATCAAATCTACAATTTACAAATTATACAGTTCTTGATGAGGTACTACTCCTCCTGCTCCTCCTCCTACTACTGATTGATGTGGATGGTATTCAACTATACATGCCAATTAAACACTAGCACAAAACTTTTATGCATTTATGCTTGCTTTCTTAATTACCAGTTTTAACGGTATTCAATTCAGTAGATGACATATTGTGGTCTCGAACTGTTTTTTTTCCTTCACGTTCCCCAGTGGAACATAGGGCTTCAAGCTAGTGGCTTGAAGTTTCTGTAGCAGTGTCTATTTTACAGGATGGGGTTGCTAGTCTCACGCCCAACCTTTCCTCTTTACCAGTCTTATTACTGGCTTAGAGAAGTAAAGGAGTGCGTGGGCCGGCGATCGAACCCCAGACCATGTGCATGGTCGGCGAGCGTCCTTACCGCTAATGGTTTATTGAACTAATTCAAACCTCTGAATTGAGTCAGACCAGTCACATCACTACTGATGGACTCGGCACCAAAAGATCACTACTGAGAAATCTCAGAAGTCAATAATATGGAATAGATGTTTTATGCATGCTGCAGACTATGAAGTCTGATGATGATGATGTTGGTGGTGGTGATCACTCATCATCCAGTTAACGTTGTGTTTTTCAGGTTGAATTGGGTACTGCTGCGGTAGAGGTAGGTCAATCGCGAGCCTGAATAACTCAGTAGTAACGTCGTCTCTGACTGCAGGCGGCACTGGATGACTCGGGACATGAGTTCCTTCAAGGCGGTAGCAGATACGCCTTGTTGACTGGTGGTGGTGGTGGTGTCAACTAGCATGAAACGTAGGTCAGATGGACGTTCCTGTGTCTGGATGGCCTCCAGCTATCTAACACCAACAATTCAATCATAGAGGAAATTTCACTCAGTGATACTTTGCACAGATGTGCAGCCACTCTCCCTCCATGTGTAGCACACAAACCAAGACAAGAGAGTAAAAAGAGATTCAAAACAGAGAGGGAGAGAGAGAGAGATAATAAACAGAAGGGAGGGAGGGAGGCAGTAAGAATACTAATATTGAAGAACAATAGATATTTTTATTAGAATGGTTTATTGAACTAATTCAACCCTCTGTACTGAGCCAATCACCAGTCACATCACTACTGATGGACTCGGCGCCAAAAGATCACTACGATATGGATATAGCCAGCACTACTGCAGCTTGACGCGAGTGGTGTGTACATCTTATGGGCACCACTACCTACACCACCTTCATAAGAAAGAATGCCCATCTTGTTGTTTTTTTTTGTCTTTTTCTCTGCCTTCTTCTATTCTCTGATTCTTAGATTCAATCAGTTGTTTTTTTTGTTTTTTTTCCTTAAAGTATTTTCCCAGAGTATATTGGTGTTCCAGTATTGAGACATTAAAAATAACCAAAATACCTGTTGAAGACCAATAAATAATATCGATTTTATTCTATGTGATATTATTATTATTATTAATGACATCCAATCAGGCTGGCGTCTTCTGCTTCTTCTCCTTCACATTCTTCTCCTTCTTATGAAGCTTCCTCTTCTCCGCATTTAGCCTCTCCACTTTCCCCCGCCCCTTAGTTTCACTTTCACCCTGAGGATATTTTGACTTTATAATCGAGAGAGCGAGAGAGAGAGATAGCGACAGAAACGGAGAGAGGATAACATTAATATTATTTTGGAAGAAAGATGGGAAAACCTCATCAAAGTTTTTATTTTCTCTAAAAAAAAAACAGCATAATAACGAATTGATATATGTATTTATTTATTTATTATTTATCATCCGTGTGTGGACAGTAGATCTGCGTCTGTTGCGTGTTTTTGAGTGTGTGTGTTGTATTGTGTGTGTGTGGTTGGTTGGTTGGAGTGAGATGGTTAAATAACTGTAACCATATATATGCATATATATATATATCCTTTAAATTTCCAAGAATGTGCATACAGCATTATTTGAATATAACACTAATGAATGGTATTCAAAATTCACATGAGAAAAAAACAAACAGCCATCAAATGAAAGTCAATTTTCCTACTCTCCCCACAGGTGGTCATTATTTCTTCATGAGGAGAGAAAAATTCATATATTCATATATATATATATATATATATATATATATATATGTATCTAAGCATTTAACTGATGGTTGTATGACGGTTATTCTCACACGAAATTGGTTTTTTATTTAATTAACTCGATATATATAAATACATAATATCTCTTTGAAATAGTTAGAAATCTCAGAAATCAGAAATGATATGAAATAGATGTTTCATGCATGCTGCAGTTAAGTTGTGTTTTTAGGGTTGAATTGGGTACTGCTGCGGACCTGAATAATTCAGTAGTAACGTCGTCTTTGACTGCAGGCGGCACTGGATGACTCGGGACTTGAGGTTCCTTCAAGGCGGTAGCAGATATACGCCTTGTTGACTGGTGGTGATGGTGGGTGTTAACTAGCACGAAACCTAGGTTGGGTGAGGCTTACTCTGGCTGGATTGCCTCCAACCATCTAATACCAAGAATTTCATCATAGAGGAAAATTCACTCAGTGATACTTTGCACAGATGTGCAGCAGTTCCATCTAGTTGCCACTCTCCCTCCATGTGTAGCACATAAACCAAGAGAAGAGAGTAAAAAGAGATTTTGAGCCATATCACCAATTGTCTCCAGCCACCGCCATTGTTCCTTACCGTCATCGCGAGGACTCTAACTAGCCAGTCAGGAAGTCTACACCTCCCTACTTGGCTGTCTGGTCTGACTTAAACTAACTGTTGTGGATTTGATTGACTGATGAAGCTTTGTTTTGATTTGACCACCACTAGCTCACTCTTTTCCAATCTGATCCATCCTATGTCGGTGGCTAATATTGTCCGTTGTTGAGGAAGGCGATGGCCAGACTAGGCTGGGCAAGTGTAACACATGTTCTAACCATCTGTCTCAATCCGTGTAACTTCACAACGTCGCCGATTCATTTCCCCTCCAACTGACGTAGCACTCAACTGTGGTCTAACCTTATTATAACACCTAAAACACACCGGAGATAGAATGCAGACAGGCATTTCGTATCTTCAACTTTCAATGGGGACCTTGTCTCTCTCACAGCCAGCCATAAAGGATGACATAGCATTCGAGAAGTGATGGTGGGGAAGTGAAAAAACAACAACAACAACAACAAGGGAACTGGTTGTCAAGTCTTGTTGTCAAAGGAGTACTGGAGAGCTATTTTTCGTCAGCTTAATTTGGGATTTACCCTTCAGTAGTACCTACCACTCACTGGTGTTCGAACCCAGGTCGTCCTGAGTTAGCTTGTAGATTATTCAGCTACTTGAATAACCCATGAATTACAACTTCTACCGATTCGTGGTATGTATGAAATGATAAATTTTCGTTTTTGTTTTGAGGATGGATTCATTCTTCTCATACCGTTTTTCTCGTCTTCATCAACCCTTTTGTATAAATTAGTCGGTTTCTGGTGTGGAACATAGGGCTTCAAGCTGGAGTATATGGAGTTCCAGTAGCACCGCTACTTTTTTTACGGGGTGGGATTGCTAACCTCACGCCCAATCTCCCCTCTCTGTCGCAATTATAACCGGCTAAGGGAGGAAGGTAACGGTGTGCGTCCAGTGGCCGGGACTCGAACCCCGGACCACGTCCAGCACATGGTTGGCCAACACACTCGCTTGTTAATTCATTTACACTCATATACTTATTTATTTAAAAGAAAAAATAAAAATTTCCGTTTTCCTCTCTCCTTTTTTTATCAAATTCTTTCTAGGTCATTATCGAAAAAATTATCCTCTGGTCCAGATATAAAAGATTCAACAAAAATGTTAGATTTAGCTTCTACAACAAAAAGTCAAGATGGATTACATGCAACCACAGGGAAATCATTACTGCCTGCAAGTTTAGCACTTACACCCAAGATACAATGTAATATACAATTAAAAGATTTAGAACGTATATGCGTATTGGGTGTTGGCGGTTTTGGTCGAGTAGATCTGGTAAGTTTTTCTATACACTATGTGTGTTGCGTTTTATTGTTTGAAACGACTCTTATACTCACCTTGACATCAGTTCATCTGTGAATTAGAGTACGAGATCATGCAGGCTCATTCATTGATCAAATAAACTGAGTTTGCCTCCTTCTTTTATTTATTATTCCCTTGCCTTCCGAGTGGAACATAGGGCTTCAACAACACATTTCCACTTTGTTCTGTTTTCTGCCGTCCTCTTCAGCTGGGTCCAATTTCTTCCTGACACGATCTCCTCCATGTCACCCTCGCACTAACGACCCACTCGTCGCTTCCCATTTGGATTCCACTCGAGCTATGGCCTGGCGTGCGATGTCGTTCGACGGTCTCTTCAACGTGTTCCCTATCCATCTGCTTTTTCGCCGACATATTTGTTGAGCGATCGGCTCTTGCTCGGTTGGTTTGTTCATCACCAGAGTTTCTTGTTACTAATTCTTTCTGGCCAGCCAGCCATTTGATCTTCAGTATGGAGCCAGCGAAGTGGGCAGCTGTTGATGAAAGTCTGCACTGGCCTGTTGGAAATGCTTTTCGTGACACGCTGGCCAAGTTTCTGACCTGTATATAGAAGAACTGACTTGACATTTGTGTTGAAAATCCGAATCTTGTTCCTTATGTTGAGTGTAGAAGATTTCCAAATTGGTTTCAGGTTGATGAAGGTGTATCTTGCCTTTCCGATTGTGGCTGGCTGGCTTTGACATCTTCTTCCGTGCTGTCACCTGTAGTTGAAACGATGCTGTCTGCCTAGATAAGTGAAGGTGGGAGGTAACCTCTGTTAAATCTCTCCCGTTGAAGGTGATTGGTGCTGGTTGTTGTTGCTGTTGATTGGTTATTTTCATCACCTCTGTCTTCTCTTTGTTCACCTGGTGCCCTGTCTTCTCTGCTTCTTCAGACAGTTTGTTGGTTTTCTCTTGCAAGTCTTCGAGTTTGTGTGACATTAGACATAAATCATCCACGCGCGAAATCCAGATCTTCTAGAGTCTTCTTATCGGTCGTCCAACGTATTCCTGACTCCTCACTCCCAACGCACAGTCTGACGCATAATCCATTCAGCCCACCACAATTAAGAATATCACCCGTCATAACCAGAAGGTCCTGCTTTCGAACACTGGTGGTGGGTGTGTACTGATGAAGAGTCCCAAACTAGTCTGACTAAACAGTTGGTTGTCCAGTACTCCAGTGCTGGTTTTCCAATGGTCCTCTAACCAACCGATGTCAGCTCATCATGATGAAATCCTCCAACCAATCAAACAAGCAAAATCCCTACAAAACCAATACTTGAAGATCTTCTTGCTGTTATTCAGAATTCGGGTAGTTTCAACTGAGTCGGTGCTCTAAGCTGAATCAAACCGGATACACCACTGATGAGTTCTGCCTGTCACCGAGTGAAATGGCTTTTCAGTGTTTAGATCACTTCGATGATCTGTTTCGCTGGCTGGCTGGTTAGTACACTACTGGTTGATGTGGGAGGTATTCAATTACTCAAACAGATCCATCGGTTGTAGTAGTAGTATAACAGCAGAAAGCAAGACACGGAAGCCAAGGTATATTTTACACTAATCCAGCCGCTGTTTATATATCTAATACAGTTTATATTCGTTAACCAATCACTGAGAGTGTGATTTTGGTGTACATTAAACGACATGAAAGAGAACTATGGGAACATGTGAGAATAACATTCCTTTGGCACCCATTGTCTGTATCACACCACCACACTCGTTCCCCCCGCCGTCAAAAACTTTCGAATGAAGTTGGTTCGATCTTCGTGGTACTGGCGGTTTTGTTAGATTGTCTTGTTGTGTCGAGTTCCGGACCTAGCTGACATCCACCCGCTCCTCATTGTTTGCATTTCTGATTGTATTTACGTGACACTGTCTCATGGTGACCATTTATGGTCCTTCCCACTCTGGAAGCAGTTTGTATGACCCTGGCTCATATTCGCCAGTGTTTCGCCACCTAGCAGCTTTCCCGATAGCAGCTTCGTTGCTGACAGATCTTGAACGCCATTCAACTGCACAACCTCGAAGTCTTGCCCGAAGATCCATATATCTCCTTCTTCAAAAACTGCAGGACATAGGCTTTCCATTTGTCAGCAGGCAGCGACACCATGTGTGCAACAACAGAAGGCAAGACGCGGGAGCCAAAGTATATTGTTCATTAATCAAACCTCTATTTATTCAGATACACAGTTTATATCGTTAGCTAATCACTGAGCGTGTGATTTCAGTTTACATTAAACGACATGAAATAGAGTGTTCAACTATGCACATAGTATTCTGTCGCTAATGCCGCATTGAACTGTCGGAACACGTGAGAATAACATTCTATTGGCACCTATTGTCTGTATCACACCATCACAGTAGTAGTATGTACCTTCACTTGGCTAATTGGTTCTCTTATCCCACGGATGAGTTGAACTTAACCATTTGCTTTATTCGTCTGATTAATTAATTAATTATCGATTCATTTGAGTTTAAGATACAATTTATTGAGTGTAAATACTTCACTTATTGATTTAGTTGTTAGATAAACTATTTTTGATATTTTTTTCGCATGAAAAAAAGAAATAAATAAACAATTACATGATACTTTGATAATGATGAACTATGTAACACAAACACACACACAAACACACATAAATATCTGTTTGAGAAAATTAAAATTAAATTAGTGCCTTTGATAAATTTGAATAAGGCATTTAGAAGACAAATTTCGCCGCAAGATGATATGGTCATTCCGTAGTTTCTGCACAACCGCTTTACACAACCAACATGGTTAACAATAATAAAACAAAGTTCATGACTCAGTTATATAGAAAACAAAAGTACATACTGATGACCAATCATATTTAGATAGGTCATGTAGTCCATGGTAGGCGAAGATTGAAGTCGATTGTTTTTTGTACACACAGTTTAGAATGTATGTGATTAATCCCCTGAGTGCTTCCACCTTCAATAACCAACCTTGAATTAGAGTTATGTGATGAGATAATTGTGAAACAGTCATTAATATTGATTTTGTGACCTGACATTAATAAGTGTTTTGCAATGGATGATGCTGGATTTCTATTCAGATTACTCGCATTGGGATTTTCTATGTGATTTAGTAGCCATTTTGGAACATGTTCTTTTCGACGACATTGGAACATTCTGTTGGTTCTAGCTATATAGGTGTCACCGCAGCTGCAGGTGAACTTGTAGATACAGTTCGAAGTAGAGTCCACAGAATTTCGTCCTTTAATCGTGTAGGTACAGGGATGGAAAATGTTCGGGAAGTGAGAAAAAGAGATGTGGCGGCGGCGTAGAATGTGCGTTTGATGGCTGACCGAAGTCTTTGAGCTAGCTGTCAACTGCATAATCTGGTCACCCTTGAATAATGGTAGGTTAATAAAGATACATAGCTTTCTTTGGTACAGAAGCTGTCTTTTCGAGATGTGGTCTATCCTTACTACTGTGACAATTGATAAAGTAAGTTTTCTGGATAACCATTAGCTAATAAAACTGAATGTATATGTCGAAACTCATCCATCAGTGTGTCACTCGGGCCCTTGAGAACAAACATTTCACTAGGGAACGTTTATACTGGATAGGAACAAAACTGGTGAAATGAAGATATTGTCCACTCCATATCTGTTTACGCGAAAATATATCGCTGAATCGTTCCATCATCTCTCTTGGTCATTGTAATATTGAGGAAACCGAGTTTGTTATTCGATTCGAGTTCGGAAGTCACTCGGATATTTGGATGAATATGATTAAATAGGGTAATAAAGTTTTCAATAACCACAACAGTGACCATTATAATAATTTAAAACAATTAGTTCCCATTATGGATTTAGATAAAGTAGTAATAAGAAGACGTAATTTGTCTGAATCGTGTATTGTGTATTTGCACACACAACACATTTCGAACAATCTGATCACACACACGGACTTGTCATAGGAAGATGTATATATATGCGAAATTAATAGAGTTAAGAGGTGAGAAAATAAATTTAATACATATTGAAGGTGAAAATAACAATGAAGATCAATCACTAAACCAAATAACAGAGGTAATAAATAGTACATCTACCCTGACTGGTATCAAAACAAAGTTTACCAAGGAAGGAAGGAAGGTTTAGTTAGTGTGATGACGAATTGTTGAACGCTTTGATCGCATAAAAAGGTGGTTTAAACTTCCTAATTGCCAACTAGGACTTCCACAAACTTTAGGATGCGCCCTATCCCAAACACGTTTTATAGATAGGTTTAAAAGACGTGTGTAAACATCAATTTTATGTCCTGTCTCCTCTGTAATATGTTTCTCAATAGAGGAGCTAGGTCGATGTCTGTTCTCACCATTGATTAATGGGTTCTGAGGATTCTAATTGCTTCTAAAGCCATTTAGGAATATTGCCTTATCTAAATAATAATAAGGATTTGTAGGGATTTTGTTTATTTCAATGTAGGTTTTGTCACCTACCATTACCAGTTAGAGAATCATTGGAATCCAGGGTGTACTGCGAGTGCATTTGTTTCGTCCCATTTTAGGACTATTCAACAGCGTGCACCTACGACCCAACCAAGGATCGGACCTGAGAGCTTCAGATCACAAGGACAGTCTGTTAATCATTCGTAGCCACCTGTTCTAGAATTCAAGGGCCCATGAATCCTTACTTCTATCAATTTGTGATATACCTCTACTGTACACCAGTGTCTTTGATGAATACATCCTTATTGACGATGACATGGTGGATCCCATTGGCCACCCACGACTTCTCGTTACAACTTTAGAATATTATACATCCAGCAGTCACCAATGAGCTGGAGATTGATCCTTAGATTATAGATTTTGTAGCGATTTTTGGTTAATCGATTAATAATTCTCTGACTGATGTTAGCTGGTAATGACATCTACAGTGAAAATAATAATAATAATAACAATAACGACTCAAGCATCTTTAGTTCACTTTTAATAAAAGTAATGAGCTATATCTGTTGTGTAAGGCCTATCTGGCCTATCGAGAAAACCTCGATAGGTAGAGTGGAACTTGAACCCTTGATCGAGTGGGTTATATAACTTGCTCTATTATTATTTTTAGATATTAATATATTAGTAATGATATAGCCGCTAGTACAACCTAGCAGACTGCTAAGCAATATGAACCTAATATATGCTGGCCAATACTACTCTGATCACTACTCACATAATAATTTCAACCACAATGAAAAAAATGTCACTAGGCAGGCGAAAACAAGACAACCTTCACTGTTTCAAACGGGAAGTCAAAACACTTCACTGTGTGGCTTGTGTTACTGATAAGATTTATCAGTAGTATATAAAAAGACGTTCATCTTGGCATAAAAAAATCAAATAGCAGGGAGGTAGATTTGATGTCAGAGAAAGCAAAGGATACAGCGTGAAAGGAACACAAAGAAACACTCACAATACGAAGGGAGGGCAGAAGTAGCAGAACACCACGGAAGATCTGTGCAAATGGTGATTTTAGGCGATAAGGTGTACATGATTTCCCCATATAGAGGAACGAAACTGCAAATAAACATTCCTATACCAATTTAATTGGTGGATGGTGACTAGCAGTGGAATCCAGAATAAAGCGCATTTCGTCCTATTTGGGACTCGTCAGATGGATGTACCTGCATTTCCCAGTGAGTGATGATGTTCCCACCGAGGCTCGAACCTAGTGCCCATAGTTTCAAACGCCACGAGAGCCACCTCTTGTGCGACGGGTCACTGGGGAATGCAGGTACATCCAGTGACTGACGAGTCCCAAATAGGACGAAATGCGCTTTATCCTAAATTCCACTGCTAGTCACCATCCACCAATTAAATTCTAATTAAATGCCCAGACATCGTCGAAGCATCTGCACAAGAAGCTGCCGACATGTCAACCTGAGTGAGACCGAGCACTTCGGTCCAATCAATCGACGGGAAAATCCTATATCAAGTCTTCGTCTTCTACTGTTACAACTGTGATGTTGAGTGACTTTGACAGACACTAGATTTACGGATAAGTTCAAAGAGTTAGCAACCAGTGTGGAGAATACAAAAGGTACTATGAGTACGCGATAACTACAAAATATAGTTATTTTAAGCTTATAGTCAAAAATTAGGCAAGATTAGGGAGGGGGGGGTAAATAACAAACTGTTAGAACTCACTTACTTGGTACAGGACTTTCTGACATATCAGGCTGTGGCCCACATTTACTGTGTGCATTTGCCCAGGTTGAAGTAGATGGAGATGGGTTCGAACTTGAGACCTATTCACTGACTCAGAGTCACATCTCTACATATAACAAGTGACTACAGGACTTATCTGATTCATGAACTGGTGACAGACAGTTTTTGGTTTGACCACGTCTAACTCGTCTCCAGTGTAATTACTACGTCAGATAACATTACTGAATTAGGAAGGTGATGATTTGGCATGTCATTTCAGTCGATATATCTTCACAACTCACGTCCCTCTCTACCTAACACTGTACGCCTAACTTCAATATTATTCTCTATATATGTTGTACCAATTAATATGGGAGATTGAACGTAAACATATGTGATCCATAGACAACTAGCCTTTTCCTATCTGTCATTCTCAATGGTCTTCATGTCTAACAGCCATAAAGAGAGGACGTCCATTGTTCGGTAGCCGAATGTCACTTTTACGCCATAGATGATGGCGTAAGCTGTCAAATGTCATACTAGCCTTTTATATCCTTTCTAATAATAATAATAATAATAATAATGATTACGTAATTCTATTTTCTGAATATTATTCAAATTTATCCCGCTATCTACTATTCACTTGTGACATTTTATTATTATTATTACTTTGCAGGTGACATTAGCCCATGACAGAACTCAAGCCTTCGCTTTGAAACGCTTACAAAAGGCGCATATTGTACAGACACGACAACAAGAGCATGTTTATTGTGAAAAGCTTATTCTATTGTCAGTCTCATCACCGTTTATTTGTCGGTAAGTCAGTCAATAGATAATGTGTGTTATGTAATTGATGAATTTTTATTTTAAAAAAAATATCTTTTGTAGTCTTTATGTTTGACAAGATCGATGAAATCGCCCCTCTGTAAGTGTGCGTATTTGTCACTGTATGTATCTTGATAAATTCAATAGGCTAAGGAAGGATATATGGGGGTGTAGGTAGGCTTCATGTGTGTTCTCAAGGAACTAACCACGACCCTGTTGTCTAACAGATATGCAGAAGGAAGTGGAAATGGGTTGTGGACATACACTGAGGAGATCATTGATTGGAACTACTGACTCTCCAGTTGACAATTTTGATAGTCCACATCCATTCCATCTGCTCTCGCAGAGATACCCAGCGCTTCTAAGCCATATCTACGCATTTCTTTGGCTACCTGGGCAGCCTTCCCAGCCCAGTCTCGTATATTGTACGGACATTCCACGTCCCCATTCTTCTTCTTCTTGCTTTCATCGAGAGAAGACACATGGGCTAGCTAGCTGGCTTTCACCAGCCAGCCCGCTGTGTCATTTCGCCTCTCCGATTCGAGCGAAGAATAAGATTGTTGTTATTTGAATTTTTTGTATTTTTAATATATTTTTTGCGCGTTGAAGTTTCTCTGGCGATTTGATAGGTTTAGTGGTGTGGGATTGCTAGCCCCTGGGCTTGGGACTGGCTAGAAAACAAGCAAGCTAGTTAACTAGGCGAGCTTTGGTGTCAGAGGTGATGACATGGAGGCGATCGTGAGAAGAGGAGATGAGAGATTATGGTCAACCGCGGAACCAGCTGAAGAGGACGGCAGAAAACAGAACAAAGCAGGGATGTGTTGTTGTTGAAGTCCTATGTTCCACTCGGAACCCAAGGGAATAATAACAATAATAATACACGTCGAGAAAGCTCTCAAGTGGAACGTCAATAGGGAACGATGACTTGGGTGCAGTGGCTCTTTGAATGATTTGGAGGAGATCGTGTGATGAGGAGACGAAAGCTTATAGGTGGTCTCCGAGCCAACTAAAAAAGCCATTTGGAACCAAATGGAACAAAGCAATACGTTCTCAGTTACTTCATATCTTAAGAAACTTCTTTAGTGTGATGATTGATCGGAAATATTTTAGAATTTTATTTAAATTTAGAATTAATTAACCGATGCATAGTGTAATACTACAGTACAATGTGAAGTGTGTTCACGCATATATCAAAAGAATGTTTAAATCTCTCATTAGCATTAATATTGATTTAAGGTTATCAATTTCGCATTGTGTTTTTTCTTCTGGATGGTTTGTAATTACTTTTCAACAGGGTGAGCTATCGTTTGTGTTCTCCTTGTTTTTTTTTTTGCTTTCCGAGTGGAGGGAGCATCACGACTTTGAGTTTTGAAGTTGCCAGCCTCACACACAGTCCTCACCTCCTCTCTTTTCCAGGCTAGAGTAAACCAGGAGAGGTTTGGAAGTGCGTCAGACAGGTGTGCGCGCGGGGTATACAGCCCCAACCTTGCTCGTGGTTGGCTAACATCCTATCACATATCCTTTGTATCCATTCACACTTATTCCTCTTATAATCTTACTACCATATCTTGTCGTTTGGTTTGGTTGTTTGAGCTGAGAAACAGCCAACTATAGTCGTTATTTAGGTTATTAGGAGAAATCAGTTTATGGAGAGTCTTACAACATTCAGAATAGGTAATTCCTTTTTCTCCTTTGATGTGACAAAACACTGCAAGCGCGATAAACAGCATAGCAAGAAGAGTACACAGACCTAAAAAGTATCTATCTTCCAGCTGTGTCCCCCCCCCCAGTCGAGAATAAAAAATAAACTAAAGATCAGATGGCCAGAAAGAAAAGGATTAGTGTTAGGAGGGGACAAGCTTCTTTGTTAACCATGAAGTCGTGTTTTTATGCATATACACTGACATAGATAACCTTGTGGTAAGAGCTGACTGCGAACAAGCCAAAAATTGTAGACAACAATTTACGTCAATGTTCACATTCCCGAATCAGAGGGTCATGAGAAATAAAAAACAATAACAAAGCTTAACCTTAAGAAAATCACCAGCCAATCACAACGGAGTTAAAGTGTGGAAATATGATTCGCAGAAATATGGCTTAACTTTCTGAGAGACGGTCACATGCAAAACAGAATAACCTTTGGTGAGCAAAACAACCAATCAGAAGAGGTTGCTTCTTCGCTAACAATAATGCACATAAAAATCTATAAGTATCTGTTGATTTTCTCAATGAAAGATCTGTTGCCTGACCCTTGTCTTCTGTCATTACAACCTTATTGGACAGTTTCGATTTGTTTATTTATGGCATAATTTTCTAAGAGTTTGTAAATATATAATAATTAGCAAGTATTTTGTCCAACACAGAGTTGTCATCCCCGGTTATCACTTTTCCCAGTCTGACTTTTGTGTATCTATGTGTGTGTGTGTGGGGGGGGGGAGATAATATTTTCAAGTGATCATTGTTGATGATAATGTCGTGTTCTGGAAACACTCACTGTAGTCAAGTTAGATGACGACAACCACAAACCCCAGTGTATTACTCCGTCAGAACAATAAGACTGCTTGTTTGTGTGTGTGTGTGTTTTCTGAAATCGTTCTACATGAATAAACACACTATGTATTCATCGTCATGTTCAAGACACCACAGGTTTAACTTCTTTCATGTAATCAATTATTTTTAAGCCGTCTTATTTACGATTTTGGTTACCAGTGAAATCCAGGATGATAGGAATAGGATTCGGTTCTCAATGGGAAAACAGCAGCTACATCCAGCTGGTGAGTCCGGGATAGGACGAAATGCATGTCCTGCATCCCACTGCTAACCAATGCCGAGAAAGTGACCTAAAGTTAGTAATCATGAAGCATCTGTCCAAAGATCCCAAACATGTAAATAAGAGGTACAGCGTCGGTGGCACAGAGGTAGAATGCTCGCCAACCACGCCTCATGTGGTTCGGGGTTCGACCCCTGGTCACTGGACGACGCACTCCTTTACCTCGCTAAGCCAGTAATAAGAATGGTGAAGAGAGAAGATTGGGCATGAATGACACTAGTAACCCTATCCCGTAAAAATAAACACCGCTGCTATTACCGAAACTTCATAACTCTAGCTTGAAGCCGCCCTATGTTCCACTACTGGGGACGTAAAGGAATAAAAAAATATATCAATTGGGAGTCACAAGTATAATAAAAATAATAAAGCCTTATTTCAGACAATATGTGAACATATGGTACAAAAATTTTCAGCATATCCAGTTCCAAAATACTTTTTTTTTCATACAGGATTTACATGCAGAAGTAATAATCTGAAGGATATGTCTTCATTTCGATGAAGCATTGTACAGCGTTTACTTGGAAGCAAGTTAAATCAGCGGCAATTTCATGTATAAGAGGTCATTTGATATAACTGGACGATTAAAACAATGATGAAATTAAGTATTTTGATGGAGAGCAATTTCTGTAGCCCAGCGATTTAAACAAGCCGCCTTATGAATAAACTACAATAAACTATTTACAGATTATGCGTTTCATAGGGCTTTGAATCGATTTCAATGCAGATTCTATCACAACTCAACATCAGTCAGAGGATTGTGGTGAAGCAAGTAACACTGGGCATGGAAATCCCCACAAATTTCAAAATTTGAATATCGATCCCCAGCTCATTAGTGACTACTGCATAGGTGGTGTTCTAACGTTCTAATAGGAAGTCGTGATCAGTGTGGTGCACCGTGCCAGAGTGAGGTGACTGATCATCACTGGCACCGGTTGCAAGGAAGTTAAAATATACACGACACTCAATTCCAACCCAGTGGCTGATTGGTCAACAGGTTGGCCTCCTAACTCGAAGGTTTCTGAGTCCTGTTTTCTCTATGGGGGTAATGAGCGCGTACTGCTGACGCGTCCCAAACTAGGAGTAGCCCTCTTTCCAGTGCTCTCTGACTGACTGATTTACTGATGATCAGGAGAGCTTTGTGTGCTTTCGGGTGTGTGTGGGCTGTTATTACTTCCCAGCTGCTCACACTGTGAAGGTTGATTTTTTCCCTGGGGTACCTGAAATGGAAGGGGTATTAGTATTGTGTAACCGCAAAGCCCTTCGGACAATTACTTGAGGCTGGTCATATATGACCTGTTTGAAGTGTCTTTTGGTATTGTCTTCATATTAAGATCTTACAACCGGCTATGGAACGCCTCAAGATAAGTCGGGATGTACAATCTCCAGGGTCAACCTTTTCTAACCCCTCTCTGCAGAGCACACAGGCAGCATTCCTGACATCCTTACTGCTCCGCCCAACATTTCTCTAATTGGTGTTGATTCATGACAAAATCTGCGCTGAAATTAACTATTTAGCTTTGATTGTTTTTGATTGATTACTGTTTCAAAACTGCATATCCTACACAAATTTCCTAAGGATGTTACATCTTGTTTTAACACCGCCTACAACGTTGGTTTTGTAAGGGTTGGATTTGTTTTTTACGAGTTGATCACGGATTGATATCAGTTAGAGAACCATTGAAAACCAGGGAGTACTGAACAACTGTTTCATCCTAGTTTGGGACTCTTCGGCAATGCGCACCAACTGGGGTTCGAACCCAGGACCTTCCGGTTACAAGGCAAGCTAGCTCGTTTACCATTCAGCCACTGGGACCTGATTCAATGGCCCACGAATTGGTAGTGTGGTGAGAGCTGTTTACTAGCCAATTGGTTGACAGTAATTGAGGTCAATGTTTATGTATCAAATATTAGTCATGTTGTAGTGAGAGATGGTTGCTAGCCAAATTGGTTGACAGTAATTGAGGTCAAGGTCAAGATGGACAGGCGGATACAGTTAGCATATAGATGAACTGACACAGCCACAAGAGATGCAAGGTTAACTTTGTGTGAGAAACAACCAATCAACAGACTGTATTTTCTACTAACATTAACCTACAATAATGTACATCAAAATCTATAAATATGTGTTGATTTTCCGTAATAAACGTTCTGTTGCCTGGCCCTTGTCTTCTGTTGTTACAGTAGAAGTTAGAGTTCTTGGGTTAGTCATTGAGGAATCGGGTCCCAGTGGCTGAATGGAATACGAGCTTGCATTGTAGCCAGAAGGTCCTGGGTTCAAACTCCAGTGGGGTGGATGTGTACTGCCGACGATTCCCAAAACTAGGATGAAACAGCTGTCCAGTACTCCCTGACTGGTTTTCAATGGTTCTCTAACTGATATCAACCCGTGATCAACTCGTAAAAAAACGTGTAGGTATCCATTAAGTTATTCTCAGTGGGTATGTGCTGTTGAACAGTCCCAAACTAGACTGACGAAGCATCTGGCTGTCCAGTACTCCACTGGTTCTCTAACTGATGTCAACTTGTGTTCAAACCAGTAACATTAAAGACTTAACAACAAGCAGTTACATCTTATAGGATAGTAGGTCATTTGTTTGCTATACATATATATCCGTCTGATGCAAAAAATACTTAAACCCATATTCACTTAATAAAAGTACTTTAGTGTCACATTCATAAATCTGTTAACCTTGAACCTTGTGTATTTATTGATTAATCATTATGTCCTTGTCAAATCTTCAGAATATTTTATGATGTGTAGACTTAAAATGACCTGAAATCCCTCCCCACCCCACCTTGTTATAAATGTAGGCCATGCATAACTTCAAGGTTGGGTTTTGTTATGAACTGGAATTTATTAGTGGTTACTTACTTTTAGGTGTGGATTTTGATGGAATGCTTGCTTCCATCGAATTGGTTTGTAGGCATTCTATTTGTTTCAGGAGTGAGGATGGAGTAGTTCCCGCCGATGATGACATTGGTTGGTGGTGGGTCGTGCTAAAATCACGAATTGGTAGAAGTTAGAATTTATGAGCTGGCCATTGAATGGAGTCTGAATGGTCTACGATCTAGCTAGCCTTGTGCTCGGAAGGTCCTGGGTTCGAAACCTAGTGGAGGGTGCGTACTATGAAGAGTCCCAATCTAGATCTACTGCTGGTTTTCTAAGGTTTTCTAATTGATATTGTAACGACACAAGACAAGGACCAGGCAACAGATCGTTTATTGAGAAAATCAAGAGATATTTATAGATTTTTATTTACATTATTGTCAGCGAAGAAACAACGTCTTCTGATTGGTTGTTTTCTTGCTCAGAGGTTATTCTGTTATCTCTTTTTGTGGCAGTTTCTCAGAAAATCAAGCCATATATCTGTGAATCATATTTCCACACTTTAACTCCACTGTGATTGGCTGGTGATTTTCTCTCAAGGTTAAGCTTTGTCATTGTGTTTGTCTTCTCATGACCCTCTGATTCCGGAATGTGAACATTGATGTAAATTGTTGTCTACAATTTTGGCTTGTTCACAGCCAGCTCTCACCACAATATCACTCCGTGGTCTAACCTGAAACACATAGAATCCCTACAAATCAATTCTTGAAAATCAATTAAATAAAATTAATTAGATTTTCTTTTCATTTAAATCTTCAATTAGCACCATATACACTTGAATTCAATTAGTAATTACCTAGTGAAGAGAATAAAATGCATGAGAAATGGTATAAACTTTGGAAACAAAAAAAAGAAAAAAAACTCCAGTATTTAATACTTCCTATTTTCTTTCTAACAACTCGTCAAATCTATAGATACATTTGTTCATTTCATTTTCATGCAACAGATATTGTACTACTAGTGACTGGGCTTATGGAAGTGTGTGTGTGTGTGTGTAAGGTTATTACCTCCCGACTACCTACAGTGTTTAAGTTGATTTCTTCTCGAGGTACCTGAAACAGAAGCTGCACTGCATTAGGGTTGCGTGAACACGGAATCCAGGAGATGACTGCTTGAGATCTGTTTGAAAAGTCATTTTTGGAGTTGTGTCCTTGTGAAAACTTTACCACCACGGTTGCAGACCATCAGAAAGGCAAGTCAGGATGTATAGTTTTTGGGATCAACAATTCTTAGCCGTCCACGCCCATCCCACTCCGCTCTACCCACAGCAGAGAGGTGACATACCTAGTTTGTTGGTCATGTGAGGGATGGGATTGTTAGCCCCACGCCCAAAACTTCCCTTTTGGACGCTTAAGCTAGGTTTAGGAGTGAGGATGTTGGTTGGGGATCCAGTCGGAACTACGCTGAATGGTTGGCGAACATTCTACCGTTGAACCATCAGCACATGTATAACAATAATATCTGGTTATGCAGTGGAATTGTCACTCGACTGCCTACAGAAAATGGACCAGAGTTTATCTCTAATTGAGACAAATTGAGACATTACGAAATGGTCGCGCCATATTGTGCGTGAATTGGCAGAAGTTAGCATTCATGGACTGAATGGCCATTGGATCGGGGGTCCCAGTGGCTGACTAGTCTACGAGCTAGCTCGCCTTGAACCTCGGTGGTTGCGTACTGATGACGGGTCCCGAACTAGGCTGACGAAACAGCTGTCCAGTACCCCAGTGATGGTTTTCCAATGGTTCTCTCACTGATGTCAACTTATGATCAAATCTGTGATTAATCTTTTACTTCTATATCAAATAAAGATAACAAGCATCGCCTTAAATGATTGTTTGCTATCCAGTCCACACAAGTAATCTTTCTCTGTTTCGTATTATTATTATTACTTTCCCTTTTTTATATCTGTTAATTTTTTAAAATCAATCAGTTGTAATAAGTCAGATAAAAAACATAAAAAATGGTAGTAATTATAGAGTGTGTATCGAGATACTAGCAAAAAAGTGTGATGCATTGTTGGTTCAATGATGGGAATGCTCACCAACCTCCCATGTGATCCGGGTTCGATTCCCGGCTGATGGATGCATTCATTCCTAAACCTAGCCTAGCAGCAGGTAGTAAGACCAGAAGACAGTGAGAGAGAGAAAGAGTGAAGATTGGGCGTCAAACTAGCAACCCCAGCTTGTGTAAAAAAACACCACCACCACCGCCACTAAAGCTTCAAAGCTCACGTTGATCACATCAGAATATGTGGCACCAATCGATTAAATCAATGATTGATTTATCTGAGCCATGTGGATGTAGACTTCCTGATGGTTGTGATCGTTGAGTAATGAAGAGTTAATCAGTCAGTGTGCATGGAGGCGTTTAATTAGCATTTGAAGCATCAGTAGCAGTTGTGCTTTTTATTTTACATGGTGAGGTTTCCAGTCTTACGTGCCCAACCTTGCCCTCCTTACCACCGGGCTTACTAACTGCTTAGCACGAGGTTTAGTAGTGCGTTGGCTGGGAATCGAGTCCTGAATCACTGATGCAGTTTCAGTACTCTTCATCAAATTATTCTGTCTCTGTCTGTCTGTCCGTTTGCCTGTCTGTTCTCTCTCACTGTGACAAATATCCGTTCATTTTAGCAATGATTACAATACTCTCTGCCATTTTCTTTTATTGATGTGTGTGACACTTTGAACAGTTTAATGTCTATACAAGAAATATCTACGTTGATCTGTATGTCTGTTTCTGTCATTTATTTCACTTACATTAAGGGAAATTGTCATGCTATAGCTGGTCCAATACCAATGGTATAATAGAAGTGATGTGACATATTACATAACAACTACTGATTTATAAGAATGCTAAATGTATCTGCTCTTCAAGTAACGTTGTCATCCTGTGTGTGTGTGTGTGTGTAGCTGTGTTCATAAAAGTGTGTCGTATAGCTGATGTCCGATTCTTTTTAAAAAAAAAACTTCATAATGATATCTAAAGCAGTCATTTACTGATGGAATCCATGACATCTTTTTCTCATGTGACCTTATATCCAATCAGAGAGAAAGAGAAGGTTGTTCAAGTTCTCATACAACATTAAACATTCACTTGATCACGAAGTTTAAATTTATCTTTTGAAATAAGTTTTTGGTGCATAAACACAGACAGGGCATTGTCATAATTATAAACGTGTTGTTGTTTGAAAGAATCAGTGTCAACTAAACAAACAAACTATTGAGAATTTAAGAAATCTTTTCCTCTTCTAGAATCTTTTCATCTTGAATTCAGATAATTATTGACCTTTAAACACCAATAACTACCAATCAACGAACGACCTAGAACGCACCAATCACGTGAAGGAGACATTTTTGTGTATGGAATACATATATTTATGGGAAAAAATGCATGAAAACTGTATAAAAGTGTTACAGAGGATACCTTCTTCTCACATGTGATAAAAATAGCTCTCAGTTTTAGGTTGGAGTATCAACAGAGCATAAATTCCATTGTGGGTAAAATTTATTTTGATAAAGTCTCACAGTGTTATTCAGTAATATTTACTGGGCCATACACTGTGCTCGAAACGTCATCAATAAATATTAGTGTATTACCCACAATGGAATTATACTCTACCGCAGTGCACAAGTTCTATTCTTATATCAACAGAATAATTTAACCACATTTTATGTATGTAATTATTTAGGTCTTCTAACTCTGAACCAAACCCTAACGTGGAAATATCCCTAAACTAACTGTAATCTAACTCGAACCAACCCTAATGTCGCCTTTATTAGGTTAACCTAACCCTAACTTGTCCTTGGCTTAAAGCGTGACTTAATCTTTCCCAAACCTAAGCTGAAACTTGCCAGATATCCCATTTAATAGATAACATAACACTTCACTGAGCATATTTTACTGATGATGACAGCATTATTTGCCAGGTTTCACTAACTTGCTTCGGTGAGCATTTCAAGGTCATTGGTGCGGTCGCACTCCATTGGTTGTTAGTTAGTTAGTGGTGCTTAAAGTTTAACTTGGCCCAATCAGGGTCGATTCCATGAATACAGATGAGATGAAATTAAACAGGCATGGGGACAATGGACAACACTACCTATACGCTTGAACTACATAATGCACTGCGTCAAGTGGTCAAGAAAATCTCAGTGATGATAAAAACTCTGACTACAGAACAAAAAGATGTGAATTCTAATATTCAACTGCCTACAACGGTAAATCGCCTAGTTTGTTGAGCATATTACAAACACCATTGACAAGATCCAGTCAGGACTAAGTCTAAGTAAGGACTAGGTGCACACACACACACACACACACACGAGACACTTATAACCTTCCAGGGACTTATGCAGTGTATACTGTAGGTATTTTGATATGGTTGTGTTCTCTGAGCTGGACAGTGGTTAATTTGCGAAGCTTTCATCGCCCTACTAGGTGACATCTTCAACGCATACTTCAATTCGTTGAAGTGAGCTTTTAGGTTTCTCCATGAGTTTATTAATCGTCGCTCCCAATGGGTGACATTGGACGTGATTGGTTGTTTTTGTGTGTTTTCACACCTTCTAGGTTATTTGTATTGTAATTCATTGTTTCTTTGACTTGAACTTTGACTCTTTGTGTGTGAGGTTGATAAATTTTGTCTATCTCGATGTGTCTGTTGATTGATGATTCACTGGAATACCAGGCAGGCTTCTAAAAATTCTCTAGCATTCTTGTTGTTTCCTCTGTCTAATAATTGAACGCTTGTTGTCCCAGTCGAATTGATGTCCGTGGTTGTCTGCATGTAGTGAGGCGATATGAGGGAGTGGATGTCATGATAGTGCTCGAAACGTCATCAGTAAATATTTCAGTGTAACACTGGGGGACTTTATCAAAATAAATGTTATCCACAATTGAATTATACTCTACCATAGTCCACAGGTACTATTCTTATACCGACAGAGTAATTTAACCACATTCTATGCATGTAATTATTTAGATCTTATAACCCAAAGAATAACCCTTATCTTTCCTGAACCTAACCCTACCGTGGAAATATCCCTAAACTAACTGTAATCTAACTTGAACCAACACTAATGTCACCTTTATTAAGTTAAACTAACCCCAACTTGTCCTTGGCTTAAAGCGTGACTCAATCTTCCCCAAACCTAAGGTGTAACTTGCCAAATATCCCATTTAATAGATAACATAACACTTCAATGAGCATATTTCATTAACTTTCTCAGTAAGCGTTTCCAGGTCATTGGTGCAGTCGCACTCCATGTGGTAGTTAGTTAGTGGTGCTTAAAGTTTAACTTGGCCCACCTAATTACAATATCCCTCTGTATGTGCTTTATTCATTCAGACATCTAGAAAAAACAATAAAAAATAATTGAGCAAAGAATATCCTTTTCGATAATTTCCTCTTCTTGCTCTACAATTAAATATGCATGTTTATATACATAGAATATTCTAGAATAGTAGTCAATAACAATATTAGTGTTTTTTTAAATAATAATATCGATTTGTTAAGTAAGATCACAATGGAATTACCACAGTTCATTAAAGATGCATAAACTATAGTAAGCATGAAATGTAATAGCAAATAGAATATCAAATAAAATTAAGGAAATTTCTGCAACAACAAATTAAGCAGTTCGTCTTTTACTCCCGAACGCAAAATAGGCGACAATATCAGCAAGATACTAACACAATGCCTTAGAAATGCGGTAAAAAGAGCACTCCCTGCTGCTGCTGAATTACGCTGTCTCTTCAAAACCACTCCTCTTTTGCGTTCGGGAGTAAAAGATAAACTGCCTAATTTCGCCTCTCCCATGTGTATCTACCAGTTTAACTGCTCCTATGGAGTGAGCCAGTTAGTTGCATAGGCGTACAATTAAACGTGTTTCTCGTCAAATTTCCTAACATCCCCTTGCATAGTGGTTAAGTAAAGGACAAACAAAATCTATTCTTAGTGCTATTCTATCTCATCTTGTGGATACAGAACACAAGATTGATGTTAACGAGGCTGCTTTCAAAGTCATTTACCGCATACTAACAAATCTTAACTTCGCCTTAAGAGTTCGTCTATTACACATATTGCTGAGGCTGGCTGTTGGGATCCACCTTAATTAAGAAGCCTAATTTATGTGTCCAAAAGAAGTTAGTTCAGACATTATCCTTACCTTGGTCATCTAGGTTTGAATGATTTCCAATTTTTGTGGAATTTTCCTAATTTTAGTTGATATTATATTTGCTGTCATATCTTTATTATTATTATTATTATAATTTAAGCATCTTTAATGAACTGTAATTCCATTGTGATCTTACTTTACAAATCTAGAATATTCTATGTATATAAACAAATATATATATATATATATATATATATATATATATATATATATATATATATAATTGTAGAGCCAGAAGAGGAAATTATCGAAAAGGATATTCTTTGCTCAATTTTGCTTTTTACACATTCTGATATGTTGAAATCAATTATAACTTCCACTTAACTCTGTTGAGAATGACTAACTTGTGTCACACCAAGATGTCATATGTACACAGTAAACAAAGGATGGTATGCACCATCTTCTTATTCTACACAAACCACTGTTGTTGTTGTTATTGCTTTATTCAAATTAACATATTTGCGTGTGTCGCTTGTTGTTACACAAATCAATTGTTAGCGATGATGATGATGGCATGAATATAGAGTGACTAATAAAAAAAGATAGATTTTTCTTCTCTCTTGTCATTTCTGTCAAATTGTGAAATACCTTTTTTAAAAGTCTAGACATTGATTGATATGATGTTGTGCATCTCTCTCTCTCGCTGTCTGTCTGTCTATCTATCTTAATTTTTGATTTGTTGACTGACTGATTGATTGATTGGAAAGTGTAGCAGAATAATGACTCAATAATAAGCGTATTAAGACGTGTGTGTGTGTTGCAGAGCAGAGAGGTATTTTGCATAAGAATCAAATCGTTTTTATTAACTTAAAAGTAGCGTGATTATTATCAGTGATTTCTTAACCTTATTCATTATTGTATCTACAGGCTTCTTAATTTCCTCATATGGACCCGTGTCAATATGTTCAGTGACTTTCTTGATATAGTCAGATTTATCCAAAACTACTGTACACAGTTTCCTTTGTCAGCTTTGGAGTGGCTCTCGTGACCCTCAAGTGGTCTAGTGGATAACCCACTTTAGCGTCTGAAACTATGGGCATTGGGTTTTAGCCTCAGTGGAGGGAACACCATCACTGACTCACTGGGGAATGCAGGTACATCCCGATGACGAGTCCCAAGTAGGACGAAATGCGTTATATCCTGGATTCCACTGCTATTCACCATCCACCAGTTAACTTCTAAGCTACACTGATCTGAAGTATACAATGCTTTGCATATATAAATACACACGCATAAGTACATTGACCTATGTATCTTTGAGTCCTGTAAACAAGGAGAAAAAATCCTTTTGTGGTTAGTGAAAAGTGATAAAATAATGAAGACGTTTTTTAAACTACTCTTGATTGTGTTTCGTATTATCTTCTTCAAGTATGTTAAGTTATTCTCCAGTCAAAGTAATTGTAGGACTGGTTACAGGATTTCATCATGAACTGCCATCGGTTAGAGAACCATTGGAAAACCAGCACTGGAGTACTGGACAGCCGATTCGTCCTAGTTTGGGACTCTTCGACAGTACGCACCCACCGGGGTTCGAACACCTACAAACCAATACTTGAATAACTGTAGGACTGTTAGAATTACTTGGGATCTGAGGGGATTCTAGACAGGTTTTACCAAGAACTGATACACCAGTGAGGGTATATAAGCATAGATATATATATATATCCTTAGCTTTTCAGCTAATGTCAGTTTATACAGCTGAATTTATTTTACAGATTTCTTCTTCCTCTTTTTCTCCTCCCTCGTCTTCTAACTGTTTTCTTTTTTCAATCATGATTGTTTTCTGACTAGACTACTGTTATCCTTTGGTTGTTATTGTGGTTATTGTTTTGAAGTGGTCTGTTGATAATATCATTGTTGGCTTTGTTATTTTTACTATCCTATCCTATCCTGTCCTATCCAACGAGAGTAAATCCTGCAAAACAATAAAGACATATATTTGTTTTCAAGTCTTGGTTTAGCAGAGATTGGATTGTTTTCAATTTATATCACAGATTGACATTAGTTGGAGAATCACTGAAAACCAGGGAGTACTGGAAGTACAGCGATTTCGTCCCCGTTTTGTACCGACTCTTCAGCAATAGGCCTGTATGATCTCACAGGAGATCAGACCGGGGAATTTTAGGTTACGGGGTGATCCCCTGGGTTCCGAGTGGAACATAGTGCTTCAACAACACTTCTCCACTTTCTTCTATTCTCTGCTGTCCTCTTCAACTGGCTGTGCCTACGATTGTCCACAGTCTCTCATCTCCTCCTCGCATGATCTCCCGCCACATGTCACCGTCGGATGCACCACTTGTTGCTTCTCATTGTGCGCGATGTCATTCGACGGTTTCCTTAGTGGCGTATATGTCCAATATATCTCCATCTTCTTCTGAATATTTGTTGAGCAATCGGCTCTTGCCTGTTGGTTCATTCATTGTCAGAGTTTCTTTTTGCTAATTCTTTCTGACCAGCTGGCCGGCTATTTGATCTTCAGTATACAGCCAGCGAAGGGGGCAGCTGTTGATAAAAATCTGCACTGGCCTGTTGGAAATCCTTTTCGTGATGCATTATGGCTCTATTGCCAACCAGTACCATCAATAAGTATCAGCTTTACATCTGATATGGTGGACCCACCAGGCCACAACTTGTTATTATTATTGGTTTGTCTTCCTTGATATCTTTGAAAGCTAAAGTAGAGAAAAAAGTTCTTAAAACGTGAAACATCCCAGTTTGATTCTCTGCCGGTGCATTCTCAAACCTCGCCTAGTTTACTGTCTGGTTGTAAGCTCAGGGGAGAGAGGGAAGGTTGGTATTGAGGCTAGCAACTCCATCTCTCATGAAAACAACAAAACCATACCACTGCTACTGAAACTCCCAAGCATGTAGTCTTATATCCCATTCGAAAGTCAACGGAATAAAGCAAACAAAAAAAATATCAGGTGACAGATGGCCAGCTAGAGGTGTGTGCTTTAAACGCTTTAGCAGTAGAGGCTAGAGAGAGGAAGACAGCAAGTGAAACATTTGCTAACTTTTGCCTTTCCCCTTGAAAAAAAAAAACAATATCTGCTTTTGTTGATATTATGAATTTGTTTGTTTGCCTCTTCCTTCTAATTTTGACTGAAGTATTATTGATTGAAGGGTAAACACAAATAAATGTATTGGTTATTACGCAAAAATACACCTGTGTTGGTGTCTGTGTGTGTGTATGTGTTGCTCTTTCTTTGTTTTGTATAGTTGTAGTAGTAGTAGTAGTAGTAGTAGTAGTAGTAGTAGTAGTAATGCTTGTGTCGAGTTTATGTTTTCCTCTTCCGATGGATAGTGTTTTTTCTTCTGTATCCAAGATATAATCCAAGAAACAGGTGGTAGTCAGACAGGTGGACAGGTGCTAGATGTGTCTTTTAGATTTATGTCTGAAAGAAGTATATATATATATATATATATATATATATATATAGGAGACTATCGATGGTGGCTTTTTGGCTTCCATCGTTATCAGTGCACACAGAGTGAAGAGGAAGTGAAGAGCCATTAAGTAGAGGAGTTGCATTAGTAGAAGGAAGGCAAGATAATAGAGATGAAGATGAAGACAAAGGAGAGTGAGGATTAGAGAGGTTTCGTGTGCACTTCGGATTGTGAGGGCGATTGTTACTTCCCGGCTGCCCACACCGTGGAAGTTGGTTGCGTGACCGCAGAGCCCAGGGGACAACTGCTTGAGGCCGGTCACACACGGCCTGTTTTTGTTTGTTCTTTTTTATTTGGTGTGTCTCAGTAGCGTATTTATCACTTCTGCCCTGTGACACGGCAGCAGAAAGCGCGGTCGTTGTTAATCCGGGCCCCGACCGATCCGGCATGATATTTTGTGTTTTTGTTTGAGTCATGGCATTGGATTGGGTAGCTGCTTTTTGTCTAACCGCTATCCAAACAACCTTTCTGGCATGGTAGGACCTACAGGAACTTAAGTTCCAGCCAGTGTAGCTCGTTGGGTCATAGCGATATGCAAGCCCGACCACCACGTCAAGGTAGCAGCTTTCGGTCGGGATATATATATATATATATGTATACATAGTGAAATAAGTTTGTCAAATATTGGTTTTGTAGGGACTTTTTTGATTGGTTGGAGAGTTTCATCATTATCTAACATCAGTTGGTTAGAGAACCATTGGAAAACCGACTGGGAGTACTAGACAGTCAGCTGTTTCGTTCCAGTTTGGGGCTCTTCGGCAGGTTGCACCTACCGAGGTTCAAGGCGAGCTAGCTTGTAGACTATTAAGCCACCGGGACCCCCGATCCAATGGCCATTCAGTCCATGAATTCTAACTTCTGCCAATTCACGAACAATATAGCGCGACCATTTCGCAATGTCTCAATTAGTCTCAATTAGAAATAAACTCTGGTCCATTTTCTGTAGGCAGTCGAGTGACAATTTCATTGTATAACCAGATATTATTGTTATACATGTGTTGGTGGTTCAATAGAAGAATGCTCTCCAAACCATTCAACGTGATCCTGGTTCGATATCCCACGAACATCCTCAATCCTGAAGCTAGCTTAGTCGTCAAAGAGAGGAGTTTGGGCTTGGGGCTAACAACAACCCCATCCCTCACATCACCAAGAAACCAGGTATGGTGCCGCTCTGCTGTGGGTAGAGCGGAGTGGGGTGGGGGTGGACGGCTAAGAATTGTTGATCCCAAAAACTGTACATCCCAACTTGCCTTTCTGGTGGTAAAGTTTTCACAAGGACACAACTCCAAAAATGACTTTTCAAATAGATCTCAAGCAGTCATCTCCTGGATTCCGTGTTCACGCAACCCTAGTGCAGTGCAGTGCAGCTTCTGCTTCAGGTACCCCGAGAAGAAATGAACTTAAACACTGTAGGTAGCCTGGAGGTAATAACCTTCCACACACTTCCACACACACACACTTCCATATGTACAGTCACTAGTAGTACAATATCTATTGCATGAAAATGAAATGAACAAATGTATCTATAGATTTGACGAGTTGTTAGAAAGAAAATAGGAAGTATTAAATACTGGACTTCTTTTCTTTTTTGTTTCTAAAGTTTATACCATTTCTCATGCCTTTTATTCTCTTTACTAGGTAATTAGTAATTGAATTCAAGTGTATTGTTGCTAATTGAAGATTTAAATGAAAAGTAAATCTAATTAATTTAATTGAATTTAATTTAAGTTGAAAGATCTCTTGATTAGTAGTGTACTGTACCATTAATGTTTCTATGTAGGTGATTATAAGTGTAAAGAAAAGAGGAATAGATAAGTAGTAGTCACGATTGTTTCAAAGTGCACACACACACACACAAACACAGTGGTTAAAAATTACTAGTGTCTTGTATTGTGTTTTATATAGTTAAGGGGTTTTTTTATTAAAAAACAAGTATATGATATTCAAGTGTTGGTTTGTTGGGATTTGATTGGTTGTTATAGAACTTCATTATGAGCTGACATCGGTTAGAGAAGCATTGGAAACCTAGCACTCGAATGCCGGACAGCCAGCTGTTTCGCCAGCCTAGTTTGGGACTGACTCTTCAACAGTACGCACCCACCCTACGATCAAGGTTCGAACCCAGGATATTCCGGTTACAAGGCAAGCTAGCTTGTGGACCACTCAGCCACTGAGACCAACCAATCCAATGCCCAGTCAGTCCATGAATTCCACCTTCTGCCAATTCACGCACGAGATAACGCGATTGGCATTAGCTAATTTGTCCTCACACCTGACCTTCTGTGCTCCACTGGTTGGGCCAGAATGATTAAATTGGTGAGATTCTGAAGTGATATCGATTGAGGAAATGACCGTGACACATGCTATGCATGCGAAGCCATCGCCTTCCTAGATGAGCAATACTAGCTAATATAGAATGGTAGAATAAAATCACAGTATCAATTTATAATGTCAATGACTGTGGGTTTTGAGTCACTTAGGGAGGTGTATACTGCTCGGTTTGAATCCCTTAAACACTAGGAATCAATGGTCAGATTTTGTTGGTGATACAACTTAAATCCTCATTACTCTCCGTGTGATTATTACTTTTTTCATGCATTTCCGTCTCTTCACGCTTTTTAATTTAGTGTTCTCAAGTTTGTTGGTTTGAAACGATTTGATTGATTCCAAGTTTGAACTGACTTCAGTCAGAGAACTATTGGAAACTAGGAGGTACACTGAATAGCTGTTTCGTCTCAGTTTAGGACTCTTCAGCACTATTTATCCATGATCCAACCGGGGATATCGAACCTCAGGACCACAGGTTATGAAGCCAGCCTATTAAACCACTCTGACAAAATGTAATAATTTATGAATCCTAACTTCGGTTGGTGTAGTGCAGTCTCCAGGCAACGTCATCGGCGAGTATTTCTCCTCCGCTGTCCATTACTGCCTCGTTTTCGAGTTGTTCTCCGACTAATTTATTTCGTGACTTAAATTGATTTAATTGGAAATTAATTGGTCGAAATTGTGATGAGAAACTATGATTACCGTTTTTGGGGGGAGGGGTGGGGTAAATGCATTCAAGCTGTTCATCTGTTCATTTGATTACTATTCATTCATTATTTAGGTGGTCGCATATTGATTTCATCATAGGGGGAGGGTTGTCAGTGGACGCTTCTGAATTATCCTAAGTTAGGGATGAGATAGGTGTATCTAGTGTTTGATGATATTAGATGGTTGGAGGCAATCGGCCACAGGAAGCCTCACCTGACCTAGGTTTCGTGCTAGTTGGCATTCACTACCAGTCAGCCAGGCGTATCTGCAACCGCCTTCAAGGAACTCATGTCCCTTGTGAGATTCGAACCCGCGTCACACAGTGCCGCCTACAGTCAGAGACGTTACCACCGACTGAGCTATTCGGGCTCGCGACTGACCTCCTGTATAACTGTAGTGGATAGTTTCATTGGACACTAGTCAGTAACTAGTGTGATGTGTCTAGTCCTTTGTGTTTTGGTGCAGACTGAAATCTATCAGTCAGGTTTGCAATGTGGCCACCATTCTAGGTGTTTCTTGGCTTCTGATACATTCCTCTAACTGGTTTGACTGTTGTATCAGAAATCCGTTTTTTCAATGTTACTATTTTATTTTATGTTCCGCATGCAACATGTTCCCTCTTCCCCAGACTTACTCCCGGTCCAAGCGAAGTTAAGGTATGCGTCCAGTGGCTGGGGATTGAACCTCAGACCACGTGAGACGGCGTGGTTGGCGACTGCTGTTTTACCACCACTTGCAAAGCCGACATTTTCTGCCTCCTATTGAAGTTTTCCAATTCCTATATCACAATAAGTATGTAAATGTTTATTAGAAATCGGTAAAGTTTTTTTCCTTCTCTTGTTGCCAACTTGCTTTATTGATATTTTTTTTAGTTTAGCTTGTCAAGTTTTTTTCTAACAGAAACTCTACATCTCTTCTATGATTACCATCATCAGTATCACAATAATATTTCTCTGTTAATCATCGCATATTATATCTGAAACTGTTTATGTAGAAATTGACTGACCGTATTCTTTGCCTGTGTGTGTGTGTGTGTGCGAAGAGGGGAATGTAACAGAGACAGTGATGTAGGTTTTCTACCTCCAACTTATAACTTTATGTGTAACTGTCTTCTCCAATTATTGTTGTACAGTTGAAATACTCTAGAAGTATCAAATGCATTTTACGGGCAACCTTTTGTGTAGATGTGTATTCATTGATGTGTGTGTGTGAGTGCGTGCGCACTTTTGAAGCACTAACAACAACAACAACAACTGTTTTATGGAATTAGGCATATTTTGTTTATTTATTGTTATTATTATTAGTACTGACTTGACTACACATTTATGTCATAAATTCATTAATGTTTTATATATTTCTACTAATTAATTCACAAGGTATATGTTCCAGCTTTCCTCCTTTCAAATCAATCTAGTTGAAATTCTAAGGGAGATGTAGTTGGTTGGTATTAGGGCTTCTTGACTCCTAGCCAATAGGCCTCAGATTCGAATCCCACTCCGCCTGCCTACTCCAGATTGAACAACTGCCCAGTATCACAAGCCTATGAGAGAGGTTTATGGCTGCATTGATATAAGCTCTGAATTCACAACCATTGAGTCAAGGGTTCGGAAGCTCCATTCCATACCTATTGAAGTTTGGACAGATTAAGTAATGTCACTTGGTTTCACACAACAAATGTTAGAATTCATGAAATTGAAAGTCTTTTGTTCAGTCTCCGTTGGGTTAGTAGATATTCATACTACTGAAGAATTTTAAACTAGGATGAAACAACTGTCCAGTACTCACTGGTTCTCACTGGTTCCTTGAACTGAAGTCGATTCCTGAGGATGTCTAACTTGAAATCGTCACCAACTGGTTGATTGATTGTCGAGTAGCATTATCTTCATGTCTGGCGTCTCAGGTGCAGCATCGGGCTCGAAACTGTAAAGTTTTAGTAGCGGTGATTTTGTTTCTACTGAGTGGAGTTGCTAGTCTTAGTCTCAGCCTTTCCTCTTTTCCAATCCTAATGCTGACCAGACGAGTATTTTGCCAATGAACCATCGACGAATGTAACTTTATCAGGATGGTGGGGCACATGAGTAGAATACATGAATTAATTAATAAATTGCAAGGGGAGAGGTTGAGTTATGAGATGCCAGAAAGTCTCAACTTCTTTATACAAAATAAGTCAAACGAAAAATTTTTCTTAGAAATCCATAGGATATGCAATGACCAAGATAGGAGATACTCGATTTACAATGGCGTCAATATTACAAAAATCATGTGACTGAATTCCTCCACACAAGTCTTGTTGACTTCTGAAGTTAAAATCAACAGTATGCTATTCAATGGGATTTAGTTGAAGACCATTCGATTGAGACCATTGGTTTAACTTCAGATAAGAAACTATTCACACTAGAATAATCCAATTGAGAAAGTACTGGGGCTGAAATTATCAAATCAGTCAGCATATTTAATGAAATTAGCTTTAAAAAACAAAATAACTGAGTAAAGAATATTCTTTTTCGATAATTTCTTCTTCTGGCTCTACAACTATGTATGCATATGTTTATATACATAGAATATTCTAGAATTAATGGTCATTAGTGCTTTTTAAATAATGTCGATTTTTTATGTAATATTAATGGAATTACAGTTCATTACAGATGCTTAAATTATAACAAGCATAAAAATGCAATAGCAAATAGAAAATCAACTAAAATTAGGGAAATTTCTACAAAAAATGAGGATCATTCAAACGTAGATGGCCAGGGTGTTAAGGACAATATCTGAACTAGCTTCTTTTGAATACATAAATCAGGCTTCTTAATTAAGGTGGATCCCAACAGCCAGCTTCAGCAATATGTGTAATAGACGAACTCTTAAGGCGAAGTTGAGATTTGTTGGTATGCGGTAAATGACTTTGAAAGCAGCCTTGTTGTTTACATCAAGATGAGATATAATAGCGCTTCGAATAGATTTTGTTTGACCTTTACTTAACCACTATGCAAGGTGATGTTCGGAAATCTGATGAGAATACGGTAGGTCATGCAAAAAGAAAGAAGTAGAGAAATAGAGTTAGTCCAGCACCATGTGAAGCATATCAATTTCGATAAGCAAAGAAGTGGAACCATTTCCTATCTAAAACAGTATTTTGTTTCTTGCCTGAAAAAATAGGAAGACAGTCATCTTGTGCCCCAGGACTCCTCAGTGAGTGCTAAAATCAAGCCGGCTTAGTAAAAGTCCCCTAGGAACAGAATGGAAAGCAGCAGCAACAGCAGCAGCAGTATGATCTGAAACAAAAAGAGGCTCGAATAAACTTTTCACCTTTATCTAGACTTAAAACAATCCTGTTATTAAATATTATTATTCCTCTGCGTTTCAAGTGGAACATAAGGCGTCTAAAAACACATCTCCACTTTGTTATGTTTCCTGCCGTCCTCTTCAGCTAAGTTCAGTCTCTTCTTCACACGATGTCCTCCTTGTCACCCCAGGATGATCCATTCGTCGCTTCCCATTAGGATTCCACTTGGCGACCAGCCTATCGTGCGATGTCATTCGATGGTCTCCTCACTAGTGTGTGCCCAATCCATCTCCACTTTCTCCTACATATTTGTTGAGCGATCGGCTCTAGGTTGGTTCGTTCACTGTCAGAGTTTCTTGTCGCTAATTCTTTCCAATGGCCATTTGATCTTCAGTATGAAGTCAGAGAAGCGGGCAGCTGTTGATGAAAGTCTGCACTGACCTGTTGGAAATCCTTTTCGTTACACGTAGTGCAAGTTTCTGATCCGTATAGAAGAACCGACTTCACATTAGTGTTGAAAATGCGAATCTTGTTCCTTATGCTGAGTGCGGAAGATTTCCAAACTGGTTTCAGGTTCATGCCTGTAAGTCTTCGAGTTTGTGGGTGTGTGATATTAGACATAAATCATCCACGCGCAAAATCCAGATCTTCTAGAGTCTTCCTATCGGTCGTCCAACGTATTCCTGACTCCTTGCCCCCAACAGTCTGAAGCATAATTCAGTCCGCCACAATTAAGAATATCATTGGTGATAATAGGCATCCTTGTCTTACTCTTTTATGCACTTCAAACGCCTCGCTGAGTTTTCCGTTGTGAATCACTCGACACATTGTGGCATTGTTATACAGCCAGCTGTTGAATGAAGTTGACAAAGATTCGGACACTGCTCGCCGTAGTGTTGAAGTAGTTTCTAAATGACTTTTGGGTCAATGCTGTCTGTCGAAGGCCTTTTCGAAGTCGGTGAAGTTGAGGTAGACTGCCATTCTATGCTTTGTTCTGTGATGACGATGCGTAGAGTTGCTATTTGATCAGCACATGGCTTAGCACAATTTCAGCATCTAAAGTACTTTGAGTCATTGGAAGATTTTTAAGAAGGTTTGAGAAGAACTCAGAGACATTCCTCCATAGTTCTCAAAAAAACAAATGGAGATGTGATAGCGATTAGCTTAAACTTTAAACGCGATCCAGAAGATGACTTTGGTGATACAAGGCAGGGCATAATCTTTATTTCTATCTAAGAAGCCACAGGCACTGTGAATCCCTGTGATGAAATGATTCATTAAAAATTTGTGTAATAGGATGACACAAGGTATCATCACGCCTGATATAAAGTGCTTAGTACACCATCAGGACACGGAGCGAGCGAGCGAGAGAGAGAGAGACAGTGGATTGAACCAAGGGACATTTATCAACAATGTATCGCCTATGTAGTTGAATTTGAACTTTTCCGTTGATTGATTGAACTGAAGTGCACTGCCTCCTTGTACAAATGCTTCGACAATGTCTCTCCTTATTCAACCTGAAGTAAATTATTGGTGGATGATGACTAGCAGAGTGTACTTTCGGAAGTGTATGTGTGGGCGGTTGTTACTTCCCGGCTGCTTACACCGTGGAAGTTGATTGATTCTTCGGGTACCTGAAACAGAAAGAGGGTTAGTGTCGCGTGACCGCAGAGCCCAGGGGGCAACTGCTTGAGGCCAGCCGGTCACACACGGCCTATATGAACTGGTTTCTTGAATTGTTTCCGTATTAGTAAATTTACCGCCGGTTACGGACCGTCATAGGATAAGTCAGGATGTACAATTTTCGGAGTCGACCTTTTCTAACTCTCTCTCTCTCTCCAGAGCGGAGAGACAGCATAGCTGGCTGGCATGCTGGTCATCTGAGTGAGGGAAACACCTTACTGCTGTTACATCCCTGTTCCCCAGCAGTATGACTTCGCCCACAGACCCCCCTGGCATGGTAGGACCTGCAGTAACATTAGTTCCAGCCAGTATAGCTTGTTTGGTCATTTCGATATGCAAGCCCGACCACCACGTCAAGGTAGCAACTATCGGTCGGGGACTGACAGAGGGAATCCAGTTGACGAGTCCCAAATTGGCCGAAATGCACGTTATCCTGAATTCCAATACTGCTAGTTACCATCCACTAATTTAACTTCACTGTGTTGCTGTATTATTGTTGTTTGATATATTTTTTTATTACAAGTGAAATAGTAGTGTAGACAGAGAACATGGTGGTGGCGTGGGGGATTATTCTTCTATTTCTCCATTTGATCAATATATATATATATATGCATACACATGATACTGATTCCAATCAATTACCGGCTGTCAATTGATTTCAAACATATATGCGTATATATTCTATCAGAAAAAAAAACAGTTTTTGCTGTCTTTAGGAAAAACGTTTCGTACACAGGGTTAATTTAGGTAGATTTGTAATGCCGCTGTTTTAAAGCTACTATATATATATATATATATATATATGGAGAGAGAGAGAGATGGAGGGGGTGAAACATTCCCTAGTCTGCTGTCAAAACGACGATGAAAGGATGACGTGTAGGCATGAAATTCTTTTCGTCATCATATGACATCTTTTCTTATTCTTCAGAGCAAACAGAACTGCTTTTTATTATTATTATTATATTTTTACATGTATGCCAAGTACTTTGTCGGTAAAATTATGAATGATAATTTAATACAATGGAACACATCATCAATTTAGATTAAAGCTGGTAGTGTGTGTGTGTGGCGTGTACTACTTGACAAGGCTTATCAGTAGTATGTAGGTAGAGAGATGTTTATCGCAGTGCAAAAATATCAAATATTGGAGAGATAGATTTGACGTCAAACAGAGAGAGAGAGAGAGAGGTAATGAACCAACCAGTGCATTGCGGCGAAACATGGCAGACACAAAAAGAAGGTATAGATTTTTATCGATTAGGGAAGTTTCACTAGCAATGGTGTTTATTTTTTTCCTACAGAATGGGGGTCGTAGTTTCACACCCGACCTTCCCTCTTCCCCAGACTTACTACCGGCCAAGTGAAGTTAAGGTATGCGTCCAGTGGCTGGGGATCGAACCTCAGACCACGTGAGACGGCGTGGTTGGTGACTGTTTTACCACCACTTGCAAAGCCGACATTTTCTGCCTCCTATTGAAGTTTTCAAAATGCTATTAATATATGTTATTAATTGAAAATGCTACTTCTTGGCGATTCATTCGCAGCTCAGAATACATGCCCCCCTTGTCGATAGCCGTCTCTTCTTCTAGTCTTATAGGAGAGAAAGAACACACACACTATACTGTCTGAAATGTTTTCTTCTCCGTCTATCTTCTGGGGTCAGTACCTCCTCCAGTGTCCCTGGTTTGCCACATTCAAAGTATTGGTGGTCATTCCTGGCACTCATTTGTGTAGCGCTGCTACTTCACGCTGCAAATCTTCAACTGAAATTAAAAGACGGATCAACTTAAGATCAGTGTGCCATAGGCAGTATAAATGGTGTTTAGTAGGAAAAATTAGGATATAACTAAAACTCCGTATCAGATGTTGGGAAAAATTGTCAAACATCTATTGTACATGAATATTGTAATAGGCAGAATACAAGAGTGGTTACTAACGGAATGTTCCTTCGCAACTGGATATACACTTACACGGAAATGATCGTCGTTTGCAGAGATCTTCCGTGTCGTGCTACTTACTTCTGCCCTTCCTTCGTATTGTGCTTCTTTGTCTTCGTTGTCATGTCTCCCATGTTTTGCCGAAACACTGAATCATTTGCTCTCTCTTTGACGTCTCATCTATCTTTCTGCTATTTGATATTTTTATGCCGCGGTGAACGTTTCTTTATATACTACTGATAAGTCTTCTCAGTAGTACATGCCGCAGTAGTTAGTTGGTTTACGCTAACTAATAATTAAGTTAATCAAATTCATTGAGAGTGTATTAATTAAATTAGACAAATAAATAAATAAACAAAATTATTAAATTATAAATAAATAAATAAATGAAATTACATTTTTCATGTCCGTTTCCTTTTTTCTTTAATGGAACCTCTGTCATTTTTGAAAAGAAAAAAGAATGTAAATATGCGCTGTAGTTAGTGATGAGTGTTACCTCATCGTCTTAGATATTGGACAGTCATTTCCCTACTTTAGTACTCACTGGAATTGGCTCTGTCGGTGATCGTTTATACACCTAGTCCACAAATCAAGGATTCATTGATTCTCAGGCTATTGAAACCATAAGATGGTTAACGTAAAATGGTACCTCACGTGGATTGTGTGGAGTCCTGTGTGTCATGTCTTCATCATCCCTGTCACCTGACGAAGTATTTCTCCGAGCCGAGCAAGGGATGCCATAATGTAAAAATATGGATATAAAAGTCCAATCCCAAGGGAAAATAATTATAGGTTTTACAGGCAGTGTGAATATAAACGTGCAATTAAGTGTGTGTCACCAATAAATTTGTAGATGGTGACCTAACAATAGAGCTGAGTAATTATGCGAAATATCGAATTAGGCGTGACATCCGGCTATCAACCAAGGGACGTGTGTACTGCTCAGCAGTTCACTCCGTCCTTCTTTATGGCTGGCTCTGAAACATGGCCAATACGAGTTGAAGACATGAAAAGGTTGACTGTTTTTGACCATAGATGTCTACGATCTCTTTCCCACGTTAGGTGGTATAATGAGGTAAGTAATGTTGACGTTAGGCGTAGAGTGTTGGGCAAAGAGGGAAAATCAATCGATGAGGCTATAAAGTTACATAGATTGAGATGGCTAGGTGACGTGCTCCGCATGCCTAACCATCGCCTCCCCCGACGGACGGGCATTACTAGCTGATATAGATACAGGTTGGAAAAGAGTAAGTGATGGCCAAACAAAAACACGGCATCAATCCATGAAATCCTTGACAGTTAAACTGAGTCAGGGACTCTAAGAATCAATGGCTGGAGACAATAGGTGACGTGACTCAAAATCGTTGTCAATGGCTTACGCATATGTATTCAGTCTCTGTAATCTTTCATATTCCTTTCTACCATTACTCATTCTGTTTCACTCTTATACTTGTCAAAACTCTATTGATTCTGTTCACTCATTTTCTTGTCTACCTTTGTGTGCTATTTGGAACGTGGCAACTCGAACTGTTGCACTTTGGTGCCAAGTTCTATGTTGAATCCAGACAGACATGGAATTAAAACCTGAAGGAATGAAAGATACTCAAACAGAATAAGTAGTACACAGTTATTAGGAATAATGAGTTTAACAGAACATACAGTAGTTACTGTCCACAAATTTAATAAAACAATCTGTGATAAGTTCTCACCTCTAGATGTGTCATTTTCAGATGACAAACTTGTTTTATATAACATGAGAATACAATATAGTCACGATAGTAAGATTTCGAAATAATGGAGAAGATTTGTAGCTCAGGTGGATGGTTTCAAATTAGTTGTGATCTCTTTCTGACCTGGTTGAGAAGCTTTCGTCGTCCGCCTCATCTAGACAACATCGCTTCAGCGCAGGTTTTAGTGTGTAATGAACTCATTTGAATTCTCTCTCCATGAATGATATTTTATTTGTATGTCCTGACAATCATTGTCATGACTCTTTGTTTGTTAATTTACATTTCTATTGATCAATTCTGTTATTGACTTGAAATTTAAGCTTTCTTGTCATGTGATTTACTCTTTTTATTGGCAGCTGGTAAATTTGGTCTATAGACGTAATGTATTTGTTAATCCCTGGCTGATTCACTTGAGTATCAATCAGGCTTCTAGAAATTCCCTGACTACATTTTTGATGGTTCCCCTCCTTTTTTAAAATTTCTACATTATCCCAATCATCTAATTGATGTGCCCATAATTATCTACATGCATCGATACGAAAGAATATATATATATATCATCTGCTTTTACAGCCATTTTGTGCTCATGGATTCGGATTCGAGGGGGGGCAAATGGATATGACCCTTACAGTTTCACCAAAAACTGTCTAAGCTCGACTCAAAACACCAACAACAAACCATTATCAAAGACCATAAGGAAATTCATCCCACAATATATAAAAATTTCTCTTAGATAACAGCTAGAATATTAAGACCATTTGAAATAGATATATAGCACACAAGCCAGCCAGCCAGCCAACCGGCCAACACAATCATTTCATTCGATATTGTACAAACCGAAAGATCCCACAGGGAAAGAAGATAGAGTTATTAATACCATTTACAAAATAAATAGCATATATATCAACTGCAATATATACATATATATATATTATTGTTCACTTGGGTTCCTAGTGGAACATAGGGTTTCAACTGCACGTCCCCACTTGCTTCTGTCTTCTGTTGTACTTTTCACCTGCATCCATGTTTCAACTGTTCAACTCTTCGTCACACGGTCTCCTCCATGTCACCCTTGGACGTCCCACTCACCGCTTCCCTTTCGGGTTCCACTCGAGGGCCTGACGTGCGATTACTAGCTCGCTAGTTTTCTAGCCGGTCCCAAGCCCGGATAAAGAGGGAGGGTTGGGGCGTGGTGCTAGCAACTCCACCCCCAAAACTTAACCAAATTGCTACAGAAACTTCAACGCATAAATATATTAAAAATACTAAAAAATATAAACAATAACCTTATTTTTCGCTGGAATCGGGGAAGTGAAATGATGCAGGCTGGTGAAAGCCTTCGGGAAGCCAGTCAGCCGATGTGCCTCCTTTCGATGAAAGCAAAAATAAGGATGGGGACGTGGAATGTTCGTACAATGTACGAAGCTGGAAAGGCAGCCCAGGTAGCCGCAGAAATGAGGAGATATGGAATAGAAGTGTTGGGAATCTGCGAGAGTAGATGGAACGGATGTGGAAGGTGCCAACTATCAACTGGAGAGACAGTAATCTATTCCGGTCACCCAGAGGACAGCCATGAGCACACCGAGGGATGTCACCAATAGCAACCAAAGCTCTCATGCAGTGGGAACCAATCTCCTCCAGGATAATGACAGCTAGGTTCAACTGAAAAGAAAGGAAGGTTACAATCATTCAATGCTATGCGCCTACAAACACCTCAGAACAAGAGAAGAAGGAGGATTTATATATATATATATAAACGACATCAAATCACATGAGTTATGAAACAAGCATCAAAATATGATAATAAACAAATTTTCACCTGAGACTTCTTACAAATATTAGTCTACTTTTCAACAGTTGGTTTGTAAGGATTAGATTTGTTTTTACGAGTTGATCATGGATCGATATCATTTAGAGAACCATTGAAAACCAGTACTGAAGTACTGGACAGCTGTTTCAGTGGTTCTCTAATTGGGAATCATCGGCAGTACTCACCCACTGGAGTGACAGGACGGAGTTTCCTGGAGTAAGTTCTAGTGAGAAGTCGTGACCAGTGAGGTCCATTCAGTCAAGTGTGAGGATGGGTGTCCCACCGATGACATTGGTTGGTGCCAGTCGCGCTAAATCACAAACTTGTTTGAAATTAGAATACATGGGCCTGCGATTGAATTGGGCCCCAGTGGCTGCATGGTATACGAGTTAATCTGCCTTTGTTAAACTCCGTAAACAGTGTGCACTTTTGCATCGGAATTTTAATGATTACGTTTAACTAAAGTTCATGGTCGTAGATAACTGAATATTTTTTTTATTCCTTCACGTTCCCCAGTGGAACATAGGGGGCTTCAAGCTAGAGGCTTGAAGTTTCTGTAGCAGTGGTGACTATGTGTAAATGCGGTATACAATGGTGTGTGCATGTGCACGTGTGCATCAGGGGACAATTGTAAATCATTTGTTAGCCTCTCCATAAGAAGATATAGACAATCGGGAATTTAGAGCAAGTATGACTGATTAGTGATATATATTCATTTTTATTTATTAATCAGGATTTGGGATGCATTAGCTAACAGGGTTACACCTTGATGTCTGTTCAAGCTATTGGGATTCACCCAGATATATATGTATGGCTTCTGCAGTCAGTCAGTCAGTCTTTCTTTATATGAACCAAATCCTTTCCGTAGAACCTTAATCCTATCACCAAAGTTGATCTTTTGTCCCATTTCTATCGAGTGTAGTGCAGTCGCCGATCTGTTTTCTCTAGCTTCTTCAAAATCTACAGAGGTCTTTCGAACCAACCTTTAGACATTGTTTACGCGCCTTCACTCTTATATTTATTTGCCTGTCTGGAAGTTTCTCTTACATACATACAACAGCGTCACAATTCCCACAAATTGATCTGGTACACACACACAATTCTGTTGGGGTTGTCTTTTTCTATCAGTTATAGTATTCTGTTTAATAATTATTAGGCATTTTTTAGAAATCCTAATGGGAAACTGTTCTGAATATTAATTGGGATGTAAAAAAGAAATAAGTATGTTCACTCATGCACACACTGTCTAGACAAAATGAAGGAAATTGTGAATGATTTTTCTTCCTCTCTCGAAAAAAAGTAGCCATTCATTCGTGATTAAAAAAGAATTCTGCCCATAACTTGGGTAGCGGGAGAGGGTGGTGATTGGATTACAAAATCTCTCTTCCCATCTAAGGATGTCATAAGGAGTTTTCTTTCCTTCACGTTCCCAGTGGAACATAGGCAGCTTCAAGCTAGTGGCTTAAAGTTTCTGTAGCAGTGGTGACTATTTATACAGGATGGGGTTGCTAGCCAGCCTCATGCCTAGCCAACCTTTCCTCTTTACCAGCATTATTTCTGGCTTAGCGAGCGAGGTAAAGGAGTGCGTCGTCCAGTGGCCGGGGATCGAACCCCGGACCATGTGCATGGTCGGCGATAAAGTCTTTGACGATTGGTTTGAAGTACGGTGTAGAATTTTAGGTAAAGAGAGAAGATCAGTCGATAGGGTTGTGTGAAGCTTCATAGATTGAAATGGCTGGGGCATGTGTGTTACACGTGTTAAACCCATCGCCTTCTTCGTCAATCACTACTGATAAATCTTTTTAGTAGTATGTAAACAGACGTAGTTGTAATGTACAACATTGGAACAAGAAGAGTTTCCTATTGATTCGTTTGAAGGCTGAGATACTGCCCGTACTCTTGAACCAAAGGACCATCCTGCAACCCTTTGACTTGAGGTCTTATCAAACAGTTCAGCAGGGCAGTGTCAACAACTGCGTTCCTACGGTTCATATGGTATTCCTTCCTTTCGGATTTTAAAGCCCACGTGTATAAACTCCTGTAGGTGTGGATCTTCATGTCCACCAGTGTGGTGATAAGTACCGAACATTCTCATTTGTCACACGATGACAGTGAATAAGACCTGTCTGGCAGAGGCTATGAACGCGTGGTAAATTAAAAGCATTTCGACGGTAATACCGGAATCTACCCACCCTCTTTTTCATTCCTTTTAGTCCTGAACAGAAAATGAGGCTTCATGCTGTGATATTTCAGTGTAGATATGGTGGTATATTTTTTCATGGTGAGATTGCGAACTGTACTTCTAAACCCCGTCCCCTCTTTTCTGGATTTACTATCAACTAGAAAACTAGGTGAGATTTAGAAGCTCGTCTGTTGGTCCCGGGATAGAACGCTCCATCGGTCATACCAAGTCATTTTGTTGGCAGAGAGCAAAGAAAAGTAGAAACCATCTAAATGTTAAATTTCCTGCTTTTGTTTTGTTTAGAAAAATACGACTGAAGAATTGGGAAAAAAGGTGTCGACAGATTTTTAATCTTGTAATTTTGGAAATCGTACACATTTTCAAATGTTGGTTTGCAGGGATTTGTCTGGTTTCAGGATTTTATCATGAACTGATATCTGTTCAGTACTTCAGTGCACTGGTTTTCCAACGGTTCTCTAACCGATGTCAGTTCATGATGAAATCTTGTAACCAATCAAATCAAATCCCAACAAACCAACATTTGACTTGAATATCAATGAGATGCTCACTAGCGTCGGTAGCACAGTGGTTAGGACGAATGGTTATACAATAATGTATCATTAAATAAAACAACCTGGGTTCTACTGAGAAGTTGGTGGCATAGCGGTTAGGACGCTCGCCGACCATGCACATGGTCCGGGGTTCGATCCCCGGCCACTGGACGACGCACTCCTTTACCTCGCTCGCTAAGCCAGAAATAATGCTGGTAAAGAGGAAAGGTTGGCTATGCATGAGGCTGGCTAGCAACCCCATCCTGTAAAAATAGTCACCACTGCTACAGAAACTTCAAGCCACTAGCTTGAAGCCCCCTATGTTCCACTGGGGAACGTGAAGGATAAAAAAACTGAGAAGTTGTGACCAACCAGGGGAGTACAGCAGGTGGTCAAGAATGACGACAAATACTCGCCTACGATGACATTAGCTACTGGTCACTGCATATCGTCAATTGGCAGAAGCTGGAATTCATTAACTAACCACTGAGCCGGGTCCCAGGTTCGAGCCCCGGTGAGTGCACAGTGTTGAAGTGTTAGTCCGAAACTAGGCTGACGAAACAGTTGTCTGTCCATTACTCCCAACTGGTTTTCCAATGATTCTCTCTCTAACCAATATCATTTCATAATGAAATCCTATACACATTTTCTTATTTCCTTGTTAACAAAATTGACTTTTTAAAAATTTCCTTTTTTTCCTGGAGACAAAGAAAAGTGGATGGAGGCAGGATATTAAAAAAAAATCACACAACAGATGTGTGTGTGTGTGTAATATTATTCCTCAGGAAATTCTTGTTTCCTCCTTCTAGTCGTCTGTCTAAGTTTGGTGACACAACTATCTCTGTCTCCTTCTCTCTCTTTCTCTCTGACTGTCTGTCTGGCTGTCTGGATTTCTCTGTCTTAATTGGGATTTATATATAATCTAAGTAATCAATGTGCACATACACGCACACACACACACTCACGAAATGTACTCAACTGCCAATATAATTTTTGCTTTGCTTTCTTCTTCTTCCTCTTAGCATTTTTCTTAATGAAAAAAAGAGAGAAAACTGCGTTAATTAATTAATTTATTTATTCTAAGAGTTATTTATAATTAATAAATCAAGAAAAATGGTCACTAAAAGTTAAAAATTTTTGCTGTTTGGGAATATCTGTATGAGAAGTGCTCATAGAAAAAATCTATTCAAAGATTAAAAATTAAAATCTTTCCATTTCTCCTCTTTTTTAAAAAAATATTTTAATCCTTTGCGTCATGAATGGAATATATATAAGGAGTTTCAAGCTGGAGCTTTGAGGTTTCAGTAGCGCCAGTGGTGTGTTATTCTTTGTTTGTTTTTTTAACTGGGGGGTGGGGGTTGCTAGAGTGATGCCTAACCTTCCCTCTTTACTGAGCTTACTACCAGCTAAGCGTGGTTTCGGAATGAGTCGTAAGCCGAGGGGTGGGGGTCGAACTGCGGATCACATGCATGCACCACTGATGCTCATTACTCTAACAGCAGGGAGTGCCGGACACGAACAGTTGTTTTCATTTTGGTTTGGGACTCTTAAGCAATTGTATACACCAACGACTCATACCAAGGTTAGAACCCTCAAGACCTTGAAGTTACGAGGCGCATGTTTTGGTTGTGATTGTGCGTGGACTTCTAAAGAATCTCAGGCTAGGATGAAACGACTATCCATTGTTCTAGGATGCTCTAATTGATGCTAAATCGTGGTTAAATCTACACTGAAACTAATTCGGGACTCTAAGAATCAATGGTTGGAGACAATAGGTGACATGGCTCAAACTCATCGTTGTCAATGGCTTATGCAGATGTATTCAGTCTCTGTAATCTTTCATATTCCTTTCTACCACTACTCATTCTGTTTCACTCTTATACTTGTCAAAACTCTATTGATTCTCTTCACTCATTTTCTTGTCTACCTTTGTGTGCTATTTGGAATGTGGCAACTGGAACTGCTGCACTTCGGTGCCAAGCTCTATGTTGAATCCAGACAGAGACAGAGAGAGGCCTCCAAAGCCTCAGGATGGTCGGGAGTGGGTGCCTTGTGCTGCGGGTTGGCCACCCCTCCACACACCTCTTGAAATGCTCCCATATGACCGGGCGTCTTACATAGCCTCTCCTGAGGAAGTCCTACTCACTGCCTTCACGTGGCGGAGGTGTTTTTCACCAAAGTGAGAGGGCGAAAGCGGATGCCCGGCGCTCTTCACCGGGTTGACTGTCCATTGGATGACAGTCTAGGGGAGATGGCTAAACCCTGACTCCAAACCCCAACAACTGGCGTATGAAGCTCACTGGAGCTCACCGGAAGACATATGGACAGAGGGCTTGTTGGATGTCCTGGATGTCTGGCCCCATTCAAAAAGGCGTATGAACTGAACTCCGGTCACCGGCTGCCAATGGATAGTGGACTCCCTACTCCACTCCTACTGCCTCGTAGGTCACACTCGGTTGTGTAAAGGCTAGAGCTGCACTCTCAAACAAAAGGCCGAGCGATTCTGGGGACATCACTCGTACCAAATTCCCATGAAACTTCATGAACTCTCTTGCATCAGATCGCCGCGCCTGGGCAGCGATGATTCGAGATGTTCATGAAGCCGGCTCATCCTCCCGTAGGAGATAGCCGAAGTAAAGTAAAGTAAAGTAAAGTAAGTAGACAGACACTGAAACTAATCAGAAAAATCCCTACAAATATTACTCCTAGTTAGCCTCACATCCAACCAAACCACCTTCCGTCCTTTTACGGTCATGCTATACTGGTTAGTAATCTAGACAGATAGATGGTTTATGAGTGCATCCACCGGGAATCGAACCCCGTACCACTTGCGTGTTTGGTGAGTAGTCTACCATTATGTGAGCCACTGATACATCATTTTTTTAGGATAAAATCATACAATTTAATATATACGAATATATCTGAAGTAAAAGGATCTACACAGACAACCTCTCCTTCGCTTCTTGGCTGTCTTAGCTAAGATCGTCTATGCAGTATCTGTTATTTTCAGTTTCATAGGAGGAATATGTAGGATAGAGTTTCTGACTGATTATTATTCAATGATCAATATAATAATATCTGTGACTGAAAATCTGATTAAGTGTTACGTCACATGGCTGCTGCGATTTAGGCGCCAGATTAATTACGCCTACATTGTTCTTAGTTAAGATTCCTTTATACTGTTGTTTTTTCAAGTTGTATTTTTTTAACTTGTGAATTAATAATTATGACAAGATAGTTTCCTAACTTCTTCATAATTATGTAATATATTAGTAATTAGTGAAATAAATGAATACACGTTTGTGTACAGTTTTACAACTTTATGGATGTAGAGTAATACATAGCAACAAATAGTAAAACTTCTTAAATGAAATTCTATCATGAACTGACATCGGTCTAGCCTAGTTTGGGATTAACCCTGAAGCAGTACGCACCCACGCTATGGGGTTCGAACCCAGCAAGGCGAGCAAGCTCGTAGATCCTGAAGAGTCCCAAACTAGGCTGACGAAACAGTTGTTCAGTGCTCCCCAGTTTCCAACGATCTCTTTTAGTGATGTTGTAACTACAGAAGACAAGGGCCAGGCAACAGATTGTTTATTGGGAAAATCAAGAGATATTTATAGATTTTTATGCACATTATTATTAGCGTTACTGTTAGCGGAAAAACAGCGCCTTCTGATTGGTTTTTTCTCGCTCAAGGTTATTCTCTATTTTTTGTGAACGTTTCTCAGAAAGTTAAGCCATATATCTGCGAATCGTATTCTCACATGTTGCTGTGATTGGTTGTTGAGTTCCTCAAGGTTAAGCTTTGTTATTGTTGCTTTTTTCACATGACCCCGATTCGGGACGTAACATTGACGTAAATTGTTGTCTACATTTTTTGGCTTGTTCGCAGCCATCTCTCACCACAGTGAAATCCCCTCTAAAATTAGTCCAAATTCTTACAAAAGTCCTCCAGTCTAAAAAGTCGTTGATTGTTAGTAAAATAATGGGAGAACTTGACCTTTTTCACATTTCATTAAGTGGTATAAAGTAAGATTTTTGCAAATCATTGAGAAAAAAATATACAATTATATTATTTAAGCTCTTTGCATTGGTTTTAGTACTAAGCTTGGTCTGCACTTCGTGAAGTAGTAGTGTAACAACAGAAGACAAGGACCAGGCAACAGATCGTTTAGTTAGGAAATCAACATATATTTATAGATTTTCATGTACATTATTATAGATTATTGTAAGCAAGCAAACACAGTCTTCTGATTGGTATTTTCTCGCTGAACGTTAATCTTTCATCTCTTTGTGGCCGTTTCTTGAAGTTCATCTGCAAATTGTATCCGCCTACGCAAAGTGTGCTATGATTGGTTGTTGAGTCAGTCTTTGTTCTTGTTCTTTTCTCATGACCAATATTGGGGACGTAAACATTGACGTAAATTACTGTCTACCAATTTGGTTAGCTGTGCGTCGGTGGTACAGTGGTTAGGACGCTCGCCGACCATGCACATGGTCCGAGGTTCGATCCCCGGCCATTGGACGACGCACTCCTTTACCTCGCTCACTAAGCCAGAAATAATGCTGGTAAAGAGGAAAGGTTGGGCATGAGGCTAGCTAGCAACCCCATCCTGTAAAAATAGTCACCACTGCTACAGAAATTTCAAGCTTCTAGCTTGAAGCCGCCTATGTTCCACTGGGAACGTGATGGAATAAAAGAAAATTTGGCTAGCAGCCAGCTCTCACCTCAATAGTATGGTGTAAATCGCCTACACTACACTACACTGAAAACTATATAAGTCTTGAGCATACTTTAGTGTTGTCATTGAACATCTATCTTGTTTCTGTCTATGTCCCAAGGCTTCGATCTAGATTGTCGATTGCACCACGGAGGTGTATTAAACCTAATGTATAAAAGACAGATATCATTAATGAGCGACCTTAATAACCATGATAACAGATACATTCTCTGTGTGTCTTTAGGACAAGTGTTATCACCCTCGTCAAGTTTATTTTATCAGTCTGTCTGACTATTCGAATATCTGCAAGTTATTTAATGAATTTTTTGCGTGTTATGCAACAGGTGTTCAGAATATAGAATTAATCAGGTTATAACTATTAAAAAAAACACGCAAATTTGGTACATTATGGGCACCAATAGATGCACCTCACCAGAATAATAAAAAATCAATAAATTATTGTCTCATACTTTATGCAATAGGTGAGATCGAAGCAGGTGGTCATCTTAAGGGACCACTCTCCTCCTAGTCTTGGATTCGAAGCCTGATCCACAAGGATATGGAGCAACATGCCCATAGTTTCCGATGATCAAAGCAGGTTTCTACGTTATTTTTATCCCTTCGGATTCTAGAACCCATATACACTGTAGGTGTTGGGAATCAAGGTTTCCCAGCTTTCCTAGGTAGAGACCACCGGTGTTGTCCATCATTTTGGTTGTAGGCGCCAGACATTCACATTTGCCCTATCGCTTTTATGAGGAGCACCTATGCCATTGCGTGAAGGCGCTGAATAGGAGTTATGTGAGAGAGACTATGAACGGACGCTTGGCAGCATGAGACCTCGTCCATACCAGGTCATTTATGAGGGTGAATTATAAAACAAGTTGAAAAATAGTCAACTCAATTGTTAGCTGTTGTTTTCTTTACTCTTTTCAATCTGAGTAGTTATCGTCCGGTTATTACATAACTTCATTGCATTACTTCAGTGTGAGTATCATTTTTCGCATTTATATGTATGTAC